>CM019148.1:1908160-1962027 GCA_009733165.1 Naja naja | reverse complement strand
CCACCCTGTTCAGATGATACAGGCGTGTACCTCGGTACTCATCCTTAATTGGTTCCAGGAGGCACAATGAGTACCAAAAACAACGAGTACCCAACCAATTTTTCCCATTGGGAATAACATAGTGAGGCACCAGGCACCCAACACCAACATGTTCTAATTCAGTGGTGGCTAACCTTTTTGGGCTCCTGTGCCAAAAATTGGGCGTGCGCACTCACATACTAGCACCCAGAAGGCAACGTGCATGCCCCTGCACGGCATGCATCGCTGTGCATGCATGCACGTATCCCACACCCCCACGCATGCGCACAGATACCCGACAATCAGCTGTTGGGTGAGCATGCGCAGTGGGGCTCTTCTGAGCAATCTCTCGCATGCTGCCAGAAGTGGCTCTGCGTGCCACTTCCGGCACACGTGCCATAGGTTCCCCATCACAGTTCTAGTTTGTGCATGGAGTACCAAACAAACAACGAGTAACGGGACAAAATCTTCCCATCTAAAACGGGTCGAGTAGCAAATTCGATGACTTTCAAAGCAGCAGCTGAATACCAGGGTGCCCTTGTAAATGTGAATTAAACCCTCATCAAAAGGTGTGCCAGTCTGTCCACGCAGCAAAGGGGACACCCCACTCCAGTCTGGGCTCTGAGCACTGCTGCTCTGCCCTCCTCGCAGGACCCCTTGGATGCCCCCCTGCTTCCTGATTGTTCTAGCATCGCCTTTGAACGTTGGCGCCCTTAGCCCGAGGAGTCTGGATCAGAGTTCTCCAATCTTTCCGGGTTGATGGCCAGGAGTGGGGGAGGGGGAAAAGAGGGGGTGGTTTTATGGGAGGGGAAAGCATGTGTGTGTGTGTGTGTGTGTGTGCACAAACACCCCTTGTTTGCACAAGGGGGCCCATAAGTGCTTGCACAAGTGGAGCCAGAAGGGCCTACACTTGCAGTGACACTGTGCGGATGGGGCTGTGCAGCTCACGTGCATGCACACAGTAGGCCGCGTTCCATAGGTTGGGGACCCCTCTCCCCCCAAGGGCCCACTCCTTCCAGCAGACGGGCCTGGCTGAGCTTTTCACTCCGCCGTTGGCAGAAAGGAGTGGGAGGGTTAAAGGGCCCACCCTTTTCCTGGGGAGGGAAAGTGGAGCCCACCCTAATTCTTCCCAGCGGCGATCAGAAGGGGGGGGGTTTCAGCATTCCAGCAACCCTCCATTCTGCCCAATAACTCTGAGACATCTTCTCAAAGGTTCCTTTTTATTTGGAGGGTAAACTGGCACACCTGCGGAATCCCGAATCTGAAAGTTCCAGGGTTCCTTACAATAAGTAGTAAACCTACAAATCCACCCCCTGCACCCATCATCACATCACATGGCCCAGTCACCGTCCGCCCCAACTCGAGACGTCCTGTCAACCAGGTGCAGAAATAACATGACCTTGAATTAGAAAAAGAATGTTGTTATGTCTTAACTCCATACACTCCAAGAAATTCCCCCCTCCCACTTTCCCAGGCTCAAAATGTGGCAGCGTGGGAGCATCTGGTCTCAATATGGCTTCCAAAGCTGACGGGGGGCGGGGGGGTTTGCATTCAGAACGGAGCATCCCATGCCTGGCATGGGAGAATGCTTGGCACCCAGGGCATCTTTCTGCCTTTGCAGGACACATGAAGGAGGTGCAGGCCCGGGCGGTCTTCTACCCACTCCTTGGCTCGGGCAGCGCAGTGAACATGTGCTACCGGACCCTCTACATCGGGACAGGCAAGGGCTGGTTCCTCTGCGTGGTCGGCAGGTGTGGGGAGGAGGAGGAAGCGGGGGAAGAGACCCTGGGAGGGGGCATTCCTGGGGCTTCCTCTCCCCCCCTCGCTGGTAAAGTCACCCACCGGATAGCGGTTAAAGCATGATTTACGCACAAACGCAGAAGGGAGAGGGCTATCCGAGGCCTGACCCCGCTCCCTCCTCAAGGCCTTTGGTAGTGGGCATGGCCCACCTGTGACCCCTCCCAGATTGGGGTCCTGACCACCCCCTCCTTCATTTGGCAGGAGCAGACATGGATGTGTGCCTTACAAACTACGGTCACTGCAACTACGTCTCGGGCAAACACGCCTGCATTTTCTACGACGAGGTGAGAGTCCGGAAAGAGAGCAGGCGGCCCCACTCTTTGCTTTTGCGTTGGGCATGGGCAGGCGGGGGAAGTGTATGGGGGAAGGCGACGAGTCCCCCCTCCTTTGGTTCCCTCCCCTCCCCTGGTACAACGGAGTTTCTTCCCGCAGAACACCAAGCATTACGAGCTGCTCAACTACAGCGAGCACGGCACCACGGTGGACAACGTCCTCTACTCGTGCGACTTCTCGGAGAAGGCAGCCTTCGTCCCGCCCAGCAGCATGGTGGCGAAAGTGCAGAGCGTGATCAGTAAGTTCCCTGGCGGCTGAACGGTGCTTATACACACACACACACACACACCCATTTGCCCAGAGGGCAACCTTGGGAGTTCCCATGACTTCTCCCTCTCTGATGCTGGCTTGCTCACCGTCGTGGGGGTCTCACAAAGCAGAACCATTGCTCAACGGGGTTCCTGCATCGGTGGCTATTCGTAGCTCATTTGTCCTGCTCAACGCCCAGCCCATGAGCTGGCTACTGCAGGCTCCGTCCCTTTCTAGGCTTTCAAAATATGTAGTGCTCTACTTATGACCACAGTTGAGAGGGAAGGAGGATTAGGGATGTTTGGGGCCTGGAGTTTAGTGGTCCTCGACTTACGACCACAGCTGAGGAGAGGGAAGGAGGGTTAGGGGTGCTTTGGTCCTTGAGTTACAGGTAGTCCTTTACTGCAATGCTCTCTATCTAGGACTACCCTTGCATACCATCCGGAGGTTTCAGCTGGTGCAGAATGCGGCTGCGCGGGTTGTGATGGGAGCTTTTTTTAAAATTTTTAATTACATTTATATGCCCCTTCTCGGAGACTCAGGGCTTACAATTTTTGGGATGCAACCCAGTGTGCTCAGCAATAGCCTTCATTCCATTGTATATGCCTGCTTATTACTAAGTGGCATTTTACAAGATCAACTAATTGCCCCAACAATCTTGGGTCCTCAATTTACCTACCCCGAGAGGATGGAAGGCTGAGTCAACCTTGAGCCTGGTGGGATTGAGCCTACAGCAGTTGTAGGCAGCTGGAACTAAAGTGCAGGCAATTAACAGCCTGAGCCACCAAGGCTCTTCCCAATACTCCCATGTTACACCCCTCCTGCACGAGCTGCATTGGTTGCCGGTTGCCCTCGGTTGAGTTCAAGGTGTTGGTATTAACATTCAAAGTCCTTTGATTTGGGTCCGGGTACTTGCGGGAGCGTCTCCTGCCAATATCGAACACCGATCGCCCTGTGCGTGCACACAGATGGGGACTCCTCAGGGTGCCGTCAGCAAGACAATGTTGTCTGGCGGTACCTCGGGGAAGGGCCTACTCTGTTGCGGCCCCCGCCTTGTGGAACCAACTCCCCTTGGAGCTCCGCTTGGCCCCTGATCTTCGCTCTTTCCCCTGCGATTTGAAGATCTGGTTGTTTGAACAGGCTGGGCTGGACTGACCTCCTGGGGGGAGGGGGTTTAAATCTATTTTAAATTGATTTTAGTGATTGGGCTTGTTTGGTTTAATTCTTTTTAAAATATTTATTGTTGTTTTTAATTGTGAGCCGCCCCAAGTCCTCTTGGAGAGGGGGCGGCATACAAGTCCAATTAAATAAATAAAATAAATAAATACTTAATGACCACAACTGAGGAGAGGGAAGGAGGGTTAGGATGTCTGCTGCCTTGAGTTACAGGCAGTCCTCGACTTACGACCACAATTGAGCCCAACATTTCTGTTACTAAGCAAGGCAGGTGCTTAAGGGAGTTTTGCCCCACTTGATGAACTTTCCTGCCACTGTTGTTAAGTGAATCACTGCAGGGATTAAGTTAGTCCCGCGGCCTTTAAGTGGGAATCTGGCTTCCCCATGGACTTGGCTGGTCAAACGGTCGCAAAAGTGGCGGAGATCACATGACCCTTCAACCGTCATAAATACCAGTCTTTTGCCAAGCCACGGATTTTGATCACGTGACCACAGGGGATGGTGCAACGGTCGTTAAGTGTGAAAAATCCCTTTTGCCAGTGCCGGCGTAACTTCAGGCGGTCACTAAATGAATTGTTATAAATCAAGGACTGCCTGTGCCTGAAACCTCTTCCTCCTCCTCTTTGTGAGATGGCAGGTGTCAGTCACGCAAGAGCAGGTGTGGGCGGAAGGCCTTATGAACCAAATTGGCAGTCATTACGAAGCTGCTGGGCTCCTCCTGTGTTTCCGGTTTTTTGGGCGGCCAAAGTGATTGATCGATCGCTCAAACTTACATGCCACCCACCCCACAGGATCAGGGGCTTGAGTTCTCAGCGCCCTAAATTCTTCTCTTTTTAACCTAAAAAAAGAGCTGTTTGGCCCAGATTCCCGTCACTTATCTGAGATGGTGTAGCTCAGTGGCGGCTAACCTTTTGGGGCTCCTGTGCCGAAAATTGCGTGGGCTCACGTGCCAGCACCCAGAAGGCAATGCACGCGCGCCCCCATTCCCCCTGCGCATGCCCACATGATTCCCCTCCACTGCTCCCTTACCTGCACTGCACATGCATGCTCCTCCCAGCTGATTGTCGGGTCTTTTTGGCCTCCCAGGGGCTCGACGGAAGCCTCTGCAGCTTTTGGGGGCTGAAAAATGGGCCCATTTCGTCACTTTCGGTATTTCCGGAAATACAGGAAGTGACGAAATGGGCCTGTTTTTCAGCCTCCAAACTGCAGAAACTTCCTCGCCTCTGGGAGCAAACCTGAAAATCAGCTGGGAGGCTGCTGCCGCCAGTGCAGGTAAGTTTGCCTGGGGCTCGCGTTCCTGCACAAATAGGTTCACCATCGCTGGTATAGGTTCTCCTGCTTGAGCAGGGGGGGCTGGACTAGAAGACCTCTAAGGCCCCTTCCAGCTCGTTCCATTCCGATGCAGACTGCCCTGGTCTTTGGAGATTCATGACCCCCATTACCCCAAGACACCTCCCCCACCCCAGACAAGTGGGTCTCCTTAAGCCCTCCCCCCTCCAAGCCCTGGGAAAATCCATCCCATAATCTCGGTGCTGACCCTCCCCTGCCTCCCTCCTTGCTGTGGGTCCTTTTGTGGGCAGAGATAGACTCATGTATGGGCACCTGCTTTTCCACACCATCTCCCAGCATTCTCTTCTTTTTCTTCCTCCTCATTATTCACTTAATGGCTCACTTCATCGCTGTTCACTTAATGACGGATTCGCTTAACAGCTGCAGCGATTGGCTGAACAACTGTGGCAGAAATCCTGTAAAATGGGACGCAATTCACTCAGCAACTGCCTTGCTTACCAATGGCGATGTTTGTTCAATTATTTTGTGTTTATTTTATTTTATTTTTATTTTTATTTTTATTTTATTTTATTTATGACATTTTTATTTTGTTATTCTAATTTAAGTTTTGTATTTCCTTTATGTTATTTTTTATTTTTATTTTCATTTCATTTCATTTTTTTTCATTTTTAATTACATTTATATGCCGCCCTTCTCCAGAGACTCAGGCACAATAGCCTTCATTCCATTGTATATGCCTGCTTATTATTACTAAGCGGCATTTTTACAAGGTCAGCTAATTGCCCCCAACAATCTTGGGTCCTCAATTTACCTACCCTGAGAGGATGGAAGGCTGAGTCGACCTTGAGCCTGGTGGGATTCGAGCCTACAGCAGTTGTTTTATTTTTATGTTGGTTTTTATTTTGCTAATTTAATTTTGTATTGGTTATTTTTAATTTTAATTTAATTTTTAATTTTAATGTTATGTCATTTTTATTGTTATTTTAATTTAAGTTTTTGTTATTTTTAATTTTAATTTAATTTTTAATTATAACGTTATATCATTTTTATTTTGTTATTTTAATTTAAGTTTTAATTTTATTTTTTATATTTTACTTTGATATTTTAGTTTAAGTTTTAATTTAATTTAATTTATTTTATTTATTTATTTATTTATTTATTTATTATTTGAACTTGTATGCCGCCCCATCTCCGAAGACTCGGTGACTCACAACTAAAAACAGACAATAAATACTTAAAAACAATTAGATTAGTTTACAAGCCCAAATACTAAAACAGATTTACACAATTAACATTAAAAAAAAACCTACCACCCCAGGAAGGGGTCACAGCCTGGGTTGGTCAAATTTTATCTTACCTTTGGTTTTATTTTGTGCTACTGATCATGTTTATTACTTGTAAAATGTATTGTCCGCCCATCTTACCACCGGCTATAATATTGTGGTCCTAATTCGAGGACTCCCTGCCATTAAGCGAGGTAGGAAGTGGGATTGTCTGGGGCACTGCCACTGCCTGCCCCCCCCTCCCGGCCTCCATCCTCCGCCTCTTCTCCTTTGCAGAGCGCCACAAGAACCGGAAGCCGCCAGAGGAAGAGCCGCCGCTGCCGCCGCTGCCGGCACCGCCCAGCGAAGAGACGGCCGCCATGCGCGCCCAGGCCCAGGGCCAGCCCCAGCCGCCCTGTGGCTGCAGAGCCAGCAGCTCCAGCCTGATTGGGGGCAGTGGGGCCGGCTGGGAAGGCACGGCCCTCCTGCACCACGGCAGCTACATCAAGCTGGGCTGCCTCCAGTTCGTCTTCAGCATCACGGAGTTTGCAACCAAGCCGCCCAAAGTGGACGCCGCGGCCTTCGCCCCAGACACGGACTTGGAGGAGAAGCTGTCGCCCAGGGGCCACCAGGCCGCCGTGCTCCGGTCCAACTCAGTGCCATAGGAGCCACGGGGCGGCCCGGGGAGAAGTGGGGTGGGGTGGGGAGAAGCCCCTCCCCTCTCCCCCCCCCGCGCCCCCCTCCCGGATCAGAGACACCTGTTTGTTTGACACAACCCCCGACCACGTCTGTCCACATTTCTTTTCCTTTTTTCTTTTTTTTTTTTTCACCCCGCCTTTTCCTACGTGGGGGCCGCAGACTTTGGATGCCCTTTGCATGAAATGAAGAACTTTTAAATCTTATTTTATTTTTTAAATGGTTTTGCTCAAGTTTTAGGGGCATTTGCACATATATTTGTACTATACATTTCATTTAAAAGACACACACACACACACACACACACACACACAAAAAGACAAAAAAAACAAAAGTAAAAAGGAAACGGCCACGCGCAGGGGCTCTCTGCTGGGTTGAAGAGGAGGAGGTGGGGGGGGCAGCCATGGGGTGGGGGTTGTCCTAACCCCACGGCCAAGCGCTCCCACACCGTTGTAAAATAATCCCCCCAAAAAACTTGTTCTATTTTGTGCCAGTGACAATAGTTTTTATATTGAAAAGAGAGAGAGAGAAAGAGAGAAAGAGAAATACAGTTTTCATACAGCAAAAAATCTATACAACTATCATTGTTTTATTTAATGTAAAAGTGCGCTTTCCCCACGCCGGTTTTTTTTTTTGTTGTTCCCTTCCTTCCCTCCCTGTGCCCACATCCTGTGCCTCTTCTGGGGCTGGGGCTGGGCAGGGAGGGCCCAGGTCTCCCCCCCGGCATCGTTTTCCACCCCTACCCACAGACAGACAGACACACACACACACACACACACACCTGTTTTCCGATGACGAGAAGTATTTTGGGCGCCGTGTAAATACATCAACTGATGGCATTTTTTTCAGTGTTTTTTAAAAGCTATGTACAGTGGTACATGTGGTATGACGTCGCCTCCGGTTGTCTTAATTGTAGCAAAGCGTTTTTTGTCGTAATCCTGTTTTTTGCCCTTCTGTTCCGATACTTCCCTCCCTCTCCCCCTTTCCTCCCCACCCACCCACCCTGTTCTCTCAGCAGCTAAGTTCTAATGTACAGAAGTAATTGCTATGTTTTAGGCTTTACGGAAACTTTTTTCCTGTATTCTGTATATAAAACTACAAAATACGGCACTCGCTGGTGTCTGCCTGTCTGTCAAGACTCCCCATCAAGGGGCCACGAACCCCTGGCCACCACCACCCCGCCCATTGGATGGGATCGCTCCCCAACACCCCTGCCCCGCTCAGCCCTGGCTCCGTCACGGTCCACACATACCCCTGGCATTCTTAGTGCCCAGATCTGGAAGGCTGGGCGCTTCCTGGTGGCCTTTATTAACCACTGAAGATGGGACGCCATGATAGCAGTTCCCTCGAGGGCATGCATATGTGTCAGGATTCCGGCAGTTACCCTCTGATTAATTAAACCACCCTGTTCTCCTGAAAGATACAGAGATCCTGCCTGATCGAGAGGGCTGCCAGTTCAGCAACCCTCCTGGCTGATGTTATTGCCACGAGAATTAAATTAAATTAAATCCTGAGTCTCGAGCCAAACGTCCAAAACCTCAAAAGGATTTATTGGGAGTTAACATGTCGGCACGACCTGGGTGCAGCTGAATCTGAGATACATAATTCACCGTCACCCTTGACCCTGGTTTTGCCCCCCTCCTGAGTGTATCGTAATCCATATTCTCCAATGAGACATGTCCATAGCCCAGAGTCATCAAATGCTCTCCAGTTAGACTTTTGTGCAGCAGAAGCTTCAGTCATCTAATCAGTCTTTGAAGAAAATATGAATGGAATGTACTTTCGATTCCACACTGCTGCCTCCTCTTTGAAACCCCCCCCCCCAACTTCTTTCTGTTGGCAATTATAAAACGGGCATAGAAAACGTTTTATGAGTTGACAATATGCTCCTTTCTTACACCCAGGAACTCTCGGGCAAGCTGAAAGGGATCCCAACAAGTCACCTGGCCAGAAAAATCTTGGTTCCAAAGGGGCAACTCCAGGAGGACCCACATCTGTCTCTCCAGACCTGGAGTCCCTCAGCCTCATGGCACCAACTCTGCCCCCCATCACCCAAGTCAAAAGTCCCGCATTGCTCAGACTGGGACTTCGTTGGGGTCAGATAAGTCAATGTTTCTCTGGGAGAGAGAACACCGGGGCACCAAACCCTTGTAACAAACTGGCTTGGTGAGCAGAGGAGCCTCTTCCCATGTTACCTAGTTGGGGGTCATGAAACGTCTGCAAGAAGACCACCAAGCTCAAAGGAGCACCCAGGATCTCCCAGAATTTGAATCAGTAGAATATTTGTAGTTCAGGGTTGACCTGTGGCAGCCGCAGCTTCTGGTGGCAAGCTGTTCCACTGGTTAGGAAGTTTCTCCATAATCCCAGGTTGCTTCTCCTAGGTTAGTTTAACAGATAACAGATAATCAGAGTTGGAAGGGACCTTGTAGGTCATCTAGTCCAACCTCCTGCCCAAGCAGGAGACCTTACACCATTTCTGACTGAGGACAGTCCAATCTCTTCTTGAAAGCCTCCAGTGATGAACTTCTCACAACTTCTGAAGGCAACTTCCGTTCCATGGGTTGATTGTTCTCACTGTCAGGAAATTCCTCCTTATTTCCAGGTTGAATCTCTCCTTGTTCAGTTTCCATCCATTCTTCCTTGTCTGGCCTTCAGGGGCTTTAGAAAATAACTAGACCCCTCACTCCTCTCTGGGGCAGCCCCTCAAATATTGGAAGACTGCTATCCTGTCTCCCCTGGTCCTTCTCTTCACTAGACTAGCCAGGCCCAGTTCCTGCAAGTGTTCTTTATATGTTTTATCCTCCAGTCCCCTCATCATCCTGGTTGCTCTTCTCTGCACTCTTTCCAGAGTCTCAACATCTTTTTTATAGTGTGACCAAAACTGGACACCGCATTCCAGGTGTGGCCTTACTAAGGCTTAATAGAGTGGTATTAGTATATCTGTTGCTTCTTGTCCTATCTTCAGGGGCTTTGGGGAATAATTTGACCCCCTTCTTCTTTGTGGCAGCCCCTCAAATATTGGAAGACTGCTATCCTGTCTCCCCTGGTCCTTCTTTTCTCTAGACTGCCCATACGAAATTCCTGGAATGAACTTGGCTAGAGATGCTGGTCAAGATTCTCAGAAATCTTGCTAATTACCCCAGGCGATTAGGAAACTTTTTCAAAAATGGAAAATACAAACAACCTTCCAGACGTGGTAGAGATAAGAACGATGCAATGTACTCTTTGTTTCTGTTTTCCCCATTCAAAGTGGTGTGTGGGTGTGTGACAACCTCATTTAAACTGGTCCCAGGAAGGGAATGGAAAAAGATGATGTGAATGGAGATGACCGTGTGTGCTTGTCTGTGTATGTATATATATGTGTGTGTGTGTGTGTGTGTGTGTGTGTGTGTGTTAACAGAACCAATAATGCAGACTTGGCAGACTTCCTGGCTGTGTCAAATCAAGTGAAAAAATTAAATCTGTAATCTAGTCCAGGAGTCGCCAACCTTTTAGACCTCAGGGACCACCAAGCTCATAACTTTAAATCCCGCAGACCTCTAATATGAATTTTGACTGATAGTGGCTTACTGACATTGGTGGGAAAGTCGGTCCCCTATTCCAGAGCTGTAGTAGTCACAGGACTGGCCCTTTGGTAGCCCTGGAGCAGCTGCTGCTTCACCCGGGTGCACCGGCCTGCCATGGACTGGAGCAGCAGTCCTGTGACTATTGCAGTTCTGGAATATGGGACTGACTTTCCCACCAATGTCAGCAAGCCAGCCCGGGGTGGATTTCTCTCCCCCATTGTTGGTCTTCCCTTCCAGTTCCAGCTTGCGTGGTTCTACTCAAGGTAAGGTTTGCACTCGGCTGAAGGGTGGGGGCCAGCGGGTGGGCGGGCCATGTGGGCAGCGCAGCCTTGTGTTCCCGCGCAGCCTGGGTTAATTGCTTTGGGGAGGGCATTTCTCTGCAGGCCACCAAAATTTTCTTGCGGACCAGCAATGGTCCCCAACCCTCCAGTTGGCGACCACTGGTTTAGAGCACAGCTGATTCGCATGGCAGAGCAGTTTTGCCGTGCCTCCACTGTTTTATTCAAGGGCTGCAGTAGAAGGTAAGTATTAGAGCTGAAAATGGGCTTTTTAAAACACAGTGCGCACGTGCTCACCGAACCGGTGGTTACACCGGGTTGAAATTGCACCACTGGACCCCCACCCACCCACCCGCTGGTCCTTGCAAAGCCGGAAACATTGGGGGAACTCTGACCCAGACATAACGTGTAATAGGTTGTATATTTTTGTATTCTTTTTTTTTTCTCTTGACTGATAAAAGGAAGAGGCACAATTATCCTGAACGCAGACGACTTCAATGCCTGAGCGGTTTTAAGAAAAAAGGTAATCGATTGACTACAACAATTACGGAAGGATGATTCAATGGACAAGCCGCAGTACAGGTAGCCTTACAACCAGGGGTGAAATTCTACCGGTTTGGCCCGGTTCAGTGGAACCGGTAGTTTAAAAAAAGCCTCCGATGATCAGCTGAGAGGAGAAAGAAGAGAAAAGCTACCCACCCCTGCGCTTTCATCTTCTTCATCCTCAGCTGATTGGCGCTACAGAGCCTCAGCTGGTGTGGGGAAAACTGCGCACACACCATCACCAAACCGGTAGTATAACAGGTAGGATCCCACTGCTGCTTACAACCATAATTAAGCCCCCAAATTTCTGGTGCTAGCCGAGACAGTTAAGTGAGTTTTGCCCCATTTTGAAACCTTTCTGTTGTGGTTCGCCGGCAGTCGGTGCAGAAGGCAGTGGAATCGGACAGTGGGGAAGAATGGGGACCAGTCCGGGAGTCTGGAGAGGACTTGGACGAGGGTCCTGCGTCCGATGCAGGGATGGGGCCAGGGCCATCTGGGAGTGGGGGGCTGACTCCGGAGCTTTCGGAGTCTGGCAGTAGCGAAGCAGAGGAACAAGGGGAGTCTGTTCCCAGGGCGCGGGCGCGCATAGCTGCTAGAAGGAGAGAGCAACTGAAGCAGCAAGGGTGACTCGGGAGTAAGGCTGGGAGGTGATTGCCCCTCCCATAAGGGATAAAAGTCAGGCCAAGATGATGAAACCTTTGCAGGAAGCAAAGCAGTACAGTAATCTCCGAGTCCTTCATGAAGCTCTGTATTCTGGTCAGTTTTTTCTCGGTTGTTTGGTTGGTTTATGTTAAACCTCAATTGGATTTCTGTTTTTTGCCAGCATTCGACAGCACTGCAAAGCATGCTCTTATCTGGAGGAACTGTGTCTATTGAGTTTTGGCTGGGAATGCAATTCCCAGTGTCGCATTAAAAAAGGTTTTACTTTTCAAATTTCAGTTGATGTTTTATTACGTTTGACGTAGCCTGGATCAGAACACTTTCTGAACCACAGTTGTTAAGTGAAGCACTGCCGTCATTAAGTCAAAAACATGGTGGTTAATCTGGCCTCCCAGAAGGTCGCAAAAGCAGATCACATGACCCCAGGACACTGGGACCGTCATAAACCTGAGTCAGTTGCCAAGTGCCCCAGTTTTGATCAGGTGACCCCGCCCCCCGGGGATGATGCAACCATCATAAGTGTGAAAAAAAATAGCCATGTCCCCTGTTTCAGTGCCGTTGTGACTTTGGTCGCTAAATGAACTGCTGTAAGTGGAGGACTGCCTGTACTGCCTTTATTAGAATTAGAATTAGAATTCTTTATTGGCCAAGTGTGGTTGGACACACAAGGAATTTGTCTTTGGTGCAAATGCTCTCAGTGTCCATAAAGAAAAGAGACATTTGTCAAGAGTCAAGAATCATCAGGTGCAACACTTAATGATAGTCATAGGGTACAATAAGCAATCAAGTCATCCTAGGAAACAGTCGATATAAATCATAAGGATACAAGCGACAAAATTACAGTCATACAGTCACAAGTGGGAGGGGATGGGTGATAAGGAGTGAAGAAGATTAATAGTAATAGTAGTGCTATTTAGACTTAGTAAATAGTTGGACAGTGTTGTGGGAATTACTTGTTTAGCAGAGAGATGGCGTTCAGGGAAAAGCTGTCCTTGTGTGTAGTTGTTCTGGTGTGCAGTGCTCTATAGCATCGTTTTGAGGGTAGGAGTTGAAACAGTTTATTTCCAGGATGTGAGGGGTCTGTAGATATTTTCACAGCCCTCTTTTTGACTCGTGCAGGATGCAGGTCCTCCATGGAAGGCAGGTTGGTAGCCATGGTTTTTTCTGCAGTCCTAATCACTCTCTGGAGTCTGTGTCTGTCCTGTTGGGTTTCAGAACTGGGGAAGTTAGCCTGGGTAAGCTGCTCCATGCATATATGGACTCCCTAAAATCCACAAGGAAGGAACCCCACTAAGGGCGGTGTTCAGAGGGATCAAATGTGTCACTTGCAACATTGCAAAACCTCCAGCCGCCTGAATGGCTCCTTTGTCAACAACACCCATTCCATGAAGAACCCACAGCAAGGTTTGGAAAGGATTAATTGGATCTGGATGAGCCTATAGTTTCTTGTGATCTCAGTCCAATAATCTTCACCTGCATTCCAACAACTGAAGCTGCTGACACTAATGAAGAAATTACTGTCGTAGAACCACATGGTGTGACACAGCTAATCCCAGCCCGGCCCACATGTGAAACATGCTGGACTAGAATCAACCTAGAACTTAAAGGATGTTTCCTAACAGTGAGAACAACCAGTGGAACCGCTCACCTCCAAAAGTTGTGGGTCTTCTATCTCACTGAAGGTTTTCAAGAAGAGACTGGAAGAGATTTGTCCAGAATGGTATAAGGCTGTGATGGGGAACCTATGGACCGCATGCCAGAGGTGGCACATACAGCCCTCCCTGTTGGCACGCAAGCCATTGCCCCAGCTCAGCTGCGCCACACATGCGTATGCGCACCTCACGCCAAGGAGTACGCAGGAATCTTCTCTAGCACCACAGCTCAAACGAGTCCAGTTTCTTCCTGTCTTGCTTTCTTTAAACTCCCAACATTCACAACCATGGGTAGCTATGCTTTGTGTTTGACATAGGTAGCCTGACCACTGCCAGACAAAACTACAGTTACTCCATGGGTTCACCTGTGTCCCCCATTGTGGCCAATCTCTACACAGAAGAAACCAAAGGTTTAAACTCCTTCACAGGAATTCTACCCACTCACTGGTGTAGGTATGTGGACGATACTTGGGTCAAGATTGAGACACATTGGAAGCATGCACAGCAACACTGGACAAGAACACTTAACGTTCAGATGGGAAGATGTTGAAGAATAGACTTTGGCTTTCCTGGACTGTGCAGTACATGTTAAGGAACACAGAAACCTCAACCACAAAGTTTACAGAAAACTCCCACACAGAGAGATCAGTATTTATGTTTTGATTCTCACCACCCATTTTCAGCACCCTCCACTATCAGGCTGAAAATTTGCCTGCCAGCAAAGATGGAAAAGAAAAAGAACTAAAATATGACAAAGAAGTCCTCAGAACTTGTGGCTATCCCAACTAGGCCTTCATCAAATCCAAAAAAAGTCCCAGCAGGAGCACCTCCATAACAGGCAAAGAAGCAATGCTGTCATTCCATACTTTGCAGGAATACCTGAAAAGCTCAGGAGGGTTTTCTTTTTTTTTTCTGTTTTTTAAATTCTTTTTTTTTTTTACAAAATGACCGTCTTTCAGTTCAACAGTGTGTTAACTGGGTACATATATCTTGTGCACACATTCATATTTGATATACATTTCATGCTATAATATCATTAAAGTTACATTCATATTAAAAATTTCATCCTTTTTTTTTCTTATCATTATAGTATTCTCATTGCATCTTATATTCATTCAATTTTTTCCTTTGTTTTCCAACCATTTATAAAATACATCCCATATCATATCATATCATTCTGTATCTTCTTGTTCTTTAATTTCCAGTGTTAATCTGTTCATTTCTGCACATTCAAATATTTTCATGATCACCACTTCTTCTGTAAGAGTCTTATTGTTCTTCCAGTTTGGGGCAAATACAATTCTAGCTGCTGCTAAGGTATGAATAATCGGATACAGTTTGTCTTTACTATAGTTATCAGGCAGAATTCCCAATAGAAATATCTCGGGTTTTAAGTCTATATATTATTTTTATCATTTTTTCCAACCATAAGTGTATTTTTGTCCAGTATCTTTTCGCTTCTGTACATGTCCACCACATATGATAATATGATCCAGCTCAGAAGTTTTCAACACAACATACCTACACACTTTAAATCCCAAAAGACACTAAGGCAGAAGCTTGTCCACTCCAAGGATAAAACACCCAACCTGAGCCATGTGATATATGCAGTACAAAGAAGTGAGACATGTACAGACCTTCACAAACGCATGGCCCAGCATTGGGACAAGATTCAGGACTTCCATCTGCTTTTGAAAGACAAAGGTCCCTCTTTTGAAGACAGCAAAGTGCACATTCTGGACAGAGGGGGACACTGGTTTGAAAGGGCGGGGTCAAAGAAGCCATCTGTGTTAAAATTGAACAGCCCTCTCAAGCCGGGGGAGGGAATATGACGTCTATCTCCTATTTATATCACAGTCCTTTCAGCAGTTCCAAGAAGGCCCCATGCCCATTTGCATTATTCAGGTGACCCTGAGGACACAGGTAGACTTCCAGGCGGCTTCAACATCTCTTTAAAACAGAGGTCTCCAAACTTGGCAACTTTAAGACTTGTGGACTTCAACGCCCAGAATTCCTATGCTGGCTGAGGAATTCTGGGAGTTGAAGTCCTTAAAGTTGCCAAGTTTGGGGACCCCTGCTCTGAAAGGATGCAATCACAAGATGGTTTGTTTCAGGTGACTCTGAAGATACAGATAAACCCTAAACCAGGGGTTGCCAACCTTTTATCTATTTTATTTATTTATTTTATTCATATTTATATGCCGCCCTTCTCCGGAGACTCAGGGCGGCTTACAGTTTTTGGGATACAACCCAATGCGCTCAGCAATAGCCTTCATTCCACTGTATATGCCTGCTTATTACTAAGCGGCATTTTTACGAAGTCAGCTTGCTGCCCCCAACAATCTTGGGTCCTCAATTTACCTACCCCGAGAGGATGGAAGGCTGAGTCAACCTTGAGCCTGGTGGGATTCGAGCCTGCAATAATTACAGGCAGCTGGAGCTAAGTGCTAGGCCAGGGGTGGCGAACAGCGGCTCGAGAGCGCATGCTTCCGGCCAAAATGAATGCGGCTCTTTGCCTCTTATATTATTATTATATTATTATTATATTATATTATTTTGTATACTGTGGCTCTTTGCCAAGTTTGGATTTTGTTATGCTGCTTCTGAGGAGGGAGGAGTCCGCCCCGGCTCGTCATCCCGTCTCCCATCCTCGGAAACAACTGCACGGCCAGCGGCGTGGTGTGGCTCTCTGACTCTCACAGTTTAAAATTGTGGCTCTTTGTGTCAAACTTGTTCGCCACCCCTGTGCTAGGCTATTAACAGCCTGCACCACCAAGGCCCTTTTGGACCTCAGGGACCACCAAACTCATAACCTTAAATCCCGTGGACCACTAATATGAATTTTGACTGATGGCTTGACGGCTTGCTGACATTGGTGGGGAGAGAGAGAGAGAGAGAGAGATGATCTAACCTCAGAGGGCTGGCAGTGATGTTCTATCTTTCCCCTACACACACACACACACACACACACACAAACATACAGAGGTCCCACATACCCTCTGACACAGATGCCGCCCCCTTTCAAACCAGTGGTCCTCTCTGTCCAAAATGTGGCCTTTGCTGTCCTCAAAAGAGGGGCCTGGGTCTTTCAAATGTAGATAGAAGTGCTGAATCTTGTCCCGATGGGTTTATTCTCCTAGGTTGCGCCATGCCTTTATGAAGTGGTTGTTTTGTTTCCCCAATGCACAGCTCTGCACATGGCCCACTGCATTGTACTAAGATGGATGACTGAGAACCTCCATAGAAATTTGTTGAGTTCCCCAATGGGGGAAGAGAGGCGGGATAAAAATCTAATAAATAAAAATAAATAAATAGACCAGGGGACACTTTTGTTGCTATCAGTCTGTCCTTCAGTGCCTGGCCGTTATTTATCTTTATTGCATAAATAATACTGGAACTGTCAGCCCTACAAGGTGGACCACACCAAGTCATGTGAATCTGTGCTACTCTTATTGTATAGCTATACAGGTAGTGTTCGACTTACAAGCATTCATTTAGTGACGGTTCAAAGTTACAATGGCACTGAAAAAAATGACATGTCTGTTTTTCACACATCCGTTGCAGTGTCCCCACAGATACAGGATCAAAATTCAGGCACTTAGCCAGTGACTCATATTTATGACGGTTGCAATGTTGCAGAGTCATCTGATCTCCTTTTGGCAACCAAAAGAGTCAATAGGGAAATCAGATTCACTTAACAACTGTGTAACTCATTTAACAACTACATTGATTCGCTTAACAACTGTGGAAAAAAAAGTTGACAAATGGGGCAAAACTCATTTAGCAATTGTCTTGCTTAGCAACAGAAATTTTGGGCTTAATTGTGGTTGTGTCAACCGTCCCATTAGCATATGCAGAAAAAGAAACTCCTGGGATATTATTTTACCAAGAGTATATAACTTTACTGATAGATCCATACAGGAACAGAAGAAGTGAAGCTAGCTCTGGGTCAGAAAGGAATCATCTCACCCAGTTCCAGTCACTGTTCATCTATACCACACCTGCACTTTCTTTGTTGCCTCGACTGTCCCAACTTCATGGCAGCCATTATGGCTGCCTCTTCTCGTCGTAGATGAGAGGGAAGAGCCCTGAGTCAAGTGGAAGAGTTGCAGCTCTCTGTGACCTGCGGGACACCCATCTTTTCTTCACCACCCCTACAGGGTGGCTTTTAGTTCCTTTTGGAACACTCGAACAGGGAGAAGTCAGCGCAGGAGTGCAGAGGTCTGTATATTTAAAAATTAAATTAAATTTAAAAAAGAAGCAAAGCTAGCTCTGAAGTTTTCACACAAAAAACAGCATACAGGTAATCCCCGTGTTATGAGCATTCCAACCTTAGTGAATGTTCGAAGTTGTCTGATAAGCACCCCCTAATATTTACAAACAAGTCCTGAAACTATGAATACGGCAGTTGTTTGCCCTTACAAACAACCACAGAGGCTTTGCAACATTCATCCTGCCTATTCCCCTCCACTTTGCACAACAGAGCTTTGGGGGGGGAGGGCCCACCCCTCCGATACTCGCGCCCAGCACTTTGGTTGGCAAAGTGCTGGGCGAGATCTGTGCACCAAAACAGAACTGTGGAGGAGTGCACGCAACTGAGCAGATGGCCTATTCCATCACTAGGTCTCCCATGGCCTTCCCCACCCTGAAATACCTCATGTGCACTTAATGAACTATGCATTCAATTAGCAAATGTGTGGGTGAAAGGAGGGAGTGATCACGTTCAAGGTATGAGATTCACTCCCACAAATCCTTGGGTGGTTATTATTATTATTATTATTATTATTATTTGGACTTCTAACCCGCCCCATCTCCCGAAGGACTCAGGGCGGCGTACAATCATAAAACAATACAAAATATACAATTAAAAAAATATTAAATGAGAAATCCAATTAAAAGCTAAAAACAATAAAACCATTGTCTAAAAACTCCCCTCACCACCCTCAGCCCAGGTCAGCACGTTGGAACAACCCGGTTTTGAGACCCTTGAGGGGCCACCCGAAGCTCCAGGGGGAGCTAGTTCCACAAGGTGGGTGCTCCCACAGAGAAGGCCCTGCCTCTAGGGGTCGCCAGCCAACATTGTCTGGCTGATGGAACCCCAAGGAGGCCCACCCTGTGAGAGCGCACAGGACGATGGGAAACAGTTGCTGGCAGCAGGGTCTCCCGTAAATATCCCGGTCCTAAGCCACGAAGGGCTTTGTAGGTTAACACCAGCACCTTAAATCTCACCCGGAGGGCAACCGGTAACCAGTGCAGCTCACGCAGGAGGGGTGTAACATGGGAGTATCGGGACACTCCTATCACAACCCGTGCCGCTACATTCTGGACAAGTTGAAGCCTCCGGGTGGTCCTCAAGGGCAGCCCCATGTACAGAGCATTGCAGTAGTCCAAACGGGAAGTGACAAGCGCATGAGTGACTGTACATAGGGCATCTTGATCCAGGTAGAGGCGCAACTGGTGCACCAGGCGAACCTGGGCAAATGCCCCCCTGGCCACAGCTCCCACCTGCTCCTCTAAACTGAGCCGTGCATCCAGGAGGACACCCAAGTTGCGCGCCCTATCTACGGGGGATAACAACTCCCCCCTCCATAACTAGAGGTGGAATCTCCTGGACAACTCGAGATGCCGGTACATAAAGCCACTCAGTCTTGGCCAGGTTGAGCCAGAGCCTGTTCCTCCCCATCCAGACCCGCACCGCCTCCAGGCACCTGGACATCATGTCGAGGGCATCACTGGGTTGGTTAGGGGTGGAGATAAAAAGCTGGGTATCAGCAGCATACTGATGATACCTCACCCCCAAACCACGGATGATCTCACCCAAAGGCTTCATATAAATGTTGAACAAAAGGGGCGAAAGAACCAACCCCTGAGGCACCCCACAAAGGAGGGATCTCGGGGCCAATTCCTGCCCCCCCATCAACACCATCTGCATACGGCCCAAGAGATTGGAGGAGAACCACCGTAGAACGGTGCCCCCCACTCCCAGCCCCTCAAGACATCCCAGTAGGATACCATGGTCGATGGTATCAAAAGACGCCGAGAGATCTAACAGGACTAGGACAGAGGAATAACCCCTGTCCCGTGCCCTCCAGAGATCATCCACCAGTGCGACCAATGCCGTCTCCGTGCTGTACCCAGGCCTGAAGCCCGATTGGTGCGGGTCTAGGTAGTCGGTTTCTTCCAGGAACACCAGGAGCTGTTGAGCTACCACGCTTTCAACAACCTTCGCCAGCGAAGGTTGGAGACAGATGAAAGTTGTTTAAATTAGCTGGGTCCAAGGCAGGCTTCTTGAGGAGGGGCCTCACCACCACCTCCTTCAAGGCGGTGGGGAAAGATCCCTCACTCAAAGAAGCATTAATCACTGCCTGGAGCCAGCCTCGTGTAACCTCCTGGGCGGCATAAACCAGCCAGGAGAGACACGGGTCCAATAAACACATGGCAGCACTCAGCTTCCCCATGATCCTGTCCACCTCATCAGGAGTCACAGGGGCAAACTCCTCCCAGATGAAATCCCTAAGACGGGATGTGTCACAAGTCAGCCTTGACAAGTTGTAGAGCAGGGCACGGAGGTTAATCAGGAATGGTCAGGGCAAAGGAGAAAAAAGAAGGACAGACAATGATTCCACCAAGGAGATTTCTTGATTGTTCAATACCTAGAGACAGAATCTTGCCTGGATGAAGCAGATTATCATCTACAAGATGCATATTATAAGGGAGAAGCTGCCCTGGCCCTCTTTCTCCCACAACAATATCTGTTCTGACTCAACCTGGTTCCAAGAGAGCAAACACAAGACAAAGGCAGCTGCACAACCTTTTAATATTTCATCTATGAATTCTGTTTCTTCACACATAAAAGGCTGCTTCCAACTAATTAGCTCCAACAAGCAAGAGCCTTGCCAATTTTTTGCAAGACTGCCAAAAACCAACAGGTAAGAAATAGTTTACAACACAAGAGTCTTCAATTACCAACTGGAATGTCCACGAGACTGAGTTTCAAAATGTCTTTGCTTCTTACAAAGAACATTCATTGCACAGCTGCCTTTTATCCTCCTGAGGGAGGGGCCGTTACCTTTCAGCCTTACTCCCGAGTCGCTTGTGCTGTTCCAGCTGCTCTTTCCTGCTAGCAACCCTGCGCTCATGAGCACTTGGCACAGGCTCCTTGGGAACCTCCTCATCGCTGCTGCCAGCCCCCACAATCTCTGAAGGCAACAGTCCCATCCCGGCCCCTCATCTGAGTCCTCGCTCTCCTCAGCCGTCCGCACCCGCTGCCGGCTAACCACAACAATATCTTGGGCAAGTTAAGTCAAGAACTAAGATTCCCACACAAAAGGTTACCATTTTTGACCCTCACCCTGGCCCTTCCCCTCTTGACCCAGAGGTGGTATTCAACTAGTTCTGGAGAACTGGTAGGGGAAATTTTGAGTAGTTTGGAGAACTGGCCAATCCCACCTCCGACTGGCCTCTTCCCCATCCTATTCTCTGCCTCCCATTGAGTCCCAGCTGAATCAACTGGGTCTCCTTTGGTTGACCTGCACAGGAGAACGGAGCTGGAAAGCAGGTCAGTGGGGTGGGGAGGGAAGGGGGATTTTGCAGTATCCTTCCCCTGCCACACCCACCCCCTGCCACACCCACCAAGCCACACCCACAGAATGCCACGCCCAGCAAGTCACACCCATACTGATCAGCTGGGTCTCCTGCCTGGGAGAGCAGGCTGGAAAGCAGGTCAGTGGGGTGGGGAGGGAAGGGGGATTTTGCAGTATCTTTCGCCTGCCACACCCACCAAGCCACACCCACCAAGCCATACCGAACAGTAGTAAAAATATTTGAATCCCACCACTGCCTTGGCCCATTTAGTCTTCAGCCAATGGAGAGCTGCATAGGGGTTTTGAGCAAGGCAGTGGTTAAGGGTGTCTAACTTTTTTGCCATGGTTGTTAAGTGAATTGCCACAGTTGTTAAATGAATCACCTGGTCATTAAGTGAATCACCCAGTCATTAAGCAAATCACCTGGCCATAAGGTGGATCACCTGGTCATTAAGCAGATCACCCAGTCATTAAGCAAATCACCTGGTTGTTAAGTGAATCACCTGGTTAAATGAATCACCTGTTCACGGAGACGGCATTGGTCGCGCTGCTGGATGATCTCTGGAGGGCTCGGGACAGGGGTTTTTCCTCTGTCCTGGTCCTATTAAACCTCTCAGCGGCTTTTGATACCATCGACCATGGTAGCCTTCTGCGCATACTCGAGGGGTTGGGAGTGGGGGCACTGTGCTTCAGTGGTTCACCTCCTACCTCTCGAGGCTGATTGCAATCGGTGTTGGCCGAGGGAGTGAGTGACCCAGTGCTCTCTTGTGGGGTCCCTCAGGGAGTCCTCTCCCCTCTTCTATTTAACATCTACATGAAGCGCTGGGTGAGATCATCCGTGGTTTAAGGTGAGATTCCATCAGTATGCGGATGACACCCAGCTGTACATCTCCACCCTGAACCAGTTCAGTGATGCCTTCTCCCTGATGACCCAGTGCTTGGATCACAGTGCGGATCTGGATGGCCGGAACATGCTTGACTCAACCCGGCCAGACTGAGTGGCTATGCGTACCGGCATCTCGGCCCAGTCAGGAATGTCCATCTTTGGCCATAGGGGAGAGTGTTGCCCCTGTGGATAGGCCTGAATCTGGGGGTCCTCCTGGATGTCGGCTCCAGTTGGAGGAGCAGGTGGGGCGTTGCCAGGGTGGCCTTTGCCCAGCTCCGCCTTGTTCGTCAGCTTCGCCCATTCCTGGACCGAGATGCCCTGCGCGCACATCACTCATGCCCTTGTCACCTCAGACTTGACTACTGCAACGCTCTCTATTTAGGGCTGCCCTTGCATACCATCCAGAGATTGCAGCTGGTGCAGAATGCGGCCGCATGGGTGGTGATGGGAGTCTCCCGATTCTCCCATGTTGCCCCCTCTCCTGCTTGCCTGCATTGGTTGCCGGTTGCACTCAGGTGAGATTCAAGGTTTTAGTTTTAACATACAAAGTCCTTCCCGACATGGGTCCTCAATATCTAAGGGAGGCGACTCCTGCGATGTCAGTGCCAACCGCCCTGTCGCGAGCACACAGGCAAGGACTCTCGGGGTCCCGTCGGCAAGTCAATTATTATTATTATTTATTTAGACTTGTATGCCGCCCTACTCCCGAAGGACTCAGTGTCAATGTCGGCTGGCCGTCCCCCGACGACGAGCCTATTCTGTCGCGGCCCCTGACCTCTGGAACCAGCTCCCCTGGGCTCTGCCTGGCCCCTGACCTCCGCACCTTCCGCCATGATTTGAAGACCTGGTTGTTCGACCAACCTGGGCTGTGACCCTTTTTGGGGGGATTGGTTTATATTTTTAAGTATTGTAAATTCGTCTTTTGGGCTTGTAAAATTGGTTTAATCTTTTTTAAATTATTTATTGTTGTTGTTTTTAGCTGTGAGCCGTCCCAAGTCTTCGGAGATGGGGCGGCATACAAGTCCCAAAAATAAATAAATAAATAAATAAATTAAGTGGATCACCCAGTCATTAAGCAAATCACCCAGTCATTAAGCAAATCACCTGGTTGTTAAGCAAATCACCTGGTTAAATGAATCACCTGGTCATTAAGTGGATCACCCAGTCGTTAAGTGGATCACCCAGTCATTAAGCAAATCACCCAGTCATTAAGCAAAACACCCAGTCATTAAGTGAATCACCTGTGTTAAGAAGTGAATTACGCAGTCATTAGCGAAATCACCCAGTCATTAAGCAAAACACCCAGTCATTAAGTGAATCACCTGGTCATTAAGTGAATTACGCAGTCATTAAGCGAATCACCCAGTCATTAAGCAAATCACTCAGTCATTAAGTGAATCACCTGGTTGTTAAGTGAATCACCCAGTCATTAAGCAAATCACCTGGACATTAAGCAAATCACCTGGTCATTAAGTGAATCACCCAGTCTTAAAGCTAATCACCCAGTCGTTAAGTGAGTCACCCACTCATTAAACAAATCACCTGGTCATTAAGTGAAACACCCAGTCATTGTGAATCATCTGGTCATTAAGCAAATCACCCGGTTGTTAAGCAAATCACCCGGTCGTTAAGCAAATCCAGCTTCCCCCATTGACTCTGCTTGTCAGACGGTCACAAATGATGGATCACATGACCCCAGGACAGTGCAACTTGTCATAAATCCATGCCAGTTGCCAGCCATCTGAATTCTGATCATGTGACCGCGGGGAGGCTGCAACAGTTGTAACTGTGAGGACTGGTTGTAATGTAAGTCAAAACCTGGAAATAGGGGAAAATTTCCTGACAGTGAGAGCAATCAACCCATGGAGCAGAAGCTGTGGGAGCTTCATCCTTGGAGGCTTCCAAGAAGAGACTGGACTGCCATTTGTCAGAAATGGTGTAGGGTCTCCTGCTTGGGCGGCGGGGGGGTTGGACTAGATGACCTCCAAGGTCCCTTCCAACTCTGTAAATCTGTCTGTTTTAGTACTGTTGTAACTTCGGTCACTAAATGAAGGATTGTAAGTCAAGGATAAGACTAAGCTGGAGGTAATGGCCAACTGAGACAGATTAACAGAGTTGGAAGGGACCTTGGAGGTCATCTAGTCCAACCCCTTTAGATTCAGAAGATCCAGAAGAATTTCGACAGGCGTGAACACAGGGCCCCATTTAGCAAAATGCAATTCAAAAAGAAGGTTCTACATTTAGGCAAGAAAAATCAAATGCCCAGGGAGAGGATAGGGGAAACCTGGCTTAATTGTAGTCATTGCCAGAGGGATCTTGGAGTCTTAGTGGATGATCACTTAAATATGTTAAAATTAAATATTAAATAAATAAATGCTCTGTCTTACATATTGGCAAAAAAATTCGGAAAATAAATTAAAAGCTGAATAGTCAAGACCTTGTTGATGATCCAAACTCCGTCAAGGACCTTGGAATACTCATCTCTAATGATCTAAGTGCTAGAGCCCACTGTAACTACATAGCCAAAAAGGCATTAAGAGTTGTTAACCTAATCCTGTGTAGCTTTTTCTCTGGTAATATCACACTACTAACTAGGGAATACAAAATATTTGCTAGACCAATACTTGAATACAGCTCATCAGTCTGGAACCCACATTACGTATCTGATATTAACACAGTTGAGAAAGTCCAGAAATATTTCACAAGAAGAGTCCTCCACTCCCCTACTCATTGCAGAATACCTTATGCCACCAGACTTGAAATTCTAGACTTAGAATATCTAGAACTACGTCACCTTCGGTCCAATCTAAGTATAGTACATAAAATTATATATTGGAATGTCCTTCCGGTCAACGAATACTTCAGCTTCAGCCATAACAATACAAGAGCACACAATAGATACAAACTCGAGGTTAACCGCACCAAACTGGATTGCAGGAAAGACGACTTCAGCAACAGAGTGGTCAATGTCTGGAATTCTCTACCTGACTCTGTGGTTTCTTCCCCAAACCCCAAAAACTTTAACCTTAAGACTGTCTACTATTGACCTCACCCCTTTCCTAAGAGGTCTGTAGGGGGCATGCATAAGCGCACCAACGTGCCTACCGTCCCTGTCCTATTGTTTCTGTTATTTTTCTTATATGTATCCATTTCATGTATTCACAACTATGTTTATCCTTATACCTGTTATCTTGTAAGAGATTGACAAATTAAATAAATAAATAAATATGAGCCAAGCACTGTGCAGCAGCTGCCAAAAAGCCAATGCAATCCTAGGTTGCATTAACATAGGGAGGGAAGAAACTCCAATAAAATAAAATAAATAAGGCCTTGGTAAGGCTACACTTGCAACTGCATCCAGTTCTGGTCGCCACGATGTAAAAAAAAAAGGATATTGAGACTCTAGAAAGAGGGCAGAGAAGAGCAACCAGGATGATGAGGGGACTGGAGGCTCAAACATATGAAGAACCGCTGCAGGAACTGGGCCTGGCTAATCTAGTAAAGAGAAGGACCAGGGGAGGCAGGAGAGCAGCCTTCCAATATTTGAGGGGCTGCCCCAGAGAGGAGGAAGGGGTCAAGCTATTTTCTAAAGCATCTTTGAAGGCCAGACAAGGAGTAATGGATGGAAACTGACCCAGGAGAGATTCAACCCGGAAATAAGGAGGGATTTCCTAACAGGGAGGACAATTAACCAGTGGAACAGCTGGCCACCAGAAGTTGCAGGTGCTCCATCACTGGAGGCTTCTAAGAAGAGACTGGACAGCCATTTGTCTGGAATGGTACAGGGTTTCCTGCCTAAGCAGGGGGTTGGACTAGAAGACCTCCAAGGTCCCTTTCAACTCTGTTATTCTATTCTATCCCATAGATGCAGGAACTGAGCAATGGTAATTATAATAAGGCGACACCCCTCCCCTCCATTTCACTGCCCCTCCCCAAAGATCTGAGAAAGGGGTGTTGTTTTTTTTAAATTCATATTTATATGCCGCCCTTCTCTGGAGACTCAGGGCGGCTTACAATATTTGGAGCACAACCCAATGTGCTCAGCAATAGCCTTCATTCCATTGTATATGCCTACTTATTATTACTAAGCGGCTTTTTTACAAAGTCAGCTTATTGCCCCCCAACAATCTTGGGTCCTCAGTTTACCTCCCCCGAGAGGATGGAAGGCTGAGTCGACCTTGAGCCTGGTGGGATTCGAGCCTGCACTAATTGCAGGCAGCTGGGACTAAGTGCTAGGCGTTTAACAGCCTGCACCACCAAGGCTCTTCTGTTGAGACAATCATGGTTGTTTCCATAAGAAAAAGGGGGTGCATTCTGGGTTAGAAATCAGGGTGAAGGGAGGACCTGGAAGAAAACCCCTTCTAGGTCCTTCCTCCGTTCCTTCTCTTTCTTTCCTTTCTCCCTCCTCCCTCCCTCCTTCTCGTTCCCATCTTCCTTCCTTCCTTCCTTAGGATGGGACAAGGGGAAGGCGAGAGGGCAGCAGGCTGCTGATGGTTAGGGACCTAGGACGGGAGACCACCAGGAGAGACTGGCAGGAGTGAGCGATAGTGCGGCAGCTCGGCGCGTGGCTGTAGCTCGGAGTCACGCAGTCCCCGATAGAACGGCACACGCGGGGAGGGGAGGGGCAAGGGGGCAGGGGCAGGGGCGGGGCCTGGGAGATAAAAGGGAAGCGCTGGGAGCTGCGGGGCCAGCGGGGATCGGGCCATGGAGCTGGCGGCGGCGGGGGCGCTGGTAGCGGGCGCGGCGCTACTCTACGGGCTCTACGCGCTGATTTACTACAAGTTCGTGGCGGCCACCCGGTGCCGAAACTCGGTCAGTCTGCGGGGCAAGACGGTGCTCATCACAGGTCAGCTGGGGGGACAGGGGTGGGTCTCGGGGGAAGCTTGTTTCCTCTTCCTTCCTTCCTTCCTTCCTTCCTTCCTTCCTTCCTTCCTTCCTTCCTTCCTTCCTTCCCTCCCTCCCTCTCCTCATTCCCCTCTCTCTTTCTTTTCCTTTCAACACTTTCTTCCTTCCTTCCCTCCTCCCTCTCATTCTTTCTTTCTTCCTTCCTTCCTTCCTATCTTCCTTCCCTCCCTCCCTCTCATTCCCATCTCCTTTCTTTCTTTCTTTCTTTCTTCCTCCCTCCCTCCCTCTCATTCCCATCTCCTCTTTCTTTCTTTCTTTCTTTCTTTCTTTCAACATAACAACTTCCTTCCTATCTTGCCTCCTCCCTCTCATTCCCGTCTCTGTTTCTTTCTTTCTAACAACATTCCTCCTCCCTCCTCTCATTCCCATCTCTCTTTCTTTCTTTCTTTCTTTCAACAACAACAACCATTTTCCTATCTTCCTTCCTCATCCTCTCGTTCCATCTCCTTTCTTTCTTTCTTTCTTTCTTCCTATCCTCCTCCTCCTCCCTCTCATTCCCATCACAGGGGTGTGTGAACATCTGCCACGCCGGGTGACAACTGGCTCTCTCACATGAACCGGGTCTCTTCGCACTGAGAGCTGCTCCGGCCTCACTAAAACCTCTGAGTCCAGCTCGCCATTTCATTTATTGGATTTATATCCCGCCTCTCTTCCCCCCTCAGGGGGAACTCGAGGCGGCATACAACCAATTAAAAAACATAGCCTATACAGTATAAAAAACCAAAAATCTCATTCATATCAAGCAAACATACACGAGGGAAGGACAGAGATCTCAATTCCATGCCTTCCGACAAAGCCAGGTCTTCACGGCTTTGCGAAAGGTAGGTAGATTGGGGATGGTTGCAATCTCCACAGGGAGCATATTCCAGAGGCGGTGCGGTCACCAGAAGAGCCCTGGCTGCGGACCCTCAGCCGACATTGTCTGGCTGACAGTATCCGGAGCAAGCCCTCCCTGTGGGATCTAACCGGGCGCTGGGAGGCATAAGGTAGCAGTAGGCGGTCTGGAAGGTATCCCGCTCCTAAGCCATGAAGGGCTTTAAAAGTTGTTACTAGCACCTTGAATTGCACCCGGAAGACCCGGATTTCCTGAGACATCTAGCCTTTGGCTACTGCCAGGCACACCGACTTGCTCAGGACTTTCATCGATGTCGACTGTGCATTCTTTATTGTCCATAAGTGGGTTTGGTTTGGCAACTGGCTCTAACCCACCCACTGGGTATGAGAAGTCCGGTTGCTCAGCCACATGCAAATCCACATGATTACGCCGATAGCGCGTTCCTCCAACATCCACCAAATAGGAACGTGGTGCCACTTGTTGTAGGCAGCTACCCATTTCCCAACGGCCTGTCCGATCTCTGGGCAGTGGTCTCATCCAAATTCGTTCCCCCGCCTTCAGCTCTGGCAAATCTCTCGCTGATTCGTCGTATTTGGCCTTGGCTACTTGCCTCTTCTGCCACAGCCTTTCAGGGACCCCTTGTATCACCATTGGCTCGAGCAACTTATTTGCCACGGGTAAAGATGTCCTTAATCTCCACGCCATTAATCTTTGTGCTGGGCTACTATCCATACATTCGGTAGGAGTATTTCTCCAATGTAAAATAGCCTTCCACGGATCTCTACTTTCGCCAAGTGCTTTCCCACATAAGTTCTTGACAATCTTTACAGCTGATTCGGCTTTACCATTCGCTTGTGGATGATGTGGCGATGAAGTAATGTGGTCGAACTCCCACCCAGCAGCAAATTTCTTAAATTGCAGACTTACGAATTGAGGACCGTTGTCTGTGATCACTACATTTGGTTGACCATAACGTGCAAACTGAATCTTACATTTCTTAATAATGGTCTCAGCTGAAGAGTCTGGAAGAAGTTCAATTTCCCAAAAGTCAGAATAGTGATCGACTATTATCAAATGCTCTTTTCCTGCATAATTAAACAAGTCCATACTAACGATCTGCCACGGTCACGATGGTATCTCATGTGACATCATAGTTTCTTTCTGTTGCCGATGTGCGTGTTCATTGCAGATAGAACAGTTGCTGACGAAGTCCTTAATCTCACCTCGCATATTTGATCAATACAAAGTATCGCTGGCTTGTCTATAGCATGCCTCCCCGCCAATGTGGCTCGAATGAATGCGCAATAACATCTCTGGTCTCAATGACCTTGGCACTATGACCCTTGAACCCCTGTACAAGATGCCATTTTGTACAGCGATCTCATCTCTAAAGGATCAGTATTCCCTTATTATGGGAACTGCCTCTTTCTCACCTGGCCACCCCCTCAGCACAATATCCTTCAATGTTTGTAAGGCCACGTCTGTATCCATATGTTGCCTCAACTGATGTAACCGCTGATTTGTAACATTAAGATAACCTGCTTGGTTGATTTCAGCAAAGAAGGTTTGGTCCTGTCGCAACCAGCAAACCATCTGATATTCACATTCTCCTCCTGAGGCTGCCTGATCTACTGTGGCTCTACTCAAAGTATCGCTGATATACATTTCAAGTCCTGGCTTGTAAACAACGTTGAGATTATAATGCTGTAGACTGAGCATCATGCTTTGCAAGTGCTTAGGAGCACACAAAAGGCACTTCTTAAATATGGCTATTAGTGGCTTATGATCTGTGTCGGCTATGATTGCATCTCTGCCATAAAGATAGTAATGAAAATGCTGGCAAGCAAATACAATACTTAAACATTCTTTCTCAATCTGCGTGTGATTCAGCTCTGCTGGTGAAACAGCCCTGGACGCATATGAAACCAGCTGACCTTCTTGCAACAAACAACATCCCAGACTGTTCTTGCTTGAGTCACCTTGAATAGTAACTGTCTTTGTGACATCATAGTATTTTAACACTGGGGCAGTAGTAACCAAGCATTTTATCTCTTGTACTGCCTGGTCATGTTTAGGAAGCCAGTGCCAAACCGCATCTTTGTCCAACAAACATCTCAATGGCTGGCACACCTCAGACAGGTATGGCAAAAATTTTGCTAAATATGCAATTTATTTATTTATTTATTTATTTATTTATTTATTTATTTATTTATTTTTGAGACTTGTATGCAGCCCCATCTCCAAGACTCAAGGCTCACAACTAAAACAGTAACAATAAATAATTAAAAAGAAATTAAACAGATTACAAGCCCAAAAACGAATTTATAGACTTAGAAGTATAAAACCACCCTCCCATGGGGTCACAGCCCAGATTGGTCAAACAACCAGGTCTTTAAATCATGGCAGAAGGTGCGGAGGTCAGGGGCCAGTCGGAGCCCCAGGGGAAGTTGATTCCAGAGGTCCGGGGCCGCGACAGAATAGGCTCGTCATCGGGGGACTGCCAGCCAGCATTGGCCAGCCAACAGGACCCCGAGGAGTCCTTGCCTATGTGCTCGCACAGGGCGGCCGGCAATCACTATCGGCAGGAGTCGCTCCCTTAAATAATGAGGACCCATGTTGTGAAGGACTTTGTATGTTAAAACTAGAACCTTGAATCTCACCCGGAGCGCAACTGGTAACCAATGCAGACAGCGCATGGGAGAACCGAAACTCCCTTCACCACCAGCCATGCGCTATCTCTGCACTCCAGGAGCGTGCAGATCTGCTGAGACTGGTATGCAAGGGCAGTGCCGGTACGAGCCGTACATCCAGGAGGACCAGGTTGAGTCGAAGCATGTTCGCTCATCCAGATCGTGTTCCCGCATCCAAACACAAACACCGGGTCATCAGGGAGGGCATCACTGATCTGGTTCGGGGTGGAGATGTACAGCTGGGTGTCATCTGCGTACTGATGGAAGCTCACCCCGAAACCACGGATGATCTCACCCAGCGGCTTCATATAGATGTTAAATAGCAGAGGGGAAAGAACCGACCCCTGAGGGACCCCACAAGAAAGCACCCTCGGGGTCGAACTCTGCCCCCCCCTCCAATACCGACTGCGACCGCCCCGAGAGGTAGGAGGTGAACCACCGAAGCACAGTGCCCCCCACTCCCAACCCCTCGAGGCGTCGCAGAAGGATACCATGGGCGATGGTATCAAAAGCCGCTGAGAAGTCTAATAGGACCAGGACAGAGGAAAGACCCCTGTCCCGAGCCCTCCAGAGATCATCCATCAGCGCGACCAATGCCGTCTCCATGCTGAAACCGGGTCGGAAGCCCGATTGATACGGATCCAGGTAGTCCGCTTCATCCAGGAAGAGTGGAAACTGCCGAGCCACCACACTCTCAACAACCTTCGCCAAATAAAGGTAATAAATTTCTGCACTGCTTTCGCATGTCCGCAATGGCTCTAACCTTATCTGGATCTGCTTTTAAGCCTTATGATGATAAAATATGTCCATGAAAGTGGACTTCTCACACCCTAAACTGCAGCTTCTTTATAATAAGCCTCAGCCTCACCTGCCTACACCGTTCCAATAGTGCTATTAGCTTCCCATCATGGTCATGCTCCGCTTCGTCATCTGTTTCGCCACACCCAACTATAAGAATGTCATCCGCTATTGGCTTAGTTCCGCTAAGACCGCTTAATAGTTCATGCTGCTTTCTTTGATACACCTCTGGCACTACGGAGATGCCAAAGGGTAGCTTGAGCCATCTCTTCCTGCCCCAAGAAGTCCAGAATGTAGTCATGTAACTGCTTTCTTCATCCAGTTTACACTGTAAGAAGGCATCTCTAGCATCAACAAGCGTGAAAAACTGTGCTTTGGGCAGTTTGTGCAAAACATCCTCTAACGTTGGCATTAGGTAATGTGATCGTTTCAAAGCCATATTCAGAAACTTAGGATCAATACAGATTTGGATCTTCTCCGGCTTCCTAATCACAACCATGTTGTGGTTGTCCAGTCGGTCGGCTCAGATACTGAAATAATGTGTCCTTCTGCTTCGTACTTATCTAATTGTGCTTTGACCTGTGACTTTATAGCTATGGGGACATTACGTGGGGCACTTTGTACTGGAGGGATAGTAGGATCAAGTTGAAAATGAACCTCTCCTGGACCAGATACAATAGGGCCCTCAAACACCCCCTTAGAAACTTGGAGGACTTGATGTTTCATCAATGGCCTCTCCAGGGATTTGGAGAAATGAGTTTCAACAGTATGTAACTCCCTCAGAATGGTAAATCACATTAGTCCCAAGCGCTCACACGTTGAGCCTGACAATAATGGCTTCTGATCAACATCCACAATCTCAAATTCCAATTTATGAGTGCCCCCACGTATGCTACACTCTGTTTGAAATAGGCCCAAAGTGTCCATCAGTTCTCCAGAATATAACTTTAGTTTGGTACTGCTAGGCTGAAGGGGTATCTCAGGTGCCAATTTCCTTTTATCCTTTAGACTCATCACATCACATGTTGCCTCCGAGTCCAACTGACAGGGTTGAACTATATCATTAAATTTAAGATTGACAAACCACTTTTTGCCTTTTGCATGTACCTCACCAACACATTCTTTCATATAAACCACATCAAACAACGATTTCTCTGAATCAAGCGTTTGCTCCATCATATGCAGCTTCACTTTCCATGACGAAACACCCCAGCAAAATGATTCAGCCTCCCACACACCTACAGTTCTTGTCATATGCGGGCACTGATCTCTCCCACATTCACATTGCCATGAACTCAAATGGTGTGTGGTTGCTCCTAACAAATTATGATGCAGCTTCCTTACTGCTACTTTCCATGACGAACACACCCCAGCAAAATGATTCAGCCTCCCACACACTCTACAGTTCTTGTCATATGCCGGGCACTGATCTCTCCCACGTGCATGCACATTGCCATAGTACTTACATGGTGTGTGGTTATCGTCTAACAAATTATGAGGCTTGAATTTAGGCTAGTGCTCTTGCCGGCAATTCCTCAGCGTGGAAGCTACATTAACACAGCTGGTCTGTTTATCTCGCTCCAAAGCCCTCAACCGTTTATCTGTAAGTTCTGTAGTCTGACATATTTCTATTGCTGTTTGTAGGCTTAAACTCTGTTACCTCAGTAAGCAGCGGCATGTGCTTTCACTGCCCTTTCCTTTAACTGTGTAACAAAGGTATCTATTGCCTCTCCTTCTTGCTAGCAGCTGCCAAAAAGATATCTTTCATATATAACATTCTTATGAGGTCTAAAAAAAGTTTCCAATGCATCCAAAATAGCCTTAGTGTCACTCTTCTGTTCCTCCGTAAGGGTTAAACTGTGTTTATAAACATGAAGGCATTCTGCACCCATCAATCTTCTTAATGTGGCGGCCTGTACCGCTGCTGGCTTATCATTTAGGCCTGTAGCCAGAGAATAATCTTCAAATTCTGCCCTGAAAGTATCCCAATTATTATCACACTCCTCACTCACCCACATGGGCTCCGGGGGTGGTATGCTATTAGCTACTGCCATGGTGCTATAATTCTTGCTTCAAACTCTCAGCTTTGAGGGCAGAACCACTTCTGACACCATGTTTCAGATAGATTTAATGAGTAAAATGCAATAGAGAGACAAACTTTAAAACATCTTAAAGACATATATACAAATACACACAGGAACCGGAAATGCCTCACTGAGGCACATAGAGATAGAAGACTAAAAGCAAACACAACCCCGTAACAGGAACTTTGCACTTTGATATGGCCCAAGGGCTAATCAATAAAGATTGTATAATGTGGGGACCAAAACTGGATGGAATATTCCAGCTGTGGCCTTACTAAATCTTTATAAAGTGATACTAATACTTCACGCAATTTTGATTCTGTGCTCCTATTTATACAACTAAGGATTGTATTAAGCCTTTTTGGCTGCTTTTTGGCTGGCTCATATTTAATTGCTGGTCTACTAGTTGGATTTACTGTTGTGGTTCGCCAGCAGCCAGTGCAGAAGGCAGAGGTATCGGACAGTGAGGACGAAAGGGAACCAGTCAGGGAGTCTGGCGAGGACTCAGACGAGGGTCCTGTGTCTGATGCAGAGATGGGCCCAGGACCATCTGGGAGTGGGGTGCTGTCTCCGGAGCCTTCGGAGTCTGGCAGCAGCGAGGCAGAGGACCCAGGGGAGCCTGTTCCCAGTGCGCGTGTGCGCAGAGCTGCTAGAAGGAGACAGCAACTGAAGCAGCAGGGGCGACTCAGAAGTAAGGTTGGGAGGTGATTGCCCCTCCCATCAGGGATAAAAGTCAGCCCTCGGTGATGTGCTCTTTGCAGGAAGCAAAGAAGTTTGTTAGATTCTTTTTTCCCCCTGTCACATTTGTCATTTTATCAATCCCTATCTGTAAAGATAGTTGTCCCCTCTAGTTAATTATTTGAGCTAACCACCTTCATTCTTCCTTAATATCAATCTCCCTATCTAGTATAAATCACAAATATATATCTTTTTCTCAGATTCCGCATTATATTTTCTCTATGAATCATCCATACATTACAAAATACTATTTTCAATATATTCTTATACATCCCAACATATTACCTTGCGGAATCCCCTTCCTTATCCCTTTTTTTTTCACCCATTATCTCTCACTCTTTGAACAATGTGCTTTCTTTTCATCCTTGTTTGTTTCCTGTTCCTCTTTATTTTCTGGTCCTTTCCCTTAATTCCCTTTTCCCCATTCTTATTCCCCTCCTTTTCTCATTCCAGTTATTAAACTTTTCTGTCTCCCTCTTTTGATTTCTCCTTTGCCCTTCCTTTTTCTGCTTTTCCCTTCTCTCTTTAACCATTTTCCAAACCATTCTCCCTTTTATCATCCCATCAGACCACAAATTTTTAATTCTAATTCCTTCTCCCCCCTGCTTGAATAATCGTTGTTTGTTTTGTTCTTTTAAGTTGGCTTCTTCTTTATAGAACTCCTCCCCCGCTGGTTTGTTGCGTTCTTGTGTATGCTGAGTCACCATTTCTAATTTCTGTAGTGCATAATTACACATTTCAAGTTTGATTTCTATCATGTCCCTTGTATCTTGCATATCCGATCTTATATCTCGTGAGTCCAGTCTTATATCAACAAGTAGCTCCTCCATTATATCTTCTCCTTTTTTTCTTTTTCTTTCCTCTTCCTTAATAGTGGAAATCCTCTTCTTTGATAGATATATTCAATCCAGAGTCCAGCATCTTATTTCAGCCAATATCTTTTGAGTTTATTTTCAACAATTCATACTCTTGAGTCTTTATTCCAAAGCTTCTAATTGGCCTCCCAACTGTTTCCCAAATTACCAGGTGGTTCTATGACAATAATAAAGTTCCTTTTATTTTCTTTCCAATTCCAAGATCCAAAGTCTCAAAAAGACCAGACACTTGTTTTAAAACATTTTAAAGTTTTCCTGTACCATCAGGTGGCGCTCTTGAGTCTTTTTCTTTTTAACTTTCTTTGTTGAATATGATATTTTTATTAAGTTCGCTAATTTCAATCATTAGCTATTCTTTTCAACACACTCAATTCCAGCATTTAGTTATGCACAGTTCAATATATGTCCAGCTTAATTTTTAAATCTTTGTTGTGTTAATGTATTTTCCTTTAAGTTTCTCCTCCAGATTAGTCCAGTAAAATAATCAAATCCAAATTTAAAAACCCATTTTCTTTCTCACTTTCTCTGGTTGCCGCTTCCACACACTTTCCTCCAAGATAGCCCTTTAATTTGATACTTCTGCGCATGTCCGCAACAATGGCCGCTCGGTGTTAAGAGTCCCGGGGAAAGTGGTTCTTTTGCTGTCCGTGAGGGGCGAGAAGCTGACCAAACGCCCCCTGACCCCCCCAGGCTTTGGTGTCGGAGGACCTGGAGCGCTGGCTGGTGTCACCGGAGCCAGGGTAGTCGGTCGGTTGCAAGGTTTTGGCCATGGATTTGGCTGGCTGGCTGTTTTCGGGCCTCCAGGCCTTGGAGTCGGGCGGAGTCAGGTGTGCTGGTGGTGAGGAGAGCATTGGGAGAGGTGATGACGCAGCTCTCTGTTTGGTGCCTGTTTCCAGCTGTGACCTCGTCTGTTGTGGGGGTCCGTGAGAGCGCCGGTGGCAGCGGCGACAGAGGAGATCGGCGACACAGTCACGATGTTGGGGTTGCAGCCAGATGCCGGAAGGTGTAGGCAGCAACGGCATGGACGGGGGCGACGGATCGGCGGGTGGCCTCGTTGGGCCTGGAGAGTGGGATTGAGCTGTCCCGAGGTCGCCACCGGTCCTGGCCTTCAGTCATCAACTTTGCCACCCTGGATGAGATCGGCCCTCCTGGGAACTGATTTATCAAGATCTACCCGCACTGAAACTGGCCTGGTGGCTTCGCTCCCCCTCCCCCCCCCATCACTCCTCTTTTCATCTAGCCCTGTTTTTTGTGGCTTTTGTTATTCTAGCCGGGTCAGACATTAAGAACTGTCTCTCTCCATGCCCCTCTCTGCCCAGCGGACACTGGCTTGGGGGTTTTGGGCGGCCCCCGCCGGTTGGCTGCTGTGAGAGAGCAGCCTGGTGGGGGCGCTTTTCACTTCTCATCTGGCCTGGCTTTCCATCTTTGTCTTGATCGGCTTGCCTGGGATCCCCGCAGTGAGAGCGTGGGGGTCTGGTCGGGTGTGGGACCTGGTCATCGGTTCACAGGACTTCTGTGAGAGGGCAGTCCTGATATTTGCCCCTGGACCCTCCGGCTGCTGGTTTTCTGGACATCACTGGGCTTTTATAACTCTAACATTCGGACAGTTGTTCCATCATTTGACCACCCCCCTCTATGTTATATCTTTATGCTACATCTTCATAAGATCCAGACTTATTCTTCGGCGGACTTGCAGGCCTGGAGGGAGTCTCCTCTCTCTTGGGTCTGGCCCGCTGGACTTTGACGGCCCATCTCAAGGACAGATTATGGAACCTGGAGAGGTGGCATGGCACGGGGGGGGCTGGGGTCCTGGGAGGGGTAGCAAGAGGGTTCCCGGGGCTTCTTTGATTAGGTTTTTAGATCGTTTCTTAAGAGGGCTAGGGAAGGGGGTGGGTTGTGAGGATGGGACTCAGTGCAGCCCAGTGCAGGATTGTGATGGGGAGCGGGGGAGCCCCAGAGGTGAGAGTGGGAGCAATGATTTCCAGGGTGGTTGGGCTCGGTAGGGGACGACGAGGCATGGGACCCTATCATGTTAGGGGAGCGCGCCCCCGGTGTCTTCATATGGTGATGTGCTCTGACCCCGTTGCCTCCTCCCAACTTCCTGGGAGCCCAGGATCTAGGACCCCTGGGCTCCAACTGGTGTACTTTAATGCCAGGTCCGTGGCTAACAAGGCAACCCTCCTCCGTGAGGTAATTGAGGAGGAGGCCGCGGACCTGGCCTGCATCACCGAGACCTGGGTGGGCCCAGAGGGTGGAGTCCCTCTGGTTGAGTTATGCCCCCCAGGTTTTCGGGTGTTGCACCGGTCACGAGCCCAGGGGAGGGGTGGGAGGGTGGCTGTCGTTATTTGGCAAGCCCTGATTCCAAGGGAGGTCCCTGTTCCGGAGATAGGCGGGTGTGAGGCCCTCCTCCTGAGGACCGGGCCAGGGAATCAGGTGGGCTTGCTGCTTACATACCTTTCCCCCATCTGCCCTGCCTGGTCTTCTCGATGCCGTCTCGGGGGTGGCGTTGGAGTTCCCTGAACTTATTGTTCTGGGTGACTTCAACTTGCCTTCCCTTGGGGCGTCGTTGGGTTTAGCCCAGGAATTCATGGCCTCCATGGCGGCCATGGGCCTGACTCAGGTGATCGATGGCCCGACTCACGAGGGGGGCAACACGCTCGACCTGGTTTTTATCTCGCAGCAGTGGCAGAATGGTCTGGGGGATGGCGATTTTTCTGTCCATCCCGTTCCATGGTCAGGTCATTATCTCCTATGGCTGGCTTTCTGTCAAGCTACCCCACACCGCTGGGATGAGGAGCCACTCAGATGGTTCCGCCCCAGGCACCTAATGGACCCAGAAAGGTTCCAGGCGGAACTGGGGTTCTTCCCTACATCCTTGGCCCACAGCTCTGCCAAGGCCCTGATGGCAGCCTGGCAACAGGCGGCGGCGGGGGCCCTCGACAGAGTTGTCCCCATGCGGCCACTTACCCGGCGCAGATCCCGGGTGGCTCCCTGGTATACCGGGGAGCTCCGGGAGATGAAGCGTTGGAGAAGGGATTTAGAGAGCAGATGGAGGTTGACCCGCTCCGGTTCCGACCAAGCCCAGGTAAGAGCTCTTATTAGGACTTACCTGGTAGCTGTGAGAGCGGCGAGGAGGGCTTACTTCTCCGCTCTCATAGCATCCACAGGTAACCACCCAGCCGCCCTGTTCGGGGTCACCCGCTCCCTATTACATCAGTGGTTGATCCCTTGCAGGGCAGAGCTGAGGAATTTGGACAATACCTGCAGGATAAGATCACTCGGATCCGGGAAGGGCTGAACTCTAGAGTGCAGGGGCCTGACCCTGGGGGTGCAGATGGTCTGGCCAATGTAATCTGGACTGAGTTCGATCCTGTTTCTGAGAATGAAGTGGACAGGATCATGTGACGACTGAGTTCCACCACATGTTTGTTGGACCCGTGCCCTTCCTGGTTGGTTTATGCCTCCAGGGAGGTCACGAGCAGCTGGCTCTGGGCAGTGGTCAATGCTTCATTAAGGAAGGGTGCCTTCCCTGTCGCCTTGAAAGAGACAGTGGTGCGGCCCCTCCTGAAGAAGCCTGCCCTGGACCCAGCCAAATTGAACAACTTCCGTCCAGTCTCCAACCTTCGCTTTTTAGTGAAGGTTGTTGAGAGTGTGGTGGCTCAGCAGTTTCCACTTTTCCTGGAGGAAGCAGACTACCTAGATCCATACCAATCGGGCTTCCGTCCCGGGTATAGCACGGAGACGGCATTGGTCGCACTGGTGGATGATCTCCTGAGGGCTCGGGACAGGGGTTTCTCCTCTGTCCTGGTCCTGTTAGATCTCTCAGCGGCTTTCGATACCATCGACCATGGTATCCTGTTGCGGCGTCTCGGGGGGTTGGGAGTGGGAGGCACTGTATTGCAGTGGTTCTCCTCCTTCCTCTCGGGACACTCGCAATCGGTGTTGGCAGGGGGGCAGAGGTCGGCACCAAGGGCTCTCACTTGTGGGGTCCCCCAGGGGTCAGTCCTCTCGCCCCTCCTGTTCAACATCTATATGAAGCTGCTGGGCGAGATCATCCGTGGCTTTGGGGTGAAGTATCATCAGTACGCTGATGATACGCAGTTGTACATCTCCACCCTAGGTCACATCAGTGATGCCCTCTCCGTGATATCCCGTTGTCTGGATGCGGTATGGATCTGGATGGACAGGAACATGCTTCGGCTCAATCCGGCCAAGGCAGAATGGCTGTGTATACCGACATCTTGGTCCAGTCAGGAGATTCCACCTTTGGTCATGGGGGGAGAGGTGTTGCCCCCCATGGACAGGGCACGGAACTTGGGGGTCCTCCTGGACTCACGGCTCAGGATGAAGGAGCAGGTGGGGGCCGTGGCAAGGGGGGCATTTGCCCAGGTTCGGCTGGTTCGCCAGCTGTGCCCATATCTGGACCGAGATGCCCTGCGCACTGTCACTCAGGCACTTGTTACCTCCCAGCTCAACTACTGCAATGTTCTCTATTTAGGACTGCCCTTGCATACCATCCAGAGGCTTCAGCTGGTGCAGAATGCGGCTGCGCGGGTTGTGATGGGAGCTTCCCATTACTCCCATGTTACACCCCTCCTGCGTGAGCTGCATTGGCTACCGTTTGCCCTCCGGATGAAATTCAAGGTCCTAGTATTAACATTCAAAGTCCTACGAGACATGGGTCCGGGTTATTTACGGGAGCGTCTACTGCCGGCATCGAATACCAACCGCCCTGTACAAATGCACAGGCAGGGATTTCTCGGGGTGCCGTCTGCGACTCAGTGTCGGTTGGCGGTATCCCGGGGAAGGGCCTACTCTGTAGCGGCTCCCGCTCTCTGGAACCAACTACCTCTGGGGCTCCGCCTGGCCCCGGATCTCCGCACCTTCTGTCGCGACCCAGAAACCTGACTGTTTGAACAGGCTGGGCTGTGCTGACTCCTTGGGGGAAGGTTTTTTTTAATTCATTATGGGATTTTTAGTTTAATTTGGCTTGCAGTAATTTAATTCTATTTTAGCTAATTTAATTTATTGTATTGTTTTTATCTGTGAGCCGCCTCAAGTCCTTTTGGAGAGGGGGCAGCATACAAGTCGAATTAAAGAAGAAGGAAGAAGAAGATACCGGGGTACCTCAAAAGCAATGTCCTTTGCCTGGTTCACACTCTGCCTGCTACTTCTCTCTCCAGCACAGAACTTAGTTTCCCAGAATGTTCTTTGTCTTCGTGATGGCCATTTTAAGACCACCGCTGCAGCCTGCCTTCAGGAGGGATTTTCCTGTCAGGGAGGGGAGTTGCGGTTCTCCTCAACCCTCCAAGCAATTTCCCCCTTTTCACCACCCTACCAGGGTGGTTCCGGTCCCAATCGGGACCCTCCAGCAAGAGAGCTCGGGTCAAACCGTGCACGATTGCGGATTCCGCACCAACACCGACGAGGAGCAAACCAGAAGAGAAGTTCATTAGATTCTGATTCCTCATTGAAGCCCTACGAACTCTGCTTTGTCTTTGCTGGAAGTTCTGTCAGTTTATGTTCTAGTAATTGGACTTCTGTTTCTTGGCAGCCTTCTACGACCCTGAAAGGCGTGAGCTTATGTCAGAGAATTGTGTTTAATGAGTTCTGGCTGGGAATGCAAGAAATTCCCAGCGCTGCATTAAACTAGGTCTGATTTTACACTCAGCTCGTGTTTCCTTAATTTGGACGAAGCCTGGGTCAGAACAGTTACTTGGGCTTGTTTCCACATCGTAGGTATTGCTTTTTTGGCCACAATTCTTCCATGAAGACCACATGTGGCCAGATGTCTTTGGACAGTAGATGGGTGTACCTGAGTCCTACTGGTTTCTTCCACTTCTGATGGGACTGCTGGGCATCTTCTGATGTTAAAGGGAAGAATAGAATGGAATGGAATAGGAATAGGGTTAGGGTTAGGATTAGGATTAGGATTAGGATTACGATTAGAATTGAATCTGCTGCATTAAGTTTCCTTGGCTGACTATCTATGCTTCTCCTCGTTGCCCGTTTCTTTCTTCTTCTTGAAAAGAGTTTGAACAGCATATCTTGCAACCCCAGCCTGCTTTGCAATCTTTGAAATGAAAGGTAATGCAATGTGGGAAAAGCAAAAATTTACACCTTGGCCGGAAAACCCCCCTGAAGTACAAGTACAGATTAGGTGAAACTGGCTCGAATACAGTAACTGGGAGAGGGGTCTTGGAGCCCTAATTTATTTTTATTTATTTATATTTGAACTTGTATGCCGCCCCATCTCCGAAGACTCGGGGCGGCTCACAGCTAAAACACAGAACAAGAAATACTTAAAAAACCATTAAACTAATAACAAGCTCAAATACTAAAAACAAAACATTAAAAACAATTAAAAACCCATCCCTCCCCCAAGAAGGGGTCACGTCATAGCTCGGGTTGGTCAAATAACCAGGTCTTTAACTCTCGGCGGAAGGTGCGGAGGTCAGGGGCCAGACGGAGCTCCAGGGGCAGTTGGTTCCAGAGGTCAGGGGCCGCGACAGAGTAGGCTCGTCGCCGGGGAATCGCCAGCCGGCATTGACCTGCCGACGGGACCCCGAGGAGTCCTTGCCTATGAGCACGCATATGAATATGAACCAGCCATGTGCAGCAGCAGCCAAAAAGGCTAATACGATCCTGGGTTGTATAAACAGAGGCATAGGATCAAGGTCGAGTGAAGTATCAGTGCTGCTTTAGAAAGCCTTAGTAAGGCCACACCTGGAATAACAGCATCCAGTTTTGGTCCCCACATTACAAAAATAAAATGCTGAGGCTTTGGAAAAAGTGCAGAGAAGAGCAACGAAGAGGATCGAAGACAAAAAGATATAAAGAAACGGCTGCAGGATTTGGCTTTGGCTTGTCTAAAGAAAATAAGAATTAGGGGAGACGTGATTGCAACATTCCAGTCTTTGAGGGGCTGCCCCAAAGAAGAGAAGATCAAATATTCTCCAAAGCCCCAGAAGGCAGGACAAGAAGCAACATACGAAAATTAATCCAGGAGAGAAGCAACTTGGAATTAAGGAGAAACTTCCTGACAGTGAGAACAATTAACCAGTGGAACTGCTTGCCACCAGAAGTTGTGGGAGCTCCATCGCTGGAGGTTTTTAAGAAGAGACTGGACAACCACTTGTCTGAAATGGTATAGGATCTCCTGCCTGAGCAGGGGGCTGGACTAGAAGACCTCCAAGGTCCCTTCCAGCTCTATTCGGATTCGGATTCTTTGCCCGGGAGAGACCTTCACCGATTGCAAAATAACTCCCTTTTCTTTTCTTCCTGTGCTCAGTTTTGCCATGGGGTATGGCTTGTGACACGGAAGTGCCTTCCACAGCCTCATCTTACTAGCAGTGTCCAGCTGTCCTTCACCCGGTGTTAAGCTTCGTACACAGCTCTTTCTGTCTCAGTTACTGACTTTGTTTTGACCTGAGTATGAAATTGATCATTGGCCGCCACCTGGTATCATTGGTTAATCATCTACCTGACTCTAATCCTGCAAAATCCCTGACTTTGTGCAAGTTTGCAGGTGTAAGAATTGATGCTGTGGACACCCCGAATATGGACGTGATTTGGATTTCTCACTGACTTTGCCTTTTGTTAATTGAGGAAAATAAACGATGAACACTTCCATTTCAGAAGGCATGCTTAATTTGCTGTATTGTTGCCCAACTGCCTGAAACTTTTTGCCCAATACTGTTGATGTTCGGCAGAGGGATGGCACAAGGGGGAACAACCGTCCCTGTGTCTAGTTGTTTTGGCATGCCAGGCCCTCTAGCGCCATCTTGAGGGGAGAAGGTGAAAGAGTTTATGTCCAGGATGTGATACTTTCTCAGCCCTCCTTCTGACCTGCAAGGTATACAAGGTCTTCTATGAAAGGCAGGCTGGTTGCAATCGTTATTTCTGCAGTCCATTGGAGTATCAAATTGGAGTCTGTACCTGTCCTGCTTGGTTGCTGTACCATATCAGACAGAAATGAAGATTAGTTCATTAGTCTCATTTGTGTATGAATGCAACGATTGGCCTTCAGATTGTTTTGTAACTTCTGTTAATAAATTGACATCCTGCAGAGCCAGGGGTGGGAGACCTGCGCCATCTTCTGGCCTCACAGAAGTACTGCATCCCATTTTTGAAATACTTTTCTTTTTTTTTTCTTTTTTCTTTTCTTATTAAATTTATTTGCCACCCAACTCAGTGCGAAGAACCTCTTTTAAAGACCACATGGATTCTGTAACGATCAGAAATGTGAAAATAAGTCACTTCGTGCCCTGAGCCAGGATTTCTCAACTTGTGCAATTCAAAGATGTTGCTTCACTTTTAATTCTGGGAGTTGCCAAGGTTGAGAAATGCTGCCAAAGAAATGCTTCACTGTGTGACACCTCAAAAACTGCAATCACACAAATGCAGCCCCAGCTCCTGGGTCCCCATCAATGCCTGGGCAAACTCGGTGAATCCTTTCTCTACTTTTTCCTAGGTGGAAATTCTGGGATCGGGAAGGCCACAGCAGTGGATCTGGCCCGGAGAGGCGCCCGTGTCATTCTGACATGTCGCAACAAAGCGAAAGGAGAATCAGCCGTGTACGACATCCGACAGGTAAGCGCCTGCCGTGCGGTTCTCTCCTTCCCTCCATTCTTCTGATATTCCTGATGGTTTTTATTCATTTATTTAGCGTGTGGCATCTGCAGAGGTCATGCAATCCCTGATATGCAATACAGATAAAACACACTCTACATGCACATGGAAATCTGTGTTTAAATGAAGCATCAACAAATACGTGTAACTTACGGTAAAACCATGATAAAAAAATCACAACAATATCTCAATAGATCCATGATGGTGAACCTATGGCACACGTGCCGGAAGTGGCACGCAGAGCCATTTCTGCCAGCATGGGAGAGGTCACCTGGAACAGATCCACTGCGCATACACGCGCACGTGCCCCTCCAGCCAGTTGATTGTCAGGTATCTGCCACGCATGCTCAGGGGAGATGCACAGGGGGAGATGCGTGTGCATGTGCAGGAGGGCGGGGGGCCCATGGGGGTTTGTGCGTGCATGCACAGAGGCGTGCGGCATGGAGGGTCACACATGCATGCGCAGACATTCACAGTTGCAACTGTTGCAGCATCTCTATGGCCCTGTGATCTAAATCCAGACTCTTGGCAATTGACTCGTATTTATGACGGTTGGAGTGTCCCTGGGGTCATGCCCTTTTGCGACCTTCTGTGGGGAAGCCCACAGAAGCCCTTGGTGGTGCAGGCTTTAAATGCCTAGCACTTAGCTCCAGCTGCCTGCAATTACTGCAGGCTCGAATCCCATCAGGCTCAAGGTTGACTCAGCCTTCCATCCTCTCGGGGTAGGTAAATTAAGGACCCAAGATTGTTGGGGGCAATAAGCTGACTTTGTAAAAATGCTGCTTAGTAATAAGCAGGCATATACAGTGGAATGAAGGCTATTGCTGAGCACACTGGGTTGCACTCCAAAAATATTGTAAGCCGCCCTGAGTCTCCGGAGAAGATTAAAAAAAAAGCCAGATTCACTTAACAACTATATTACTAACTTAACTAAAAGGCAAGACTCACTTAACAATTGTCTCGCTTAGCAACAGAAATTTTGGGCTCGATTGTGGTCATAAGCCACAATGTAATGCCCACAATGCACACCTACAGAGGTAGATCCCCATCTCGTTCTCCCATTGCAGATCCTCTCCACAGTTGGCCATAAGGTCACCAGTATCTATTTGAGCATTCTTTCCAGTTTTATAATTTTATTGCGGTTTTTATGTTGTTTTAACTTTTGATTGAGAATTGCCTAGAGTTGATGATAAGGTTGGTGGCTATATACAGGCATGCCTCGACTTACGGCCACAGCTGAAGTGAGAATTACTGTCGCTAAATAAGACGGCTGTTGTCAGAGTGTGTCTTCGCTTTCTTTCCAGCTGCCATGGAGACGGTGGGAGGGGGAGCAATGGGCACTGGTGGGGGGCAGGGGGCAGGAGATAAAAGTGGAAATATTTGAGAAATGATGGGACTTTGAGTTTTGTTTACCATCCTTAAGGCCAACTGTCCTAGCTTCGGTATGCAGAAGGAAGGAACGGTGCACCTGAATCAGAGACTTCCCCAAAACATCTTCTTGGCCAATGATTGAACTCTGATTGCCTGGCTACTGGGCAGGGGGGGGGAGGCTGTAGAATTTGTTTCAATTTGGTGCTTCGCACATGTTTGCTTCAGATCTTGCATGGCTTAGTTTTCATTCAGTTCTTTCCTAGTAAAAGTACCTTTCCTCTAATTCTATGGAGTTGAGGGTTTTTCTTTCCTAGGGATTGAGCAGAGACAGCCATGACAGTTGCTAAGTCAGCCAGACCCAATTTTTTTTTTGCCATGGTTGTTAGGCAAATCACTATAGTTGTTAAGTGAATCACATGGTGGTTCAGTGAATCCAGCTCCCACCACACATTGACTTTGCTTGTCTGAATCCTCTTGGGACAATCACAAATAGTGATCACATGATCCCGGGACACTGCCACTATCGGAAATATTGCTGGTTGCCAATCACCCAAATTTTGATCACATGACCCTGGGGAAGCTGGAAGGGTTGAAAGTGTGAGGACCGGTCGTAAATCACTTTGATCCATCCCTAAATGAATGGTTATAAGTCCAGGAGTGCCTGTAATTGTTTTATTATGCACCACCCAGAGAGATTGCTGGGAGGTGAGCAGACCTACACAGAAGGTGAGTAAGCTGGAATCAGTCTTTGAAGCCAACCAGATCCCAAGGTTCAGGATTCCTCCCACTCCTTTTCCAGGAAAGTGGGAACTCGGAGGTGATCCTGATGATCCTGGATCTGGGCAACCTGAACTCCGTGCGAGCTTTTGCGCAGACCTTCTTAGCATCGGAGCCCCGTCTGGACATCCTCATCAACAACGCAGGTGGGGGCACAGCAGACCCTCCCCAGGGTCTCTGGAGGGAGAAGGAAGGGGAAGATTGAGGGGATTGTCTGGGATTTCTCTCCCTTTAGGGATTTGGCCATAAATTGAGAAGCGGCTCTCTCCTATTTGTGATTGTTGTTTTTCGTATAGTGCGTTTGTTATTATGTTTACAAATAAGGAAGTGAACAGATCCAACACAACTTTCTCCTCCTATTTTTTCAAACAACAACCCTGTGAGGTGAGTTGGGCTGAGAGGCAGCTTTCATGCCTAAGGTGGTATTAGAACTCTACTGTCTCCTGGTGATTGGCCCAATAACTCAGCTGGCTTTCATGACTTTAACCTGCCGTCACTGGGAGGGGCGTCGGGTTTAGCTTCAGGAGTTCATGGCATCCATGGCAGCCATGAACCTGACCCAGGTGATCCATGGACCCACGAGGGGGGGAACACACTTGACCTGGTTTTATCTCGGGCAGTGGTGTAGTGATCTGGGGGATGGTTCTCCATCTACCTCCCTTTATCGTGGACTGATCACTATCTCCTGCGGCTGGTCTTTCAATTGGTGTCCCTGCTTTATATCTCCACCCCAGGCCAGATCAGTGACGCTCTCTCCGGATGTCCCGGTGCCTGGAGGAGGTGTATGGTCTGGATGGGTAGTAACAGGCTTCAGCTCAACCCCACCAAGATGGAGTGGCTGTTCTTACCGGCATCTCGGTCTTTATTGGATGTACCATCTTTGGTCATGGGGAGAGGTGTTGCCCCCCGTGGATAGGGCGAGAAACCTGGGTGTTCTCCTGACTCACAGCTCGGTTTGGAGGAGCATGTGGGAGCTGTGGCCAGGGGGCTTTTGCCCAGGTTCGGCTGGTTCGCCAGCTTGCCCTTTTGGACCGAGATGCCCTTCGAACGGTTACTCATGCGCTTGTCACCTCTAGGATTGACTACTGCAATGCTCTCTACATGGGGCTCCCTGTGGACGTCCGGAGGCTTCAGCTGGTGCAGAATGCAGCCGCGCGGCTGTGATGGGGTATCCCGATACTCCCATGTTACACCCCTCCTGCGCGGCTTGCATTGGTTGCCGGTTGCCTCCCGGGTCGCCTTCAAGGTATTAGTTACAACTTATAAAGCCCTAATGGCTTGGGTCCAGGGTACTTGTGGGAACGCCTCCTGCCAGCATCACTCTCCGATCGCCCTGTTCGCTCTCATAGGAGGGGCCTCCTTGGGGTGCCGTCAGTCAGACTTGTAGGCTGGCGGTCCCCAGGGCTAGGCTTCTCGTGGGAGCTCCTGCCCTTGGAATCAGCTCCCCGTGGATCTCCGTTGGCCCCTGACCTCCGCTCCTTCCGCCGGGACCTGAAGACTTGGTTGTTCCAACGGGCCGGCCTCAAATGACCCGGGGGGTTGGGTTTATTTTAACTTTATTTGGCTTGTTTACTTGTTTAATTCTGTTTTATTGTAAATTTTCTCTTGTTATTTGTTCGCCGCCCCTGAGTCCTTAGGGAATAGGGCGCATACAAGTCGAATAAATAAATAAATAAATTAAGGTGGGATTTGAACTCATGGCTTCCCGTTCTGGGCTTCACCACTAGACCAGACTCTCTTAACTGTCTTAAAAAGCCTTCGCCTTTAACCACTAGACCAGGGTGTCAAACTCAAGGCTCATGGGCCGGATCCAGCCCATGGGTTGCTTAAATCTGCCCTGCAGTGCCAGCCTGGAAATATCAAGGGCCGCCCTGCAGTGCCTCTGATGGCTAAAATGGGCTGTGTATGGTGGCCCTGTGCCTTGTTTCACCCTCCATGGCCCCCAGCATTCTACTGGCTGAAACCATCCCAAAACCAGCTGGAAATGGGCCGAAAACAGGCCGAAAAAGGACTGAAAAGGTGGCCAAAACGGCAAAAACAGGGTGAAAAAGGGTGGGAAAACAGCCAGCAGAGTGCTGCAGGAGGCCATGGAGGGCAAAAACGAGGTGCGGGGGCACACACAGATCTCCTGCACCCGCTTTGGCTGACAGGGTGCTACAGGAGAACTACAATGCTGATCCGGCCTTCAAAGAAATCCAGTTTGATACCCTGCACTAGACCAAGCAGGTAATCCTGGCATACAACCAGGGGTGGATTCTACCAGTTCGCACCTATTCACTAGAGCCGGTTGTTAACATTCTAAGCAGTTCGAGAACCGGTTGTGAGAAGAAATTAATGGTCTAATCCTGTAAGGAAGGCAGGAAGGAAACATTCTGGTGTTGCTTACAGAAACTGCCTCCTGCTAACCCTTATTACATTCTTGGCAGGACTAGACTTCCTGTCTCAGGAACATCTCTGGAGTTTTTCCTCCTTTGCTGGTACTTTGCTTGTGTGGAGTGACCATTCAGAGTTACAATGGCACTGGAAAAGTGACTTATGACCGTTTTTCACACTACGACTGTTGCAGCATCTCCAGTCATGAGAGGCCAGGCAGGAGATGCGTGCCTTGATGGGAGTGATGTTGAGTGGCCCACGCCAGCCAATAAAATTACCACCAAGCCACGCCACTCCAGTCACATGACCACCACATGCCCACCACCTAGCCACGCCCACAGAACCGTTTGTTAAAATTTTGAATCCCACCCTGCTTACAACTATGATGTAGTCTGCATCAGCTTTGGAAGCCATATTGAGATCAGATGCTCCCATGCTACCACAATTGAGCCTGAGAAAGTGGGATGGAGGAATTGATTGGAGTATATCTAGTTAGACAAAATAAAATTCTTTTTCTGATTCAAGGTCACTGAGTGTGGTGCATAATGAAATGGGAATCTTATTTTAGGACGGATGGTGATTGGACCATGTGATGTGATGATGGCTAAGGGGAGATGGATTTGTAGTTTTGATTTTGGAAGGAATCCCTAAACTTTCAGATTCAGGATTCCACAGATGTGCCAGTTACTGTGATGACCCAAGGGGCATGGCACAAAGCAACAAAGTCACAAAAGTAGGTAAAGTCCCTTTAGTTCCTCCAACTTGGCCCCCAATATCCAGTTATCATCGGCTGGAGAAAAAACTCTCCCCAAACAGTTTTTAAAGGGAAGAAATTCCGTCCGAACCCAAAGTACATATAAATTGTAAATAAAAACCAACACAGACCACACTGCAGCAATTAACGAGACAGGGCAGGATAAGGAATAGCAGACTTCAAAGATAACGAAACACACACAGTTGGGAGGACGCCAGAACTCAGATAAGACTTGACAAACAAAGATAATTCACGCTTTGCTTCCAGCAGGGCTGTCATAAACAACCTTTTTATCCTGTTTTCCCAGCTGCAGCTAGTGAAGGGAATCAGGGCCCTTTCCTCCCCCGAACCCCTTGCTCCCTTATCCGTTCCTCCCTGCGTGTCCTAGGATGAAGGGGGTGGGCCTGGGTCTTCCTCTGAATGCCCAGCTGGACTGTGCCCTTCCCAGTTTCCTCCCAGTCACTGGAGCCACACTCCCACTCCCTGTCAGCTGCTCGCCTCCCCCTCAGAATCGGATTCCAACAGGGCATGATAGCTACTATCCAAATAAAGGAACCTTTGAGAGAATTATTGGTTGAATGGAGGGTTGCTGGAACTCTGACAGTCGGCCAATTATGGTCATAAGTTGTGATGCCGATAAAGCAAGTCACCCCTGTGACCAATATGATTTTATGAACTTTTTGTTCACTAGCGGGTGTTTTGCTGAAAATTTCAAGTCAACGCCATTTTTTCCCGACAAAAATTGCAGCCTTGTGACACATTGCCAAGGGGAGGCCTGTTTCCAAGCGCCCATTAGGCAATCATGTGACCACAAGGGGGAGCCCCTGGAACTTCAGAAACTCTTGTAATTGTAATTCGCTTTTGGGAATTATGTCTGTGGTAACTTCCAAGGATCACGAAGTGTCATGTCGTAAGCCAAGGACTACATATAATCTTATTTTTCTGGCAGGGTGATTAAGGCTGGCCAAACCATTGATGACTTTAACCAGGCCTTTCAGGTCAACCACTTGGGCCACTTCCTGCTGACCCACCTGCTCCTGAACCGACTGAAGCACTGCGCCCAGAGCAGGATGTAATTGTGGCCTCGACTTTGCATTCCTTTGGGAAGATCGACTTTTGGACCATCTACAAGCCGTGGAAAGGATGTGGCAGACACTAAGATGACGCCAACAGCAAACTAGCCAACATTCTCCACGCGCGAGAGTTGGCCAAGCAGCTGAAAGGAACCAACGTCACCTGCTACGTGGTTGATCCAGGTGAGTGGAAGTCCAGCTTCAAGGCACCCCAGATGGAGCCCCCCAGTCCATCTGGAGCTCCGCCAGGCATTTCTCTTCCATTGGGGCTCCCTTGACTCCCTCTGCAGAGCCAGAGGTGGTATTCAGACGGTTCTGACTGGTTCTGGAGAACCGGTAGCAGAAATTTTGAGTAGTTCAGAGAACCGGCAAATCCCACCTCTAACTGGAGATTTTACAGTCTCCTTCCCCTGCCACACCCACCAAGACACACCCACAGAACCGGTAGTAAAACAATTTGAATCCCACCACTGCACCCCGGGAGTTTCCTCCATCAAGCTCAGTTGTGGAGGGAGACGTCTCCCACACTCCCGGGTCCAGAATCCTAGAACCTTAGGGGAGAAGGGTCCTTGGAGGTCTTCTAGCCCAACCCCCGCCTAAGGCAGAGATGAGGCTTTCCCAAACTCTTGCTCCTCTTTGTCCCCTCCTGCCTTTTCTGTTCTTCCCATCCTTCCTCCTCCATTTGCTCCGGCTCCTCCTGCTCCTCCTCCTTTTATTCCTTCTTTCTCCTCCTCCCCTCTTCTTCCTTCCCCCCTCCTCTCCTCTCCCTCCTCTCTCTCCTCTCTGCAAACTCCACTCCCTTCTAGCACTGATGCGTAACCTAGTTGGGAGATGAAACTTCAACACTTCCACACTTCAATCCTGAGCTACCAATATTCTACCAGAACATTATTATTTAATGTTATTTATTTGAATGCATTAGCCACCCCACTGCAATGGATTTGTGCGTCTGAAGCAGCTCACCTATACACACCCATACACACACAGACACAAGCACAATCACACATACCCCATGGGCACTCAACGTCAGCTATTGGTCTTCTGAAAATTTTTCTGTGTTGTCCTTGAGGACCACTCGGAGGCTTCAACTTGTCCAGAATGCAGCGGTGTGGGTTGTGATGGGAGGATCCCGATACTCCCATGTTACACCCCTCCTGCGTGAGCTGCACTGGTTACCGGTTGCCCTCCAGGTGAGGTTCAAGGTGCTGGTGTTAACCTACAAAGCCCTTCATGGCATTGGACCAGGGTATATGCGGGAGACCCTGCTGCCACTAACAGTCTCCCGATGTCCCGTGCGCTCCCACCGACAGGGCTTCTCCGGGTGCCGTCAACTAGGCAATGTCAGCTGGCAGTTCCAGGAGTAGGGCCTTCTCTGTGGGAGCACCCACCCTTTGGAACCAGCTCCCCTGGAGCTCCGGGTGCCCCGACCTCTGCTCCTTCCGCCGTGGCCTAAAAACATGGCTGTTTCAACTAGCCTACCCAGACTGATGTGGGGGGGGGAAGGGTTTTTAGCATAGTTTTAATTGGCATGTTTATGAGACCTTGGGTTTAATAGTTTTTTTAATATTTTTATATTTGTATCATTGTTTTTACTTTGTAAGCTGCCTTGAGTCCTCAGTGGGATAGGGCGGCATATAAGTCTCATAAATAAATAAATAAATAAATGGCCCATGATTCCTGCTGTGCAAAGGGTTCATATGAGATCTCCCCCTGCACCCCCTAAAAAATCTGGACAATCTTCCCTCTCCACCCTACTCTCACAGCCTTTACTTTCAGGATTTGTTCAAACCGAAATTGGTCCTTCCTATCCCGTTTGCATTTTGGGTGATTCGGTCATCAAGCTGTTCCTCCGAGATTGGAAAACTGGCGCCCAGACCATCTTCTACTGCGCCACCGAGGAGGGCATCGAGAGGCTGAGTGGGCGGTATTTTGTGGACTGCCAGCCAAAAGTGCCTTGCCACAAGCCCGCGATGACCAGATGGCCATGAACCTCTGGGAATTCAATGAGATGCTGCTGGGACTGACCACTTCAGACAGAAGAATGCAGAAGCGGCATTTGGGGTAATCGAAAGTGGACGTCTGATTGCAGATAATCTCCGATTTATAACCATCCCTCTAGTGGCCATTCAAAGCTATGACACCACTGGAAAAAAGGGAGTTCTGGTTTTGCTTACGGCGGTCACAACAATCCAAATTCGGGCACCTGGCAACCCCCGTGTGTTTGCAGCATTCTGGGGTCACAGGATCACCATCTGTGACCTTCCCAGCAGGCTTCCTACAAAGCAGAGGCAATGGGGGAGCCAGATTCACTTAACAACTGAATGATTCGCTTCACAACCGAAGTTGTTCGCATGACAACCATGGCGAAAAGGTTGCGAAATTGGGCACGACTCATTTAGCAGCCATCTTGCTTAGGAACGGAAATTCTGGTCCCTGTTGTGGTTGTAATAAGAGGACTTCCTGTAAAGTGGGAGATAAAACTGCAGGCAATCCGAACTCCCCGACCCAGGTGTTTTTGGCACAGCTGAGACCAGCATTTAATTCCCGAGAAAGTTAAAAACTGGAAATCATCGTGGGATTCGTTGAGCTGCCCATTGTTGCATTTTAAGACAGGAAGCCATATTGATTTAAGTAAACCACACCCACCAAGTTGCTGGTCTCCCTTTTCTCCACCCGGTCTTCCTTTCTGTCTTCAAAAGGCTTCTCCTCCCCATCCCTGACAGCAACCAGAGAAGGGAGAGGTTGCTGGTATAACATCCTCCTTGCTGTGTAGCCACCTCCCTGCCTGACCTGCTGGAAGCCACCTGAGGGCTGGGGTGGAGTTCCCAGGCTTATGGTTCTGGGAACTTCGACCTGCCATCCCTGGGCATTGTTCTGACCTCGGCTTCCTTAGAAAGCATAAAACACAACCTTAGTTCCGGCAAAACCTCTTTTATTTCCACGGCTGTGGATTATGTTCATTCACAGCCTGCAAGGCTTCCCAAACAGTCTTTCAGGGAATGTTGATAAACACCCACCTTATCGCTCTTGGAATGCAGCCAGAGAGGGCAAGGCCAAACTCGACACAGAATCAAATGGAACTTTTCAAAGCTTGAATCGACCAGATGAACTCATTGCTTCCTGCAAAGCTCACTCCCATTTGCTCCTCTTTTATGTCCTATGGGAGGGGCCCATCATCTCCGAGGTGTGGCCTGACTCCAGTGGACCCTGCTTTCTCAATTGTTCTTGTCTTTCTGGTAGCCCTGTGCATGCACAGGCTGGGAACCGGTTCCAGAAGCTCCCCTGCATCACTGCTGTCTGAGTCTGAAGGCAGCTGATGACTCCCCAGTCTGCCCTGACCTTATCTCTGCCTCGGACACAGAGCCCTTGTCTGAGCCTTCCTCAGCCTCCAAGACTGGCCCAGGTTCCTTCCCAACCTTCTCACTACTGTCCGACTCTGCTGTCAGCTCCGTCAGCCGCCGGCGGGCCACAACAGGTGCGGCCTCAGAAGCAGCCCAGGAGTTCATGGCCTCCGTGGCAGCCATGAGCCTGTCCCAGATCATCTCGGCCCTGACTTGGGACAGTGGTCACACACCAGATATGATTTTCCTGTCAGAGCAATGATCTGATGGGTGAATCTAACATCACCCCCGCCTTGTCATAATCAGACCACACCTGGTTCCCCTGAGATTCTCTTATGCCTTGGTGGCTCAGGCTGTTAATTGCATGTACTTAAGTTCCAGCTGCCTACAACTGCTGTAGGCTCGAATCCCACCAGGCTCAAGGTTGACTCAGCCTTCCATCCTCTCGGGTAGGTAAACTGAGGACCCAAGATTGTTGGGGCAATTAGCTGACTTTGTAAAATGCCGCCTAGTAATAAGCAGGCATATACAATGGAATGAAGGCTATTGCTGAGCACGCTAGGTTGTATCCCAAAATTGTAAGCAGCCCTGAGTCTCCGGAGAAGGTGGCATATAAATGTAATTTTAAAA
>CM019148.1:1881918-1907160 GCA_009733165.1 Naja naja | reverse complement strand
TTCGTACACAGCTCTTTCTGTCTCAGTTACTGACTTTGTTTTGACCTGAGTATGAAATTGATCATTGGCCACCTGGTATCATTGGTTAATCATCTACCTGACTCTAATCCTGCAAAATCCCTGACTTTGTGCAAGTTTGCAGGTGTAAGAATTGATGCTGTGGACACCCCGAATATGGACGTGATTTGGATTTCTCACTGACTTTGCCTTTTGTTAATTGAGGAAAATAAACGATGAACACTTCCATTTCAGAAGGCATGCTTAATTTGCTGTATTGTTGCCCAACTGCCTGAAACTTTTGCCCAATACTGTTGATGTTCGCAGAGGGATGGCACAAGGGGAACAACCGTCCCTGTGTCTAGTTGTTTTGGCATGCCAGGCCCTCTAGCGCCATCTTGAGGGGAGAAGGTGAAAGAGTTTATGTCCAGGATGTGATACTTTCTCTCAGCCCTCCTTCTGACCTGCAAGGTATACAAGGTCTTCTATGAAAGGCAGGCTGGTTGCAATCGTTATTTCTGCAGTCCATTGGAGTATCAAATTGGAGTCTGTACCTGTCCTGCTTGGTTGCTGTACCATATCAGACAGAAATGAAGATTAGTTCATTAGTCTCATTTGTGTATGAATGCAACGATTGGCCTTCAGATTTTGTAACTTCTGTTAATAAATTGACATCCTGCAGAGCCAGGGGTGGGAGACCTGCGCCATCTTCTGGCCTCACAGAAGTACTGCATCCCATTTTTGAAATACTTTTCTTTTTTTTTTCTTTTTTCTTTTCTTATTAAATTTATTTGCCACCCAACTCAGTGCTAAGAACCTCTTTTAAAGACCACATGGATTCTGTAACGATCAGAAATGTGAAAATAAGTCACTTCGTGCCCTGAGCCAGGATTTCTCAACTTGTGCAATTCAAAGATGTTGCTTCACTTTTAATTCTGGGAGTTGCCAAGGTTGAGAAATGCTGCCAAAGAAATGCTTCACTGTGTGACACCTCAAAACTGCAATCACACAAATGCAGCCCCAGCTCCTGGGTCCCCATCAATGCCTGGGCAAACTCGGTGAATCCTTTCTCTACTTTTCCTAGGTGGAAATTCTGGGATCGGAAGGCCACAGCAGTGGATCTGGCTCGAGAGGCGCCGTGTCATTCTGACATGTCGCAACAAAGCGAAAGGAGAATCAGCCGTACGACATCCGACAGGTAAGCTTCGTCCGTCGCGGTTCTCTCCTTCCTCCATTCTTCTGATATTCCTGATGGTTTTATTCATTTATTTAGCGTGTGGCATCTGCAGAGGTCATGCAATCCCTGATATGCAATACAGATAAAACACACTCTACATGCACATGGAAATCTGTGTTTAAATGAAGCATCAACAATACGCGGTAACTACGGTAAAACCATGATAAAAAAATCACAACAATATCTCAATAGATCCATGATGGTGAACCTGGCAGCACACGTGCCGAAGTGGCACGCAGAGCCATTTCTGCCAGCATGGAGAGGTCACCTGGAACAGATCCACTGCGCGATACACGCGACGCGCCCCTCCAGCCAGTTGATTGTCAGGTATCTGCCACGCATGCTCAGGGAGATGCACAGGGGAGATGCGTGCATGTGCAGGAGGCGGGGGCCCATGGGGTTTGTGCGTGCATGCACAGAGAGGCGCGGCATGGAGGGTCACACATGCATGCCAGACATTCACAGTTGCAACTGTTGCAGCATCTCTATGGCCCTGTGATCTAAATCCAGACTCTTGGCAATTGACTCGTATTTATGACGGTTGGAGTGTCCCTGGGGTCATGCTCTTTTGCACTTCTGTGGGAAGCCCACAGAAGCCCTTGGTGGTGCAGGCTTTAAATGCCTAGCACTTAGCTCCAGCTGCCTGCAATTACTGCAGGCTCGAATCCCATCAGGCTCAAGGTTGACTCAGCCTTCCATCCTCTCGGGTAGGTAAATTAAGGACCCAAGATTGTTGGGGCAATAAGCTGACTTTGTAAAATGCTGCTTAGTAATAAGCAGGCATATACAGTGGAATGAAGGCTATTGCTGAGCACACTGGGTTGCACTCCAAATATTGGCCTCCTGAGTCTCCGGAGAAGATTAAAAAAAGCCAGATTCACTTAACAACTATATTACTAACTTAACTAAAAGGCAAGACTCACTTAACAATTGTCTCGCTTAGCAACAGAAATTTTGGGCTCGATTGTGGTCATAAGCCACAATGTAATGCCCACAATGCACACCTACAGAGGTAGATCCCCATCTCGTTCTCCCATTGCAGATCCTCTCCACAGTTGGCCATAAGGTCACCAGTATCTATTTGAGCATTCTTTCCAGTTTTATAATTTTATTGCGGTTTTTATGTTGTTTTAACTTTTGATTGAGAATTGCCTAGAGTTGATGATAAGGTTGGTGGCTATATACAGGCATGCCTCGACTTACGGCCACAGCTGAAGTGAGAATTACTGTCGCTAAATAAGACGGCTGTTGTCAGAGTGTGTGTTCGCTTCCAGCTGCCATGGAGACGGTGGGAGGGGGAGCAATGGGCACTGGTGGGGGGCAGGGGGCAGGAGATAAAAAGTGGAAATATTTGAGAAATGATGGGACTTTGAGTTTTGTTTACCATCCTTAAGGCCAACTGTCCTAGCTTCGGTATGCAGAAGGAAGGAACGGTGCACCTGAATCAGAGACTTCCCAAAACATCTTCTTGGCCAATGATTGAACTCTGATTGCCTGGCTACTGGGCAGGGGGGGGGAGGCTGTAGAATTTGTTTCAATTTGGTGCTTCGCACATGTTTGCTTCAGATCTTGCATGGCTTAGTTTTCATTCAGTTCTTTCCTAGTAAAAGTACCTTTCCTCTAATTCTATGGAGTTGAGGGTTTTTCTTTCCTAGGGATTGAGCAGAGACAGCCATGACAGTTGCTAAGTCAGCCAGACCCAATTTTTTTTTTGCCATGGTTGTTAGGCAAATCACTATAGTTGTTAAGTGAATCACATGGTGGTTCAGTGAATCCAGCTCCCACCACACATTGACTTTGCTTGTCTGAATCCTCTTGGGACAATCACAAATAGTGATCACATGATCCCGGACACTGCCACTATTGCTGGTTGCCAATCACCCAAATTTTGATCACATGACCCTGGGAAGCTGGAAGGGTTGAAAGTGTGAGGACCGGGTCGTGAATCACTTTGATCCATCCCTAAATGAATGGTTATAAGTCCAGGAGTGCCTGTAATTGTTTTATTATGCACCACCCAGAGAGATTGCTGGGAGGTGAGCAGACCTACACAGAAGGTGAGTAAGCTGAATCAGTCTTTGAAGCCAACCAGATCCCAAGGTTCAGGATTCCTCCCACTCCTTTTCCAGGAAAGTGGGAACTCGGAGGTGATCCTGATGATCCTGGATCTGGGCAACCTGAACTCCGCACAGCTTTTGCGAGACCTTCTTAGCATCGAGCCCCGCCTGGACATCCTCATCAACAACGCAGGTGGGGGCAGACCCTCCCCAGGGCTCTGAGGGAGAAGGAAGGGGGGAAGATTGAGGGGGGGGATTGTCTGGGATTTCTCTCCCTTTAGGGATTTGGCCATAAATTGAGAAGCGGCTCTCTCCTATTTGTGATTGTTGTTTTTCAGATAGTGCTTGTTATTATGTTTACAATAAGGAAGTGAACAGATCCAACACAACTTTCTCCTCCTATTTTTTCAAACAACAACCCTGTGAGGTGAGTTGGGCTGAGAGGCAGCTTTCATGCCTAAGGTGGTATTAGAACTCTACTGTCTCCTGGTGATTGGCCCAATAACTCAGCTGGCTTTCATGACTTTAACCTGCCGTCACTGGGAGGGGCGTCGGGTTTAGCTCAGGAGTTCATGGCATCCATGGCAGCCATGAACCTGACCCAGGTGATCCATGGACCCACCCACGAGGGGAACACACTTGACCTGGTTTTATCTCGGGGCAGTGGTGTAGTGATCTGGGGGATGGTTCTCCATCTACCCTCCCTTTATCGTGGACTGATCACTATCTCCTGCGGCTGGTCTTTCAATTGGCTGTCCCTGCTTTATATCTCCACCCCAGGCCAGATCAGTGACGCTCTCTCCGTGATGTCCCGGTGCCTGGAGGCGGGTCTGGATGGGTAGTAACAGGCTTCAGCTCAACCCCACCAAGATGGAGTGGCTGTTCTTACCGGCATCTCGGTCTTTATTGGATGTACCATCTTTGGTCATGGGGGGAGAGGTGTTGCCCCCCGTGGATAGGGCGAGAAACCTGGGTGTTCTCCTGACTCACAGCTCGGTTTGGAGGAGCATGTGGGAGCTGTGGCCAGGGGGCTTTTGCCCAGGTTCGGCTGGTTCGCCAGCTTCACCCTTATTTGACCGAGATGCCCTTCAACGGTTACTCATGCGCTTGTCACCTCTAGGATTGACTACTGCAATGCTCTCTACATGGGGCTCCCTGTGGACGATCCGGAGGCTTCAGCTTGGTGCAGAATGCAGCCACAGAGGCTGTGATGGGGTATCCCGACACTCCCATGTTACACCCCTCTGCGCTTGCATTGGTTGCCGGTTGCCTCCGGTCGCCTTCAAGGTATTAGTTACAACTTATAAAGCCCTTAATGGCTTGGGTCCAGGGTACTTGTGGGAACGCCTCCTGCCAGCATCACTGATCGCCCTGTTCGCTCTCATAGAGGGGCCTCCTTGGGGTGCCGTCAGTCAGACATTGTAGGCTGGCGGTCCCCAGGGCTAGGGCCTTCTCTGTGGGAGCTCCTGCCCTTGGAATCAGCTCCCGTGGATCTCCGCTTGGCCCCTGACCTCCGCTCCTTCCGGGACCTGAAGACTTGGTTGTTCCAACGGGCCGGCCTCAAATGACCCGGGGTTTTTATTTTAACTTTATTTGGCTTGTTTACTTGTTTAATTCTGTTTTATTGTAAATTTTCTCTGTTTTAATGTTCGCCGCCCTGAGTCCTTAGGGAATAGGGCGGCATACAAGTCGAATAAATAAATAAATAAATTAAGGTGGGATTTGAACTCATGGCTTCCCGTTTTCTGGGCTTCACCACTAGACCAGACTCTCTTAACTGTCTTAAAAAGCCTTTCGCCTTAACCACTAGACCAGGGGTGTCAAACTCAAGGCTCATGGGCCGGATCCAGCCCATGGGTTGCTTAAATCTGCCCTGCAGTGCCAGCCTGGAAATATCAAGGGGCCGCCCTGCAGTGCCTCTGATGGCTAAAATGGGCTGTGTATGGTGGCCCTGTGCCTTGTTTTCACCCTCCATGGCCCCCAGCATTCTACTGGCTGAAAACCATCCCAAAAACCAGCTGGAAATGGGCCAAAAACAGGCCGAAAAAGGACTGAAAAGGTGGCCAAAAACGGGCAAAAAAACAGGGTGAAAAAGGGTGGGAAAACAGCCAGCAGAGTGCTGCAGGAGGCCATGGAGGGCAAAAACGAGGTGCGGGGGGGGCACACACAGATCTCCTGCACCCCGTTTTGGTTGACAGGGTGCTACAGGAGAACTACAATGCTGATCCGGCCTTCAAAGAAATCCAGTTTGATACCCCTGCACTAGACCAAGCAGGTAATCCTTGGCATACAACCAGGGGTGGGATTCTACCAGTTCGCACCTATTCACTAGAGCCGGTTGTTAACATTCTAAGCAGTTCGGAGAACCGGTTGTGAGAAGAAATTAATGGTCTAATCCTGTAAGGAAGGCAGGAAGGAAACATTCTGGTGTTGCTTACAGAAACTGCCTCTCCGTTAACCCTTATTACATTCTTGGCAGGACTAGACTTCCTGTCTCAGGAACATCTCTGGAGTTTTTCCCCCTCCTTTGCTGGTACTTTGCTTGTGTGGAGTGACCATTCAGAGTTACAATGGCACTGGAAAAAGTGACTTATGACCGTTTTTCACACTTACGACTGTTGCAGCATCTCCAGTCATGAGAGGCCAGGCGAGGAGATGCGTGCCTTGATGGGAGTGATGTTGAGTTGGCCACGCCCAGCCAATAAAATTACCACCAAGCCACGTCCACCCAGTCACATGACCACCAAGCCATGCCCACCACCTAAGCCACGCCCACAGAACCGGTTGTTAAAAATTTTGAATCCCACCCCTGCTTACAACTATGATGTAGTCTGCATCAGCTTTGGAAGCCATATTGAGATCAGATGCTCCCATGCTACCACAATTGAGCCTGAGAAAGTGGGATGGAGGAATTGATTGGAGTATATCTAGTTAGACAAAATAAAATTCTTTTTCTGATTCAAGGTCACTGAGTGTGGTGCATAATGAAATGGGAATCTTATTTTAGGATGGATGGTGATTGGACCATGTGATGTGATGATGGCTAAGGGGAGATGGATTTGTAGTTTTGATTTTGGAAGGAATCCCTAAACTTTCAGATTCAGGATTCCACAGATGTGCCAGTTACTGTGATGACCCAAAGGGGCATGGCACAAAAGCAACAAAGTCACAAAAGTAGGTAAAGTCCCTTTAGTTCCTCCAACTTGGCCCCCAATATCCAGTTATCATCGGCTGGAGAAAAAACTCTCCCCAAACAGTTTTTAAAGGGAAGAAATTCCATCCGAACCCAAAGTACATATAAATTGTAAATAAAAACCAACACAAACCACACTGCAGCAATTAATGAGATAGGGCAGGATAAGGAATAGCAGACTTCAAAAGATAACGAAACACACACAGTTGGGAGGACGCCAGAACTCAGATAAGACTTGACAAACAAAGATAATTCACACTTTGCTTCCAGCAAGGTGCTGTGCGCAAACAACCTTTTTATCCTGTTTTCCCAGCTGCAGCTAGTGAAGGGAATCAGGGCCCTTTCCTCCCCCGTAACCCACGTTGCTCCCTTATCCGTTCCTCCCTGCGTGTCCTAGGATGAAGAGGGGGTGGGCCTGGGTCTTCCTCTGAATGCCCAGCTGGACTGTGCCCTTCCCCAGTTTCCTCCCCAGCCACTGGAGCCACACTCCCACTCCCTGTCAGCTGCTCGGCCTCCCCCTCAGAATCGGATTCCAACAGGGGCATGATAGCTACTATCCAAATAAAGGAACCTTTGAGAGAATTATTGGTTGGAATGGAGGGTTGCTGGAACTCTGACAGTCGGCCATTTATGGTCATAAGTTGTGATGCCGATAAAGCAAGTCACCCCTGTGACCAATATGATTTTATGAACTTTTTGTTCACTAGCGGGTGTTTTTGCTGAAAATTTCAAGTCAACGCCATTTTTCCCGACAAAATTGCAGCCTTGTGACACATTGCCAAGGGGAGGCCTGTTTCCAAGCGCCCATTAGGCAATCATGTGACCACAAGGGGGAGCCCCTGGAACTTCAGAAACTCTTGTAATTGTAATTCGCTTTTGGGAATTATGTCTGTGGTAACTTCCAAGGATCACGAAGTGTCATGTCGTAAGCCAAGGACTACATATAATCTTATTTTTCTGGCAGGGGTGATTAAGGCTGGCCAAACCATTGATGACTTTAACCAGGCCTTTCAGGTCAACCACTTGGGCCACTTCCTGCTGACCCACCTGCTCCTGAACCGACTGAAGCACTGCGCCCCGAGCCGGATTGTAATTGTGGCCTCGACTTTGCATTCCTTTGGGAAGATCGACTTTTGGACCATCTACAAGCCGGTGGAAAGGATGTGGCAGACACTAAGATCGTACGCCAACAGCAAACTAGCCAACATTCTCCACGCGCGAGAGTTGGCCAAGCAGCTGAAAGGAACCAACGTCACCTGCTACGTGGTTGATCCAGGTGAGTGGAAGTCCAGCTCCAAGGCACCCCAGATGGAGCCCCCCCCCAGTCCATCTGGAGCTCCGCCAGGCATTTCTCTTCCATTGGGGCTCCCTTGACTCCCTCTGCAGACAGAGGTGGTATTCAGACGGTTCTGACTGGTTCTGGAGAACCGGTAGCAGAAATTTTGAGTAGTTCAGAGAACCGGCAAATCCCACCTCTAACTGGAGATTTTACAGTCTCCTTCCCCTGCCACACCCACCAAGACACACCCACAGAACCGGTAGTAAAACAATTTGAATCCCACCACTGCACCCCGGGAGTTTCCTCCATCAAGCTCAGTTGTGGAGGGAGACGTCTCCCACACTCCCGGGTCCAGAATCCTAGAACCTTAGGGGAGAAGGGTCCTTGGAGGTCTTCTAGCCCAACCCCCTGCCTAAGGCAGAGATGAGGCTTTCCCCAAACTCTTGCTCCTCTTTGTCCCCCTCCTGCCTTTTCTGTTCTTCCCATCCTTCCTCCTCCATTTGCTCCGGCTCCTCCTGCTCCTCCTCCTTTTATTCCTTCTTTCTCCTCCTCCCTCTTCTTCCTTCCCCCTCCTTCTCCCTCCTCTCTCTCCTCTCTGCAAACTCCACTCCCTTCTAGCACTGATGCGTAACCTAGTTGGGAGATGAAACTTCAACACTTCCACACTTCAATCCTGAGCTACCAATATTCTACCAGAACATTATTATTTAATGTTATTTATTTGAATGCATTAGCCACCCCACTGCAATGTCTGAAGCAGCTCACCTATACACACCCATATACACACACACACAAGCACAATCACACATACCCCATTGACACTCAATGTCAGCTATTGGTCTTCTGAAAATTTTTCTGTGTTGTCCTTGAGGACCACTCGGAGGCTTCAACTTGTCCAGAATGCAGCGGTGTGGGTTGTGATGGGAGGATCCCGATACTCCCATGTTACACCCCTCCTGCGTGAGCTGCACTGGTTACCGGTTGCCCTCCGGGTGAGGTTCAAGGTGCTGGTGTTGACCTATAAAGCTCTTCATGGCATTGGACCAGGGTATATGCGGGAGACCCTGCTGCCATTAACAGTCTCCCGATGTCCCGTGCGCTCCCACCGACAGGGCCTTCTCCGGGTGCCGTCAACTAGGCAATGTCAGCTGGCAGTTCCCAGGAGTAGGGCCTTCTCTGTGGGAGCACCCACCCTTTGGAACCAGCTCCCCCTGGAGCTCCGGGTGCCCCTGACCTCTGCTCCTTCCGCCGTGGCCTAAAAACATGGCTGTTTCAACTAGCCTACCCAGACTGATGTGGGGGGGGGAAGGGTTTTTAGCATAGTTTTAATTGGCATGTTTATGAGACCTTGGGTTTAATAGTTTTTTTAATATTTTTATATTTGTATCATTGTTTTTACTTTGTAAGCTGCCTTGAGTCCTCAGGGGGATAGGGCAGCATATAAGTCTCATAAATAAATAAATAAATAAATGGCCCATGATTCCTGCTGTGCAAAGGGTTCATATGGGATCTCCCCTGCACCCCTAAAAATCTGGACAATCTTCCCTCTCCACCCTACTCTCACAGCCTTTACTTTCAGGATTTGTTCAAACCGAAATTGGTCGTTCCTATCCCCGTTTTGCATTTTGGGTGATTCGGGTCATCAAGCTGTTCCTCCGAGATTGGAAAACTGGCGCCCAGACCATCTTCTACTGCGCCACCGAGGAGGGCATCGAGAGGCTGAGTGGGCGGTATTTTGTGGACTGCCAGCCAAAAGTGCCTTGGCCACAAGCCCGCGATGACCAGATGGCCATGAACCTCTGGGAATTCAATGAGATGCTGCTGGGACTGACCACTTCAGACAGAAGAATGCAGAAGCGGCATTTGGGGTAATCGAAAGTGGACGTCTGATTGCAGATAATCTCCGATTTATAACCATCCCTCTAGTGGCCATTCAAAGCTATGACACCACTGGAAAAAAAGGGAGTTCTGGTTTTTGCGCTTACGGCGGTCACAACAATCCAAATTCGGGCACCTGGCAACCCCCGTGTGTTTGCAGCATTCTGGGGTCACAGGATCACCATCTGTGACCTTCCCAGCAGGCTTCCTACAAAGCAGAGGCAATGGGGGGGGGGAGCCAGATTCACTTAACAACTGAATGATTCGCTTCACAACCAAAGTTGTTCGCATGACAACCATGGCGAAAAGGTTAAATTGGGCCGCGACTCATTTAGCAGCCATCTTGCTTAGGAACGGAAATTCTGGTCCCTGTTGTGGTTGTAATAAGAGGACTTCCTGTAAAGTGGGAGATAAAACTGCAGGCAATCCGAACTCCCCGACCCAGGTGTTTTTGGCACAGCTGAGACCAGCATTTAATTCCCGAGAAAGTTAAAAACTGGAAATCATCGTGGGATTCGTTGAGCTGCCCATTGTTGCATTTTAAGACAGGAAGCCATATTGATTTAAGTAAACCACACCCACCAAGTTGCTGGTCTCCCTTTTCTCCACCCGGGTCTTCCTTTCTGGTCTTCAAAAGGGCTTCTCCTCCCCATCCCTGACAGCAACCAGAGAAGGGAGAGGTTGCTGGTATAACATCCTCCTTGCTGTGTAGCCACCTCCCTGCCTGACCTGCTGGAAGCCACCTGAGGGCTGGGGGTGGAGTTCCCCAGGCTTATGGTTCTGGGGAACTTCGACCTGCCATCCCTGGGCATTGTTCTGACCTCGGCTTCCTTAGAAAGCATAAAACACAACCTTAGTTCCGGCAAAACCTCTTTTATTTCCACGGCTGTGGATTATGTTCATTCACAGCCTGCAAGGCTTCCCAAACAGTCTTTCAGGGGAATGTTGATAAACACCCACCTTATCGCTCTTGGAATGCAGCCAGAGAAGGGCAAGGCCAAACTCGACACAGAATCAAATGGAACTTTTCAAAGCTTGAATCGACCAGATGAACTCATTGCTTCCTGCAAAAGCTCACATCCCATTTGCTCCTCTTTTATGTCCTATGGGAGGGGCCCATCATCTCCGAGGTGTGGCCTGACTCCCGAGTGGACCCTGCTTTCTCAATTGTTCTTGTCTTCTGGTAGCCCTGTGCATGCACAGGCTGGGAACCGGTTCCAGAAGCTCCCCTGCATCACTGCTGTCTGAGTCTGAAGGCAGCTGATGACTCCCCAGTCTGCCCTGACCTTATCTCTGCCTCGGACACAGAGCCCTTGTCTGAGCCTTCCTCAGCCTCCAAGACTGGCCCAGGTTCCTTCCCAACCTTCTCACTACTGTCCGACTCTGCTGTCAGCTCCGTCAGCCGGCGGGGTACAACAGGTGCGGCCTCAGAAGCAGCCCAGGAGTTCATGGCCTCCGTGGCAGCCATGAGCCTGTCCCAGATCATCTCGGCCCTGACTTGGGACAGTGGTCACACACCAGATATGATTTTCCTGTCAGAGCAATGATCTGATGGGTGAATCTAACATCACCCCCGCCTTGTCATAATCAGACCACACCTGGTTCCCCTGAGATTCTCTTATGCCTTGGTGGCTCAGGCTGTTAATTGCATGTACTTAAGTTCCAGCTGCCTACAACTGCTGTAGGCTCGAATCCCACCAGGCTCAAGGTTGACTCAGCCTTCCATCCTCTCGGGGTAGGTAAACTGAGGACCCAAGATTGTTGGGGGCAATTAGCTGACTTTGTAAAAATGCCGCCTAGTAATAAGCAGGCATATACAATGGAATGAAGGCTATTGCTGAGCACGCTAGGTTGTATCCCAAAAATTGTAAGCCGCCCTGAGTCTCCGGAGAAGGGTGGCATATAAATGTAATTTTAAAAAAATAATAAAAATAAAATGCCGCCCCTGTCTACAGGGAGGCTGGACTCCTTGGAAACAGAACAGGACAACTCGCCGTAGTCAACTTGCCACAGCACAATCCACGTGGGATAAATTCAATGCGCTAAATGTCATCCGCCACTGTCTGTTCAACATTATTTCTATTTTTGTCCATGGAAATAATGTCGAAAAAACAGTGCTGGGTAACATTTATCATGTGGAATTATCCTGTGTGGAATTGTTGGCTGTGGCAGGATGTGGCGAGGTGGCCGTGGTTGGGGTGACCTCCATGAATAGACTCCCTAGAGGGCTTTGCCTCCGTTGTTTGATGGACTCGAGTGGGTTCCATAGGAAAGTGGGGGATATCCCGGGGGCTTTGCTGCATGGTCCTGTCGAAGTTCATGCTTTGTCATTGTGAATGATTTTATCTGCTCTGCGCCATGGCTGTTGAATTTAATGTCTTTTCTTCTTTAATGTTTTATACTGTAAGCTGCCCAGAGTCGTTGGATACAAGATGGGTAGCAAATCAATTGTAAATGGTAAATTATAAATTATAAAAATGTAAATAAATAAATAAATAATTCCAATACAGCCTTTTTTTTACCGGCAGAGAAGGCAGCTGTATCACAGGGCAAGTTGGAGTATTTGTACAGGTATTTGAAAATGTGTGGGGTTGTTGGTGCTTCCTGAGCTTAGTGATTTTCCTGCGGAGGTTTCATGATCTAACTATGGAAACTCATCAGTGTTAGAAGGGAGGAGGAGTTGATGGAGGAAGAGGAGGAGGAGGAGGACAATGACTACTGTGGGATCCTTGGTGCTCTCTGAGCTTGGTGGTTTTCTTGCAGACATTTCATTACCCAACTAGGTAATATCATCAATGCTAGACGGGAGGGAGGTTTACAGAGTAGAAGAGGAGGAGGAGGAGGAAGAGAACTGTGAGGTCCTTGGTGCTTCCTGAGTATGGGCAATTCTGGGAGTTGAAGTTGAAGTAAAATTGCCAAGAGCAACCCTGAATTGGCAGACTTCAGGACAGACTGAAATGGTTCATATAATATGCCATGAGCCGACAGGATGAATCCATAGTGGTGCTGACGAAGGTACCAGATCCAGATTTTCCTTTCAGTCTTTTTCCTTAACTTCCTTTTGCTCCTCAGTAGAATAGGAGCATTCCTACCAGTCCAACAGTCCAGGTGAACACTCTTCAGCCTTGATAAGGTATTTAAAATTTAATAGCTGGAGTAGCGAAAGGTTGGACAATGAGTAAGAACATACAGTTGTAACTAAAGAGAGAGCTGGCCACTGCGTGAGGCAACCTGAGCTGTGATTGGTTGCTGTGAGTGAAAAGGGGGAGTTCCCTGGTTTCCCACCTCCTGCCCCTCCCCCCAGTGCTATATGTGTCTCTGCTTCTCTATTTTACCTCAGGATGTCCCTGCTGTGTTGAATTACCTGACTATGCTCTTGTTTGCTTTACTGTAATATATTTATTGATATAAAACTAGTCCTTGTCAGTCTTTTTGACTCTATTTGGACACCAGCTGTGCAATTGCCTGATAGGTTATGGGCCCAGGAACACCCTGAAGAGCCAGTAGTATTTTTCTGAGGTAAAAGTTTCTTCGTGATCCTGTGGGAGCTTGAAGACGACTGGCCTGTGAAGACTGCAAGATGCTCTCAGCCCGCGCCGGGGAGGGGGGCGGGGTATGGGCCCGGGTGTGAGGTGGGGACCGCGATCCCCAGGGTGGTTGGAATTGGCAGAAGACGCCGAGGCACAGGGCCATATCATGTGCTGGGAGCCGCACTGCCATCTTTTGTGATGTGGCCCGCTCGACCCTGTGGCCTCCTCCCTAGGGAGCATCGGAATTGGGATCCCTGGCCTTAGGTTGGTGTATTTTAATGCCAGGTCCGTGGCTAATAAATCTTCCCTCCTCCCAGAGATCATTGAGGAGGAGGCTGCGGACCTGGCTTGTATCACCAGACCTGGTTGGGCCCGAGGGAGGTGTCCCTCTGGTTGATTTATGCCCTCCAGGTTTTTGGGTTTTGCACCCACCACGGGCTCAGGGTGGTAGGTGGTGGGGTGGCCGGGTTATTAGGGGAGACCCTGTTTCCAAGGGAGGTCACTGTTGCAGAGATAGGGGAGTGGAGACCCTCCTTGTGAGGGGGGCCTAGTGGTCAGGTGGGTCTGCTGCTTACATACCTTTCCCCAGCTGTGGCAGCTGCCCTACCTGGGCTTCTCGATCTCCTCTCTGGGTGGCTGGAGCTCCCGGATCTTATGGTCCTGGGGGACTTCAATCTGCCTTCCCTGGGGGCCGGGTTTGGCCCAGGAGTTCATGGCTTCTATGGAGGCCATGGGCCTGACCCAGTTGATTCAAGGCCCCACTCAGGGGGGAATACTCTTGACCTAGTTTTTGTCTCTGAACGGTGCGGAGTGACAGAGGGCAAGTTACTTTTACAGCCTTGCCCGCTCCATGGTCTGATCACTATCTCCTACGGCTGGTCTTCCAACAGGCCACCCCCACTGCTGGGAGGAGGAGCCACTTAGGTGGTTCCGCCCAGGCTTCTGATGGACCCTGAAAGGTTCCAGGCAGAACTGGGGTTTTTCCCCTTCCCTGGCCAACTCTGCCGGGATCTGGCAGTGGCCTGGCAACGGGCTGCCAGAGGCCCTCGACAGGGTTGTCCCATGCGCCCCTTACACGCCGTGGGATCCCGCTTGCTCCCTGGTATACTGAGGAGCTCCGGGATGAAACGCCGTCAGGGGTTTAGAGAGCAGGTGGAGGCTCCACCGCTCAATCCTGAATGCCCAGCTAAGAGCCTACATTAGGACTTACCTGGTAGCTATGGGAGAGGCAGAAGGTCTTATCTCTCCACTCTCATAGCGCCCCAGATAACCCCAGCAGCCTCTGTTTCCTCGGCTACCTGCTCCTTTCGCTAGGAGGGGGCGGACCCATTGCGGGCAGGGCTGAGGAGTTTGGTCAATATCTGACGGATAAGATCGCCGATTGGGACGGGTTGTCCTCTGATTTGCAGTGGTCGGAGGAACGAGTTGTGGGTAGTCTGGCCACTGTTATCTGGGATGAGTTTGATCCTGTCTCCAGGATGAAGTGGACAGGATTATGCGGCGACTGAGTTCCACCACATGTTTGTTGGACCCGTCCTCCTGGCTGACTTATGCCGCCAGGGAGGTCACCTGCGGTTGGCTCTCGGCAGTTGTCAACGCCATTGAGGGAGGGTGTCTTCCTCCGCCTTGAAGGAGGCGTGGTGAGACCCCTGAAGAAGCCTGCCTGGACCCCACTGCAGCAAATTTCGTCTGCTCCAACCTTCTTTGGCTAAGGTTGCTGAGAGTGTGGTGGCTCAGCAGGTTCCGCTTTTCCTGGATGAAGCGACTACCTGGATCCGCATTCAACGGGCTTCCGCACCGTTACAGCACGGAGACGCATTGGTCGCGCTGATGGATGATCTCTGGAGGGCCCGACAGGGGTTTTTCCTCTGTCCTGGTCCTATTACCTCTCAGCTGCGATACCATCGACCATGGTATCCTTTGCCCGGGTTGGGAGTGGGGGCACTGTTCTCAGTGGTTCTCCTCCTACCTCTCGGGCTGCCCAATGTTAGTGGGAGGGGTTCGGCTCCACTCCGAGGGCTCTCTCTGTGGGGTCCCGCAGGGTCGGTCCTCTTCCTCTCTCTTATTTAATATCTACATGAAACCGCTGGGTGAGATCATCCGTGGTTTTGGGGTGAAATTCCATCAGTACGCTGATGATACTCAGCTGTGCACTTTCCACCCCTGGCCAGATCAGTCATGGCTCTCCCTGATGTCCCGGTGTTTGGATGCACGGATCTGGATGAGGAACATGCTCCCACTCAACCCGCCAAGACTGAGTGGCTTTGCGTGTGGGCGTCTCGGCCCAGCCAGGATTGTTTATCCTTGGCCATAGGGGGTGGTGTTACCCCTGTGGATAGAACACGGAATCTGGGGTCCTCCTGGATGTGACTCGGTTGGAGGAGCAGGTGGGGGCCGTCGCCAGGGGCCTTTGCCCAGCTCCGTCTTGTTCGACAACTTCGCCCTTTTCTGGACGGGGCGCCCTCGCACAGTTACTCATGCCCTTGTCACCTCGAGACTCGACTACTGCAGCTCTCTATCTAGGACTGCCCTTGCATACCATCGGAGCAGTTGGTGGTGCAGAATGCGGCCAGCGGTGGTGATGGGAGTTACCGGTTCTCCATGTTACCCCCCTCCTCGCGTGGCCTGCATTGGTTGCCGATGCGCTCGGGTGAGATTCAAGGTTTTAGTTTTGACATTCAAAGTCCTACGACATGGGTCCCCAATATCTGAGGGCGTCTTCTTCCAATAGCTAGTGCGCCGCCCTGTGCGGGCTCATAGGCAGAGACTCCTCGGGGTTCCATCGGGGTCAATGCGGTTGGTACTTCCCGACGGCGAGCCTTCTCTGTTGCGGCCCCGACCTCTGGAATCAACTGCCTCTGGAGCTCCGTCTGGCCCCTGATCTCCGCACCTTCCGCCCGAATTAAAACCTGGTTGTTTGACCAACCGGGCTGTGACCCTTCCTTGGGGGGAGATGGTTTTTAATGTATTTTATTGTTGTGTTTTATATTTGGGCTTGTTGGTTTAATGTCTTTTTAAATATTTATTGTTCTGTGTTTTTAGTTGTGGCAGAGTCTTGGAGATGGGGAGCCAAGCAAATATAAATAAATAAATAAATAATTATTTCTCCCGGAGCCTAAATGTTTTTTCAAAGATAGTAACTAGGTGACCAAAGTTTCTGCATTGCAAAATTCTAACTGGAGAGCATGATTGATGACTCTTGGCTATGGATGTGTCCCATTGGAGAATAAGAATTATGATACACCCAGGTGGTGGTGGTGGGGGAAAACCAGGGTCAAAGGTGACAATGAATGACATGCCTCAGAGTCGGCTACAACCAGGCAGTGCTGGCATCTTAACTCCCAATAAATCCTTTTTAAGTTTTGGAAGTTTGGCTTGAGACTCATGATTTAAATGGGGTTAAGTGCCAAAATCCTGATGTACAATTTATGAAAGGCCAAAGGAAGGATTTGTTCAGAAGGGTTGAGCTATGTTTCTCTCTCTGTCTGGTTCTAGCCATCTGGGCATAGAGATCCTGGCAGCTGGAGCTGGTTGTGGCCTGAAACAGGGGCAATGAAACCGAGTTGGACACCCCTGCTCTAGATACTGGTTTTGTTATTTATTAAAAAGCAAAAGGGAAGTGTTTCAACAACTTAAACAGTGGGTAATATTTGTAGAGAGGAGGTAGCAGCAACGGCCTCCCAACATCCCGTGCACTCTCACAGACAGGTACCGTCTGTGGGGTACCGTCAGCCAGACAGTGTCAGCTGGCGACCCCCAGGAGTAGGCCTTCTCTGTGGGAGCACCCACCCTATGGAACCAACTGCCCCCTGAGCTTCGGATGGCCCCTGACCTCCGCTCCTTCCATCGTGGCTTGAGGACATGGTTATTCCAACCGGTCAACCTGGACTGAAGGGGGGGATGGGAGTTTTAACAATTTGTCTTATGATTTTAATTATGATTGGGTTTTTAGTTAGTTTTTAACTGTTGTGATATTGTATTGTATTTTTATATGGTTGTACACTGCCCTGAGTCCTTCTGGAGATGGGGCAGCCTAGAAATCCAAATAAATAAATAATCAAAGTGGGTGTCAGCTGCAAACAGAGTCCAGGTCTAACATGTTCCAGCAGTGACCGAGAAAGAAATGCATAACCCATAGAAAAATGAACTCCTACACTCCGGCAGAGAATGATGTTTCTGAACATAGAAACTGTATGTTACAAACTATGAAAGATATATTACTACCATTAGCAGATGCAGGAATTATCATCATTGTCTTTTAATGACCCCATAATCCCTTGCTGGGTGGAGTCTGGCCAACTGGATGGAGCTAGCAGAGTGGCCGGATGCTCTTCCTGTCGCCAATGCAGAGTTTTGTTCAGAGGATGTATTCTCAGTGTGCCCAGAGAGAAATATCTAGGATCTAACTCACAGCCTCCTGATTGTGAGGCAAGGGCTTGACCTCTAGGCCAGGGTCACCAACCTTTTGGACCTCAGGGACCACCAAACTCATAATTTTAAATCCCGTGGACCACTAATATGAATTTTGATACACCCAGGGGATGCTGGTGGGGAAAACCAGGGTCAAGGGTGACCATGAATGATGTGTCTCAGAGTCAGCTGCATCTAGGCAGTGCTGGCATGTTAATTCCCAATAAATCCTATTGAAGTTTTGGAAGTTTGGCTCGAGACTCAGGATTTAATTGGGGGTGAGCCATCTTGAACCTTTTTTCCTACATATAATATCTATGCTAAATTGCCTCTTCCTCCTCTGGGATGCAGCCCTCCCTCGCCCTGCTCCATAATCTGCCCCATTTTATTCTGTTGCAGAATCCCCTGCGAAGGAGATTCAGCCTCTCCCAGTCTGAACATTGCGGATGGCTGCTCAGGATGTTACCCCACTGCCCCAAAGAGACCCTTTGATAAAAGAGGTTGTGGCCTTCTCAGCAGTGGCCTTGATGCTACAGGTAGTCCTCGAAGTTATGACCACAATTGGGACCAGAATTTCTATGGCAAAGCAGAGCAGTGGTTAAATGGGGTCTGATTTTACCTCCTTTTTGCCACGGTTGTTAAGCTTAATCACCCAGTTGTTCAGCAAATCGCCCAGGCGGTATGTGAATCACCGGTCATTAAGCAAATCACCCAGTCATTAAGCAAATCACCTGGTCATTAAGTGAATCACCTGGTGGTTAAGTGAATCACCTGGTCATTAAGCGAATCACCCAGTCCTTAAGTGAATCACCCAGTCGTTAAGTGAATCCAGCTTCCCCCATTGACTTTGCTCATTGGAAGGTCACAAATGGCGCAACACATGACCCCAGAACAGTGCAACTTGTCATAAATCCATGCCGGTTGCCAAGTGCCCGAATTCTGATCATGTGACCATGGGGATGCTGTGACAGTTGTAACCGTGAGGACCGGTTGTAATGTAAGTCACTTGTTTCAATGCTGTTGTAACTTCGAACGGTCACTAAATGAAGGGTTGCAAGTCAAGGATGAGACTAAGTTGGAGGTAACAGCCAACTCCTTAGATTCAGAAGATAGATACAAGATTCAGAAGGATTTCGACAGAGTTGAACGCAGGGCCCTATCCAGAGGTGGCGTTCAGCCAGTTCTGACTGGTTCTGGAGAACCACCAGCAGTGGAAACGTTGAGTAATCGGGAGAACCGGCCAATCCCATCTCTGACTGGCCCCGCCAACCCCATCTCTTCTCCGCCTCCCATTGAGTCCCAGCTGATTGGCTGAGTCTCCTTTGGTTACCCTGCACGGGAGAAGGGAGCTGGAAAGCAGGTTAGTGGGGTGGGGAGGGAATGGGGATTTTGCAGTATATCCTTCCCCTGCCACGCCCACCAAGCCACACCCACAGAACCGTGTAAAAAAATGTGTATCCCACCACCATCCCTAACAAAATGCAATTCAAGGGTGAGAAAAGTCAGGTGCTACATTTAGGCAAGAAAAACCAAATGCCCAGGGAGAGAATAGATCAGGGGTCGCCAACCTTTTCGAACTCAGGGACCACCAGATTCATAATGTTAAATCCCACAGATCAGAGACCCTGGGAAAATCCCCAAAAAAGTCTTCAGGAAAATCCTCCAGCCTGTTTTCCTACCGATCGATCGCTCTTTATTTGGGATCGCAGGATATCGTCTTCAAGGAGAGACAGAGAGAGAGAGAGACTTTTGGCTTCATGCAAGGAAAGCAGCAGAGTGCAGAAGTCTTTCTTTCTCTCCCCCAAACTCCGCCAGAAATGAGCCTTTGCCGGCGCAGCCTCTTGGAGCAGGAGGCCTTGCAGGTTCCCAAAGACTCATTTCTGGTGGAGTTTGGGGGAGAGAAAGGAAGACTTCTGCTGCTTTTTGTTCCTTCCTCCCCCAGATCCAAACAGACTTCTTATCAAGTAATCTGTGCAAAGGTTCAACAATGGTTGCCTTTTGAGGTAGAAACATGTGATAAAAGTTAATAAGTCCAAGGAAGGCTTGCAAATCTGTTTTGCATTTAGGTTTAGGGGCTTCTTTGATTGCTTTAACCTTGGCATCAGTAGGGTGGATGCCATGCTTGTCAATCATGTAGCCCAGGAACTCAACCCTGTCTGTCTTGAGTGTGCATTTGTCTTCCTTGACTTTTAACCCCGCTTTTCTGAATCTGGTAAGGACTTCTCTAAGTCTCTTGAAGCTGAGTGTCATTTTCAGCAGAGATTAACACATCATCAAAGTAAGGCACTACCCCTGGCAGTCCTTGAAGCATTCTTTCCATAAGGCTTTGAAAGATGCCTGGTGCCACGCTTACTCCAAATTGTAACCTTTTACATTTGAAGGCACCTCTGTGAGTCACCATGGTTTGTGCCTCTGCAGTGGCATCATCAACTGTTAGTTGTTGATATGCCTGGGCCAAGTCCAATTTGGCAAAGACTGTACCCCTGGCCAAGTGAATGTAACAGATGATGCACAACTGGCACTGGATATGCGCTCTGCTGCAGCATGGTTCAGTGTCCCCTTATAGTCTCCACAAATTCTTACTGACCCATCAGCCTTGACTGGTGTGACTATGGGTGTTTCCCATCTGGAGTGATCAGTGGGCTCTAAAACCCCTTGAGCAATTAATTTGTCTAATTGTGCATCAATTTTTTCCTTTAAAGCAAATGGAACCCTTCTGGGCTTTAAACGAATTGGGGCACCTTGGGATCTAGGTTGAAAGTGATAGGGGTCCCCATATACTTGCCCAGTCCTTCGCTGAAGACCTCTGGAAACTCAGACTTCAAGGCCTCCTCCCATTCAGAGTTGCTCACGTGATTGATGCCAGTCACCTCGATGCCTAGTGACTTGAACCACTCAAGTCCCAGCAAGCTTGGGCAATCCTTGTCCACGATGGTCAAGGGCAAACGTTTGGTGTGGCCTTTAAACTGCACGTTGAAATCTCTTGCTCCAACTACTAGAATCCTGTTCCCTTGGTAGTCTTTAAGAGTCAGTGCTTGCTTCTGGAAATGTTTCTTCTGAATGTTGGGAAGTAGCCTGTGAATAGTGTCCCATGACACCATAGATAAGTAAGAGCCTGAGTCCACTTCCATTTGGCAAGGCCTTCCTTCAATGAACACCTTCACATGTACTTTTCTGCTTCTCAAGGGTGAAGAATGACCAATGGTGATTGTTTGATGAGTTTCATTCTTCCCATTTGCTTCTGAATTGCGCCCCATCTTTTCAATGAAGTTGTTGGGCTTAAAATCCTTTTCAGGAAATTTCTTCCTACTAGGTGGAGTTCTGGCTGATTTGCAGACTCTGGCTAGGTGACCCCTTTTCTCACAACGTAGGCAGATGGTGTCTAAGAACTTGCATTCAGTGTGGGGGTGCCCCCCCCCCACAGCCTCTGCAATAAAATTCTTGCCTCTTTCTCCCAGGGTCTTTCCTTTTCTTCTCCATTCTGAGTCTAAAAATTCCTTCCTCCACCTCACTGCAATCTGAATCAGAGTCTATTTGCTCGCAATGGGTTGTTGTGGATTTTTCCACATCAGAATGGTTTGAGGCCTGGCTTGAGGCCTTGTTAATCTTTTTCATGGCCGCTGCTGAGGACTTGGTGGCTTCCTCTGAAACAGCTTCTTCTATGGCCTCCTTAAACGTGATCTTAGGTTTCATTAACAGTTTGCTTTGTAAGACCTTATCTTTGAGGCCTAAGATAAACCGATCACGCATGGCCTCTTCTAAGTTGGTAAAGTCACAAGCACCCCCAATGTCCCTTAAGCTTGCCACGAAGTCATTAACATTTTCGCTTTGCCCTTGATCCCGACGGTAAAACTCGTGTCTCTTAATGAGGCACGATACTTGTGGGGCGTAATGGGCTCTTAAAAGCTTTTCCAAATCAGGCCATTCCACTACCTTCAGTTCTGCAGCTCCCGCCAACGCCTTCGCCATCTTGAAGACTGCCGGACCGCAGTGTGTGAGAAATACCGCCCTCTTCTGTCTCTCGGGAATGTCGGTGAGGTCGTTTCCGTCCAGTTACATCTGGAAGTGATCCGCATAGATTCCCAGTCTTCCGCCGCCGGATCGAACGGGGCTGGGGGGGTGTTCAGCGCAGCCACCTCACTCTTCTGCTCGCCTTCCGCATTGTCTCTTCTTCAGGGCAATCCCATCCTTGTCGCCAGTGTTAAGTTTGCATGAAGAGTCAAACGCAAAGAGCTTCAGTGAAGAGTTTATTAAGTGACTACAGCTCGAATGGACCCGACTTGGCTGGGCTACAGCTGCTTCTTATAGCCAGCAGCCGTAGTTGCCAGCCAATGGGAGTGCAGGGTTTCTTCCTGCACTATTTAAAGCAATACCATTTGACATTTTACAAGAACAGTTCAAATAAACCAATAACATTCAAACCTACATACATAACAGATGGCATGGCGGGGAGTTGGGTTGGGGTTGGGGCTCTAAGAAGGCAAAAAAGAGGGTCACTAGGGCCCCTTTAATTAAATTTTTAAATAAATTTTTAAGTAGGCTAGGGAGGTGGGTGGGAAATGATGTCCGGGGGGTGGATTGCAGCCCGCTCGTGGTGGTGGGTTGGGGGGGTGGGGTCGGAGGCGGGCCGGGACCGCGATTTCTAGGGTGGTTGGGATCGGTGGGAGACGACGAGGCATAGGGCCAGATCATGTGTTGGGAGCGCGTCTTGCTATCTTCAAGTGGTGCTGCACTCCACCCTATGACCTCCTCCCTGGGGGCAGGGAATGGGGACCCCTGGGCTCAAGCTGGTGTATTTTAATGCCAGGTCCGTGGCTAATAAATCTTCCTCCTCCTGAGGTGATTGAGGAGGAGGCTGCGGACCTGGCTTGCATCACCGAGACCTGGTTGGGCCCAGAGGAGGAGTCCCTCTGGTTGATTTATGCCCCCAGGTTTCCGGATTTTGCACCGGCACGGCTCAGGGGAGGGGTGGTGGAGTGGCTGTGGTTATTTGGGAGACCCTGATTCCAAGGGAGGCGCTGTTCCTGAGATAGGTGGAAGTGAGACCCTCCTCCTGAGGTGGGGGCCTGGTGGTCGGGTGGGTTTGCTGCTGACATACCTTTCCCCAGCTGTGTGGCAGCAACCCTGCCTGGGTTTCGGCGTTCTCTCGGGGTGGCGGTGGATCTCCAGGCTTATGGTCCTGGGTGATTTTAATCTGCCTTCCCTTGGGGGGCGTCGGTTGGCCAAGGAATTCATGGACTCCATGGGGACCATGGGCCTGACCCAGTTAATTCAAGGCCCGACTCACGAGGGAAACACTCTCGACTAGTTTTTGTCTCTGAACAGTGGCGTAGAGTGATATAGGGCAGGTGAGTTGTACAACACTGCCGTCCCATGGTCTGATCACTATCTCCTGCCAGCTGGTCTTCCAACAGGCTGCCCCCACTGCTGGGATGAGGGCCACTTAGATGGTTCCGCCCCAGACGCCTAATGGACCCTGAGAGGTTCCAGGCGGAACTGGGGTTTTTTCCCATTCCCTTGCCCACAACTCTGCCGAGGACCTGGCGGCTGCTTGGCAGCAGGCTGCTGAGGCTGCCCTCGACAGGGTTGTCCCATCGTCCCCTCACACGCCGTGGATCCCGGGTAGCTCCTTGGTATACTGAGGAGCTCGGGAGATGAAAGCGCAGTCGGAGGGGTTTCAGGAGCAGGTGGAGGGCCACCTGCCCTCCCAAGCCGATCGATCCCAGTTAAGAGCCCATATAAGGACTTACCTGGTAGCTATGCGGAGGTGGCGAGAAGGTTATCTCTCCACCCTCATAGCGTCTGCAGATAACTGCCCAGCGCCCTGTTTAGGGCCACCGCTCCCTCTTACATCCGGGGAGGTGGTGGACCCTCTCGAGGAAGGGCTGAGGAATTTGGTCAATATCTGTCGGATAAGATCAGCGTGATTGGGGCGGGTTGTGCTCCACCTTGCAGTGGTCTGAGGATCGTGGTGCAAGTAGTCTGGCTGATGTGATCTGGGCTGAGTTTGATCCTGTTTCAGGATGAAGTGGACAGGATTATCGGCGTCTGAGTTCCACCACATGTTTGTTGGACCCGTGCCCTTCCTGGCTGGCTTATGCGCCAGGGAGGAGTCCTGCGGTTGGCTCGGGCAGTGGTCAATGCTTCGTTAAGGAGGGTGTCTTTCCCTCCGCCTTGAAAAAGCGGTGGTGAGGCCCTCCTGAAGAAGCCTGCCCTGGACCCGACCGTGTTAGACAACTTCCGTCCAGTCTCCAACCTTCGTTTTTGGCGAAGGTTGTTGAGAGTGTGGTGGCTCAGCAGTTTCCACTTTTCCTGGATGAAGCTACCTAGATCCATACCAATCGGGCTTCGGCCTGGTTTCAGCTGGGAGGCGGCATTGGTGCACTGATGGATGATCTCTGGAGGGCCGGGACAGGGGTTTTCCTCTGTCCTGGTCCTATTAGACCTCTCAGCGGCTTTGATACCATCGACCATGGTATCCTTTTGCGCGCCTCGAGGGCTGGGAGTGGGGGCACTGTTCTTGGTGGCTCTCCTCCTACCTCTCGAGGCGTGCATGTCGGTGTTGACAGGGGGACAGAGGTGCCCCGGGAGCTCACTTGTGGGGTCCCTCAGGGGTGGGTCCTCTCCCCTTTATTATCTACATGAAACAGCTGGGTGAGATCATTCGTGGTTTTGGGGTGAGGTATCACCAGTATGCTGATGATACCCAGTTATACATCTCCACCCCAAACCAGATCAGTGATGCCCTCTCCGTGATGACTGGCTGTCTGGATGCAGTGCGGATCTGGATGGGCGGAAACATGCTTGGCTCAACCCGGCCAAGACTGAGTGGCTGTACATACCGGCATCTCGGTCCAGTCAAGAATGTCCATCGTTGACCATAGGGGGTGGTGTTGCCCCTGTGGATAGGGCACGGAACCTGGGGTCCTCCTGGATGCGGCTCCAGTTGGAGGAGCAGGTGGGGGCCGTCGGGGGCCTTTGCCCAGGTCGGCTGGTTCGCCAGCTTAGCCCGTTCTGGACGAGATGCCCTGCGTACAGTCACTCATGCCCTTGTTACCTGCTGTTCGACTACTGCAGCTCTCTATTTAGGACTGCCCTTGCACACCATCCGGAGGTTGCAGCTGGTGCAGAATGCTGCAGCGGGTTGTGATGGGAGTTACCCGATTCTCCCATATTACCCCCCTCCTCTTGCGACCTGCATTGGTTGCGGTTGGCTCGGGTGAGTTCAAGGTTTTGGCTTTAACATTCAAAGTCCTACACGACATGGGTCCACAATATTTAAGGGGCGCCTCCTGCCGATATCGAGACCAACCGCCTGTGCGGGCACACAGGCAGGGGCTCCTCGGGGTCCCGTCGGCAAGCCAATGTGGCTGGCGGTCCCCGATGGCGAGCCTACTCTGTGGCGGCCCCGACTTATGGAATCAACTGCCTCTGGACCTCCGCCTGGCCCCTGACCTCCGCACCTTCGCCCGATTTGAAGACCTGGCTATTTGATTACCTTACGGGGTATGGGATAGTTTTAATTTTAATTGGTTTTATTGGACCTTATAGTGATTTAATTTCTTTTTATTATTTATTGTATTTGTATGTTTTAATTGTGAGCCTTGAGTCTTGAGATGGGGTGACATATAAAATCAATAAAATAAAATAAATAAATAAAA
>CM019148.1:1840859-1880918 GCA_009733165.1 Naja naja | reverse complement strand
TGTTTTTCAAAGATAGTAACTAGGTGACCAAAGTTTCTGCATTGCAAAATTCTAACTGGAGAGCATGATTGATGACTCTTGGCTATGGATGTGTGTCCCATTGGAGAATAAGAATTATGATACACCCAGATGGTGGTGGTGGGGAAAACCAGGGTCAAAGGTGACAATGAATGACATGCCTCAGAGTCGCAACCAGGCAGTGCTGGCATCTTAACTCCCAATAAATCCTTTTTAAGTTTTGGAAGTTTGGCTTGAGACTCATGATTTAAATGGGGTTAAGTGCCAAAATCCTGATGTACAATTTATGAAAGGCCAAAGGAAGGATTTGTTCAGAAGGGTTGAGCTATGTTTCTCTCTCTGTCTGGCGCCTTCTAGCCCATCCTGGGCATAGAGGATCCTGGCAGCTGGAACGCTGGTTATTGTGGCCTGAAACAGGGGCAGGATTGTTCCTGTGCCATCTGAGGCTCTGGAATTTCAGAAAAACACCACTTTGATGCGGCCCTCAATGAAACCGAGTTGGACACCCCTGCTCTAGATACGTTATCTATTAAAAAGCAAAAGAGAAGTGTTTCAACAACTTAAACAGTGGGTAATATTTGTAGAAAGGAGGTAGCAGCAACGGCCTCCCAACATCCCGTGCACTCTCACAGACAGGTACCGTCTTTGGGGTACCGTCAGCCAGACAGTGTCAGCTGGCGACCCCAGGAGTAGCCTTCTCTGTGGGAGCACCCACCCTATGGAACCAACTGCCCCTGAGCTTCGGATGGCTGACCTCCGCTCCTTCCATCGTGGCGGAGGACATGGTTATTCCAACCGGTCAACCTGGACTGAAGGGGGGATGGGAGTTTTAACAATTTGTCTTATGATTTTAATTATGATTGGGTTTTTAGTTAGTTTTTAACTGTTGTGATATTGTATTGTATTTTTTATATGGTTGTACACTGCCCTGAGTCCTTCTGGAGATGGGGCAGCCTAGAAATCCAAATAAATAAATAATCAAAATGGGTGTCAGCTGCAAACAGACAGAGAGTCCAGGTCTAACATGTTCCAGCAGTGACCAAGAAAGAAATGCATAACCCATAGAAAAATGAACTCCTACACTCCGGCAGAGAATGATGTTTCTGAACATAGAAACTGTATGTTACAAACTATGAAAGATATATTACTACCATTAGCAGATGCAGGAATTATCATCATTGTCTTTTAATGACCCCATAATCCCTTGCTGGGTGGAGTCTGGCCAACTGGATGGAGCTAGCAGAGTGGCCGGATGCTCTTCCTGTCGCCAATGCAGAGTTTTGTTCAGAGGATGTATTCTCAGTGTGCCCAGAGAGAAATATCTAGGATCTAACTCACAGCCTCCTGATTGTGAGGCAAGGGCTTGACCTCTAGGCCAGGGTCACCAACCTTTGGACCTCAGGGACCACCAAACTCATAATTTTAAATCCGTGGACCACTAATATGAATTTTGATACACCCAGGGATGCTGGTGGGGAAAACCAGGGTCAAGGGTGACCATGAATGATGTGTCTCAGAGTCAGCTGCATCTAGGCAGTGCTGGCATGTTAATTCCCAATAAATCCTATTGAAGTTTTGGAAGTTTGGCTCGAGACTCAGGATTTAATTGGGGGTGAGCCATCTTGAACCTTTTTTCCTACATATAATATCTATGCTAAATTGCCTCTTCCTCCTCTGGGATGCAGCCCTCCCTCGCCCTGCGCCCCATAATCTGCCCCATTTTATTCTGTTGCAGAATCCCCTTGCCGAAGGAGATTCAGCCTCTCCCAGTCTGAACATTGCGGGATGGCTGCTCAGGATGTTACCCCCCCCCCACTGCCCCAAAGAGACCCTTTGATAAAAGAGGTTGTGGCCTTCCTTCTCAGCAGTGGCCTTGATGCTACAGGTAGTCCTCGAGTTACGACCACAATTGGGACCAGAATTTCTATGGCAAAGCAGAGCAGTGGTTAAATGGGGTCTGATTTTACCTCCTTTTTTGCCACGGTTGTTAAGCGAATCACCCAGTTGTTCAGCAAATCGCCCAGGCGGTATGTGAATCACCGGTCATTAAGCAAATCACCCAGTCATTAAGCAAATCACCTGGTCATTAAGTGAATCACCTGGTGGTTAAGTGAATCACCTGGTCATTAAGCGAATCACCCAGTCCTTAAGTGAATCACCCAGTCGTTAAGTGAATCCAGCTTCCCCCATTGACTTTGCTCATTGGAAGGTCACAAATGGCGCAACATGACCCCAGAACAGTGCAACTTGTCATAAATCCATGCCGGTTGCCAAGTGCCCGAATTCTGATCATGTGACCATGGGGATGCTGTGACAGTTGTAACCGTGAGGACCGGTTGTAATGTAAGTCACTTGTTTCAATGCTGTTGTAACTCGAACGGTCACTAAATGAAGGGTTGCAAGTCAAGGATGAGACTAAGTTGGAGGTAACAGCCAACTCCTTAGATTCAGAAGATAGATACAAGATTCAGAAGGATTTCGACAGAGTTGAGCAGGGCCCTATCCAGAGGTGGCGTTCAGCCAGTTCTGACTGGTTCTGGAGAACCACCAGCAGTGAAATTGAGTAATCGGAGAACCGCCAATCCCACCTCTGACTGGCCCGCCAACCCCATCTCTTCTCCGCCTCCCATTGAGTCCCAGCTGATTGGCTGAGTCTCCTTTGGTTACCCTGCACGGGAGAAGGGAGCTGGAAAGCAGGTTAGTGGGGTGGGGAGGGAATGGGGATTTTGCAGTATATCCTTCCCCTGCCACGCCCACCAAGCCACACCCACAGAACCCGTAGTAAAAAAAAATGTGTATCCCACCACCATCCCTAACAAAATGCAATTCAAGGGTGAGAAAAGTCAGGTGCTACATTTAGGCAAGAAAAACCAAATGCCCAGGGAGAATAATAGATCAGGGGTCGCCAACCTTTTCGAACTCAGGGACCACCAGACTCATAATGTTAAATCCCACAGATCAGAGACCCTGGGAAAATCCCCAAAAAAGTCTTCAGGAAAATCCTCCAGCCTGTTTTCCTACCGATCGATCGCTCTTTATTTGGGATGCAGGATATCGCCTTCCAGGAGAGACAGAGACTTTGGCTTCATGCAAGGAAAGCAGCAGAAGCAGAAGTCTTTCTTTCTCTCCCCCAACTCATGAAATGAGCCTTTTGCAGGCCTCTTGAGCAGGAGGCCTTGCAGGTTCCCAAAGACTCATTTCTGGTGGAGTTTGGGGAGAAAGGAAGACTTCTGCTGCTTTGTTCCTTCCTCCCCAGATCCAAACAGACTTCTTATCAAGTAATCTGTGCAAAGGTTCAACAATGGTTGCCTTTGAGGTAGAAACATGTGATAAAGTTAATAAGTCCAAGGAAGGCTTGCAAATCTGTTTTGCATTTAGGTTTAGGGGCTTCTTTGATTGCTTTAACCTTGGCATCAGTAGGGTGGATGCCATGCTTGTCAATCATGTAGCCCAGGAACTCAACCCTGTCTGTCTTGAGTGCATTTGTCTTCCTTGACTTTTAACCCCGCTTTTCTGAATCTGGTAAGGACTTCTCTGAGTCTCTCTTGAAGCTGAGTGTCATTTTCAGCAGAGATTAACACATCATCAAAGTAAGGCACTACCCCTGGCAGTCCTTGAAGCATTCTTTCCATAAGGCTTTGAAAGATGCCTGGTGCCACGCTTACTCCAAATTGTAACCTTTTACATTTGAAGGCACCTCTGTGAGTCACCATGGTTTGTGCCTCTGCAGTGGCATCATCAACTGTTAGTTGTTGATATGCCTGGGCCAAGTCCAATTTGGCAAAGACTGTACCCCTGCCAAGTGAATGTAACAGATGATGCACAACTGGCACTGGATATGCGCTCTGCTGCAGCGCATGGTTCAGTGTCCCCTTATAGTCTCCACAAATTCTTACTGACCCATCAGCCTTGACTGGTGTGACTATGGGTGTTTCCCATCTGGAGTGATCAGTGGGCTCTAAAACCCCTTGAGCAATTAATTTGTCTAATTGTGCATCAATTTTTCCTTTAAAGCAAATGGAACCCTTCTGGGCTTTAAGCGAATTGGGGCACCTTGGGATCTAGGTTGAAAGTGATAGGGGTCCCCATATACTTGCCCAGTCCTTCGCTGAAGACCCTCTCAGACTTCAAGGCCTCCTCCCATTCAGAGTTGCTCACGTGATTGATGCCAGTCACCTCGATGCCTAGTGGATTGAACCACTCAAGTCCCAGCAAGCTTGGGCGATCCTTGTCCACGATGGTCAGGGGCAAATGTTTGGTGTGGCCTTTAAACTGCACGTTGAAATCTCTTGCTCCAACTACTAGAATCCTGTTCCCTTGGTAGTCTTTAAGAGTCAGTGCTTGCTTCTGGAAATGTTTCTTCTGAATGTTGGGAAGTAGCCTGTGAATAGTGTCCCATGACACCATAGATAAGTAAGAGCCTGAGTCCACTTCCATTTGGCAAGGCCTTCCTTCAATGAACACCTTCACATGTACTTTTCTGCTTCTCAAGGGTGAAGAATGACCAATGGTGATTGTTTGATGAGTTTCATTCTTCCCATTTGCTTCTGAATTGCGCCCCATCTTTTCAATGAAGTTGTTGGGCTTAAAATCCTTTTCAGGAAATTTCTTCCTACTAGGTGGAGTTCTGGCTGATTTGCAGACTCTGGCTAGGTGACCCCTTTCTCTCAACGTAGGCAGATGGTGTCTAAGAACTTGCATTCAGTGTGGGGTGCCCCCCACAGCCTCTGCAATAAAATTCTTGCCTCTTTCTCCCAGGGTCTTTCCTTTTCTTCTCCATTCTGAGTCTAAAAATTCCTTCCTCCACCTCACTGCAATCTGAATCAGAGTCTATTTGCTGCAATGGGTTGTTGTGGATTTTTCCACATCAGAATGGTTTGAGGCCTGGCTTGAGGCCTTGTTAATCTTTTCATGGCGCTGCTGAGGACTTGGTGGCTTCCTGAAACAGCTTCTTCTATGGCCTCCTTAAACGTGATCTTAGGTTTCATTAACAGTTTGCTTTGTAAGACCTTATCTTTGAGGCCTAAGATAAACCCGATCGCATGGCCTCTTCTAAGTTGGTAAAGTCACAAGCACCCCAATGTCCCTTAAGCTTGCCACGAAGTCATTAACATTTTCGCTTTGCCCTTGATCCCGACGGTAAAACTCGTGTCTCTTAATGAGGCACGATACTTGTGGGCGTAATGGGCTCTTAAAAGCTTTTCCAAATCAGGCCATTCCACTACCTTCAGTTCTGCAGCTCCCTAGCGCCATCTTGAAGACTGCCGGACCGCGGTGTGTGAAAATACCGCCTCTTCTGTCTCTCGGGAATGTCGGTGAGGTCGTTTCCGTCCAGTTACATCTGGAAGTGATCCGCATAGATTCCCAGTCTTCCGCCCGGATCGAGGGCTGGGGGTGTTCAGCGCAGCCACCTCACTCTTCTGCTCGCCTTCATTGTCTCTTCTTCAGGGCAATCCCATCCTTGTCGCCAGTGTTAAGTTTGCATGAAGAGTCAAGCGCAAAGAGCTTCAGTGAAGAGTTTATTAAGTGACTTCAGCTCGAATGGACCCGACTTGGCTGGGCTACAGCTGCTTCTTATAGCCTGCAGCGTAGTTGCCAGCCAATGGGAGTGCAGGGTTTCTTCCTGCACTATTTAAACAATACCATTTGACATTTTACAAGAACAGTTCAAATAAACCAATAACATTCAAACCTACATACATAACAGATGGCATGGCGGGGAGTTGGGTTGGGGTTGGGGCTCTAAGAAGGCAAAAAGAGGGTCACTAGGGCCCCTTTAATTAAATTTTTAAATAAATTTTAAGTAGGCTAGGGAGGTGGGTGGGAAATGATGTCCGGGGGGTGGATTGCAGCCCGGCTCGTGGCGGGGTGGGGGTTGGGGGCGGTGGGGGCCGGAGTGCGGGCCGGGACCGCGATTTCTAGGTGGTTGGGATGGTGGGAGACGACGAGGCATAGGGCCAGATCATGTGTTGGGAGCGTGCCCTTGCTATCTTCAAGTGGTGCTGCACTCCAACCCTATGACCTCCTCCCTGGGGGCAGGGGAATGGGGACCCCTGGGCTCAAGCTGGTGTATTTTAATGCCAGGTCCGTGGCTAATAAGTCTTCCCTCCTCCTGAGGTGATTGAGGAGGAGGCTGCGGACCTGGCTTGCATCACCGAGACCTGGTTGGGCCCAGAGGAGGAGTCCCTCTGGTTGATTTATGCCCCCCAGGTTTCCGGATTTTGCACCGGTCACGGGCTCAGGGGAGGGGTGGTGGAGTGGCTGTGGTTATTCAGGAGACCCTGATTCCAAGGGAGGTCGCTGTTCCTGAGATAGGTGGAAGTGAGACCCTCCTCCTGAGGTGGGGGCCTGGTGGTCGGGTGGGTTTGCTGCTGACATACCTTTCCCCCAGCTGTGTGGCAGCAACCCTGCCTGGGTTTCTCGGCGTTCTCTCGGGGGTGGCGGTGGATCTCCCGGGGCTTATGGTCCTGGGTGATTTTAATCTGCCTTCCCTTGGGGCGTCGGGTTTGGCCCAGGAATTCATGGACTCCATGGGGACCATGGGCCTGACCCAGTTAATTCAAGGCCCGACTCACGAGGGGGGAAACACTCTCGACCTAGTTTTTGTCTCGGAACAGTGGCGTAGTGATATAGGGCAGGTGAGTTGTACAACACTGCCCGTCCCATGGTCTGATCACTATCTCCTGCAGCTGGTCTTCCAACAGGCTGCCCCCCACTGCTGGGATGAGGAGCCACTTAGATGGTTCCGCCCCAGACGCCTAATGGACCCTGAGAGGTTCCAGGCGGAACTGGGGTTTTTTCCCACTTCCCTTGCCCACAACTCTGCCGAGGACCTGGCGGCTGCTTGGCAGAAGGCTGCTGAGGCTGCCCTCGACAGGGTTGTCCCCATGCGTCCCCTCACACGCCGTGGATCCCGGGTAGCTCCTTGGTATACTGAGGAGCTCCGGGAGATGAAGCGCCGTCGGAGGGGTTTCAGGAGCAGGTGGAGGGCCACCTGCTCCCAAGCCGATCGAGCCCAGTTAAGAGCCCATATAAGGACTTACCTGGTAGCTATGGGGGTGGCGAGAAGGTTTTATCTCTCCACCCTCATAGCGTCTGCAGATAACTGCCCAGCCGCCCTGTTTAGGGCCACCCGCTCCCTCTTACATCCGGGGGAGGTGGTGGACCCTCTCCGGGGAAGGGCTGAGGAATTGGGTCAATATCTGTCGGATAAGATCGTGCGGATTCGGGGCGGGTTGTGCTCCACCTTGCAGTGGTCTGAGGATCGTGGTGCAAGTAGTCTGGCTGATGTGATCTGGGCTGAGTTTGATCCTGTTTCCGAGGATGAAGTGGACAGGATTATGCGGCGTCTGAGTTCCACCACATGTTTGTTGGACCCGTGCCCTTCCTGGCTGGCTTATGCCGCCAGGGAGGTCACCTGCGGTTGGCTCCGGGCAGTGGTCAATGCTTCATTAAAGGAGGGTGTCTTTCCCTCCGCCTTGAAAGAGGCGGTGGTGAGGCCCCTCCTGAAGAAGCCTGCCCTGGACCCGACTGTGTTAGACAACTTTGTCCAGTCTCCAACCTTCGTTTTTGGTGAAGGTTGTTGAGAGTGTGGTGGCTCAGCAGTTTCTACTCTTCCTGGATGACTACCTGGATCCGTACCAATCGGGCTTCCGGCCTGGTTTCAGCACGGAGACGGCATTGGTCGCACTGATGGATGATCTCTGGAGGGCCCGGACAGGGTTTTTCCTCTGTCCTGGTCCTATTAGACCTCTCAGCGGCTTTCGATACCATCGACCATGGTATCCTTTTGCACGCCTCGAGGGGCTGGGAGTGGGGGCACTGTTCTTGGTGGCTCTCCTCCTACCTCTCGGGCGTGCAATCGGTGTTGACAGGGGGACAGAGGTCGGCCCCAAGGGCGCACTTGTGGGGTCCCCCAGGGGTCGGTCCTCTCCCCCTTTATTTAATATCTACATGAAACCGCTGGGTGAGATCATTCGTGGTTTTGGGGTGAGGTATCACCAGTATGCTGATGACACCCAGTTATACATCTCCACTCCAAACCAGATCAGTGATGCCCTCTCGTGATGACTCGCTGTCTGGATGCGATGCGGATCTGGATGGGCGGAAACATGCTTCGGCTCAACCCGGCCAAGACTGAGTGGCTGTACATACCGGCATCTCGGTCCAGTCAAGAATGTCCATCGTTGACCATAGGGGAGTGGTGTTGCCCCTGTGGATAGGGCGGAACCTGGGGGTCCTCCTGGATGCGCGGCTCCAGTTGGAGGAGCAGGTGGGGGCCGTCGCCAGGGGCCTTTGCCCAGGTCGGCTGGTTCGCCAGCTTAGCCCGTTCTGGACCGAGATGCCCTGTGTACAGTCACTCATGCCCTTGTTACCTTGCACTCGACTACTGCAACGCTCTCTATTTAGGACTGCCCTTGCACACCATCCGGAGACTTGCAGCTGGTGCAGAATGCTGCCGCGGGTTGTGATGGGAGTTTCCCGATTCTCCCATATTACCCCCTCCTGCGCGGCCTGCATTGGTTGCGGTTGCGCTCGGTGAGTTCAAGGTTTTGGCTTTAACATTCAAAGTCCTACACGACATGGGTCCACAATATTTAAGGGAGCGGCTCCTGCCGATATCGGGGACCAACCGCCCTGTACGGGCACACAGGCAGGGGCTCCTCGGGGTCCCGTCGGCAAGCCAATGTCGGCTGGCGGTCCCCCGATGGCGATCCTACTCTGTGGCGGCCCCCGACCTATGGAATCAACTGCCTCTGGACCTCTGCCTGGCCCCTGACCTCCGCACCTTCCGCCGCGATTTGAAGACCTGGCTATTTGATTACCTTACCGGGGGTATGGGACGGTTTTAATTTTTAATTCGGTTTTATTGGACCTTATAGTGATTTAATTTCTTTTCATTATTTATTATATTTGTATGTTTTAATTGTGAGCCGCCCCGAGTCTTCGGAGATGGGGCGGCATATAAGTCCAATAAAATAAAATAAATAAATAAATCCAATTTCGTCTTAAAAACTTCCAGTGTTGGAGCATTCACAACTTCCAGTTTGCTTCTCTCCTTGATTACTTTCCACCCATTGCTTCTTGTCCTTCTCTTCTTTGGGGCAGCCCCTGAGATATTGGAACAGTGCCAGGCATTCTAGTCCTAGTCATTAAGTAAATCCAGCTTCTCACTCCCATTGATGTGGCTTGTTGGAAACTGCAAACCAATCAGACTAACATGAATATGTGGGAAGATCTAAAAAAAGATAATCAAGCCACACATCTAGAAACGCCTGGAAGCAAACACGGTCATAACCAGAAGCCGTCAGGGGTTCATCAAAAACACATCGTGCCAATTCATTCTTCAACAAAGGGACCAAATCAGTAGATCAGCGACTATAGCAGACTTAAGTTTGCTTCCCTCCCTCCCTTCTCTCCTCCCATCTCCCTTCCTTCCTCCCTTTCTTCCTCCATCTCATTCCCATCATCTCCCTCCTTCCCTCCCTCACTTTCACCATCCCTTCCTCTCAGTCCCATCTCCCTTCCTTCCTTCCTCCCTTCCTCCCTCCCATCTCCCTCCCTCCTCCCTTTCTTCCTCCCTTCTTCAGCCGTGTGTGTTTGTGTGTGTGTGTGTGTGTGTGTGTTGTGTTGTGTGTGGCTTCAGCGCTGCAGGTGGCTGTGGCTTTCCTGGGCGGGGCGGGGCGGACGGGGCGATGGGAGGGGCGGTCGGGCTGAAAGGGAAGCGGTCACGGGCTGCGGAGCCAGCGGGGATCAGGCTATGGAGGCGGCGGCGGGGGTGCTGGGGGCGGGCGCGGCGCTGCTCTACGGGTCTACGAGGTGATTTACTACAGCTGCGTGGCGTCTTCCCGGTGCCGGAACGAGGTCAGCCTGCGGGGCAAGACGGTGCTCATCACAGGTCAGCTGGGGGGGGCGGCAGGAGGGTCCCGGCGGAGCTTTCTTGCTTGCTTGCTTTCTTCCTACCTTCCTTCCTCTCATTCTTTCTTTCTATCTTTCTTTTTTCTTCTTTCCTTCCTTTCTATCTTTTTCTTTCTTTCTATCCTTTCGTTCTCTCATTTCTCTCTCTTTCTCTCTCTCTCTCTCTCTCTTTTCTTTTTCTTTTTGGGTTTTTCTTGCCTAAGTGTAGGACTTCACTTTTCTCTACGTTGAATTTCATTTTGTTAAATTTAATCCCACCCTCTTCTTTGTGGCAACCCCTCAAATATTGGAAGATATTATACTCCTCTTGAGATGTTGCTGCCAGTTGATTGGCGTAGGAGAGGCCTGGAAATCTGCTTTTCAGGCTTCCCAGGGCTCATTAATTACATGGAGTGGGAGTCATTTTCCAGAGTCCCTGGCTCTGCTTTGGTTGCCCCACTCAGTCTCCTGGGGAGACGCCCAAAGTTATCCAGCCAGTTTTCCTGCCTAAGTTGGGACTAGAACTCAGCCTTTCCCAGTCATTGGCCCAGAGTTACCTAGCTGGCTTTGTGCCTAAGGCAGAACTAGATCTCCCCATCTCCCTGTACCTAGCAATACTATTTGGTTCCTGTTCCAAACTAGACAAAAAGGAGGATTAGCTAGATATTCTTATCTTTGTATGAATGCAAGGACTGGCCTTCAAATTGTGTAGTAACTTGTATTAGTAAACTGATATTCTGCAGAGCCAACGTCCCATTTTTCAGTGCCATTGTACCTTCAAACAGTCACTAAATGAATGAATGTAAGTTGAGGACTATCTGTAGTACACCTGAATAATTTTAAGCCATTCTTCTTTGTTGATGTAAGACTGTGTTATATATGGAAATTTGCCATATAGACCTAAGAATGTAAAGAGGAAGACTGGAGCCATATTTGTTCTCTATGTGACCTGTTAGATATCAGAACAGTTATGAAATGTGTTGTTCTGCTAATGTTCTGATTGTGAAATCATTTGTTCTTGGCTTGGGTTAATAAGACAGTCATTTTGACATTATAGGGATATTAATGATCACTTGTGTAATTGTTTGGAGAGAAACAGGAAATCTGAAGTTGGGGACTTCCAGGGATCTATGGTATCTTGTGTAATAAAGCATCCTATGGATCAGATTATCAAAAGTCTGTTGATTTATTTTTATGCAAATCTCACATTGCTATGAAACAGTTGTGAAAATTGTGCCCTGAGTCAGGGTTTCTGAGCACGGGCATCTTCAAGATGGCGCTTGCTTTTGATTCTGGGAGTTGAAGTCTACCCGTCTTAAAGTTGCCACAATTGAGAAACACTGCCAAACAAATGCTTCATTACACAACACTGTTATGATATGTACAGAATAACCCTTGAATAACAAGGATATACACATAGAAATGTTTATGAGAGTTGTTATGAATAATTATTCAGCCACACACAGATACACTAAATTGAGTTAAAGTTTAAGAAATAGCATAGTCAAATTAACAGGCCAAATAATATCCAATTACAAAGTCTTCTTATCGGTTGCAAGTCATTTACAGTAAACAAAGATATCAAAGTATAAGCACAGCATAAATACAACAGAGAACCTTAGATAGCAACAGAATGTCAGAGAGAGCACACCATGATCTCCAGCCCCTCTTATGGTAATTTGCAATATAATCAACCAATCGGAATATAGTATAAATCAATACAGTGTTTTTTTCTTAAAGCTACAACCATACATTGTTGCTTTATATATTGCCAACCCTACTAATTTGTGTACAGATTCCTAACAAAAACTGCAGGCACAGGAATGCAGGTTTGGCTCCTGGATCCCCATCAATGGCTGCACGATCTTGGTGAATCTTTTCTCTGCCCTTTCCCAGGTGGAAATGCAGGGATCGGGAAGGCCACAGCGGTGGATCTGGCCCGGAGAGGCGCCCGTGTCATTCTGGCATGCCGCAACAAAGTGAGAGGAGAATTGGCCATGTATGACATCAGACGGGTAAGCCGTGTGGTTCTCTCCTTTCCTCCATTCTTCTACATCCGGGTGTTTTCCTGATGATTTTTATTCATTTATTTAGTGTAAGGCATCTAAAGAAATCATGCAATCTTTGATATGCAACACAAATAAAACACACTATACACACAAACACAAATGTATCTTTAAATAAAGCATCAACAAATACATGTATATCAGATGGGTGGATAATACAGTAGAGGAGGTAAAATATTAAGTTAGAGTACAGTCATGATAAAATCTCCATAATATGGCCCTATAAAGTCACAACAGGATAGACGTTATACAGTTAGTCCAGATGAAATCAGAGACACTGACACAAATTTGTAGTTTTATATAAATAAATATATTTTAACATCCATAACTACAGCAGACAACATAGTCAACAGCACAGCAGCATCATGAGGTAAATATAAGCAGCATACAGAGCCCACAGAAGAAAAAGGCGGGAAAAAAGACGGGAAACTCCCCCTTTACACCCACAGCAACCAATCATAGCGCAGATTGCCTCATGCAGGAGCCAGCACTCAACTACAACTGTTCCAGCTATTAAATATCTTAGCACCCCTCCGATTTACACCTGGACAGCATTTAAACCAAGTTGCTTTACCAATAATACAATTAAGGTTAGTGTGCTTGAGATTGTGATTTTATTTTATTTCAAAATGGCTGGCTTAGTTCAGTGTAATACTTGTTTTACAGCTGTCTTCTGCAGTACTCTTTTCAAACTTGGATACTGTCCTCTTTGTAAAAAAAATTACCAGTCGACATGGACAGATTACCTATCTAGAATCTCTAATCTGTGCTCTCCAAGCAGAAATTGGGTGCCCAATCCAGCCACCTATTGAGCTGCTGTGCTACCAGCCCCCAGTACCACAAAGATCCTACAGGAAAAGGGCAGTATGGACAACCGTGGGATCTGGCAGGGTGAGAGCTGTGGACCATAAACGCAAAGCTTTTGCTGTGTCCCAGCATAACAGATGCAGTGCTCTTGCTGACCTTAATAGGGACACTAAAGTGACAGGTCAAGGTAGTTGTGATAATTCAAGTAAGCCGGGGATCATGGTCCTAGAAGAGGAAAGGAGAAAGCGTGAATCAGGTATTACATGCCAGTCACACAAGAAGAGCAAGGCATCCAAACAGAGAAGCCACCTTCTGGTTGGGGACTCAGTTGTAAGGGATGTAAATTTAGGAAAGGATACGGAGGTTTTGAAAGAGGCCAGGTGTCTACCAGGTGCTACTGCCAGCAGAGACAAGAAGCGCATTCTTAAGATAGTCAAGAATGCCAGCAAGGACTGTGATGTTGATGCTATTATACATCTTGGTACAAATGATCTGTCCCAGAAGGATCTACTTGCTGTTCAGAAAGACTTCCAGAGCTTGTAATATGGGCTGTAGGCTTCTCTTTTCAGAGGTTCTACCAGTATACAAGGAACAAAAAGGGAAAGGGCAGCGTGTAGCGGAGTTTAATGTGTGGCTAAAGGAGTGGTGTAAAAGGGAAGGCTTTGGTTTTATTAGTCATGATGTCTCCAGCTGGTCCAATGAAAAACTGTGCTAAAGAGATGGTTTGCATCCATCAAAGAAAGGGACTGAGTTACTTGGCATAAATGCACAGATTTCCTGGATAAACATTTAAACTGAACAGCGGGGACAGAGAATTAATGGAATCAGAACATCTCTGTCCCCAGCAACCTAAAACTAATAAGGATACCAGTGCGTACAAAATAGATGTTTGTGCAGGTAAGATTATCAACCTTGATGCCAACCAAAACCAAGCATTTAATAGTGAGTGCCATACCATGTGCATTAATCAAACAGGCGGCAAGAAAGTAGGGGCAGGCAGGCACAACACAGGTTAGGCAGACAGTAAACACAGTGTCAGACATAAAGTTCTCAAGTGCCTATATACAAATGCACAAAGTCTGGGGAAGAAACAGGGTGAACTCGAACTACGAATACATGAAGGTAAATATGATATAGTTGGAATAACAGAAACTTGGTGGGATGAAACCTATGACTGGAACATACTGGTAGAAGGATACAAACTACCATGTTTCTCCAACAATACACGCCCCCAATAGGAGGACCCAGCATGTTTTCTAGGCATAAAATAAAATGAAGCCCCTCTCCCCCAAATTTAGGCCTATTTTAAAACATGCAAAATGGGGGAAAAGGCGGAGGGGAATTGCCGTTACGAGCGCCCCACGGGCAGCCATGCCTTTCTACCAGCCGCTCCTAATGGGCGATCATGGCGGACCAGCTGCTCCTAATGGGCGATCATGACGGAGCGCGTAGAGCTCCCTACTCCCACCAAGCACTTTTGCTGCAGACCTGAGACCTTCGGCACCCGCCGCTGTTGCTTTCCCTTCTGCCCGTGCCGCCGCCATGTTTGGAGCTGCCACTTCCACATTTGGAATGCCGCTGCCGTGTGGAGCGTGTTTGGAGTGCTGCTGCGGCGTTTGGAGCTGCCGCTTCTGCGTTTGGAGCACCGCCACCGTTTGGAGTTCCAGTGCCGCCACCACCGCTCTAAATGCGCTCCAAACAGCGGTGGCGCTCCAAACATGGAAGCAGCGCTCCAAACGCGGAAGTGGCAGCACAGGCAGCAGGGAAAGCAACAGCGGCAGGCACCGAAGGTCTCAGGCCTGCAGCAAAGGTGCTTGGCGGGAGTAGGGAGCTCTGCACACTCCGCTATGATCACCCATTAGCAGCGGCTGGTGGCGAGGCATGGCTGGTGGCGAGGATGCAAGGGGGGGGGGGAATTAAGTCACCCCTGAAACGATGGCCTAGCCGTTTTTGGACTTAATTCTTACAAACAGAGAAGAAGTGATAGAGGGAGTTGAAACTGCAGGAACCTTGGGTGAGGGTGACCATGTCATACTAGAATTCAACATAACACAAACACAAGCAACAGAACATAGTGACACCAGACTCTTGGATTTTCAAAGAGCTGATTTCAATAAACTTGGAGAGAACTTGGGAAAGATTCCATGGATGAAAATCCTAAAGGGGAAAACAAGTCAAGAATCTTGGGAAACTCTAAAAAGTATGATCATAGAAGCCCAGACCAGCACAATACCACTGAGAAAGAAAAACAAGAAATCCAAGAAGAAACCAGCATGGCTGCACAAAGATCTCTCTGGCAAATTGAAAGAAAAAAGGACAAGTACAAAAAATGGAAAGAAGGACATACAACTAAGGCAGAATATCAGCAGACAGCCAGAATCTGCAAAGACGAAGTCAGGATAGCAAAAGCTCAGAACAAACAAAGACTTGCAACAAAAGTCAAAGATAATAAAAAAACTTTCTTCCAACATATAAAAAGAAAAAATCAAGGAAACAGTCAGTCCACTAAAGAAAGAAGATGGCAAGGAAGTAACAGGCAACAGAGAGAAAGCAGAACTGCTTAACTCATTCTTTGCATCGGTCTTCACGCAAAAAGAAACTATAGCTCAACCCACCAAAAACATAACTGTAAAAGACAGACCAGAAATAAAAGTTAAAATAAGCAAAAAAATTAGTAAGAGAACACCTGTCTGATCCTGATGAAAACAAATCACCGGGGCCTGATGGATTACATCCCAGAGTTTTAAAGGAGCTGGCAGAGGTCATCTCAGAACCACTGCACCGTATCTTTCAAAAATCCTGGAGCACCGGGGAACTACCAGAGGACTGGAAAAGAGACGATGTGGTTCCCATCTTCAAAAAAGGAAAAAAAAACAGACCCAGGAAACTATAGACCAATCAGCCTAACATCAATACCCGGCAAGATACTGGAAAAGATAATTAAAAAACAGATCTGCCAACATCTAGAAACAAGTAAAGTAATAACTAGCAGTCAGCATGGGTTTGTTAAGAACAGATCATGCCAAACCAATCTTATTTCATTCTTCAACATAGTGACTAAATTAGTAGACCAGCAAAATACTGTAGACATAATATATTTAGATTTCAGCAAGGCATTTGACAAAGTAAACCACAACCTACTTCTTAGTAAGCTAGAAAAAGGTGGAATAGATAGCACCACCACTACATGGACTCGCAACTGGCTGGCAAACCGTACTCAACGAGTAGTCCTTAATGGGTCTAAGTCTATATGGAGGGAAGTAAGCAGTGAGGTGCCACAAGGTTCCGTCTTAGGCACAGTACTCTTCAATATCTTCATTAAATGATTTAGATGAGGGAATAGAAGGGGAACATACCAAATTTGCAGATGATACTAAGCTGGCAGGAATAGCTAACACCCAAGAAGATAGGCTCAAGATCCAGAGGGATCTTGGCAGACGAGAACACTGGGCCGTATCTAACAAAATGAAATTCAATGTGGAGAAAAAGTAAATTCCTACACTTAGGCAAGAAAAACCAAAAGTACACATATAGACTGGGTGAAACCTGGCTCAATAGCAGGAACTGGGAGAGGGATCTTGGAATCTTAGTGGACAACCAGCTAAATAGGAGCCAGCAGCTGCCAGAAAAGCCAGTGCAATCCTAAGTTGTATTAACAGAGGGATACAATTGAGATCAAGGGAAGTACTAATACCACTCTATAAAGCCACACCTAGAGTCCTGCATCCAGTTTTGGTCACCACATTATAAAAAAGATGTTGAGGCTCTAGAAAAAGTGCAGAGAAGAGCAACCAGGATGATGAGGGGACTGGAGGCTGAAACATAAGAACAGTTGCAGGAGTTGGGCCTAGCTAGTCTAGTAAAGAGAAGGACCAGGGGAGACATGATAGCAGTCTTCCAATGTTTGAGGGGCTGCCCCAGAGAGGAGGGAGGGGTCTAGCTATTTTCTGTAAGCCAGACAAGGAAGAGTGGATGGAAACTGAACAAGGAGAGATTCAACCTGGAAATAAGGAGAAACTTTCTGACAGGGAGAACAATCAACCCGTGGAACAGAAATTGCCCTCGGAAGTTGTGGGAGCGCCATCACTTGAGACTTTCAAGAAGAGGTTGGACTGCCATTTGTCAGAAATGGTGTAGGGTCTCCCGCTTGGGCGGGGGGTTGGACTAGATGACCTACAAGGTCCCTTCCAACTCTGATTATCTGTTATCTGTTATCCCTGTGGCTTTGCGTACCCAATGGCTTTATTATTATTATTAGCCAAATTATCTTCTGACAGACAATAAATAAGTTCTATTCCTTTCACTGCTTCTCCGACATTACAAAATTTTGCGTCAACATGTTTGCTTTTGGGTTTTTATTCTCCCACCTGTTGCCATTTGTACACATGCCGTGCTATCTTCAAACTCTGATGTTAGCTCCTTTCACTTCAATATCCGAATCCTTTTATCATTGTATATATACCACATTATCTCTGAACACAATTCTGATGAACGCTATGAATTCTGCTTCAGCTGTGGAAACGGCAACTGAAGTCTGTTTTTTAGATTTGCAACCAACTGGTGTGTCTGCAAACATGATAACAATTCCTGGCTTTGGCTGTCTGTCTATCTTGTACACAATTAGAACCATCACTATCTACAAATTCATTTGATGGTTGGAAATCCATGGATCCCCCTTAAATATTGATATCGAAATGGTGCACCTTATAATTTTGTGAGGCTGCCAGGGTTAAACCTAGTCTTACAGTTCCACTCCTCAATGTAGGCGCAAGCACTTAGTCATAATGAACATTTTTGTGTGTGTGATGCCTTGAGTAACTAACCTTCCTTTATATTGTGCTTCGTCATTCATCCAAAGTTTCCTTTTCTACACCCATCTGTGTTTGGAAGGGTTTCCTCCTTTCTGGAGCGAACCTCACTGGAGCAAAACTTCTTCTTCTTCTTCTTTTTGCACAGACAGCATCTCTTCATCCCTAGCCTCTTTCCATTTCTTCTGTTCTGCCAGAGGCAAATTTAAAACTCCCTGCTAATTTGGGGGCTCATAAAAATGTTACGTACGTTTACCTCATCAACTGTGAATCTTTCTGAATCTTTCTGTTTGGTTTGCTCTTTCAGACCTTCGTGGAATAAAATGTTCCTGTCTCTCCGACCTATTTGTCTAAGAATATCTAAGAATATCTAAGGGACCGACTCCTGCCGATATCGAGTACCAACCGCCCTGTGCGAGCACACAGGCAGGGGCTTCTCGGAGTTCCGTCGGCAAGCCAATGTCAGCTGGCGGTCCCCTGGGGACGAGCCTACTCTGTGGCGGCTCCCGCCCTGTGGAACCAGCTTCCCCTGGGGCTCCGTCTGGCCCCTGACCTCCGCACCTTCCGCCACGACCTGAAGACCTGGTTATTCAACCAAGCTGGGCTGTTATAACCTTCTCAGGGGGGTGGTAGTTTTTTATTTAATTTTAATATCAATATTGGGCTTGTTTTGGTTTAATTCTTTTTTAACTATTTATTTATTATGAATGTATGTTTTTAGCTGTGAGCCGCCCCAAGTCTTTGGAGATGGGGCGGCATACAAGTCCAATCAATCAATCAATCAGTCAATCAATCAATAAAGCAATTTTACGCTTGAAAACTTAGCGTCAGCGCTGGTGAGTAAAATGGCTGAGGCGCAGCAATCCACTCTGTTGCGCCTATCAGCTGAGCTACAAACAAAGGAAATATAGGACAGGAAAGGGTGGGTGCAGGTTGGCGGGGCCAACCGCTGACTGGCGCTACCAGATCGGTAGAACCGGTGCGAACCGGCAGCATATCACCACCGATGATTACCATTTGCCAGCCTTCCATATTCCTTGACATGCAGACCTACACAGGTCCATCACTGTCCTGTTCTCCCATTGGAGTTCCTCTCCAGCCTTGGCCCCCGATATCTATTCGAGCATTCTTTCCTGGTTTATAGTTTTATGACGATTTTTATGTTGTTTTAGCTTTGGATTCAGAGCTGCCCAGAGTTGATTATCAGATTGGTGGCTATGTACAGGCAGTCCTCGACCTCAGTTGTGGCCAGAATACCCCTTGCTAAATTAGATGGGTGTTAAGTGAGCCACACTGAATTTTATGTGCTTTTTGCCATAAAAAGCCTTTTTGTTAAGGAAATCACTGCAGTTGTTAAGCAAATCACATGGCTCTTAGTGAATCCAGCTCTCCCCTCCGTTGACTTTGCTTGTTTGTTTCACTTTGGTGCTTCACGCGTGTTTTCTTCAGATCTTGCCTGGCTTAGCTTTCCTTCAGTTCTTTCCTTAAAGAACTGTACTAGTAAAAGTACCTTTCCTCGAATTCTGTGGAGTTGAGGGTTTTTGTTTCTTGGGGATTGAGCAGAGACAGCCATGACAGTTGTTCGGTCAGCCGGACCCAAATTTTTGCCATGGTCGTTAGGCAAATCACTACAGTTGTTAATAATAATAATAATAATAATAATAATAATAATAATAATAATATATTATTAGACTTGCATGCCACCCTCTCTCCCTAAGGTCTCAGGGCGGCTCACAGTATAAAACACAATACAACAATTTACTTAAAAATAATTAAACAGTACAAGCCCAATAATACTAAAAACAATTAAAATTACTCTAAAAAAGAAGCGAATCACATGGTTGTTAAGTGAATCCAGCTCCCCCCCACATGTATTTGTTTAACTGAATATTCTTGGGACAATCACAAATAGTGATCACATGATCCCGGGACACTGCCACCATCAAAAATATTGCTGGTTGCCAAGCACCCAAATTCTGATCACATGACCCTGGGGGTGCTGCGAGATAGTCGGTCGTAAATCACTTTTTGGCATTGTAATTTTGAACAGTCGCTAAATGAATGCTTGTAAGTCAAGAACTGGCTGTATTGTTTTATTGCGCACCACCCAGAGAGGTTGCTGGGAGGTAAGCAGACCTACATAGAAGGTGAGTAAACCAGGATCCATCTTTGAAGCCACACCAGATCCCGAAGCTCAGGATTCCTCCCGCTGCTTTTCCAGGAAAGTGGGAACTCGGAGGTGATCCTGATGATCCTGGATCTGGCCAGCCTGAACTCCGTGCGAGCTTTTGCGCAGACCTTCTTAGCATCGGAGCCCCGTCTGGACATCCTCATCAACAACGCAGGTGGGGGCACAGCAGACCCTCCCCAGGGTCTCCACAGGAAGGAAGGGGGGAATATTGTGGGGGGGGATTGTCCGGGATTTCTCTCCCTTTGGGGATTTGGCCATTAGTTGAGAAGCGGCTCTCTCCTATTTGTGTCTGTACATTTTTCCTATGCTGCCTTTATTAATATTTTTATGAGTAACTCAAGGTGGCTGATCCAACACACCTTCCCCCTCCTATTTTCCCACAACAACCCTGTGTGGTGGGTTAGGCTGAGAGAGACAGAGACAAAGAGATCGAGAGACAAAGAGAGACTGGCCCAAAGTCATCAAGCTGGCTTTCATGCTGGGTGGAGCTAGAAGTCACCGTCTCCTGGTGATTGGACCAAAGTCACCCAGCTGACTTTCATGGCTAAGGCAAGATTTGAACTCATGGCCTCCCATTTTAACCACTAGACCAAACTGAAGTAACTGACACCTGCCTCAGCCACTAGACCAAACTGAATGCTTTACAGGTAGTCCTTGAGTTATGACCGTGATGGAGTCTGCCAATTATTTTTGTAAGTTGTGTTGGTGCACAGCGGTCACCCCTTGTGACCACAATTTTCTGGCCTTTTCTGAGGTGGTGGTTAAGCGAACTGAATGTTCACTATCAGGTGTTTTTGCTAAAAACGGCAAGTAAATGCCTTTTATGACAAAAATGTTGCAAATCACGGGTCACTTGACACGTTGCCAAAGGCAGGCCATTCGCCACACACCCAGAATGTGATCATGTGACCACAAGGGGGCCACTGGAACTTTGGAACTGAATCATGATGTCAGGATTCCAGCAATCGCCTAATTAAATCATGATTCTCAAGCCAAACTTCAAAAAACTTCAAAGGATTTATTAGAGGCAACATACTGGCATTGCCCTGTATGAAGCCAACTCTGGGATATGTAATTTAGTCTGCTGTGACCCTGTTTCCCCCTCCCACTGGTCTCATAAACCAAATTCTCCAACTGAGCACGTTCACGGCAGTGGTGGGATTCAAATTTTTTTACTACCGGTTCTGTGGGTATGGCTTGGTGTGGGCATGGCAGGGGAAGGATACTGTAATATCTCCAGTCAGTGTGGTATTTGCCGGTTGTCCGAACTACTCAAAATTTCCACTACCAGATCTCCAGAACTGGTCAGAACCTGCTGAACACCACCTCTGGTTCATGGCTGGGTGTCATCATTCACGTTCTCCAATTAAATATATTCACGTACAAAAGCCCTGGTAGCTTAGTTACAATCTTTTAAAGGTAAGAGTTAGAATGTACTTTCGCTTCAAAAATGCTGAACTGCTCTTCCAGATTTCCTTCCACCCCCCCACCCCCTCTTTTTATGGCAACTACTAAAACAGGCCTAGGAATGTTTTATAAGTTGACACATAAATCCCTTTGGTGATTACATCAGTTGTAAGATCAAATTATCACAAAGTGACGTGTTGTAAGCCGAGGACTATCTGTAATCTGCTTACTTTTCTGGCAGGGGTCTTTATGACTGGCCAAACCACCGATGGCTTTGACCAGGGCTTCCAGGTCAACCACTTGGGCCACTTCCTGCTGACCCACCTGCTCCTGGACCGGCTGAAACGCTGTGCCCCAAGCCGGATCATAGTTCTGTCCTCAAGTAGCCATGCCTATGGGAAGATTAACTTTCAGACCATCCACAAGCCAGGAGAGGGAATGGGGAAAGCTCAATCATACGGCAGCAAACTAGCCAACATTCTCCATGTCAGAGAGTTGGCCAACCGGCTGGAAGGAACCAACGTCACCTGCTATGCGGTTCATCCAGGTGAGTGGAAGTCCGGTGTCAGGATTCCGGCAGTTACCCCAATTAAATCATGAGCCTCAAGCCAAACTTCCAAACCTAACAGGGTTTATTGGAAGTTAACATACCGGCACAAACTGGTTTTGGCCGACTCTGAGACACATAATTCTTTTTTTTTCTTTTTTTAATTTTAAAAATTATTGAAATTCAAAATATTAAAAAGTTTACAAAAATGCAAAATATTTTTTAAAAATTACAAAAATTTCTATAATAGGAGATGTGTCAATATCTTTCAGCATCATTTTTTGATAGTACAATAAACAAAATACATACAATTAATACTTGACAGTTATTCATAGTATTGGTAATACTAATTCACAGTGCCTTAATATTGATTAAAAGTGATTCATGTATATAGGTCAAAAAAAGAAAAATGTCATATTAACTAAGTACATATATATCTAAAAAGAGATAAATCAGAGATAAATCTACATAATTATAGTCTATATACTGTGTTCTCTACTCCATAGCCATAAGAGAAGATACATTATATATTTTTCAGTATACAATATAAGTATAACTACATATATATTATAAATTAAATATGAATATTTACATAGATCTCCATTTTCTGGCGGTTTCTTGATTTCACAGTCAGATTTTATATATGTACTATATACTAATATGTAATTTTATTTCCTCTTTTAATCTATATTTTTCATGTTTTACTGTCTACCCATTGATGCCAAATGTTCCAAATTGAATAATATTCTGAGTCTTCTTTATCATTTAATTGCATTGTGAGTCTATCCATCTCCGCACATTCCAGGATTTTACAAATTATAACTTCATCAGACGGAATGGTAGACATCTTCCAAGCCTCTTCTTACAATTCTCAGCCATGCGTTATTATGTGTATAGTCAGATATCGGATAACACACACATACACACAAACGCACTATTTTAACCAACTCTGGGAACAGACAGAATATCATCTCTCTATATAAGAGCAAAATACCCCTCACGCACCATCACAAAATCTCCAGAACCGTAAAGCCTACAAACTTGAAATTCAGCCCGTAGGTTTCTCTTGGCTTCTAGCGGCTCACTAAGAAAGGATTTTTCCAAATGACCCTCAGAACATTTAAATTCCCTATATTATTATTATTATTATTATTATTATTATATATTATTAACAGGCTCTGATGCTAAGGAGTTCTCTCCCCCCACCTGGAAGAAATCTCTTCCAAAGGCAAAACACAAGCAGAGGTTTCAGTTTCAGTTTCAAGCATCAAGCAGCTTTAATACAGAACAGTTGAGCTAAGCCATACAGCTCAGCTCTTTGTCTCTTTCTTGCTCACACAGCAAATACTCTTTCAGTTTCAAATAGCCCTCAACTCTCTCACACACTGTGGGCGCTAATACCAGATGAATATGATGGATGCTGATAGGCAGAGGCAAATTTTCCCCTTTATTTCTCTCCCAAAACTAAGCGATCACAGCGTTTTTCATGGCGCGGCATGATGTATGGAACTAGTTATGTAATATTATTTAATGTGTATGTGTCAACAATCCTACAAGTTCTGCATTGTTATTCCCAAAATTCTCATTACTTGATTTCTAACCGATTTCCAGTTTTAACTATATGTACCATGTGAGTATCCTGTTTTCCTTGTCCTGAATTAATTGAATTTCAATTTTAATTGGACCCTTAAACTACCTTTCATGTGGATGTTACACAATGCGACCCCATTAAAATATTTCCACAACTATGATGGTTTAAGCATCTTTAAATGCTGTAAAGTTGCTTGGCTTCACACAGTGCTGGGCTTGACCAAAGCGTCATTGTTATTTAAGATGATAATGGGAGGTAGGGTGAAGGGAGGAACGTAATAGTAGCTTAGGCGTGGCGTACTTAGGCACGGGGTGGTGGCGTGGATAATTAGGTAATGGGCAGATTACAGTGGGGCAGAGGTAATTGAGCAGGGATGGATAAAACAATGTTGGCAGTTAACTGTTTTCAATGCTGACTTTGCACGGACATCCGTTGTTACAGTTCTTAACGATTGGAACACAGCAATAAACTCTTCAATTTCAACTCTACAAGTGTGAGTAACATGGTTTATTGATTGAAGTCTCCAGTTCTTGGCAGAGATCAACATTAACTCTCAGATTATGCATCCATTTCCTTTCACAGGGAGTCTGCATTTATCTTGTATGTATCTTGGTTTACTTTGAATGTTGAGGTGCTACCCGCTTCCTGATTTCCAACGAGGTGGGGATCAGAGGTTATTTCAAACAATGAAATGAAACATGGCTGCCTCCTTCTTTTAGCTCCAAAAATATCAGCCATGTTTAATTAATATTCCACCCATCTCAGTAGTATCTGTGAGGAAGAGGGGAAACACACACAAAAACACACACACACTCTTTTTGCACCATTGTCCACTCACTTCAGTTTTGGGTCTTCCGAAAAATATTTAGAAGTTGCCCCAAAGGCTGAAGGGTTTCTTTGGTATCTCCTTTTCTCCTCCATCTTGGTCACTCTGGAAGGTGCTTCTTTCCATCCAAGGCCATTCACACAACCAACTCTCTTTTCCTTTCAGGACCTGTTCGAACAGAAATTGGTTACTCCAGTTCGCGGTGGTTATTTTGGTTGCTTTATTTATGCAAGGGACTCAGACAAGATTGCGACACAGGAGCCGAGACCTCCATCTACTCGCCACCGAGGGCATCGAGAGCCTGAGTGGGCGCTATTTTGCGGACTGCCGCCTCTTGGAGCCGTGGTCACAGGCCTGCGATGACCACATGGCCAAAGCTCTGAATTCAGAGAGGCTGCTGGGACTGACCACTTAAGACGGGAAGGGTTGAAAGCGTGTATCCGATTAACCTGGGAGATCAAACTGCAGGGAATCTGGAAACTACTCAGGGGTTGCGCTGTGGCTGAGATGAGCGTTGAATTTCCGAGAAGTTTAAAAACTGGGAAGTATCGTGGGGTTTGAGGTGGTGAGTTGCCCAGCGTTGGGCATCAGAATCTTTTAAATAAAGAAACAAACTCCCTCAAGTTGCTGCTCTCTCTTTTCTCCATCCTGGCCTTCCTTTCTGCTCTTGAAAAGGGCTACTCCTTCCCATCCCTTGAGACCTTTCATTACCTGACTAGGTAATGTCATCAGTGCGAGAAGGGAGTGGGGTTGGCAGGGTTGGACAGGTGACCTTTGAGGTCCCTTCCAGAATTGGGAATTAAGCCATTGGTCCATGTCGCCTGAAACGGTAGCAATGAGGCAGTGGGTCTTTTGCAGTTCTCCAAGGGGTGTGTGTGTCTTTCTCATTGTGGGTTGCCCAGGTCAAAAATTCCTCAATAGTTTGCACGTTCAAGTAGTTCTCAACTTACGCCTGCAGTCCAGAGGTGGTATTCAACCGGTTCGCACCGGTTCGGGTAAACAGGTAGCGGTGATTTGGTGTGGGTCACCGAACCGGTGGCGACTCCTGGCTGGCCACGCCCCCTGCCTGGTTGCCCGGTCACTCACTTGCCCCAGTTGCTCTCCTAGCATTCCCTACACGTGGCAGCTGTGGCGCAGCTCGGGCGAATGTCCCAGGGCTGCTGCACATGTGCACTGTGTGTGCAGCCGCTACACATGCAGTGCACATGTGCAGCAGCCTGGGACATCCACCCGCCTGCCCACCCCCCTGGAGCACATTTTCTTCCTTCCCCCTGGTGGATGCGCCTCGTCCAACCCCGCCCACCTGGCCAGCCAGCAGCTGGGTGGGTGGATGTCCCGGGTCTTCATGCCTCCCTTGTCGTGAGATGCCTGCAGCTATAGAGCACTGCACACCAGAACAACTAGTCAGACACAAGGGGAGTTTTTTCCTGAACGCCATCCCTCTGCTAAACAAATAATTCCCTCATCACTGTCCAACTATTTACAAAGTCTGCACTACTACTATTAACCTTCTCATCACTCCTTATCGCCCATCCTCTCCCAATTGTGACTTTATGAATGTGAGTTTGTCGCTTGTATTCTTACGATTTATATTGACTGTTTCCTAGTATGATTTGATTGCTTATTGTACCCTATGACTATATTCTATATACTATATACCCTATGCTGTATAACCCTATGATGATTATTAAGTCTTGTACCTGATGATTCTGGACTCTTGACGAATGTCTCTTTTCTTTTATGTCCACTGAGAGCATTTGCACCAAAGACAAATTCCTTGTGTGTCCAATCACACTTGGCCAATCAAGAATTCTATTCTATTCTATACAAAACCCATTCGGCAGGCAGACTCAGCAGGCAGTTGTGATCTTTAGTTGGGCTTTTTTTGTTTCGTCAGCCCAAGGGCAGAGGGGGTGGGGGAAGGTACGTAGGAAATCACCCTGTTTCTGCAACACCGGTCATGTGACTGAGTGGGCGTGGCCAACTCAAGGTCACTCGCAGCAAGGTGCCCCACCATCTTGCTGAGTTGGTCATGCCCACCCAGTCACATGACCACCAAGCCACGCTCACCAAACAAGCCACGCTGTCAGGTTTCCAAGTGACGAAATCCATTTAAAAAGAAAAATACAAAGCCCATCTTCCAAAACCATTTCTTTTATTTAAGAAAGCATCAAATTGGCAAAGTCCGTAGTAATTCTGGATCTGACACAACCCGCAATTACCCCACAATATTACAAGTTAGAAAGAACCCCCAAAAGTCACATTCTCCAATAGAAGTAATTTAACGTTGCTTGATGTCATAAATCTCCACCTCAAGGGGCCCCAGCAAGGACAGTACATTTTCCCACAGGAAGAAGAACCACCTAGCCAAAACATCTCTCTTTATCTCCTCTCCTCCCCCCCTTAGGAATGTGTCAAGCCTGAAACCCTTCCCCCATGACTACCACAGAGAAGCTAAGAAAAAGAATATATACTAAGATGGACTAAAATGGCTACACTTATGTCAATTTCGGGGTTGACACACACCCTCAGAACCGGTAGTAAAAAATTTTGAATCCCAGCATTGCTGCAGTTGGGACCTGAATTCCCATTGATAAGCAAGGCAGTTGTTCACTGAATTGTGCCAAATTTTATGGCCTTTTTGCCACGGTAAAGTTTTAAGTGCATCACATGGTTATCCAATTTCGTCTTAAAAACTTCCAGTGTTGGAGCATTCACAACTTCCAGTTTGCTTCTCTCCTTGATTACTTTCCACCCATTGCTTCTTGTCCTTCTCTTCTTTGGGGCAGCCCCTGAGATATTGGAACAGTGCCAGTCATTCTAGTCCTAGTCATTAAGTAAATCCAGCTTCTCACTCCCATTGATGTGGCTTGTTGGAAATTGCAAGCCAATCAGCCTGACATGAATATGTGGGAAGATCTAGGAAAAGATAATCAAGCAACACATCTAGAAATGCCTTGAAGCAAACAAGGTCATAATCAGAAGCCAACACGGGTTCGTCAAAAACACATCATGCCAAATACATCTCATTTCATTCTTCAACAAAGGGACCAAATTAGTAGATCAGCGATTAGAGCATACTTAAGTTTCAGTAAAGCATTCAACAAAGTAGACCACAATCTACTTCTTGGCAAGCTAGTAAAATGTAAGATAGACAGCACCACCATCAGGTGGGTTTGTAACTGGCTAACAAATCATACTCAATGAGTAATCCTTAATGGTACTATATCTACATGGAGGGAAGTAAGCAGTGGTGTACATTACGGAGTCTTTCGAGGTGTGGACTGATCACAAAAACCTCAAGGCTCTGAAGAACCCTTGAAAGCTTTCCCTTAAACAAGTTCGCTGGGCTCAATACTTTAAGAGATTCAATCTTAAACTGAAATATATTCCAGGGGGGAAAACTTATTGGCGGATGCCTTGTCGAGAAAACCTCAATTTGGCAGTCACCAAGAGGAAGTAATGCAAACTATGATATCAGAAGCCCAACCTGCCGGCCAAGCAACCACCAAAGGCCAAGCCCAATGCAGTTCTAGACTCCCCGAGGACAAACTGGCAACAGATTTGAAAGCAGCACTCTTAAACGATCCATGGTTTGCTGAAAATCAAACCAATTTGACAATGAGTAAAGGATTAGCTTGGAAAGGAAACAAGATTTATGTACCCAATACCCTGAGATTGATGGTACTAAAATGCAGCCATGACTCTCGGTTGGGGAGGGGCACTTTGGGTTTCTTAAAACCCTACATTTAGTCAGAAGACAATTCTGGTGGCCAAAAATGAAAACTGATGTCGAGGACTATGTAAAAAGCTGTTCAATTTGTGCCACAATGAAACATAGAACTGGGAAACCCCCTGGACTTCTCCAACAAGTAGCTGAACCAACAAAGCCGTGGGAAGAAATTGCGATGGACTTTATTGTGGAATTACCGGAAAGTGGAGGAAGCACAGTGATTTGAACTGTCATCAATTTGTTTTCCAAGCAAGCCCACTTTATAGCGTGTAATGGATTACCTTCAGGTAAAAAACTGTCAAAACTGTTCGTGAAACATATTTATTGGCTCCACGGAGTGCCGCGTCAAGTGATCTCAGACCGAGGTATTCAATTTGCCACTAAGTTCTGGGAGGGAATTTTTAAAGCCCATTGGATCGTCCCAAGGACTTTCCTCAGCTTTCCATCCTTATGCTGTCCAGCCAGTTTAGAGTTAATGGGATTTGAGATTAGGTAGTTAGGAATTGAGAGCTACTGTGTTTCCCCGAAAATAAGACACTGTCTTATATATTTTTGGCTCCCAAAAACACACTAGGTCTTATTTTCGGGGTAGGTCTTATATATTTATGGTGCCAAATAGTGGGTGTGAGTGTGTAGGGGGGCGTGTTTCGTGGGTGCACGGTTGCTCCCTGAAAAGTCTTCCTGGAACTGGAGATTTACACTAGGTCTTATTTTCGGGGTAGGTCTTATATTAGGGCAGGTTTAGAAAATAGTGCTAGGTCTTACTTTCGGGGTAGGTCTTATTTTCGGGGAAACACGGTATTCCCTTAAGGGAATGCATCATGGAAATGTAGTCCATGTCATGTGGTCACATCTGTAATCCTGATTGGTCACTAAATTGACCCTTGTTGGGTCGGGGGAGGCTCCCTCACTCTAGCCTGAATCCTATACCATGCGGTCACTACAATCATCATCATGGTTATCATCATAGGGATGAGAGTTTAATATCTTTCTACACCACAATTCAGATATGCAAAGGGTTGGACATTAAGAAGAACCTTGTCATAACTGTGAGTTGACAGAATGCCTAATGAACCAATAAAAAAGACTTAGTGGAGTTGCTCTGTCTGTTTTATACCCATCTAGAGCGTAAAGCAGAACAATGCTGCTTGTAACAGGGCCGTTAAACAAGCGAACACTATGGTGGAACAATACATTAGTTATTATGTAAATTATCAACAAGAAAACTGGGTGGATCTATTGCCATTTGCAGAAGTGGCTTTTAATAAGTGGCTTATAGGGACAAAGTCCATGCCGGTAGTGATTTGGAAAGGAGTCAAGCCAGTGCTGCCGTGTACCAACACAGCAGCACTGGCTTGACTCCTTTCCAAATCACTACTGGCATGGACTTTGTCCCTATGCCTGAGTTACCTCGAGAACCCCCAACATCCATGTCCTTAACAGATTGGATGGAATCATTAAAAAAAAGGATGGGAGAATACTAAAACAGCTCTAGCGGAAGCATCTGAGGAATATAAAAAACAGGCCATGCTTCCTTCAGCTCAGCAACTTGCAGGGAAGGACTTTTACTCCCAGGATGACAACGCTCCTTGTCATCGAGCCAAGCCTGTCCAACAGTGGGTGAAGAAGCATGGTGTTCGACTCATGCATTGGCCAGCTCAGAGCCCGGATTTGAACCCAGTTGAGAACTTGTGGGCCAAGATTGGTTACGAAATAAGCAAGAAGCATCTGAAGACGAAGCAGGAGCTGATTGAATCCATTATTGCAGCCTGGCACCACATTGTCACCAAAGATCACGTGCAAAGGCTTATACAGTCTATGCCAAAGCGATGCCGCCTGGTGATAAGCAATAAGGGCTGGCCAATTTCATATTAGTAACCATGTTTGGTAACCTAAACTGTCCTTTTCAGGGCCATAAACAATAAAAATGTTAACAAAATACTAGCATTGGCCTTAGTAATTGCAACATGTATGTCACTGGGTATGCATCACTTAATCTGTTTTCATAGTCATTGTAAGCATGCATTATAAGCATGCAAGAAAATTCACAATCCCCATCCAAACAGCACCAAATTGCAAAAAGCTTATGCGTTTCACTTAAAAGCCACCAGGATTTATTTAAATATAACAATATTTGCATAGCAGTTAGCATAAAATATGATAAAATCAATGGCCTATCCAAAAAATGTCATAAACCATAAACCGTAAAGGATGCAGGACTTTTTCACACAGCTGTATATATTCTTTTTCTTACTTTCTCTTTGGCAGTCATGGGGGAAGGGTCTCGGGCTTGCCACATTCCTAAGGGGGGAGGAGTGGAGATAGAGAGAGTTGTTTAGGCTAGGTGGTTCTTCTTCCCATGGGAAAACGAGCTGTCCGTGCTCAGGCCCCCTTGAGGTGGAGATTTATGTCATCAAGCAATGTTGAATTACTTCTGTTGGAGAATGTGACTTTTGGGGGTTGTTTCTAACTTATTATTTATTTTATTTATTTTATTGGACTTATATGCCGCCCCATCTCCGAAGACTTGGCTCACAGTTAAAACATACAATACAATAATTATTTTAAAAAGAATTAAACAATTTTAAAGCCCAATAAAACCAAATTAAAATACTTAAAATTATCCCCTGGCCCTGGTGAGGTAATCACAGCCTGATTTGGTCGAACATCCAGGTCTTTAAATCGCGGCGGAAGGTGCGGAGGTCAGGGGCCAGACGGAGGTCCAGAGGCAGTTCGTTCCATAAGTTGGGGACCGCTACAGAATAGGCTCGTCGCCGGGGGATCGCCAGCCGACACTAACTTCTAATATTGTGGGGTAATTGCGGGTTGTGTCAGATGCGGAATTACTACGGACTTTGCCAATTTAATGCTTTCCTAAATAAAAGAATTTGTGACGGAAGACGGGCTTTGTTCTTTTCTTTTTAAATGGATGAATAACTTGGAAACCTGACACCTTCTTTTCTCCACATTAAATTCCATGTTGTTGGGTAGGGCCTTTCGTTCAAGTCTGTCAAGAACTTTTGGGATCCTGAGCTTGTTTTATGAGTTGACAGGATGTTGGCTAGTCCTGACAGCTGCTAGAATTGTATTTGCTAAAAATTGGAGAAATGACAAGATACCTGCACAGGAGGAAGTGATTAAGAAGATTTTGGACTGTGCCGAAATGAGTAGACTAACATTTGAAATTAGGGACCAAGAAGAAAAGCAGTTTTATAAGATATGGACTATGTTCTATCAGTAGTTAGATAAAAAACTTTGGTAATATATGGGATATATATGGAATATAAAGATAGATAGAACTGTTGAAACAATATAGAGATTATAATACGGTAGAGGATTAATAATAATGATAATGGTTTTTCCTCTTCGTAATACCGAGTATGAATAACGAGGGGAAGGCACTGTGATTTTTGACCGACCGATAGACTTGAAATTGATATGGATTTGTGTGTTGTATGTTTGTTTGTTATGTTTGTTCTTCTTGGAAAAGTAAAACTTTAAAAAAAAGGATGTTGGCTAGTCCTGCCAGCTTAGTTGTCATGTGCAAATTTCCAACAAGCCAAGTCAATGGGGGTGGGAAGCTGGATTTACTTAATGACTAGGAGTGACATAATGACAGTGTTCCAATATCTGAGGGGCTGCCCCAAAGAAGAGGGAGTCAAGCTTTCGACCCTTCCCGTCTTAAGTGGTCAGTCCCAGCAGCCTCTCGCTGAATTCCCAGAGCTTCTTGGCCATGTGGTCATCGCGGGCCTGTGACCACGGCTCCAAGAGGCGGCAGTCCGCAAAATACCGCCCACTCAGGCTCTCAATGCCCTCCTCAGTGGCGCAGTAGATGGAGGTCTGGGCTCCTGTGTCGCAATCTTGTTTGAGTCCCTCGGATAAATAAAGCAACCAAAATAACCACCGCGAACTGGAGTAACCAGCTTGTGTTCGAACAGGTCCTGAAAGGAAAAGAGAGTTGGTTGTGTGAATGGCCTTGGATGGAAAGAAGCACCTTCCAGAGTGACCAAGATGGAGGAGAAAAGGAGATACCAAAGAAACCCTTCAGCCTTTGGGGCAACTTCTAAATATTTTTCGGAAGACCCAAAACTGAAGCGAGAGTGGACAATGGTGCAAAAGGAGTGTGTGTGTGTGTGTGTGTGTGTGTTTCTCCTCTTCCTCACAGATACTACTGAGATGAGTGATGCCATCTCATAAAATATTTTTATGGTCTTTTAGAGTTGCCAACAGAAAGGGAGGGGGGAGCAATGTGTCAGCTTGCAAACTGAAAGTGCATTCCATAAATGATTTCAAAGATAGTAACTAGGTGACTGAAGTTTCTGCCACACAAAATTCTAACTGGAGAGCATGATTGATGACTCTGGGCTATGGATGTGTCCCATTGGAGAATATGAATTATGATACACCCAGGCAGTGCCAGACCTTTTAACTCCCAATAAATCCTTTTGAAATTTTGGAAGTTTGGCTTGAGACTCATGATTTAAATTGGGTTAAGTGCCGGAATCCTGACAGCTAGCTGATTCTGAGACACATCAGAGTACATGTTTAATATTAATTAAACATGGCTGATATTTTTGGAGCTAAAAGAAGGAGGGAGCTATGTTTCATTTCATTGTTTGAAATAACCTCTGATCCCCACCTCGTTAGAAATCAGGAAGCGGGTAGCACCTCAACATTCAAAGTAAACCAAGATACATATAAGATAAATGCAGACTCCCTGTGAAAGGAAATGGATGCATAATCTGAGAGTTAATGTCGATCTCTGCCAAGAACTGGAGACTTCAATCAATAAACCATGTTACTCACACTTGTAGAGTTGAAATTGAAGAGTTTATTGCTGTGTTCCCAATCGTGGCTAAGAACTGTAACAACGGATGTCCGTGCAAAGTCAGCATTGAAAACAGTTAACTGCCAACATTGTTTTATCCATCCCTGCTCAATTACCTCCGCCCCACCGTAATCTGCCCATTACCTAATTATCCACGCCACCACCCCGTGCCTAAGTACGCCACGCCTAAGCTACTATTACGTTCCTCCCTTCACCCTACCTCCCATTATCATCTTAAATAACAATGATCGCTTTGGCTCAAGCCCAGCACTGTGTTGAAGCCAAGCAACTTTACAGCATTTAAAGATGCTTAAACCATCATAGTTGTGGAAATATTTTAATGGGGTCGCATTGTGTAACATCCACATGAAAGGTAGTTTTTAAGGGTCCAATTAAAAATTGAAATTCAATTAATTCAGGACAAGGAAAACAGGATACTCCACATGGTACATATAGCATTAAAACTGGAAATTGGTTAGAAATCAAGTAATGAGAATTTTGGGAATAACAATGCAGAATCCTTGTAGGATTGTTGACACATACACATTAAATAATATTACATAACTAGTTCCATACCCATGCTTCGCCATGAAACGATGTGATCGGGCTTAGTTTTTGGGGAGAGAAATAAAGGGGAAAAATTCTGCCTCTGCCTATCAGCATCCATCAGTATTCATCTGGCTAGCGTCCTGCCAGTGTGTGAGAGAGTTGAGGGCTATTTGGAAACTGAAAGAGTATTTGCTGTGTGAGCAAGAAAGAGACAGCAAGGAGCCTGGGTGTGGCTTAGCTCAACTGTTCTGTATTAAAGCTGCTTGGTGCTCTGAAACTGAAACTGAAACTCCTCTGCTTGTGTTTTGCCTTTGGAAGAGATTTCTTTCCAGGCGGGGGGGGAGTAGAACTCCTTAGCATCAGAGCGTGATAATAATAATAATAATAATAATAATAATAATAATAATAATAATATAGGGAATACTCTAAATGTTCTGAGGGTCATTTGGAAAAATCCTTTCTTAGTGAGCCGCTAGAAGCCAAGAGAAACCTACGGGCTGAATTTCAAGTTTGTAGGCTTTACGGTTCTGGAGATTTTGTGATGATGTGTGAGGGGTATTTTGCTCTTATACAGAGAGATGATATGACATTTTTCTTTTTTGAACCAATGACCTATATACATGAATCACTTTTTATCAATATTATTAAGGCACTGTGAATTAGTATTACCAATACTATGAATAACTGTCAAGTATTAATTGTATGTATTTTATTTATTGTACTATCAAAAATGATGCTGAAAGATATTGATACATCTCCTATTATAGAAATTTTTGTAATTTTTTAAAAAATATTTTGAATTTTTGTAAACTTTTTAATATTTTGAATTTCAATAATTTTTAAAATTAAAAAAAGAAAAAAAAAGAATTATGTGTCTCAGAGTCGGCTACAACCAGGTCGTGCCGGCATGTTAACTTCCAATAAAACCTGTTAGGTTTGGAAGTTTGGCTTGAGGCTCATGATTTAATTGGGGTAACTTCCAGAATCCTGACACCGGACTTCCACTCACCTGGATGAACCGCGTAGCAGGTGACATTGGTTCCTTCCAGCTGGTTGGCCAACTCTCTGATGTGCAGAATGTTGGCTAGTTTGCTGTTGCCGTATGATTGAAAAGCTTTCCACATTCCCTCTCCTGGCTTGTGGATGGTCTGAAAGTTAATCTTCCCATAGGCATGGCTACTCGAGGACAGAACTATGATCCGGCTTGGGGCACAGCGTTTCAGCCGGTCCAGGAGCAGGTGGGTCAGCAGGAAGTGGCCCAAGTGGTTGACCTGGAAGGCCAAGTCAAAGCCATCTGCGGTTTGGCCAGCCTCAATCACTCCTGCCAGAAAAGTAAGTGGATTACAGATAGTCCTCGGCTTACATGTCACTTTGTGATAATTCGATCTTACAACTGTTGTAATTACCAAAGGGATTTATGTGTCAACTTATAAAACATTCCTAGGCCTGTTTTAGTAGTTGCCATAAAAAGGGGGGGTGGGGGGTGGAAGGAAGTCTGGAAGAGCAGTGCAGCAGTTTTGAAGCGAAAGTACATTCTAACTCTTACCTTTAAAAGATTGTAACTAAGCTACGAGGGCTTTTGTACGTGAATATATTTAACTGGAGAACGTGAATGATGACACCCAGCCATGAACCAGAGGTGGTATTCAGCAGGTTCTGACCAGTTCTGGAGAACTGGTAGTGGAAATTTTGAGTAGTTCGGAGAACCAGCAAATACCACACTGACTGGAGATATTACAGTATCCTTCCCCTGCCATACCCACACCAAGCCATACCCACAGAACCGGTAGTAAAAAAATTTGAATCCCACCACTGCTGTGAACGTGCTCAGTTGGAGAATTTGGTTTATGAGACAACCAGTGGGGAGGGGGGAAACAGGGTCACAGCAGACTAAATTACATATCCCAGAGTTGGCTTCATACAGGGCAATGCCAGTATGTTGCCTCTAATAAATCCTTTGAAGTTTTTTGAAGTTTGGCTTGAGAATCATGATTTAATTAGGGCGATTGCTGGAATCCTGACATCATGATTCAGTTCCAAAGTTCCAGTGGCTCCCCCTTGTGGTCACATGATCACATTCTGGGTGTGTGGCGAATGGCCAGCCTTTGGCAACGTGTCAAGTGACCCGTGATTTGCAACATTTTTGTCATAAAAGGCATTTACTTGCCGTTTTTAGCAAAAACACCTGATAGTGAACATTCAGTTCGCTTAACCACCACCTCAGAAAAGGCCAGAAAATTGTGGTCACAAGGGGTGACCCGCTGTAGCACCAACACAACTTACAAAAATAATTGGCAGACTCCATCACGGTCATAACTCAAGGACTACCTGTAAAGCATTCAGTTTGGTCTAGTGGCTGAGGCAGGTGTCAGTTACTTCAGTTTGGTCTAGTGGTTAAAATGGGAGGCCATGTGTTCAAATCTTGCCTTAGCCATGAAAGTCAGCTGGGTGACTTTGGTCCAATCACCAGGAGACGGTGACTTCTAGCTCCACCTTACGCATGAAAGCCAGCTTGATGACTTTGGGCCAGTCTCTCTTTGTCTCTCTATCTCTTTGTCTCTGTCTCTCTCAGCCTAACCCACCACACAGGGTTGTTGTTGTGGGAAAATAGGAAGGGAAAGGAGTGTTGGATCTGCCACCTTGAGTTACTCATAAAAATATTAATAAAGGCAGTATAGGAAAAATGTACAGACACAAATAGGAGAGAGCTGCTTCTCTACTTATGGCCAAATCCCCAAAGGGAGAGAAATCCCGGACAATCCCTCCTTCAATATTCCCCCCTTCCTTCCCCCTGTGGAGACCCTGGGGAGGGTCTGCTGTGCCCCCACCTGCATTGTTGATGAGGATGTCCAGACGGGGCTCCGATGCTAAGAAGGTCTGTGCAAAAGCTCGCACGGAGTTCAGGCTGGCCAGATCCAGGATCATCAGGATCACCTCCGAGTTCCCACTTTCCTGGAAAAGCAGCGGGAGGAATCCTGAGCTTCGGGATCTGGTGTAGCTTCAAAGATGGATCCTTCTATGTAGGTCTGCTTACCTCCCAGCAACCTCTCTGGGTGGTGCGCAATAAAACAATACAGCCAGTTCTTGACTTACAAGCATTCATTTAGTGACTGTTCAAAATTACAATGCCAAAAAGTGATTTACGACCGACTATCTCGCAGCACCCCCCAGGGTCATGTGATCAGAATTTGGGTGCTTGGCAACCAGCAATATTTTTGATGGTGGCAGTGTCCCGGGATCATGTGATCACTATTTGTGATTGTCCCAAGAATATTCAGTTAAACAAATACATGTGGGGGGGAGCTGGATTCACTTAACAACCATGTGATTCGCTTCTTTTTTAGAGTAATTTTAATTGTTTTTAGTATTATTGGGCTTGTACTGTTTAATTATTTTTAAGTAAATTATTGTATTGTGTTTTATACTGTGAGCCGCCCTGAGACCTTAGGGAGAGAGGGTGGCATGCAAGTCTAATAATAAATTATTATTATTATTATTATTATTATTAACAACTGTAGTGATTTGCCTAACGACCATGGCAAAAATTTGGGTCTGGCTGACCGAACAACTGTCATGGCTGTCTCTGCTCAATCCCTAAGAAAGAAAAACCCTCAACTCCACAGAATTCGAGGAAAGGTACTTTCACTAGTGCAGTTCTTTAAGGAAAGAACTGAAGGAAAGCTAAGCCAGGCAAGATCTGAAGCAAACACGCGTGAAGCACCAAATTGAAACAAACAAGCAAAGTCAACGGAGGGGAGAGCTGGATTCACTAAGAGCCATGTGATTTGCTTAACAACTGCAGTGATTTCCTTAACAAAAAGGCTTTTTATGGCAAAAAGCACATAAAATTCAGTGTGGCTCACTTAACACCCATCTAATTTAGCAAGGGGTATTCTGGCCACAACTGAGGTCGAGGACTGCCTGTACATAGCCAGCAATCTGATAATCAACTCTGGGCAGCTCTGAATCCAAAGCTAAAACAACATAAAAATCGTCATAAAACTATAAACCAGGAAAGAATGCTCGAATAGATATCGGGGGCCAAGGCTGGAGAGGAACTCCAATGGGAGAACAGGACAGTGATGGACCTGTGTAGGTCTGCATTGTGAGAACGTTACTGGTAGCCCTTCAACTTATTGTCGGACAGTCGGGCTAGTGAGCATATTGTAAATATCCCACATCTTTGTTCCAGTCTGGGACCAGCTGTCAAGGAATATGTAAGGCTGGCAAATGGTAATCATCGGTGGTGATATGCTGCCGGTTCGCACCGGTTCTACCGATCTGGTAGCGCCAGTCAGCGGTTGGCCCCGCCAACCTGCACCCACCCTTTCCTGTCCTATATTTCCTTTGTTTGTAGCTCAGCTGATAGAGCAACAGAGTGGATTGCTGCGCCTCAGCCATTTTACTCACCAGCGCTGACGGTAAGTTTTCAAGCGTAAAATTGCTTGCTTGCTTGATTGGACTTGTATGCCGCCCCATCTCCGAAGACTCGGGGCGGCTCACAGCTAAAAACATACATTCATAATAAATAAATAGTTAAAAAAGAATTAAACCGAAACAAGCCCAATATCGATATTAAAATTAAATAAAAAACCACCACCCCCCTGAGAAGGTTATAACAGCCCAGCTTGGTCGAATAACCAGGTCTTCAGGTCGTGGCGGAAGGTGCGGAGGTCAGGGGCCAGACGGAGCCCCAGGGGAAGCTGGTTCCACAGGGCGGGAGCCGCCACAGAGTAGGCTCGACCCCGGGGGACCGCCAGCTGACATTGGCTTGCCGACGGAACCCCGAGAAGCCCCTGCCTGTGTGCTCGCAGGACTCGATATCGGTCGGTCCCTTAGATATTCTGGACCCATGTCGTGTAGGACTTTGAATGTTAAAACTAAGACCGTGAATCTCACCCGGAGTGCAACCAGCAACCAATGCAGGTCGCGCAGGAGGGGGGTAATATGGGAGAATCGGGAAACTCCCATCACCACCCGTGCAGCCGCATTCTGCACCAGCTGCAGTCTCCGGATGGTATGCAAGGGCAGTGCTAGATAGAGAGCGTTGCGTTTTAGAACACTCCGTACGCACCCCCAGAACCGGTAGTAAAAATTTTTGAATCCCACCATCCTTCTTCTGTACAGGGGCAAGGAACAGTACATGTACCATGTATTGGCAGGCCGTTAGATAAGGTTTTATGTATACCAGATTTAGATCGTCATTTGATGAGTGTGTCTCACGTAGACCAGAGTTCCCCAACCTTTCCGGGTTGGCATTCTGGAGCAGGGTGAGGGGTAAAAAGGGGATGATTTGGTGGAAGGAATAAGCACCCGTAAGGCCACAAGCACCTGCAATGATGCGAGTGCGGCCACAAGTGCCAATGATGAGGTTTGTTTGGGGACTTATTTGTAAGCACTAGGGGGTGCACATCGAGTAACTTCGAACATTCGCTAAGGGGACACTCTTAATCTGGGAATTACCTGTACTGAGCTTTTAATGTTAGACAAAGGCCTGAAAGTGGCTCAAAGTCTGAAAATAGGTCAGAGAGACAGGAACATTTTATTCCACGAAGGTCTGAAAGAGCAAACCAAACAATTCCTTCAGAAAGATTCACAGTTGATGAGGTAAAAGTACATAACATTTTTTATGAGCCCCCAAATTAGCAGGAAGTTTTAAATTTGCCTCTGGCAGAACAGAAGAAATGGAAAGAGGCTAGGGATGAAGAGATGCTGTCTGTGCAAAAGAAGAAGAAGTTTTCGCTCCAGTGAGTTTACCAGAAGGAGGAAACCCTTCTGGATGCAGATGGGTGTAGAAAAGGAAACTTTGGATGAATGACGAAGCACAATATAAAGCAAGGTTAGTTACTCAAGGCATCACACACACAAAAAATGTTCATTATGACTAAGTGCTTGCGCCTACATTGAGGAGTGGAACTGTAAGACTAGGGTTTAACCCTGGCAGCCTCACAAAATTATAAGGTGCACCATTTGATATCAATATTTAAGGGGATCCATGGATTTCCAACCATCAAATGAATTTGTAGATAGTGATGGTTCTAATTGTGTACAAGATAGATAGGCTGCCAAAGCCAGGAATTGTTATCATGTTTGCAGACACACCAGTTGGTTGCAAATCTTAAAAACAGACTTCAGTTGCCGTTTCCACAGCTGAAGCAGAATTCATAGCGTTCATCAGAATTGTGTTCAGAGATAATGTGGTATATATACAATGATAAAAGGATTCGGATATTGAAGTGAAAGGAGCTAACATCAGAGTTTGAAGATAGCACTGCATGTGTACAAATGGCAACAGGTGGGAGAATAAAAACCCAAAAGCAAACATGTTGATGCAAAATTTTGTAATGTCAGAGAAGCAGTGAAAGGAATAGAACTTATTTATTGTCTGTCAGAAGATAATTTGGCTAATAATAATAAAGCCATTGGGTACGCAAAGCCACAGGGATAACAGATAACAGAGTTGGAAGGGACCTTGTAGGTCATCTAGTCCAACCCCCCGCCCAAGGGGAGACCCACACCATTTCTGACAAATGGCAGTCCAGTCTCTTCTTGAAAGTCCCAAGTGATGGCGCTCCCACAACTTCTGAGGGCAACTTCTGTTCCATTGGTTGATTGTTCTCCCTGTCAGAAAGTTTCTCCTTATTTCCAGGTTGAATCTCTCCTTGTTCAGTTTCCATCCACTCTTCCTTGTCTGGCTTACAGAAAATAGCTAGACCCCTCCCTCCTCTCTGGGGCAGCCCCTCAAACATTGGAAGACTGCTATCATGTCTCCCCTGGTCCTTCTCTTTACT
>CM019148.1:1824301-1839859 GCA_009733165.1 Naja naja | reverse complement strand
AAAAGCTTTCCACATTCTCTCTCCGGCTTGTGGATGGTCTGAAAGTTAATCTTCCCATAGGCATGGCTACTCGAGGACAGAACTATGATCCGGCTTGGGGCACAGCGTTCAGCCGGTCCAGGAGCAGGTGGGTCAGCAGGAAGTGGCCCAAGTGGTTGACCTGGAAGGCCAAGTCAAAGCCATCTGGGTTTGGCCAGCCTCAATCACTCCTGCCAGAAAAGTAAGTGGATTACAGATAGTCCTCGGCTTACAACATGTCACTTTGTGATAATTTGATCTTACAACTGTTGTAATTACCAAAGGGATTTATGTGTCAACTTATAAAACATTCCTAGGCCTGTTTTAGTAGTTGCCATAAAAAGGGGTGGGGGTGGAAGGAAGTCTGGAAGAGCAGTGCAGCAGTTTTGAAGCAGTACATTCTAACTCTTACCTTTAAAAGATTGTAACTAAGCTACAGGGCTTTTATGCGTGAATATATTTAACTGGAGAACGTGAATGATGACACCCAGCCATGAACCAGAGGTGGTATTCAGCAGGTTCTGACCAGTTCTGGAGAACTGGTAGTGGAAATTTTGAGTAGTTCGGAGAACCAGCAAATACCACACTGACTGGAGATATTACAGTATCCTTCCCCTGCCATACCCACACCAAGCCATACCCACAGAACCGGTAGTAAAAAATTTGAATCCCACCACTGCGTGAACGTGCTCAGTTGGAGAATTTGGTTTATGAGACAACCAGTGGGGAGGGGGGAAACAGGGTCACAGCAGACTAAATTACATATCCCAGAGTTGGCTTCATACAGGGCAACGCCAGTATGTTGCCTCTAATAAATCCTTTGAAGTTTTTGAAGTTTGGCTTGAGAATCATGATTTAATTAGGGCGTTGCTGGAATCCTGACATCATGATTCAGTTCCAAAGTTCCAGTGGCTCCCTTTGTGGTCACATGATCACATTCTGGGTGTGTGGCGAATGGCCTGCGGCAAGCGTGTCAAGTGACCCGTGATTTGCAACATTTTTTCATAAAGGCATTTACTTGCCGTTTTAGCAAAACACCTGATAGTGAACATTCAGTTCGCTTAACCACCACCTCAGAAAAGGCCAGAAAATTGTGGTCACAAGGGGTGACCCGCTGTAGCACCAACACAACTTACAAAAATAATTGGCAGACTCCATCACGGTCATAACTCAAGGACTACCTGTAAAGCATTCAGTTTGGTCTAGTGGCTGAGGCAGGTGTCAGTTACTTCAGTTTGGTCTAGTGGTTAAAATGGGAGGCCATGAGTTCAAATCTTGCCTTAGCCATGAAAGTCAGCTGGGTGACTTTGGTCCAATCACCAGGAGACGGTGACTTCTAGCTCCACCTTACGCATGAAAGCCAGCTTGATGACTTTGGGCCAGTCTCTCTTTGTCTCTCTATCTCTTTGTCTCTGTCTCTCTCAGCCTAACCCACCACACAGGGTTGTTGTTGTGGGAAAATAGGAGGGGGAAGGTGTGTTGGATCAGCCACCTTGAGTTACTCATAAAAATATTAATAAAGGCAGCATAGGAAAAATGTACAGACACAAATAGGAGAGAGCTGCTTCTCTTATGGCCAAATCCCAAAGGGAGAAATCGGACAATCCCTCCTTCAATATTCCCCTTCCCCCCTGTGGAGACCCTGGGGAGGGTCTGCTGTGCCCCCACCTGCATTTGATGAGGATGTCCAGACGGGGCTCCGATGCTAAGAAGGTCTCAAGCTCGCACGAGTTCAGGCTGGCCAGATCCAGGATCATCAGGATCACCTCCGAGTTCCCACTTTCCTGGAAAAGCAGCGGGAGGAATCCTGAGCTTCGGGATCTGGTGTGGCTTCAAAGATGGATCCTGGTTTACTCACCTTCTATGTAGGTCTGCTTACCTCCCAGCAACCTCTCTGGGTGGTGCTTGCCAATAAATACAGCCAGTTCTTGACTTACAAGCATTCATTTAGTGACTGTTCAAAATTACAATGCCAAAAGTGATTTACAACCGACTATCTGCAGCACCCCAGGGTCATGTGATCAGAATTTGGGTGCTTGGCAACCAGCAATATTTTGATGGTGGCAGTGTCCGGATCATGTGATCACTATTTGTGATTGTCCCAAGAATATTCAGTTAAACAAATACATGTGGGGGCTGGATTCACTTAACAACCATGTGATTCTTCTTTTTTAGAGTAATTTTAATTGTTTTAGTATTATTGGGCTGTACTGTTTAATTATTTTTAAGTAAATTGTTGTATTGTGTTTTATACTGTGAGAGCCCTGAGACCTTAGGGAGAGAGGGCATGCAAGTCTAATAATATTATTATTATTATTATTATTATTATTATTTATTAACTGTAGTGATTTGCCTAACGACCATGGCAAAAATTTGGGTCTGGCTGACCAACAACTGTCATGGCTGTCTCTGCTCAATCCCTAAGAAAAAAAACCCTCAACTCCACAGAATTGAGGAAAGGTACTTTTACTAGTACAGTTCTTTAAGGAAAGAACTGAAGGAAAGCTAAGCCAGGCAAGATCTGAAGCAAACACACGTGAAGCACCAAATTGAAACAAACAAGCAAAGTCAACGGAGGGAGAGCTGGATTCACTAAGAGCCATGTGATTTGCTTAACAACTGCAGTGATTTCCTTAACAAAAAGGTTTTTTATGGCAAAAAGCACATAAAATTCAGTGTGGCTCACTTAACACCCATCTAATTTAGCAAGGGGTATTCTGGCCACAACTGAGGTCGAGGACTGCCTGTACATAGCCACCAATCTGATAATCAACTCTGGGCAGCTCTGAATCCAAAGCTAAAACAACATAAAAATCGTCATAAAACTATAAACCAGGAAAGAATGCTCGAATAGATATCGGGGGCCAAGGCTGGAGAGGAACTCCAATGGGAGAACAGGACAGTGATGGACCTGTGTAGGTCTGCATTGTGAGAACGTTACTGGTAGCCCTTCAACTGATTGTTGGACAGTCGGGCTAGTGAGCATATTGTAAATATCCCACATCTTTGTTCCAGTCTGGGACCAGCTGTCAAGGAATATGTAAGGCTGGCAAATGGTAATCATCGGTGGTGATATGCTGCCGGTTCGCACCGGTTCTACCGATCTGGTAGCGCCAGTCAGCGGTTGGCCCCGCCAACCTGCACCCACCCTTTCCTGTCCTATATTTCCTTTGTTTGTAGCTCAGCTGATAGGCGCAACAGAGTGGATTGCTGCGCCTCAGCCATTTTACTCACCAGCGCTGACGCTAAGTTTTCAAGCGTAAATTTGCTTTATTGATTGATTGACTGATTGATTGATTGATTGGACTTGTATGCCGCCCATCTCCAAGACTGGGCGGCTCACAGCTAAAACATACATTCATAATAAATAAATAGTTAAAAAAGAATTAAACCAAAACAAGCCCAATATTGATATTAAAATTAAATAAAAAACTACCACCCCTGAGAAGGTTATAACAGCCCAGCTTGGTTGAATAACCAGGTCTTCAGACGCGGAAGGTGCGGAGGTCAGGGGCCAGACGGAGCCCCAGGGGAAGCTGGTTCCACAGGGCGGGAGCCTCCACAGAGTAGGCTCGTCCCAGGGGACCGCCAGCTGACATTGGCTTGCCGACGGAGAACTCCCCCTGCCTGCCTGTGCTCGCACAGGGCGGTTGGTACTCGATATCGGCAGGAGTCGGTCCCTTAGATATTCTTAGATATTCTTAGACAAATAGGTCGGAGAGACAGGAACATTTTATTCCACGAAGGTCTGAAAGAGCAAACCAAACAGAAAGATTCAGAAAGATTCACAGTTGATGAGGTAAACGTACGTAACATTTTTTATGAGCCCCCAAATTAGCAGGGAGTTTTAAATTTGCCTCTGGCAGAACAGAAGAAATGGAAAGAGGCTAGGGATGAAGAGATGCTGTCTGTGCAAAAGAAGAAGAAGAAGAAGAAGTTTTCGCTCCAGTGAGGTTACCAGAAGGAGGAAACCCTTCTGGATGCAGATGGGTGTAGAAAAGGAAACTTTGGATGAATGACGAAGCACAATATAAAGGAAGGTTAGTTACTCAAGGCATCACACACACAAAAAATGTTCATTATGACTAAGTGCTTGCGCCTACATTGAGGAGTGGAACTGTAAGACTAGGTTTAACCCTGGCAGCCTCACAAAATTATAAGGTGCACCATTTCGATATCAATATTTAAGGGGGATCCATGGATTTCCAACCATCAAATGAATTTGTAGATAGTGATGGTTCTAATTGTGTACAAGATAGATAGGCTGCCAAAGCCAGGAATTGTTATCATGTTTGCAGACACACCAGTTGGTTGCAAATCTAAAAAACAGACTTCAGTTGCTGTTTCCACAGCTGAAGCAGAATTCATAGCGTTCATCAGAATTGTGTTCAGAGATAACGTGGTATATATACAATGATAAAAGGATTCGGATATTGAAGTGAAAGGAGCTAACATCAGAGTTTGAAGATAGCACGGCATGTGTACAAATGGCAACAGGTGGGAGAATAAAAACCCAAAAGCAAACATGTTGACGCAAAATATTGTAATGTCGGAGAAGCAGTGAAAGGAATAGAACTTTATTGTCTGTCAGAAGATAATTTGGCTAATAATAATAAAGCCATTGGGTACGCAAAGCCACAGGGATAACAGATAACAGAGTTGGAAGGGACCTTGTAGGTCATCTAGTCCAACCCCCCAAGCGGAGACCCTACACCATTTCTGACAAATGGCAGTCCAGTCTCTTCTTGAAAGTCCCAAGTGATGGTGCTCCCACAACTTCCGAGGGCAATTTCTGTTCCACGGGTTGATTGTTCTCCCTGTCAGAAAGTTTCTCCTTATTTCCAGGTTGAATCTCTCCTTGTTCAGTTTCCATCCACTCTTCCTTGTCTGGCTTACAGAAAATAGCTAGACCCCTTCCTCCTCTCTGGGGCAGCCCCTCAAACATTGGAAGACTGCTATCATGTCTCCCCTGGTCCTTCTCTTTACTAGACTAGCTAGGCCCAACTCCTGCAACTGTTCTTATGTTTCAGCCTCCAGTCCCCTCATCCTGGTTGCTCTTCTCTGCACTTTTCTAGAGCCTCAACATCTTTTTATAATGTGGTGACCAAAACTGGATGCAGGACTCTAGGTGTGGCTTTATAGAGTGGTATTAGTACTTCCCTTGATCTCAATTGTATCCCTCTGTTAATACAACTTAGGATTGCACTGGCTTTTCTGGCAGCTGCTGGCTCCTATTTAGCTGGTTGTCCACTAAGATTCCAAGATCCCTCTCCCAGTTCCTGCTATTGAGCCAGGTTTCACCCAGTCTATATGTGTACTTTTGGTTTTTCTTGCCTAAGTGTAGGAATTTACTTTTTCTCCACATTGAATTTCATTTTGTTAGATACAACCCAGTGTTCTCATCTGCCAAGATCCCTCTGGATCTTGAGCCTATTATCTTCTTGGGTGTTAGCTATTCCTGCCAGCTTAGTATCATCTGCAAATTTGGTATGTTCCCCTTCTATTCCCTCATCTAAATCATTTAATGAAGATATTGAAGAGTACTGTGCCTAAGACGGAACCTTGTGGCACCTCACTGCTTACTTCCCTCCATATAGACTTAGACCCATTAAGGACTACTCGTTGAGTACGGTTTGCCAGCCAGTTGCGAGTCCATGTAGTGGTGGTGCTATCTATTCCACCTTTTTCTAGCTTACTAAGAAGTAGCTTGTGGTTTACTTTGTCAAATGCCTTGCTGAAATCTAAATATATTATGTCTACAGTATTTTGCTGGTCTACTAATTTAGTCACTGTGTTGAAGAATGAAATAAGATTGGTTTGGCACGATCTGTTCTTAACAAACCCATGCTGACTGCTAGTTATTACTTTACTTGTTTCTAGATGTTGGCAGATCTGTTTTTTAATTATCTTTTCCAGTATCTTCCCTGGTATTGATGTTAGGCTGATTGGTCTATAGTTTCCTGGGTCTGTTTTTTTTCCTTTTTGAAGATGGGAACCACATCGTCTCTTTTCCAGTCCTCTGGTAGTTCCCCGGTGCTCCAGGATTTTTGAAAGATATGGTGCAGTGGTTCTGAGATGACCTCTGCCAGCTCCTTTAAAACTCTGGGATGTAATCCATCAGGCCCCGTGATTTGTTTTCATCAGGATCAGACAGGTGTTCTCTTGCTAATGTTTTTGCTTATTTTAACTTTTATTTCTGTTCTGTCTTTTACAGTTATGTTTTTGGTGGGTTGAGCTATAGTTTCTTTTTGTGAAGACAGATGCAAAGAATGAGTTAAGCAGTTCTGCTTTCTCTCTGTTGCCTGTTACTTCCTTGCCATCTTCTTTCTTTAGTGGACTGACTGTTTCCTTGATTTTTTTCTTGTTATTTATATGTTGGAAGAAACTTCTTTTTATTATCTTTGACTTTTGTTGCAAGTCTTTGTTCGTTCTGAGCCTTTGCTATCCTGACTTCGTCTTTGCAGATTCTGGCTGTCTGCTGATATTCTGCCTTAGTTGTATGTCCTTCTTTCCATCTTTTGTACTTGTCCTTTTTTTCTTTCAATTTGCCAGAGAGATCTTTGTGCAGCCATGCTGGTTTCTTCTTGAATTTCTTGTTTTTCTTTCTCAGTGGTATTGTGCTGGTCTGGGCTTCTATGATCATACTTTTTAGAGTTTCCCAAGATTCTTGACTTGTTTTCCCCTTTAGGATTTTCATCCATGGAATCTTTCCCAAGTTCTCTCCGAGTTTATTGAAATCAGCTCTTTTAAAATCCAAGACTCTGGTGTCATTATGTTCTGTTGCTTGTGTTTGTGTTATGTTGAATTCTAGTATGACATGGTCACCCTCACCCAAGGTTCCTGCAGTTTCAACTCCCTCTATCACTTTTTCTCTGTTTGTAAGAATTAAGTCCAGTATGGCTGTCCCTCTAGTTTCACCCTCTACCTTTTGGACAACAAAGTTGTCAGCTAGGTTGGTTAGGAACTTATTTGATTTCTCACTTGGTGTAGAATTAGTTTTCCAGTTGATATCAGGATAATTGAAGTCTCCCATTACTATTGTTGTGTGTTTCCTGCATATGTTTGTTAGTTGGCTGGCAAAAAGGACATCTATTTTTTCTGCTTGATTGGGTGGCCTATAATATACACCGATGGCCATGTCATTCTTTTCTTCTTTTATATTGACCCATATGCATTCTAGGAGGTTTTCATCTTTGGTTTCATGCATTTCTGTAGCAATATAGTGTCCTTTACATGCAGTGCAACTCCACCTCCTCTTTTATGGGGGTCTGGTTTTTTTTAATACCCGTGTTTCTCACAAAATAAGGCCGGGTCTTTTTTTTTTTTTGAGCCCCCCAAAAACGGCTAGGCCATCGTTTCAGGGGTGACTTAATTCCCCCCCCCCTTGCATCCTCGCCTAAGCCCAGCCATGCCTGCCACCAGCGCTCCTAATGTATGTGCAGTCCCCTCCGCCAGCACCTTGCTGCAGGCCTGAGACCTTGGTGCCTTGCTGTTGCTTCCCTTCTGCCTGTGCTGCCGCTTCGGCTTTGGAGCGCTGCTTCCATGTTTGAGGCCACCACTGTTTGGAGTGCATTTAGAGCGGTGGTGGCGGCACTGGCACTCAAACGGGCGGTGCTCCAAACAGCGGTAGCGCCCAAAAAGCGCAGCTCCAAACGCCGCAGCAGCACTCAAACAAACCCCACACGGCAGCGCATTCCAAATGTGGAAGTGGCAGCTCCAAACGTGGCGACGGCGAACGGGAAAAAACGGCGGGTGCCAAGGTCTCAGGTCTGCAGCAAAAGTGCTTGGTGGGGTAGGGAGCTTCAGCGCTCCGTCATGATCGCCCATTAGGAGCAGCTGGTCGCCATGATCGCCATTAGGAGCTCTGGTAGAAAGGCATGGCTGCCCGTGGGCACTTAACGCAAGTCCCCCCCACCCTTTCCCCCATTTTGCATGTTTTAAAATAGCTTAGCACTTAGCTCCAGCTGCCTGTAATTATTGCAGGCTCGAATCCCACCAGGCTCAAGGTTGACTCAGCCTTCCATCCTCTCGGGTAAAATTAAATTGAGGACCCAAGATTGTTGGGGGCAGTAAGCTGACTTCGTAAAAATGCCGCTTAGTAATAAGCAGGCATATACAGTGGAATGAAGGCTATTGCTGAGCGCATTGGGTTGTATCCCAAAAACTGTAAGCCCCTGAGTCTCCGGAGAAGGGCGGGATATAAATATGAATAAAATAAAAAATAAAAAAAATAAAAAATAAAATAGGCCTAAATTTGGGGGAGAGCGGCTTCATTTTATTTTATGCCTAGAAAACATGCTGGGTCCTCCTATTGGGGGGGTGTATTGTTGGAGAAACATGGTAGTTTGTATCCTTCTACCAGTATCTTCCAGTCATGGGCTTCATCCCACCAAGTTTCTGTTATTCCAACTATATCATATTTACCTTCATGTATTCGTAGTTCGAGTTCACCCTGTTAGTTCCCCAGACTTTGTGCATTTATATATAGGCCCTTGAGATCTTTATGTCTGACACTGTGTTTACTGTCTACATAACCTGTCTTGTGCCTGCCTGCCCCTACTTTCTTGCCACCTGTTTGATTAATGCACATGGTATGGCACTCACTATTAAATGCTTGGTTTTGGTTGGCATCAAGGTTGATAATCTTACCTGCACAAACATCTATTTTGTATGCACTGGTATCCTTATTAGTTTTAGGTTGCTGGGGACAGAAATGTTCTGAATCCATTAATTCTCTGTCCCTGCTGTTCAGTTTAAATGTTTATCCAGGAAATCTGTGCATTTAATGCCAAGTAACTCAGTCCCTTTCTTTGATGGATGCAAACCATCTCTTTAGTAGTTTTTCATTGGACTAGCTGCAGACATCATGACTAATAAAACCAAAGCCTTCCCTTTTACACCACTCCTTTAGCCACACATTAAACTCCGCTACACGCTGCCCTTTCCCTTTTTGTTCCTTGTATACTGGTAGAACCTCTGAAAAGAGAAGCCTACAGCCCATATTACTAAGTTCATACCCCAAGCTCTGGAAGTTTTTCTGAACCGAAAGTACATCCTTCTGGGACAGATCATTTGTACCAAGATGTATAATAGCATCAACATTACAGTCCTCGCTGGCATTCTTGACTATCTTAAGAATACGCCTCTGGTCTCTGCTGGCAGTAGCACCTGGTAGACACCTGACCTCTTTCAAAACCTCCATATCCTTTCCTAAATTTACATCCCTTACAATTGAGTCCCCAACCAGAAGGTGGCTTCTCTGTTTGGATGCCTTGCTCTTCTTGTGTGACTGGCGCGTAATACCTGATTCACGCTTTCTCCTTTCTTCTTCTAGGACCATGATCCCCGGCTTACTTGAGTTATCATTATCACAACTACCTTGACCTGTCACTTTAGTGTCCCTATTAAGGTCAGCAAGGGCACTGCATCTGTTATGCTGGGACACAGCAAAAGCTTTGCGTTTATGGTCCACAGCTCTCACCCTGCCAGATCCCACGGTTGTCCATACTGCCCTTTTCCTGTAGGATCTTTGTGGTACTGGGGGCTGGTAGCACAGCAGCTCAATAAGTGGCTGGATTGGGCACCCAATTTCTGCTTGGAGAGCACAGATTAGAGATTCTAGATAGGTAATCTGTCCATGTCGACTGGTAATTTTTTTACAAAGAGGACAGTATCCAAGTTTGAAAAGAGTACTGCAGAAGACAGCTGTAAAACAAGTATTACACTGAACTAAGCCAGCCATTTTGAAATAAAATAAAATCACAATCTCAACCACACTTACCCTAAATGTGTTATTGGTATTCTTGGTTTATAGTTATATGATTTGCTATTTTTCTCCTTTCTACTCACCCTCTGCTTCCTTCACAAGCAGCCAGCGTGTGAAGATCTTGTAAAGCAACTTGGTTTAAATGCTGTCCAGGTGTAAATCGGAGGGGTGCTAAGATATTTAATAGCTGGAACAGTTGTAGTTGAGTGCTGGCTCCTGCATGAGGCAATCTGCGCTATGATTGGTTGCCGTGGGTGTAAAGGGGGAGTTTCCTGCCTTTTTCCCGCCTTTTTCTTCTGTGGGCTCTGTATGCTGCTTAGATTTACCTCATGATGCTGCTGTGCTGTTGACTATCTTGTCTGCTGTAGTTATGGATGTTAAAATATATTTATTTATATAAAACTACAAATTTGTGTCAGTGTCTCTGATTTCATCTGGACTAACTGTATAACATCTATCCTGTTGTGACTTTATAGGGCCATATTATGGAGATTTTATCATGATTGTACTCTAACTTAATATTTTACCTCCTCTACTGTATTATCCACCCATTTGATATACATGTATTTGTTGATGCTTTATTTAAAGATACATTTTTTGTGTGTGTATAGTTTAGATTAGATTAGATTAGATTAGATTTATTAGATTTATATCCCGCCTCACTTCCCCCAAAGGGGAACTTGAAGCGGCGTACAACAAGATAAAAAACAATTTCTGTACAATATAAAAACAAGAAACTCATTCATACCAATCCAAAACATACACGGGGGGAAAGCAAGGTCTCAATGCCATGCCCTCCAACAAAGCCAGGTCTTAACTTTATGGAAGGCAAGTAGATTTGGGATGGTTCTAATCTCCGTGGGGAGCATATTCCAGAGGGACAGCGCTGCTACAGAGAAGGCCCTAGCCCGTGGACCCGCCAGCCGACATTGCCTGGCTGACGGTATCCGGCAAGCCTTCCCTGTGAGATCTAACTGCTGGGAGGCATAAGGTTGCAGAAAGGCGGTCTTGCAGGTATCCGCTCCTAAGACATGAAGGGCTTTAAAGTTGTCACTAGCACCTTGAATTGCACCCAGAAGACCACTGGTAACCAGTGCAGCTCGCGGAGGAAGGATGTTGTATGGGCACATCTAGGTGCACCCATAATCACGCTGGCCGCATTTTGCACCAGCTGAAGTCTCGAGTGCTCTTCAAGGGCAGCCCCATGTAGAGCGCATTGCAGTAGTCCAATCAAGAGGTGATAAGGGCATGAGCAACCATGTGAAGAGCCCCACGGTCCAGGAAGGGTCGCAACTGGCATAACAGGCGAACCTGTGCAAAGGTCCCTCTGGTCACAGCGTAAGATGGTGGTCAAATTGTAGCTGTGGATCCAGAAGTTGTGAACTCGTTCTGAGGGGAGCAATTTCTCTCCCCAGTACTAAAGTTGGATAATCAACTGAACCCGAGGGGCAAAACCCATAGCCACTCGGTCTTGGCAGGGTTGAGTCTGAGCCGATTAGCCCCCATCCAGATCCTCACATCCTCCAGGCACCAGGACATCACCTCAACGGCCTCACTTGATTGACCGGGCAGAGATGTACAACTGGGTATCATCAGCGTACTGGTGATACCCAACCCCATGTCATGACGGATGATCTCACCCAGCGGTTTCATTTCATGTAGATATTAAAGAGGAGGGGGGAGAGGATGGAGCCCTGAGGAACCCCGCATGGCAGGGCCCTAGGGCTCGATCTCTGCCCCCCACCAACACCGACTGAGTCTGGTCAGACAGGTAGGAGGAGAACCACTGTAAAACAGTGCCCCCCACTCCCAACCCCCTGAGCCGGCTCAGAAGGATACCATGATCGATGGTATCGAAAGCCACTGAGAGGTCAAGAAGCACCAGAATGGAGGAAGAACCCATCCCCGGCCCCAGAGATCATCCACAAGCGCGATCAAGGCCGTCTCTGTGCTGTACCTGGGCCTGAAACCAGATTGCAAAGGATCCAGATAATCCGCTTCATTCAAGGCCCGAAGGAGCTGGAGCGCCACCACTTTTTCAACAACCTTCCCCAAAAAGGGAAGGTTGGAGACAGGACAAAAGTTATTTAACACAGCCGGGTCCAGGGAAGGCCTCTTGAGAAGGGGCCTAACCACAGCCTCTTTCAAGGCGCAAGGAACAAACCCCTCACCCAAAGAAGCGTTATAATCTCCTGGAGCCAGCCACATGTCGCTCTCCCCGCCTGCCAAACAAGCCAGGAGGGACAAGGGTCCAATAAACAGGTGGTGGCATTCACTGCCCCAGGGCCTTGTCCACATCCTCAGGGCCAACAGGAACAAACTCATCCCAGATAACCGACTAAGACCTGCCTGCCTTCATCTCAGTGGACTCTGCCCAGCCAGAGTCCAAGTCCCGACCAATCCGAGGACTTTATCTGCCAAAACTGAACAATTCCTCGGCCCTGCCCTGCAGGGGTTCCTCCGCCTCCCCTCAGATCTGTGTTTTATCTGTGTTGCATATCAAAGATTGCATGATTTCTTTAGATGCCTTACACTAAATAAATGAATAAAAATCATCAGGAAAACACCTGGATGTAGAAGAATGGAAGAAAGGAGAGAATCACATGGCCATTCGCCTGATGTCATACATGGCCGATTCTCCTCTCACTTTGTTGCGGCATGCCAGAATGACACGGGCGCCTCGGCCAGATCCACCGCTGTGGCCTTCCCAATCCCTGCATTTCCACCTGGGAAAGGGCAGAGAAAAGATTCACCAAGATTGTGCAGCCATTGATGGGGATCCAGGAGCCAAACCTGCATTCCTGTGCCTGCAGTTTTTGTTAGGAATCTGTACACAAATTAGTAGGGTTGGCAATATATAAACCAACAATGTATGGTTGTAGCTTTAAGAAAAAAAACACTGTATTGATTTATACTATATCCCGATTGGTTGATTATATTGCAAATTACCATAAGAGGGAGCTGGAGATCATGGTGTGCTCTCTCTGACATTCTGTTGCTATCTAAGGTTCTCTGTTGTATTTATGCTGTGCTTATACTTTGATATCTTTGTTTACTGTAAATGACTTGCAACTGGTAAGAAGACTTTGTAATTGGATATTATTTGGCCTGTTAATTTGATTAAGCTATTTCTTAAACTTTAACTCAATTTAGTGTATCTGTGTGTGGCTGAATAATTATTCATAACAACTCTCATAAACATTTCTATGTGTATATCCTTGTTACTCAAGGGTTATTCTGTACATATCATAACAGTGTTGCGTAGTGAAGCATTTGTTTGGCAGTGTTTCTCAATTTTGGCAACTTTAAGACGGGTAGACTTCAACTCCCAGAATCAAAAGCAAGCGCCATCTTGAAGATGCCCGTGCTCAGAAACCCTGACTCAGGGCACGATTTTCACAACTGTTTCATAGCAATGTGAGATTTGCATAAAAATAAATCAACAGACTTTTGATAATCTGATCCATAGGATGTTTTATTACACAAGATACTGCAGTACCGGACCCCTAACTCCCAAATAACCATTTTTAGGAGAAAGGAGACATTTCCATTTAGTGAATACAGCTTAAATTGTATATCTGTATATATATATATTTATACTTCATTGCTGTTTTTGCACTTCTGGTTAGATGCTAACTGCATTTTGTTGCCTGCATTCATGTGCAATGACAATAAAGTTAAATCTAATCTAATCTAAAACAAGTTTTTCATAATCACATGGTTACATAACACTTCCTGTTTTCTATACATAGAAGTTATAGAGTTTGTCCTAAGAATGACTTGGGTGTTTTTCCATAACTCCTCCCATGGATCCCTGGAAGTCCCCAACTTCAGATTTCCTGTTTCTCTCCAAACAATTACACAAGTGATCATTAATATCCCTATAATGTCAAAATGACTGTCTTATTAACCCAAGCCAAGAAAAAATTATTTCACAATCAGAACATTAGCAGAACAACACATTTCATAACTGTTCTGATATCTAACAGGTCACATAGAGAACAAATATGGCTCCAGTCTTCCTCTTTACATTCTTAGGTATATATGGCAAATTTCCATATATAACACAGTCTTACGTCAACAAAGAAGAATGGCTTAAAATTATTCAGGTGTAATACAGATAGTCCTCAACTTACATTCATTCATTTAGTGACTGTTTAAAGGTACAATGGCACTGAAAAATGGGACGTTGGCTCTGCAGAATATCAGTTTACTAATACAAGTTACTACACAATTTGAAGGCCAGTCCTTGCATTCATACAAAGATAAGAATATCTAGCTAATCCTCCTTTTTGTCTAGTTTGGAACAGGAACCAAATAGTATTGCTAGGTACAGGAGATGGGGAGATCTAGTTCTGCCTTAGGCACAAAGCCAGCTAGGTAACTCTGGGCCAATGACTGGGAAAGGCTGAGTTCTAGTCCCAACTTAGGCAGGAAAACTGGCTGGATAACTTTGGGCGTCTCCCCAGGAGACTGAGTGGGGCAACCAAAGCAGAGCCAGGGACTCTGGAAAATGACTCCCTCCCATGTAATGACTGAGCCCTGGGAAGCCTGAAAAGCAGATTTCCAGGCCTCTCCTACGCCAATCAACTGGCAGCAACATCTCAAGAGGAGTATAATACCTTCCAATATTTGAGGGGTTGCCACAAAGAAGATGGTGGGATTAAGAGCTTTGGTGGCTCAGGCTGTTAAATGCCTGCTCTTAAGATCCAGCTGCCTACGATTACTGTAGGCTCGAATCCCACCAGGCTCAAGGTTGACTCAGCCTTCCATCCTCTCGGGGTAGGTAAATTGAGGACCCAAGATTGTTGGGGGCAATTAGCTGACCTTGTAAAAATGCCGCTTAGTAATAAGCAGGCATATACAATGGAATGAAGGCTATTGCTGAGCACACACTGGTTGCTCAAAATTGTAAGTCAGCCCTGAGTCTTCGGAGAAGGGCGGCATATAAATGTAATTTTAAAAAAAAATTAACAAAATGAAATTCAACGTAGAGAAAAGTGAAGTCCTACACTTAGGCAAGAAAAACCCAAAAAGAAAAAGAAAAGAGAGAGAGAGAGAGAGAGAAAGGAGAGAACGAAAGGAGAGAAAGAAAGAAAAGATAAAGGAGACAAGAAAAGAAAGAAAGAAAGAATGAAGGAAGGAAGGAAGGAAGGAAGGAAGGAAGGAAGGAAGGAAGGAAGGAAGGAAGACAGGATAGAAAGAAAGAAAAAGATAGAAAGGAAGGAAGGAAAGAAGAAAAAAGAAAGATAGAAAGAATGAGAGGAAGGAAGGTAGGAAGACAGCAAGAAACTCCGCCGGGACCCTCCTGCCGCCGCCCCAGCCGACCTGTGATGAGCACCGTCTTGCCCCGCAGGCTGACCTGTTTCCGGCACCGGAAGACGCCACGCAGCTGATTAAAAATCATCGTAGAGCCGTAGAGCAGGCGCGCGCGCCCGCCCCCCAGCGCCCCCGCCGCCGCCCCGCTCCATAGCCTGATCCCCGCTGGCCCCGCAGCCCGTGCCCGCTTCCCTTTCAGCCCGACCGCCCCTCCCATCGCCCGTCTCCCCTGTCCGCCCCGCCCCTGCCCCGCCCCAGTGGGGAAAGCCACAGCCACCTGCAGCGCTGAAGCCACACACAAACACACACACACACACACAACAACACAACACGGCTGAAGAAGGGAGGAAGAAGGGAGGAGGAGGGAGATGGAGGGAAGAAGGGAGGAAGGAAGGAAGGGAGATGGGACTGAGAGGAAGGGATGGTGAAAGTGAGGGAGGGAAGGAGGGAGATGA
>CM019148.1:1793090-1823301 GCA_009733165.1 Naja naja | reverse complement strand
TGGTGGCTCAGTTTCCACTTTTCCTGGATGAAGTGGACTACCTGGATCCGTATCAATCGGGCTTCCGTCCTGGTTACAGCAGAGGAGGCGGCATTGGTCGAACTGATGGATCTCTGGAGGGCCCGGACAGGGGTTTTCCTCGTCCTGGTCCTATTAGACCTCTCAGCGGCTTTTGATACCATCGACCATGGTATCCTTCTGCGTGGGGTTGGGTATAGGGGGCACTGTACTTCAGTGGTTCACCTCCTACCTCTGGCGGTTGCAGTGGTACTGGCGGGGGACAGAGGTCCACCTCGAGGGTGCTCTCTTGTGGGGTCCCTCAGGGGTCGGTCCTCTCCCCTGCTATTTAACATCTATATGAAGCGCTGGGTGAGGATCATCCGTGGTTTCGGGGTGAGTTTTCATCAATATGCAGATGATACTCAGCTGTATATTTCACCGAACCAGATCGGTGATGCCCTCTCCCTGATGACCCAGTGTTGGATGCGGTATGGATCTGGATGAACGGAAACATGCTTCTCTCAACCCGGCCAAGACTGAGTGGCTGTGCGTGCCGGCATCGCGGCCCAGTCAGGATTATCCATCGTTAACCATAGGGGAGTGGTGTTTGTGGATAGGGCGTGAATCTGGGGGTCCTCCTGGATGCACGGCTTCGATTGGAGGAGCAGGTGGGGCCGTCGCCAGGGGCTTTGCCCAGCTCCGTTTGGTTGCCAACTACGCCCTTTTCTGGACGCGATGCCCTGCGGTTACTCATGCCCTTGTTATCTCCAGACTTCGACTACTGCAACGCTCTCTATTTAGGACTACTGCCCGCATACTATCCGGAGATTGCAGCTGGTGCAAAATGCGCGAGGTGGTGATGGGAGTTTCCCGGTTCTCCCATGTTACCCCTCCTGCGCTGTGCTCATTGGCTGCGGTTGTGCTCGGGTGAGATTCAAGGTGTTAACATTAACATACAAAGTCCTTCATGACATGGGTCCCAATATTTAAGGGCGACTCTGCCGACATCAGTACTAACCGCCCTGTGCGATCACATAGGCAAGGACTCCTTGGGGTCCCGTCGGCTGGCCAATGCCGGTTGGCGGTCCCCGACGACGAACCTATTCTATCGCTGCCCCTGACCTCTGGAATCAGCTTCCCCGAGGCTCCGTCTGGCCCCTGACCTCCGCGCCTTCCGCCGTGAATTGAAGACCTGGTTATTTAACCAAGCGGCTGTGACCCTTTGGGGGGATGGTTTTATTATAGTTTTATCGTGTATTTATGTAATTGTATCTTAATGGGGCTTGTTAGTTTAATTCTTTTTTAATTATTTATTGTTTTCTTGTTTTATTTGTAGGCAGCCCCAAGTCTTCGGAGATGGGGCGGCATACAAGTCTCATTAATAAATAAAATAATAAATATTATGGAGATTTTATCATGATTGTACTCTAACTTAATATTTTACCTCCTCTACTGTATTATCCACCCATTTGATATACATGTATTTGTTGATGCTTTATTTAAAGATACATTTTTTGTGTGTATAGATTAGATTAGATTAGATTAGATTAGATTTATTAGATTTATATCCGCCTCACTTCCCCCAAAGGGGAACTGAAGCGGCGTACAAAAATAAAAACAATTTCTGTACAATATAAAACAAGAAACTCATTCATACCAATCCAAAACATACACGGGGAAAAGCAAGGTCAATGCCATGCCCTCCGACAAAGCCAGGTCTTAACGGCTTTGGAAGGCAAGTAGATTTGGATGGTTCTAATCTCCGTGGGGAGCATATTCCAGAGGGACAGCGCCGCTACAGAGAAGGCCCTAGCCGTGGACCCCCAGCCGACATTGCCTGGCCGACGGTATCCGGAGCAAGCCCTCCCTGTGAGATCTAACTGGGCGCTGGGAGGCATAAGGTCGAGAAGGCGGTCGCAGGTATCCCGCTCCTAAGCCATGAAGGGCTTTAAAAGTTGTCACTAGCACCTTGAATTGCACCCGAGAAGACCACTGGTAACCAGTGCAGCTCGCGGAGGATGGATGTTATATGGGCACATCTAGGTGCACCCATAATCACTCACTGGCTTTTGCACCAGCTGAAGTCTCCGAGTGCTCTTCAAGGGCAGCCCCATGTAGAGCCATTGCAGTAGTCCAATCGAGGTGATAAGGGCATGAGCAACCATGTGAAGAGCCCCACGGTCCAGGAAGGGTCGCAACTGGCGTAACAGGCGAACCTGTGCAAAGGTCCCTCTGGTCACAGCCGTAAGATGGTGGTCAAATTGTAGCTGTGGATCCAGAAGGACCCCAGTTGGAACTCGTTCTGAGGGGAGCAATTTCTCTCCCCCAGTACTAAAGTTGGATAATCAACTGAACCCCAGGGGCAAAACCCATAGCCACTCGGTCTTGTCAGGGTTGAGTCTGAGCCGATTAGCCCCCATCCAGATCCTCACATCCTCCAGGCACCAGGACATCACCTCAACGCCTCACTTGATTGACCGGGGCAGAGATGTACAACTGGGTATCATCAGCATTGGTGATACCCAACCCCATGTCGACGGATGATCTCACCCAGCGGTTTCATGTAGATATTAAAGAGGAGGGGGAGAGGATGGAGCCCTGAGGAACCCCGCATGGCAGGGCCCTAGGGCTCGATCTCTGCCCCCCCACCAACACCGACTGAGTCTGGTCAGACAGGTAGGAGGAGAACCACTGTAAAACAGTGCCCCCACTCCCAACCCCTGAGCGGCTCAGAAGGATACCATGATCGATGGTATCGAAAGCCACTGAGAGGTCAAGAAGCACCAGAATGGAGGAAGAACCTCCATCCCGGGCCTGCCAGAGATCATCCACAAGCGCGATCAAGGCCGTCTCTGTGCTGTACCTGGGCCTGAAACCAGACTGCAAAGGATCCAGATAATCCGCTTCATTCAAGGCCCGAAGGAGCTGGAGCCACCACCTTCTCAACAACCTTCCCCAAAAGGGAAGGTTGGAGACAGGACAAAGTTATTTAACACAGCCGGTCCAGGGAAGGCCTCTTGAGGGGGCCTAACCACAGCCTCTTTCAAGGCGTGCGAAACAAACCCCTCACCCAAAGAAGCGTTTATAATCTCCTGGAGCCAGCCACATGTCGTCTCCCGGCCTGCCGAAACAAGCCAGGAGGGACAAGGGTCCAATAAACAGGTGGTGGCATTCACTGCTCCCAGGGCCTTGTCCACATTCTCAGGGCCAACAGGAACAAACTCATCCCAGATAACCGGACTAAGACCTGCCCCTACCATCTCAGTGGACTCTGCCCAGCCAGAGTCCAAGTCCGACCGAATCTGAGCGACTTTATCTGCCAAAAACTGAACAAATTCCTCGGCCCTGCCCTGCAGGGGTTCCTCCGCCTCCTCAGATCTGTGTTTTATCTGTGTTGCATATCAAAGATTGCATGATTTCTTTAGATGCCTTACACTAAATAAATGAATAAAAATCATCAGGAAAACACCCAGATGTAGAAGAATGGAGGAAAGGAGAGAACCACATGGCTTACCCGTCTGATGTCATACATGGCCGATTCTCCTCTCACTTTGTTGCGCATGCCAGAATGACACGGGCCTCTCGGGCCAGATCCACCGCTGTGGCCTTCCCGATCCCTGCATTTCCACCTGGGAAAGGGCAGAGAAAAGATTCACCAAGATCGCGCAGCCATTGATGGGGATCCAGGAGCCAAACCTGCATTCCTGTGCCTGCAGTTTTGTTAGAATCTGTACACAAATTAGTAGGGTTGGCAATATATAAACCAACAATGTATGGTTGTAGCTTTAAGAAAAAAACACTGTATTGATTTATACTATATCGATTGGTTGATTATATTGCAAATTACCATAAGAGGGAGCTAGAGATCATGGTGTGCTCTCTCTGACATTCTGTTGCTATCTAAGGTTCTCTGTTGTATTTATGCTGTGCTTATACTTTGATATCTTTGTTTACTGTAAATGACTTGCAACCGGTAAGAAGACTCTGTAATTGGATATTATTTGGCCTGTTAATTTGACTATGCTATTTCTTAAACTTTAACTCAATTTAGTGTATCTGTGTGTGGCTGAATAATTATTCATAACAACTCTCATAAACATTTCTATGTATATATCCTTGTTACTCAAGGGTTATTCTGTACATATCATAACAGTGTTGCGTAGTGAAGCATTTGTTTGGCAGTGTTTCTCAATTGTGGCAACTTTAAGACGGTAGACTTCAACTCCCAGAATCAAAAGCAAGCCATCTTGAAGATGCCGTGCTCAGAAACCCTGACTCAGGGCACGATTTTCACAACTGTTTCATAGCAATGTGAGATTTGCATAAAAATAAATCAACAGACTTTTGATAATCTGATCCATAGGATGTTTTATTACACAAAATACTGCAGTACCGGACCCTAACTCCCAAATAACCATTTTAGGAGAAAGGAGACATTTCCATTTAGTGAATACAGCTTAAATTGTATATCTGTATATATATATATTTATACTTCATTGCTGTTTTTGCACTTCTGGTTAGATGCTAACTGCATTTTGTTGCCTGCATTCATGTGCAATGACAATAAAGTTGAATCTAATCTAATCTAAAACAGGTTTTTCATAATCACATGGTTACATAACACTTCCTGTTTTCTATACATAGAAGTTATAGCGTTTGTCCTAAGAATGACATGGGTGTTTTTCCATAACTCCTCCCATGGATCCCTGGAAGTCCCCAACTTCAGATTTCCTGTTTCTCTCCAAACAATTACACAAGTGATCATTAATATCCCTATAATGTCAAAATGACTGTCTTATTAACCCAAGCCAAGAACAAATGATTTCACAATCAGAACATTAGCAGAACAACACATTTCATAACTGTTCTGATATCTAACAGGTCACATAGAGAACAAATATGGCTCCAGTATTCCTCTTTACATTCTTAGGTCTATATGGCAAATTTCCATATATAACACAGTCTTACATCAACAAAGAAGAATGGCTTAAAATTATTCAGGTGTAATACAGATAGTCCTCAACTTACATTCATTCGTTTAGTGACTGTTTGAAGGTACAATGGCACTGAAAAATGGGACGTTGGCTCTGCAGAATATCAGTTTACTAATACATGTTACTACACAATTTGAAGGCCAGTCCTTGCATTCATACAAAGATAAGAATAGCTAGCTAATCCTCCTTTTTGTCTAGTTTGGAACAGGAACCAAATAGTATTGCTAGGTACAGGGAGATGGGGAGATCTAGTTCTGCCTTAGGCACAAAGCCAGCTAGGTAACTCTGGGCCAATGACTGGGAAAGGCTGAGTTCTAGTCCCAACTTAGGCAGGAAAACTGGCTGGATAACTTTGGGCGTCTCCCCAGGAGACTGAGTGGGGCAACCAAAGCAGAGCCAGGGACTCTGGAAAATGACTCCCACTCCATGTAATTAATGAGCCCTGGGAAGCCTGAAAAGCAGATTTCCAGGCCTCTCCTACGCCAATCAACTGGCAGCAACATCTCAAGAGGAGTATAATATCTTCCAATATTTGAGGGGTTGCCACAAAGAAGGGTGGGATTAAGAGCTTTGGTGGCTCAGGCTGTTAAATGCCTGCTCTTAAGATCCAGCTGCCTACGATTACTGTAGGCTCGAATCCCAGAGCTCAAGGTTGACTCAGCCTTCCATCCTCTCGGGTAGGTAAATTGAGGACCCAAGATTGTTGGGGGCAATTAGCTGACCTTGTAAAATGCCGCTTAGTAATAAGCAGGCATATACAATGGAATGAAGGCTTGTTGCTGTAGCAGGCATATACAATGGAATGAAATTGCTGAGCTCCAAAATTGTGCCCAGTCTCGGAGAAGGGCATATAAATGTAATTTTAAAAAAAATTAACAAAATGAAATTCAACGTAGAAAAGAAGAAAAAAAAAAAGAAAAGAGAAGAGAGGAGGAGGAAAACGAAAGGAGAGAAAGAAAGAAAAAGATAGAAAGGAAGGAAGGAAAGAAGAAAGAAAGAAAGGAAGGAAGGAAGGAAGGAAGAAAGGAAGGAAGGAAGGAAGGAAGACAGGATAGAAAGAAAGAAAAAGATAGAAAGGAAGGAAGGAAAGAAGAAAAAAGAAAGATAGAAAGAATGAGAGGAAGGAAGGTAGGAAGAAAGCAAGAAAACTCCGCCGGGACCCTCCTGCCCCCAGCTGACCTGTGATGAGCACCGTCTTGCCCCGCAGGCTGACCTCGTTCCGGCACCGGGAGGACGCCACGCAGCTGTAGTAAATCATATCGTAGAGCCCGTAGAGCAGCGCCGCGCCCGCCCCCAGCGCCCCCGCCGCCGCCTCCATAGCCTGATCCCCGCTGGCCCCTGGCCCGTGCTTCCCTTTCAGCCCGACCGCCCCTCCCATCGCCCCGTCCGCCCCGCCCCGCCCCGCGTGGGAAAGCCACAGCCACCTGCAGCGCTGAAGCCACACACAACACAACACACACACACACACAACACACACGGCTGAAGAAGGGAGGAAGAAAGGGAGGAGGGAGGGAGATGGGAGGGAAGAAGGGAGGAAGGAAGGAAGATGGGACTGAGAGGAAGGGATGGTGAAAGTGAGGGAGGGAAGGAGGGAGATGATGGGAATGAGATGGAGGAAGGAAGGGAGAAGGGAGGAGAGAAGGGAGGGAGGGAAGCAAACTTAAGTCTGCTATAGTCGCTGATCTACTGATTTGGTCCCTTTGTTGAAGAATGAATTGGCACGATGTGTTTTTGATGAACCCCTGACGGCTTCTGGTTATGACCGTGTTTGCTTCCAGGCGTTTCTAGATGTGTGGCTTGATTATCTTTTTTTAGATCTTCCCACATATTCATGTTAGGCTGATTGGCTTGCAATTTCCAACAAGCCACGTCAATGGGAGTGAGAAGCTGGATTTACTTAATGACTAGGACTAGAATGCCTGGCACTGTTCCAATATCTCAGGGGCTGCCCCAAAGAAGAGAAGGACAAGAAGCAATGGGTGGAAAGTAATCAAGGAGAGAAGCAAACTGGAAGTTGTGAATGCTCCAACACTGGAAGTTCTTTTTTTTAATTATTTTTTAAAAAAATTTTATTGAATAATCACACACAAACCAACATAGACATAAACAACACATAACCAAATAAGAACATACATTAAATTTGAACCGAGTATTGCTGAGCTCGTATCACTCATTGTCCATCGTTTGTTAAGTCCAATTCAGAAAAGCTATTGGATCGTTCTCCTATCCAGCCATCCATAGAAATTGTTCCATATTTTATAATAGTCCGTTTCTTCCTTATTTTTAATTTCCATTGTTAATTTGTCCATCTCCGCGCACACAATGATTTTCCTTATTAATTCTGCTTCCGTTGGAGTTTCGATGTTTTTCCACTTTTGTGCAAAAGCCATCCTCGCTGCTGTAATAATGTGGATCATTAAGTAGAAAGTTTCTTTTGGGTATATCTTGTTAGTGATTCCAAGTAAAAAAAATTCTGGTTTGAAATGTATCTCCCCGTCACAGATTTCTCGTAGCCATTTATATATTTGATTCCAAAATTCCTGGGCCTTTCTGCAACTCCACCATATATGATAATAAGTACCTTTTTCCTTGTTACACTTCCAACAAATAGGAGAAAATTTGTTATTTATTTTAGCTAGTCTTGTTGGTGTTATGTGCCATCTGTAGAATAGTTTATATAAATTTTCCTTATATGGAATTGCTAAAGTTATTTTTTTATTTCTAGTCCAGATGCTTCGTAATCGTCCAAATTTATATTATAACCAAAATTTCTCATCCATAGTATCATTGCTTCTTTTACAATTTCTTCTTCCAATTTGGCTTCTAATAATACCTGATATTTTTTTAATCATCTTTTCATCTGGTCCTAACAAAATTTCATCAAATTCAGTCCTAGTTTTGCTAATGCCCAATTCCTTTTTGTCTTTTGCATATTTAGATTGGAGTTGCAGATAGGCCCACCATTCCAATTCTATTCCTTGTTCAATCAGCTGCTGCCTAGTTTGTAAATCTCCTTTTTCATCTAATAATTCTTCATAAGTAATAATTTTATCGTATCGTAATAGATGTGGATGCATCAAGGCTTCTAGTGTCGATAGCCAAATTGGAGTTTGGGTGTACATTTGTTTCTTGATTTTAAACCAAGTATGTAAAAGTGTCTATCTGACTTTATGTTTTTGCTATGTCCCTTTATGTTATCTTGTCCGAGAAAAGCGTGCCATCCTGACTGGAGGTTGTATCCCTCTAGTGTTAGTATTCTTGTATTTGTATGGTTGATCCAATCTTTTAACCAGGTCATTATTGCAGCGCTGTGGTACAGCTCCCCGTCTGGTAGGCCAAACCCCCCTCTCTCCATGGCATCTTGTAATAATTTTAATTTTATCCTCGGCCTTTTCTTTTGCCAAATAAAATTTGATATTATTCTGTTCAATCCATCAAAAAGGTTTTTTTAAATTTTATAGGGGCATTTTGGAAGAGAAATAGATTTTAAGTAAAATATTCATTTTTATCGTGGCTATCCTGCCCATTAAAGATAAATTTAAATTACTCCATCTTCTTAAATCTTCCGTTATTCGTTTAATAAGGGGGTCATAATTATTCTTAAGTGTGCTATGCCTGGCTGATATGATGATTCCTAGATATTTTATTTTTTCAACAATCTCAATGCCCATTATTGCCACCAGTAGTTCTTTCTGTTTGTCATATTCTTAGTAATCATTTTTGTTTTATTTTTATTGATCTTTAGACCCGCTACAAGACCAAATTCATCCAATTTTTCTAATAATTTAGGCCCAGAAGTTTGTGGTTCTTCTAAAATGAAGAGTAAGTCATTGGCAAATGCTTGTAATTTGAACTCTTCCTTTTTTTTTAATCCTTTTATGTCACTCTCTTTTTTAATTGTCCTAATTAAAGCCTCTAAGGTCATAATAAACAACAATGGTGACAATGGGCATCTTTGTCTAGTTCCCTTCTGTATTTGAAATTTTCCATAAGTCCCCATTAATTAAGATTGTAGCTTCTTGTTTTTGGTAAATAGCCATTATTGCATTTATAAATTTGGGTCCTAGATTCAAATGTTTGCTTTGTTGTAAAATAAATCCCATTTTACATTATCAATGCCCAGTGTGCTCTGCAATAGTCTTACATTCTACATTGTTATTTCTGAGGTGTCTTTGTGGAGGAAGCCATTTTGGTCAGTAGATATAAATTTATTAAGTATTTTTTAAAATCTTTCAGCCAAAATAGTCATAAAAAATTTTGTAGTCAGCGTTGAGGGAGATTGGTGATAATTACCCAGATCTGTCAAATCAGTACCGCTTTAGGAATAATAGATATTTTGCTTCTTGCCAAGATTGGGGACATTTTGCCTTATCTAGAACTTCATTAAAAGTCTTTAACATTTCTTTTCCTAGAATTTCCTGTTGTGTTTTATAAATTTCAGCGGTAGTCCATCTGGCCCGGAGCTTTATCAATTTTTGCCTGTTAATGGCCCCATATACTTCTTGAAGAGTTATACTATGATTTAGGGATTCTTTATCCTCATCTGAAATTTCCATGAAGTCAGCATTTTTTAAATACTTTTGAATTTGATCTTCTGTTGCATGGCTTGCTTCTGTATATAAATCATTATAATATTTTTAATAATCTGCCTTTTCTTCCTCTTTAAAACATATCTTCCTTGTTCATTTCTTAATTTAGTGACCTGTTGTGGCCCCGCCTCCTGAGCCTGTGCTGACAGAGGAAGAGAACTTGGATGATGAAGGGGAGAGCAGGGCAATGTATTCTCCCAGGACCTTCCTCCTGTGGCAATACCTCAGGTTTCATGGGAGGCAGGAGGAACAGCTTGAGAGCGCCAGGAGGGAAGCATTTTAACAACCACAGCTGGGGAGTGAGGAGAGGATTCTGGCTTGTCCCAGGCAGCGTCAGAGGGAGAAACGTCAGCAGCAACGCGTGGGAGGCGTGGGAGGGCCAGAGATTGAGCTGGACCATGCCCCACAAGGTATATAAAGTGGGTGTGTGCCTACGTTGTAAACTCTGTGCATGACAAAGTTGAACAAACCAAGACTCCTGTTTGTGTTGTGTGGCTGGACTGTATCTGGAGAAGCTCTTGTTTGTGGACTTTGAGAATAAAAAGCCCATTCTGACTCAGTGAGTAATCCGATACTTGACAAATCTGAACTTGGCAGTCGGAACGTGTGTGATTGCCAAGAGCCTTATCAGCTGTAGCAGATTGGCTTTTGAGACAAGCCAGCGTGACTCTGTGCGGGTGTTGGTGCCAAGTTCCTTACCTTCTGGGAGAAGGGAAGGGGAGACAGAACACACACACACACACACACACACACATATATATATATATTATAGTGTGACCAACTGAATCTTGTACTCTAGGTGTGGCCTTACTAAGGCTTTATAGAGTAGCATTAGTATCTCCCTTGATCTCGATTGTATCCCTCTGTTAATGCAATTTAGGATTGCATTGGCTTTTTTAACTGCTGCATTGCTGGCTCCTATTTAGCTGGTTGTCCACTAAGACTCCAAGATCCCCCTCCCAGTTCCTGCTATTGAGCCTGGTTTCACCCAGTCTGTATGTGTCCTCTGGGTTTTTCTTGCCTAAGTGTAGGACTTCGCTTTTCTCTACATTGAATTTCATTTTGTAAGATGCAGCCCAGTGTTCTAGTCTGTCAAGATCCCTCTGGATCTTGAGCCTATCTTCTTGGGTGTTGGCTATTCCTGCCAGCTTAGTATCATCTGCAAATTTGGTAAGTTCCCCTTCTATTCCCTCATCTAAGTTGTTAATGAAGATATTGAAGAGTCCTGGGCCTAAGACGGAACCTTGTGGCACCCCACTGCTTACTTCCCTGCGTGTAGACTTAGACCCATTAAGGACTACTCGTTGAGTACGGTTTGTCAGCCAGTTGTGAGTCCATCTAGTGGTGGTGCTATCTCTCCCACTTTTTTCTAGCTTACCAAGAAGTAGGTTGTTGTCTACTTTGTCGAATGCCTTGCTGAAGTCTAAATATATTATGTCTACAGTATTTCTCTGGTCTTCTTTGGGGCAACCCCTCAGATACTGGAAGATGGCTATCATGTCATCCTTAGTCCTTCTTTTCATTAAATTAGACATATCCAATTACTCCAACCATTCTTCATATGTTTTAGCCTCCAGTCCCCTAATCATCTTTGTTGCTCTTTGGTCTCCCCAAGTTCTGGAGGCTCTCTGAAGCTGGAAACAGCCCGTTTCCAGCCTTCCCAAACTTCCGGGATACCCATTTTTCATCCTCCCCGAGCCTCTGCGTGCGCCCTGCCCTTCCCTGCATCCAAAATGGGCCACATGGGGACTTCTGGGAGGGGTGGGGTGGGGTGGGTGGGGCCAGCCAGGAGTGGGATTCGGGGGTTCTCCAAACTGTGCAGAATCTTGGCTAGAACGCCCCCCCAGCAGCCCACTCCTGAAGATTTTATTTATTTTATTTTGGGATTTATATGCTGCCCTCTCTCCTGAAGGACTCAGGGTGGCTCACAGTCATAAAAAGAACAACACAAAATATAAAATTTAAAAAACTATTAAATCAAAATCCCAATAATTCTAATTAAAAGCGGCAAACAGCCAATATTACAATAAAACAATAAACCGCCCCCCCCTTCAGTCCAGGTCAGCCTGTTGGAAAAGCCATGTCTTCAGGCCGTAACGGAAGGATCGAAGGTCAGGGGCCATCCGTAGCTCCAAGGGCAACTGATTCCACAAGGTGGGTGCACCCACAGAGAAGGCTCTCCCCTGGGGTCGCCAGAGTGACACTGTCACGACGGCACCCCGAGGAGGCCCTGTCTGTGGGAGTGCACGGGACGCTGGGAAGATGTTACTGGCAGTAGATGGTCCCGTAAATACCCTGGCCCTAAGCCATATGTGATTTCCTGGGACGGGATGGCTTTTATGGGATAGTTTTAAGGGATATTTTTATGGGTGTACTTGTAATTGTAATGGGGCTTATTTAGTTTAATCTGCTTTTAAATTATTTATTGTTGCTGTTGTTTTATTTAAGCCTTGAGTCTTGAGATGGGGGCGCTATAAGTCCCAATAATAATAATAATAATAATAATAATAATAATAATAATAATAATAATAATAATAATAATATAGGGCTTTATAGGTGATTACCAGCACCTTGAATCTCACCCGGAGGGCAACCGGCAACCAATGCAGTTCACACAGGAGGGGTGTAATATGGGAGTATCGGGATACTCCCATCACAACCCGCACAGCCACATTCTGCACCAGTTGAAGCCTCCGAGTGGTCCTCAAGGGCAGCCCCATGTAGAGAGCATTGCAGTAGTCTAACCCGGAGGTAACGAGAGCATGAGTAACCATACGTAAGGCATCTCGGTCCAGATAGGGACGCAATTGGCACACCAGGTGAACCTGGGCAAATGCCTGCCTGGCCACGGCTCCCACCTGACCCTCCAAACTAAGCCAAGTTGGACACCCAAGTTGCGCACCCTTTCTAGGGGGTAACACCTCTCCCCACAACTAAAGATGGAACATCCTAGACAATCCAGATGCCGGGTATTACGAGCCACTCAGTCTTGGCCGGGCGGAGTGGGAAGCCTGTTCCTCCCCATCCATATCTGTACCGCCTCCAGGCATCGGGACAACGCCAAGGGCATCACTGGGTTGGTTTGGGGTGGAGATAAAAGCTGGGTATCATCAGCATACTGGTGATACTCACCCCAAAACCACGGATGATCTCACCCAGTGGTTTCATATAGATGTTGAACAGGAGGGGAGAGAGGACCCACCCCTGGGGTACCCCACAGGAGAGGGGCCTCGGGGTCGACCTCCGTCCTCCTGCCAACACCGACTGTGAATGACCCAAGAGGTAGGAGGAGAACCACCACAAAACAGTGCCTCCCATTCCCAACCCCCCGAGGCGTTGCAGTAAGATATCATGGTTGATGGTATCAAAAGCCGCTGAGTGGTCTAATAGGACAAGGATGGAGGAATAACCTCTATCCTGAGCCCACCAGAGATCATCCACCAGTGCGACCAATGCCGCCTCCTGCTGCTGTACCCGGCCTGAAACCCGATTGATATGGATCTAGGTAATCCGCTTCCTCCAGGAACAATGGGGGGATGCACACCACTCTCAACAACCTTCGCAACAAAGCAAAGGTTGGGGATGGGACAAAAGTCGTTCAAAATAGCCGGGTCCAGAGCAGGCTTGAGGAGAGGCTCACCACCGCCTCTTCAAGAGGCGGAGGGGAAGGATCCCTCACTCAGAGAAGCGTTAACCACTGCCTGGAGCCAGCCTCGTGTCACCTCCCAAGCGGCATAAATCAGCCAGGAGGGACACGGGTCCAGTAAACACATGGTGGTACTCAGTTTCCCCATGATCCTGTCCACTTCATCTGAGTCACAGGATCAAACTCATCCCAGATAATCTCCACAAGACCCATCGTTTCCCCCTATCTAACTCTAACCAGTTGGAGTCCAGACCGGCCCGGATCTGAGTGATCTTATCCGTCAGATGCTGACCAAACTCCATGGCCCACCCCCACAAAGGATCATCCCTCATCCCCTGATTGAGGAGAGAGTGAGTGACCCTAAACAGGGCGGCCGGGTGATTATTTGCGGATGCAATGAGAGCGGAGAAGTAAGCATACTTCGCCGCTCCTATTGCCGCAAGATAAGACCTAATGAAGGTTCTTAACTGCGATCGGTCAGATTCGGAATGACTAGACCACCAACTGCTCTCTAGGCCCCTCCTCCGGCGCTTCATCTCCCAGAGCTCTGCGGAAAACCATGGAGCCAACTGGGATCTGCACCGGGTCAGAGGCCGCAAAGGGACAATGCAGTTGAGAGCCTCTGAGGCATCCCTTTGCCAGGCATCCACCAGGGCCTCGGCCGGGCTGTGGGTAAGGGAGGCAGGAATCAACCCAAGCGCTGTCTGGAACCCTTCCGGGTCCATCAGGCACCTAGGGCAGAACCATCTAATTGGTTCCACATCCCAGTGACGTGGGGTGGCATACTGGAAGGCCAGCTGGAGGAGGTAATGATTGGTCCATGACAGGGTAAAATAGCTGGTACTCCCCCACCCAGAGCATTATACCACTGCCCAGAGATAAAAACAAGGTCAAGCGTATGCCCCCCACCATGAGTCGGACCCTGAATTATTTGGGTCAGGTCCATGGCCGTCATGTAAGCCATGAACTTACGATCCATCCTCGACGCTCCACCTAGAGAAGGCAGGTTGAAATCCCCCAGAACAATAAGTCTGGGGAACTCAATCGCAACCCCCGATAGGACGTCGAGCAGCTCGGGCAGGGCCATTGTCACGCAGCTGGGAGAAAGGTATGTGAGCAACAGGTCCAACTGATCACCAGGGCCCAATCTCAGGAGAAGAGACTCACAGCCACCAATCTGGGGGACAGTGGCCTCCCACGGACAAAGGGTCTTCCTAATCACAACTGCCCCCCCACCCCTACCCTGGCCTCGAGGTTGATGAAGCACACAGAAACCTGGCGGGCACAACTCAGACAGAGGGACTCCCCCCTCTGGACCCAACCAGGTTTCCTTAATGCAAGCCAGGTCCGCGTCTTCCTCCTCAATCAGCTCACAGATGAGGGGAGCTTTGTTAACCACGAACCTGGCATTTAAATAAACCAGCCTGAGCTCAGGAGCCTGGTCTCCCGTACACCCAGGGAAACAGATGGGAACAAGAGGGTTGGAGCGTGCCACCTCTCAAAGGTTCCAACCAGGCCCTACATTCCCCCTCCCTCCCTAACCCCCTTAAAAATTTGGATAAAAAAATTGAGCAAACCATTAAAACCCCTCTCTTTACACAATTTAAAACCCCTATGTGCACTATGCCACCTCTCGGGATCCCAGGATCCATCATTAAGGTAGGCCTTAGATAGTCCAACAGCTCACACCAGGACAGGGAGACATTCCCCAGGGCCTGTAATTCTGCAGCTGAGTAAGTCTTTAAAACCATAATTGTCCATAAAATGGGGGTAGTAGGAGATGGAAACAAAGGCAAGATGCCTGACTCTAATCCTGCAAAATCCCTGACTTTGTGCAAGTTTGCAAGTGTAAGAATTGATGCGGTTTTCAAGGCAAAGGGCGGACACCCCGAATATAGATGTGATTTGGATTTCTCATTGACTTTGCCTTTTGTTAATTGAGGAAAATAAACGATGAACACTTCCATTTCAGAATGCATGCTTAATTTGTTGTATTGTTGCCCAACTGCCTGAAACTTTTGCCCAATACTGTTGGTGTTCGGCAGAGGGATGGCACAAGGGGGAAAAACCGTCCCTGTGTCTAGTTGTTTTGGCATGCCAGGCCCTCCACCGCCATCTTGAGGGGAGAAGGTGAAAGAGTTTGTGTCCAGGATGTGATACTTTCTCAGCCCTCCTTCTGAACCGCAAGGTCTTCTATGAAAGGCAGGCTGGTTGCAATCGTTATTTCCACAGTCCTAAGTATCCATTGGAGTCTGTACTTGTCCTGTTTGGTTGCTGTATCAAACTAGATAAAAAGGAGGATTAGTTAGCTACTCTCATTCATGTATGAATGCGAGGATTGGCCTTCAGATTGTTTTGGTAACTTCTGTTAATAAATTAACACCCTGCAGAGCCAGGGGTGGGAGACCTGCACCATCTTCTGGTCTGACAGGAGAATTGCATCCCATTTTTGAAATGCCTCTTTTTTTAATGATTAAATGTATTTGCTATGAAGCAACCCTTTGTGGCCCCATCAGGATGCTGCAAATATTTTTCATAAATATGAAAAATTACAATTGCTGTTGTAATTTTGAATGGTCACTAAATGAAGGGCTGTAAGCACAGCATCACCTGTATTATCCTCAGAGGCGGGATTCAAATTTTGTAACAACCGGTTCTGTGGGCATGGCTAGGTGGGTGTGGCCATGTGACTGGGTGGGCGTGGCTTTTTTGGCAGCACCCCTCCCCCATTTTGGGGCCTTCTGGGCCTCAGGGAAGCCCCCTGGGCAAAGCAGCAAGTAAGCAGGGTGTCAGCTCTGGAATTCATTGCTGCCATAGAGTTGAATGTGCGAGGGAGTGATGTAATTCAATAGCTTTTAGTAGACAAAATATATCAGTTTGAGAGTTCAAGGTTACAGAGTGTGGCGCAGCTGGTAATTGAAGCTGCATATTAATTGGTTAATGTGATTTATTTATTTATTTATTTAATAAAAGTTTTATTGTTTTCCAAAAAACAAACAAGACAAACAAACATACAAACATACAACCAATACCAATTTCAAGTGTGTCGGTCGGTCACAAATCTCAGTGCCCTCCCCTCATCATGCATACTCTCTATTACAGAAAAAAAAGCTATCATTATTAATTCTCTATCATATTATAATCTCTGTATTGTATTTCCTTTCAACAATTCTATTTATCTCCATTGCTCATATATCATCCAAACAATTTTTATCTTTTTTTCTAACCATTGGTAAAACATATTCCATATCTTATAAAACTGCTTTTCTTCTTGATCCCTAATTTCAAATGTTAATCTACTCATTTCGGCACAATCCAAAATCTTCTTAATCACTTCCTCCTGCATAGGTATCTTGTCATTTCTCCAATTTTTAGCAAATACAATTCTAGCAGCTGTCAGTACATTAACAATCAAATATTTCAGTTCTTTGTTAAGTGTCTCTGGTACAATTCCCAACAGGAATATCTCAGGTTTCAAGTCTATATGTTGTTGTGTCATTTTTTCCAACCACATGTGGATTTTAGTCCAGTATCTTTTAGCATCAGCACAAGTCCACCACATGTGGTAATAGGAGCCGGGTATCTGATGGCATTTCCAACACTTATCCAATTTGTCCTTAAACATTCTTGCGATCCTTCTCGGGGATAGGTGCCACCTGTAAAACATCTTATACAAATTTTCTTTATATGCAGTTGACATTGTCATTTTATAATTCTGATCCCATAGTGTTTGCCATCTCTCTAAATCTATCCCATAACCAAAATTTCCCCAAGCAATCATTGTTTCCTTAACCTGCTCCTCTTCCATTCTAACTTCTAATAAATGACCATAAAGTTTTTAAATCACTTTTTCATTCATACCCATCAAAATTTTATCTAGTTCAGTTTGCTTTTTATAAATACCTTCAGTCCTAACATCCTCATCGTATCTAGATTGTATTTGCAAATATGAAAACCAATTCATTTTTATTCCTTGTTCTTGTAATGTTTGCATCAATTTGAGTTCACCCTTTTCATTTAAAATCTCTCCATATCTGATTGTTTGTTCCTTCTTATATATTATTGGATATGAAAAAGCCTCAATAGTAGATACCCATAATGGAATTTGTATATTCCATTTGTTTTCTAGTTTTTTCCCAGTTTAAAAATTTATTTATTTATTATTTATTTATTTATTTGACTTGTATGCCGCCCCTCTCCCGAACGGACTCGGGGCGGCTCACAGTTAAAACCAATACAATAAATAATTACCTAAAATAGAATTAAACCCACAAGCCAAATTACTAAAACAAATTATAAAACAAACCGCCCCCCCAAGAGGAGTCAGCACAGCGCAGCCTGCTCAAATAGCCAAGTTTTCAAGTCGCGGCGGAAGGTGCGGAGGTCAGGGGCCAGGCGGAGCCCCAGAGGTAGTTGTTTCCATAGGGCGGGAGCCGCCACAGAATAGGCCCTCCCCCGCGTCACTGCCAAGCGACATTGAGTCGCAGACGGCACGCCGAGGAGCCCCTGCCTGTGCGCTCGTACAAATAAAATAAAGCTTCTCAAACATAGTGTCTTCTGAAATATCCTTGTTTTTTAGTTCCCTTATACCACAAGAAAGCATGCCATCCTAGTAATAAATCATGATTCTCTAAAGTTAACAATCTATTATTTCTCAATGTTATCCATTCTTTCACCCACATCAAACTTGCAGCTTGATAATACAATTCCCAATTAGGTAATGCAAACCCCCTCTAACCTTGCATCTTGTAATAGCTTAAATTTAATTCTTGGGGTTTTTTGCCCTGCCATATGAATTTTAGTGTAATTTTGTTTAAATCTTCAAAATACACTTTCCCGAGTCTAATTGGAATTGTCTGAAATAGATATAAAATTCTGGGTAATACATTCATCTTAACTGTCGATATCCTGCCAATAAGAGATAGCTGCATGTTTTCCCATCTTTCAAGATCTGTCTCTATCTGCTGTTTGAGTTTTATGTAATTGTCTTCTTTCAATGTACTGCATCTTGATGTTATATATATTCCTAAATATTTAACTTTACTTGCAATCTGGATCTCTAGTAAATCTTCTAAATCTTTCTTATGTTTTGCTAACATGTTCTTTGTTAGAATCTTTGTTTTATCTTTATTAATTTTTAAACCTGCCACCATTCCATATTCTTCTATTTGCTCTATCAACTTAGGTGCTGATTTAAGTGGATCCTCTAATATGAATACCAAATCGTCTGCAAACGCCTGTAATTTATATTCTTCTTTTTTGATTTTCATTCCTTTTATTTCTTCATCTTCTCTAATGGCTCTATTCAGCTCTTCTAGTGTTAAGACAAACAGCAGAGGCGACAGAGGACAACCTTGTCTGGTTCCTTTTCTTATCTCTATAGCTTCTGTCAATTCTCCATTTACCAATATCTTCGCTGTTTGCTTATTATATATTGTCTCAATGGCCTGTATAAAGGAGGTGGGCAGAGCTGATGTCGCTGTGAGACAGAGGTGATCTCGACTCCTGAGATCACCCCCGATACCGCCGCTGTGGGACAGTCCCCTGGGACCTAAGCCGACTCGTAGGGTTAGCAAGAGTTGGGGGCATCTCCTGTTGATCCCAGGGACATCGCAAAGTCCCTGGTTGATAGAGGACAGCCCCTTTGCCTGCAGCGGGTCAAGGGCAGCCATTAAGCTGCTGAAGCTGTGACAGCTCTGGAAGAACAGAATCGGAAGAAGTGTGTCGGTCGGTGAGATTGGTTTTTTTTTTTAAATAGTTTGGGAACACCCTAGCAAGTTTAAATGGTTTGAAATCAAGAGTGAAATGAATTAGGCAGAGGAAGAGACTGTTTGAAAGTAAAGAGCTTGTTCTTCCTTCTTTTTTATGGCTTTTAAAGATTTTCTTTTATATTTTTTCTTCTTGTGAGTCTTTGAATGGCTTTTTATAATGTATTTTCTTCTCTACAACTTTTGAATTTGGTTTTTCTTTTTGGTATTCGGCTTTAATGTAATTTGATTATTTTGATCTGACTATTTTTTATTTTTTGTATATAAGAAATGGCTCCCAAAGCTTTTTTTTACTCTTCTTGTTTTGAGAGAGACAGGAAATGATACATTTTGGAAGCTACTTGGCAAGGAAGTGAAAGTTGGCAAAGAGACACAATATTGTTACTTAGAGGTCCGCTACTTTGTATAGATATATACACTTGCAAGACTTGTATTTAAAGCGCTGTGTTGAGGATTAGATTAGAAAGCACTGGAGATTATGTTGACAGGTGCTTTCGGCAAACTGTTATATTTTTGTGTTTGGAGTCGGAATTAAAGAACAAAGTGACCTCGGAGAGTTTGGAAGATAAAAGAGTTGGAGTCTCTTTGCAGAAAAAAAAAATAGAAGAGCTGAAAACCTTCCTTTTCAATTTGTTAAGCCTTGGATGTTATATAGAGGCAACTGAACAAAAAGTGATATTGTTTCCTGTTAAGATTCTTTATTGCCTGGAATCCAATTTTTATAATTAAAGCCCATAAAATATATATATTTATTTTTAAAGGATATTTTATTCATTTTCTATTCCAATTTTATTATTGGTATTTTCCTTTTTTCAATTTTTAGTCCTTATTTTTTGAGAGTCTGGTTTTTTTAATATTCTTTATATCCTTTTATATATCTTTTTTCCTTCCCCTTCTTTTTGTATATTGGAAATAAGATATTTAATCATTAGATTTTTTTTCTATATACTATCCTAGTTTTCCATTTACATTATTTCCTTTTTATTTTTTTAACTCAATTTATTGATATTTTATTGATACATTACTGATTTTTTTCCTTCTTTTTTACATTTTTGCTGATTAGGATTGTTTTTGTTGCTCTATTCCCCCTTTTTTTTTAAAAAAAATCCCTTTTTTATCATTTTTATACTACTAATTTTTACTTTTTTATCATTGGCCTTTTTTTTTTGTTCTCCGCAATTGTTGTTGGCAATTTTTGTAACAATGAGTAGAAGATCTTCAATCCCACAAGTAACAACTCCCGCATCGACAATATCACAACAAGAAAAGGAAAAAGAGAAAGAAGATAAAATACAGGTGATATTACAAGCGGTGAGCGAGATTGGAAAAAGAACAGAGAAAATTGAGATAATTGAACAGAAGCTGGACAAGACAGATGAAAGTATCTATGGCAAACAATGGAGAAATACAGTGAGAGGATTAAGAAAGTTGAGGAGCAGCAAGAACAAAGAGATGAAGAAATGAGGAGTTTCAATGCCAGACTAAATGAAGTCGAGAGTGACCATAATGAATCACTGAGAGGCGAAGTTGACAGATCAGAATTCTATTTGAGATTTCAAAACGTGGAAGAAGAGAAGGGTGAAAATCTGTTGGAGAAAATGACACAGATACTGGCAGAATTGTTAGAAAAAACGGAAGAGAAGATGAGGGATGGAATAGATGAAATATTTCGAGTCTATACAAGGTATGCAACGAGGAATAAACTCCCAAGAGAAATCCATATTAGGTTTACTAAGAAGAGCATTAAATCACAAATATTGCAAGCAGCTAGAGATAAGACACTGAAGCACAATAATAAAGATATTACGGTATTGAAACAGGTACCAAGAAGAATAAGAGAGAGGAGAAGAGAATATGCGTTCTTATCCAAAGAACTGTTGAAGAGAGGAGTAAATTACAGATGGTTAATACCAGAAGGCCTTCTGTTCGTGTGGTGGGAACAAAGACATAGAATTGACACAGTGGAGAGAGCGCAATTCTTTTACGATGAATATTTTAGAGGAAAGGATGGAAATGGAAGACAAGAGGAGCTGATTGTGGAACTTCCAAAGGAAGGTGTAGCAACAAGTGAAGAAGAGGAACAACTTGGAGCAGTAGGTGGTCTACCTAGAGAACGAAGAGAAGTTAGAATGACTAGAGCAATAAAACCTATATACAAGACCTAAAATGGAAGGGAAAAAACTGATTTCGATGAATATAAATGGACTTAATTCGATTGCTAAAAGAAGGAAAATATTTCACAAATTAGAGAAATTAAAACTTGATATAATTTGTTTACAAGAGGTTCACATTAAAAAACAACATGAATATGTATTGAGACAAAAAAAGCTAGGAAAGTTATTTACATCATTGGCTCAATGTAAAAAGAGAGGAGTGGTCTTGTACATTAAAGATATAATTACTGCAGAATTGATTTATACAGATGAAGAGGGGAGGATTTTAATGGTAGAGATAATAGACAAAATACTAAAATGCTTTTGATAGCAATATATGCACCAAGTGAGAACCAAGAAGAATTTTATAAGAAATTATATCAAAAATTGATTGAATTAGACTATGCAAATATTTTTTGATGGGAGATTTTAATGGGATAATTAATGATCAACTTGACTACAAATCTGAGAGAACTAAAAAGAAAATCAGAAGAAAGCTACCCAAGTCCTTTTTTCAAATGATAGAAGAAATGAATATTAAAGACATATGGAGAGAGAGAAATACTGGAAATAAAGAATTTACTTTTTATTCAAATAGGCATGAATCATGGTCAAGAATAGATATGGTATGGGCATCTGCAGATACGCTCTCTGATATAGAGAAAATTCAAATTGAAAGTGGGAACTGGGCGGATCATAATCCACTGATAGTTGCCTGGAAAGGACAGAGGAGAAGATCTAGATGGACATTAAATAATATGATTTTGAAAGAAGAAGAATTTAAAAAGAAAATTTAGGCAGAACTTACGTTTTTTTTCAAGGAAAATAGAAAAGAAGATACATCATTACAAATTCGATGGGATGCGATGAAGGCTTATATAAGAGGTATGATAATTGACTATACAAGGAAAAGAAACATTAAACAGAAAAAGACATCTAAAATATTGGAAGATGACCTTATGAAATTAGAAAAAGAATTACAACAACCACCGCAAAGGAAAGATATTAAAAGGAAAATGGATATGATTAAACATAAAATGGCTTTAATGGATAAAGAAGAAATTGCCCAAAAGATTAAAGGCGCTAAACAAAACTATTTTGAAAACGCTAATAAACCAGGAAGATGGTTAGCTTACAAAATTAGAAAGGAAGGAGAAACAAAGAAAATTAGTCAATTAATAGATGGAAAAGGGAATATACAATATGGGAATGACAAAAAGAAAAAAAATTATCCAAGATTACTATGAAAAATTGTACTCTCAAGAAGATATTGCAGAAGGAAAAATTAAACAGTATTTACAAAAGACAAGATTGCCACAGATACCTAAAGATATTGAAACAATGTTAGAAGGGAATATAACCATGATGGAATTGACAGAAGCCTTGAAGAAACAAAATACAGGAAAAGCACCAGGTCCAGATGGCTTACCGGCAGAATTCTACAAGACCTTTCAGGAAGTGTTAAGTATCTACCTTCTAGAAGTGATGAATGAAGTGTTACTAAAAAAGAGAATACCTGAGACATGGTTGGAAGCCTATATTACCCTTATACTTAAAGAAGAAATGGACTTACAACAAGTCAAAAATTATAGACCTATTTCACTGTTGAACTCAGATTATAAAATTTTTGCTTCAATATTGGCAGAAAGAATGAAAAGATATTTAAATGAATTTATTCACATGGACCAAAATGGATTTTTGCCAAAATGACAAATTAAGCAAAATGTGAGAATAATTTTAGATACTTTGGAGTATTACGAAGCACACCCTGAAAAACAGATGGCACTGATGTTCTTAGATGCACAAAAAGCATTTGACAATGTGAACTGGCGATTCATGATATTGCAAATGGCACAAATGAGCTTTGGAAAAAATTTTATACAGGCTAACGTGATTTATGAGGTGTAGAGAAATGGGTAGTTGGAATTTTGTGGGAAGTTTGAAAAGAGCTTCAGTTTTGAAAATCCACAGATGTTACCAGTTGCTGGTTTTAATGAAGCACTTTGAGATGATATCTGTCTCGGAGTTACTGATTGAACCGGATAATTTCTGGAACCTTTACACAGGGGAATCCCGCACAGCTGATCATAGGAACAGCTGATCATTGGGGGGGAGAAATACCTTAAGGAGTGACTGGGAAGGGGAGAATGCAGTCCGCGATGTCAGGCATGCACGCAATGTTGCGCATGTGTGATAAGGACTGACTGGGCAGGGAGGGGAGGGATGGGCAGAGAGGGGCGGGGCCAGTGCAGAATCATAATGATCGGTTCTAAAGAACCGGTCCAAACCGGTAGAATCCCACCCCTGATTATCCCTGAATATTTTTAAGCCATTCTTCTTCATTGGTGTAAGACTGCTCTGAAACAGTTGTGGAAATCATGCCCTGAGCCAGGATTATCTCAACCTGTGCAATTTTAAGATGTTGCATTCCTTTAATTATTATTATTATTATTATTATTTATTTAGACTTGTATGCCGCCCTTCTCCCTAAGGACTCAGGGCGGCGAACATTTAAAAACTGTACGAAATTACAGTAAAAATGAATTAAACAACTACAAGTCTAAAGCCCAATTAAAATTAAAATTAGATTAAAACAACTAAAGAATAACCCACCCCCGGGTCAATCCAGACCGGCCTGCTGAAATAGCCAGGTCTTCAGGTCTCGGCGAAAGGAGCAGAGATCAGGGGCCAAACCGAGATCCACAGGGAGCTGATTCCATAGGGTGGGCGCTCCCACTGAAAAGGCCCTAGCCCTGGGAACCGCCAGCCGACAATGTCTAACCAACGGAATCCCAAGGAGGCCCCTCCTGTGGGAGCGCACGGGGCGATCAGAATGTGATGCTGGCAGGAGGCGTTCCTGCAAGTACCCTGGACCCAAGCCATTTAGGGCTTTATAAGTTGTTACTAGCACCTTGAAGGCAACCCGGGAGGCAACCGGCAACCAGTGCAAGTCTTGGAGTTGAAGTCCACCCATCTTAAAGTTGCCTTATTAAAGTTTCTCCTTATTTCCAGGTTGAATCTCTCCTTGGTCAGTTTCCATCCATTGTTCCTTGTCTGGCCTTCAGGCGCTTTAGAAAATAGCTTGATCCCCTCCTTCTCTCTGTGGCAGCCCCTCAAATATTGGAAGATGCTCTCCTGTCTCCCCTGGTCCTTCTCTTCCCTAGACCAGCCAGGCCCACTTCCTGAAACTGTTCATGGTATGTTTTAGCCTCCAGTCCCCTCATCATCCTGGTTGCTCTTCTCGGCCCTCTTTCCAGAGTCTCAACATCTTTTTTATAGTGTGGTGACCAAAACTGGATGCAGGACTCTAGGTGTGGCCTTACTAAGGCTTTATAGAGTGGTATTACTACCTCGCTTGATCTCGATTGTATCCCTCTTTTAATGCAATTTAGGATTTCATTGGCTTTTTTTGGCTGCTGCCAAAAAGGACCATTTGTATTACACCTGAATAATTTTAATCCATTCTTCTTCTTCACTGATGCAAGATTGTTCTGAAAAGGTTGTGAAAATCATACCCTGAGCCAGAATTTCTCAACCTGTGCAGTTCTAAGATGTTGCTTAACTTTAATTCTGGGAGTTGAACTCCATCCCTCCAAGGTTGAGAAACAGTGCCAAAGTAATGCTTTACTACGCAACACCACAAAAACTGCAGGCACAGGAATGAAGGCCTGGCTCCTGGATCTCCATCGATGGCTGGGCGATCTCCATGAATCCTTTCTCTGTCCTTTCCTAGGTGGAAATTCTGGGATCGGGAAGGCCACAGCGGTGGATCTGGCCCAGAGAGGCGCCCGTGTCATTCTGGCATGCCGCGACAAAGAAAGAGGAGAATCGGCCGTGCACGACGTCAGACAGGTAAGCACCTACTGTGCCTTTCCTCCATTCTTATCCATCCAGGTGTTTTCCTGATGATTTTATTCATGTATTTGGTGTATGGCATCTAAAGAGATCGTGCAATCCCTGATGTGCAACACGGATAAAACACACTCTACGTGCAAATGGAAATCTGTGTTTAAATGAAGCATCAACAAATACGTGTATAACAAATAAGTGGACAGTACAATAGGTGAGATAAAATATTAAGTTATGGTAAAACCATGATAAAATTGCCATAATATGGCACCATAGAGTCACAATGGAATAGATGTTACACAGGTAGTCCTTGACTTACAACAGTTCATTTAGTGACTATTCAAGGTTACAATGGGACAGAAAAAACTTATGACCATTTTTCACACTTAACAACTGTTGCAGCATCCCCGTGGTCACACAATCAAAATTCAAACACTTGGCAACTGACTCATATTTATGACATTTGGAGTGGGATCATGCAGTCCCCTTTTGTGACCTACTGACAAGCACAGTCAATGGGGAAGCGAGGTTCCCTTAGCAACCATATTCCTAAATTAATTTCAGTGATTCACTTAACAACTGTGGCAAGAAAGGTCATAAACTGGGGCAAGATTCACTTAACAACTGTCTCACTTAGCAACAGAAATTTTGGGCTCAATTGTGGTCATAATTGGAAGACTACCTGTGATGACGCAAAGGGGCGTGGCACACAGGCAACACAGTCAGATAATCAATGAGTCCCTTTATTAACTCCAACTCCCATAGGCAGGGCCTCCTTGGGGTGCCGTCGGCCAGACAGTGTCGGCTGGCGACCCCCAGGGGTAAGGCCTTCTCTGTGGGAGCACCCACCCTGTGGAATCAGTTGCCCTTGGAGCTGCGGTTGGCCCCTGACCTCGGTTCCTTCTGCCGCAGCCTGAAGACATGGCTATTCGAACAAGCCGGCCTGGACTGAGGGGGATGGCTTTTAGATGTTTTAATGTTAATATCTGTTGTGGGTTTTAGACTTTTGTTTGGCTTGAATTTAATAACTTTTAATCAATTTTAATTTTTGTATTGTGGGTTTTATGTTGTGAGCCTCCCTGAGTCCTTTGGGAGATAGGCCGGCATACAAGTCCAAGCAAAATAAAATAAATAAATAAACTTTGCCCCCAATGTCCAGGTTACCTTCTGGCTGGAGAAAAACTCTCCCAGGAACAGCCTTTGACTATAACAAATCAAGTCCAAAACATGGTCAACATAAACTGTAATTATAAGTCCACTCAAGCCAAAATGAGGTAATTAGTTCAACAGGCCAGAAGCAAGAATTCCAGATGTGCAGGCATGGCAAAACTCACATGGTTGGAAAGGCGCCAGGAACACAGATAAGGAAAGGCAACACAGGATAAAGTCACATTTTCTCTAAGCAGCTGCCACATTCCCAGTTGCAGCTAATGAAGGGAATCAGGGCCCTTTCCTTCCCCGTAAGTCAAGCAACTCACGTTGCTCCCTTCTCCGTTCCTCCCTGCGTGCCCTAGGATGAAGAGGGGGTGGGCCTGGTCTTTCTCTGAACTCCCTCTCCCTTGTTCTATCTTTCCCCAGTTCTGCCCAGCCAGACTTTGCCCTTCCCCAGTTTCTTCCACAGCCAATGGAGTCACACTCCAACTCCCTGCCAGCTGTTCGGCTTCCTCCTCAGATTCAGACTCATGGAAGTCCATCACTGTCCTCTTGACAAGTGCCGGAATTTTGATCACAGACCCTGGGGGTGCTGTGAGAGAGTCGTAAGTGTGAGGACCGGTCGTAAATCCCTTTTTTTCAGTACTTTTGTAACTTTGAATGGTCACTAAACAAATGGTTCTAAGTCAAGAACTGATGGTATTGTTTTATTGTACACCACCCAGAGAGATTGCCAAGAGGTGAGCAGACCTACATAGAAGGTGAGTAAACTGGGATCTGCCTTTGAAACAGCACTTGATCCCAAGGCTCAGGATTCCCCTGCTCCTTTTCCAGGAAAGTGGGAACTCGGAGGTGATCCTGATGATCCTGGATCTGGCCAGCCTGAACTCCGTGCGAGCTTTTGCGCAGACCTTCTTAGCATCATAGCCCCGTCTGGACATGCTCATCAACAACGCAGGTGGGGGTCCAGGGTCTCTGGAAGGAAGGGGGGAAGATTGGATAGGGCGCGGAACCTGGGGGTCCTCCTGGACGTGCGACTCCGGTTGGAGGAGCAGGTGGGAGCCGTTGCCAGGGGGCCTTTGCCCAGCTCCACCTTGTTCGTCAACTACGCCCTTTGGACCAACCCTGCGCACAGTCACTCATGCAACGAGACTACTGCACGCGGACAGCCAGTGGTGATGGGAGTTTCGATTCTCCCATGTTACCCCCCTCCTGTGCTGCCTGCATTGGCTGCGGTTCGCTCGGTGAGATTCAAGGTTTTAGTTTTAACATACAAGTCCTTCATGACATGGGTCCTCAATATTTAAGGGAGCGACTCCTGCCGACATCGAATGCCAACCGCCCTGTGCGAGCACACAGGCAAGGACTCCTTGGGGTCCGTCCGCCCAGTGCCGGCTGGCGGTTCCCCAATGAGCCTTTTCTGTCGCAGCCCCTGACCTCTGGAACCAACTTTCCTTGGGGCTCCGCTTGGCTGATTCCACACCTTCATGATCTGAAGACCTGGTTATTGACCAATCCGGGCTATGACCCTCTGTGGGTGGGGTGGTTTTATACTTTTAGCATGTAACTTTTGGGCTTGTTAGTTTAATTTTTTCTTAACTATTTATTATTGTATATACTGTTGATGTTTTAGCTGTGAGCAGCCCGAGTCTTGGAGATGGGCGCATACAAGTCCCAAAAATAAATAAAAAAATAAATAAGATTGTGGGGGGGGTTGTCCGGGATTTCTCTCCCTTTGGGGATTTGGCCAGAACTTCAGAAGCGGCTGTCTCCTATTTGTGGCTGGTTGTTTTTCCTATACCACCTTCGTTATTATTTTTACAAGTAACTCAAGGCAGCAAACAGATCCAACACTCTTTCCTCTTTCTATTTTCCTCTAAACAACAACCCTGTGAGGTGGATTGGGTGAAGGGAGAGACTGGCCCAAGTATTCCAGCTGACTTTCATGGCTAAGATAGGATTTGAATTCATGGCCTCCAGTTTTCTAGCCTTAATCACTAGACAAAACTAGATTTTTTTACAGGTCATCCTGAATTTATAACTGTGATGGAGTCTGCCAATTATGGTAATAAGTTGTGATGGTGGTACAGCCGATCACTCCTGCGACCAACACAATTTTACTTTTTTTGTTCACTATCCTCTGTTTTTGCTGAAAATTTCAAGTAAATGTCTTTTTTTGACAATTTTTTTATAAATCACAGTCAAGTGACACATTGCCAAGGGCAGGCCAGTTTCCAAGCACCCAAAATGTGATCATGTGACCACAAGGGGGAGCCCTTGGAAGTTTAGAACCGGGTCGTAATGACCTTTTGGGGAACTACATCCGTCGTAACCTAGAATGATTGTGAAGTGACTCGTCATAAGACAAAGACTACATGTCATCCTTTTCTGGCAGGGGTCTTTAATGGTGATCAAACCGCCGATGGCTTTGGCCAGTCCTTCCAGGTCAACCACTTGAGCCACTTCCTGCTGACCCACCTGCTCCTGGACCGGCTGAAGTGCTGTGCCCGGATTGTAATTGTCGCTTCAATTTTCATTTCTTTGGGAATATCGACTTCACACCATCCACAAGCCGGTGAAAGGGTTGTGGAAGTCCTTAAATCGTACTGCAACAGCAAACTAGCCAACATTCTCCATGTCAGAGAGTTGGCTAAGTGGCTGGAAGGAATCAACATCACCTGCTACGTGGTTCATCCAGGTGAGTGGAAGTCCGGCTCCAAGCCCCTCGCCTGATCCGTCTGGGGCTCTGCCAAGCATTTCTCTCCCACTGGGGGATCCCTTGACCCCCCCCCTCTGCAGAGACACCCCGGGAGTTTCCTCCATCGAGCTCAGCTGCAGAGGGAGACGTCTCCCACCCTCCCAGGTCGAGAATCCTAGAACATTAAGGTGGGAAGGTCCCCTAGAGGTCTTCTAGTCCAACCTCTGTCTAAGGCAGGGATGGGGCTTTTCCCAATCTCTTCTTCCTCTTTTCTGCTCCTTTCTGCCTTTTCTATTCCTCCCATCCTTTCCTTTGCTCTTGCTCCTCTTCCTCCTCCTCTTCCTCCTCCTCTTCCTCCTCCTCTTCCTCCTCCTCCTCCTCCACCTCTTCTTTTATTCTTCCTCCTTCTCCTTTTATTCCTTCTCACCCTCCTTCCCCCCTTCTCCTCCTCATCTGCAGAAACTCCATTCCCTTTTAGCACTGATGATTCAACTTAGTTTGGTGATGAAACTAAACTGCAAAAAAAAACAACCAATCTCAGTGGACGAAACAACTCACACTTCTACCCTGAGCTACAAATATTCTATCAGAACATTATTATTTAATACTGTTTATTTGAATTTATTAGCTGTCCAACTGCAGTGGATTCATGTGTGCCCAGCAGCATGCATGCACTCTCCCTCTCTCACACACACTCACACTCACACACCATAGGCACTCAAGGTCAGCTCTTAATCTTCTGAAAAGTTTTCTGTGTTGTCCAAACGGCCCATGATTCCTGGGAGGTGAGGTGGAAAGAGCTGCTGTGCAAAGGGTTCATATGGGATCTCCCCCTGCACCCCCCCCCAAAAAACATCTGGACAATCTTCCCTCTCTACCCTAATCTCACAGCCTTTGCTTTCAGGATTTGTTCAAACCGAAATTGGTCGTTCCTATCCCCGTTTTGCACTTTGGGTGATTCGGGTCATCAAGCCGTTCCTCCGAGATTGGAAAACTGGCGCCCAGACCATCATCTACTGCGCCACTGAGGAGGGCATCGAGAGGCTGAGTGGGCAGTATTTTGTGGACTGCCAACTGAAGGTGCCCTGGCCACAAGCCCGCGATGACCTGGTGGCCGAGAACCTCTGGGAATTCAGTGAGATGCTGCTGGGACTGACCACTTCAGACAGGAAGGGTCAAAGATGGAGTTTGGGATAACTGAAAGTGAGCTTGTTGGTGTTGGCCTCTTTTCTCCACCTGGGTATCCCCTTCTGGTCTTGAAAAGGGCTTCTCCTCGCCATTTGTGGTGGCAACCAGGATAAGGGAGGGAAGGAAGTTGCTGGTATAACATCCACCCTGCTATGTAGCCACCTGCCTGCCTGA
>CM019148.1:1754250-1792090 GCA_009733165.1 Naja naja | reverse complement strand
TATTTCCACAGTCCTAAGTATCCATGGAGTCTGTACTGTCCTGTTTGGTTGCTGTATCAAACTAGATAAAAAGGAGGATTAGTTAGCTACTCTCATTCATGTATGAATGCGAGGATTGGCCTTCAGATTGTTTTGGTAACTTCTGTTAATAAATTAACACCCTGCAGAGCCAGGGTGGGAGACCTGCACCATCTCTGGTCTGACAGGAGAATTGCATCCCATTTTTGAAATGCCTCTTTTTTAATGATTAAATGTATTTGCTATGAAGCAACCTTTGTGGCCCATCAGGATGCTGCAAATATTTTCATAAATATGAAAAATTACAATTGCTGTTGTAATTTTGAATGGTCACTAAATGAAGGGCTGTAAGCACAGCATCACCTGTATTATCCTCAGAGGCGGATTCAAATTTTGTAACAACCGGTTCTGTGGGCATGGCTAGGTGGGTGTGGCCATGTGACTGGGTGGGGCGTGGTTTTTGGCAGCACCCCTCCCCATTTTGGGCCTTCTGGGCCTCAGGGAAGCCCCCTGGGCAAAGCAGCAAGTAAGCAGGGTGTCAGCTCTGGAATTCATTGCTGCCATAGAGTTGAATGTGCGAGGAGGCGTGATGTAATTCAATAGCTTTTAGTAGACAAAATATATCAGTTTGAGAGTTCAAGGTTACAGAGTGTGGCGCAGCTGGTAATTGAAGCTGCATATTAATTGGTTAATGTGATTTATTTATTTATTTATTTAATAAAAGTTTTATTGTTTTCCAAAAAACAAACAAGACAAACAAACATACAAACATACAACCAATACCAATTTCAAGTGTGTCGGTCGGTCACAAATCTCAGTGCCCTCCCCTCATCATGCATACTCTCTATTACAGAAAAAAAAGCTATCATTATTAATTCTCTATCATATTATAATCTCTGTATTGTATTTCCTTTCAACAATTCTATTTATCTCCATTGCTCCATATATCACCAAACTTTTTTATCTAACCATTGGTAAAACATATTCCATATCTTATAAAACTGCTTTTCTTCTTGATCCCTAATTTCAAATGTTAATCTACTCATTTCGGCACAATCCAAAATCTTCTTAATCACTTCCTCCTGCATAGGTATCTTGTCATTTCTCCAATTTTTAGCAAATACAATTCTAGCAGCTGTCAGTACATTAACAATCAAATATTTCAGTTCTTTGTTAAGTGTCTCTGGTACAATTCCCAACAGGAATATCTCAGGTTTCAAGTCTATATGTTGTTGTGTCATTTTTTCCAACCACATGTGGATTTTAGTCCAGTATCTTTTAGCATCAGCACAAGTCCACCACATGTGGTAATAGGAGCGGGTATCTGATGGCATTTCCAACACTTATCCAATTTGTCCTTAAACATTCTTGCGATCCTTCTCGGGATAGGTGCCACCTGTAAAACATCTTATACAAATTTTCTTTATATGCAGTTGACATTGTCATTTTATAATTCTGATCCCATAGTGTTTGCCATCTCTCTAAATCTATCCCATAACCAAAATTTCCCCCAAGCAATCATTGTTTCCTTAACCTGCTCCTCTTCCATTCTAACTTCTAATAAATGACCATAAAGTTTTTAAATCACTTTTTCATTCATACCCATCAAAATTTTATCTAGTTCAGTTTGCTTTTTATAAATACCTTCAGTCCTAACATCCTCATCGTATCTAGATTGTATTTGCAAATATGAAAACCAATTCATTTTTATTCCTTGTTCTTGTAATGTTTGCATCAATTTGAGTTCACCCTTTTCATTTAAAATCTCTCCATATCTGATTGTTTGTTCCTTCTTATATATTATTGGATATGAAAAAGCCTCAATAGTAGATACCCATAATGGAATTTGTATATTCCATTTGTTTTCTAGTTTTTCCCAGTTTAAAAATTTATTTATTTATTATTTATTTATTTATTTGACTTGTATGCGCCCCTCTCCCGACGGACTCGGGCGGCTCACAGTAAAACCAATACAATAAATAATTACCTAAAATAGAATTAAACCCACAAGCCAAATTACTAAAACAAATTATAAAACAAACCGCCCCCCAAGAGGAGTCAGCACAGCGCAGCCTGCTCAAATAGCCAAGTTTTCAAGTCGGGTGGAAGGTGCGGAGGTCAGGGGCCAGGCGGAGCCCAGAGGTAGTTGTTTCCATAGGGTGGGAGCCCACAGAATAGGCCCCCCGCGTCACTGCAAGCGACATTGAGTTCGCAGACGGCACGCCGAGGAGCCTGCCTGTGCGCTGTACAAATAAAATAAAGCTTCTCAAACATAGTGTCTTCTGAAATATCCTTGTTTTTTAGTTCCCTTATACCATAAGAAAGCATGCCATCCTAGTAATAAATCATGATTCTCTAAAGTTAACAATCTATTATTTCTCAATGTTATCCATTCTTTCACCCACATCAAACTTGCAGCTTGATAATACAATTCCCAATTAGGTAATGCAAACCCCCCTCTTAACCTTGCATCTTGTAATAGCTTAAATTTAATTCTTGGGGTTTTTTGCCCTGCCATATGAATTTTAGTGTAATTTTGTTTAAATCTTCAAAATACACTTTCCCGAGTCTAATTGGAATTGTCTGAAATAGATATAAAATTCTGGGTAATACATTCATCTTAACTGTCGATATCCTGCCAATAAGAGATAGCTGCATGTTTTCCCATCTTTCAAGATCTGTCTCTATCTGCTGTTTGAGTTTTATGTAATTGTCTTCTTTCAATGTACTGCATCTTGATGTTATATATATTCCTAAATATTTAACTTTACTTGCAATCTGGATCTCTAGTAAATCTTCTAAATCTTTCTTACGTTTTGCTAACATGTTCTTTGTTAGAATCTTTGTTTTATCTTTATTAATTTTTAAACCTGCCACCATTCCATATTCTTCTATTTGCTCTATCAACTTAGGTGCTGATTTAAGTGGATCCTCTAATATGAATACCAAATCATCTGCAAATGCCTGTAATTTATATTCTTCTTTTTTGATTTTCATTCCTTTTATTTCTTCATCTTCTCTAATGGCTCTATTCAGTTCTTCTAGTGTTAAGACAAACAGCAGAGGCGACAGAGGACAACCTTGTCTGGTTCCTTTTCTTATCTCTATAGCTTCTGTCAATTCTCCATTTACCAGTATCTTCACTGTTTGCTTATTATATATTGTCTCAATGGCCTGTATAAAGGAGGTGGGCAGAGCTGATGTCGCTGTGAGACAGAGGTGATCTCGACTCCTGAGATCACCCCGATACCGCCGCTGCGGGACAGTCCCCTGGGACCTAAGCCGACTCGTAGGGTCAGCGAGAGTTGGGGGCATCTCCTGTTGATCCCAGGGACGTCGCAAAGTCCCTGGTTGATAGAGGACAGCCCCTTTTGCAGCGGGTCAAGGGCAGCCATTAAGCTGCTGAAGCTGTGACAGCTCTGGAAGAACGGAATCGGAAGAAGTGTGTCGGTCGGTGAGATTTTTTTTTTTTAAAATAGTTTGGGAACACCCTAGCAAGTTTAAATGGTTTGAAATCAAGAGTGAAATGAATTAGGCAGAGGAAGAGACTGTTTGAAAGTAAAGAGCTTGTTCTTCCTTCTTTTTTATGGCTTTTAAAGATTTTCTTTTATATTTTTCTTCTTGTGAGTCTTTGAATGGCTTTTTATAATGTATTTTCTTCTCTACAACTTTTGAATTTGGTTTTTCTTTTTTGGTATTCCAGGCTTTAATGTAATTTGATTATTTTGATCTGACTATTTTTTATTTTTTGTATATAAGAAATGGCTCCCAAAGCTTTTTTTTACTCTTCTTGTTTTGAGAGAGACAGGAAATGATACATTTTGGAAGCTACTTGGCAAGGAAGTGAAAGTTGGCAAAGAGACACAATATTGTTACTTAGAGGTCCGCTACTTTGTATAGATATATACACTTGCAAGACTTGTATTTAAAGCGCTGTGTTGAGGATTAGATTAGAAAGCACTGGAGATTATGTTGACAGGTGCTTTCGGCAAACTATTATATTTTGTGTTTGGAGTCAGAATTAAAGAACAAAGTGACCTCGGAGAGTTTGGAAGATAAAAGAGTTGGAGTCTGTTTGCAGAAAAAAAAATAGAAGAGCTGAAAACCTTCCTTTTCAATTTGTTAAGCCTTGGATGTTATATAGAGGCAACTGAACAAAAAGTGATATTGTTTCCTGTTAAGATTCTTTATTGCCTGGAATCCAATTTTTATAATTAAAGCCCATAAAATATATATATTTATTTTTAAAGGATATTTTATTCATTTTCTATTCCAATTTTATTATTGGTATTTTCCTTTTTTCAATTTTTAGTCCTTATTTTTTGAGAGTCTGATTTTTTATATTCTTTATATCCTTTTATATATCTTTTTCCTTCCCTTCTTTTGTATATTGGAAATAAGATATTTAATCATTAGATTTTTTTTCTATATACTATCCTAGTTTTCCATTTACATTATTTCCTTTTTATTTTTTTAACTCAATTTATTGATATTTTATTGATACATTACTGATTTTTTTCCTTCTTTTTACTTTTTGCTGATTAGGATTGTTTTTGTTGTTTTAAAAAAAATCCCTTTTTATCATTTTTATACTACTAATTTTTACTTTTTATCATTGGCCTTTTTTTGTTCTCTGCAATTGTTGTTGGCAATTTTGTAACAATGAGTAGAAGATCTTCAATCCCACAAGTAACAACTCCCGATCGACAATATCACAACAAGAAAAGGAAAAAGAGAAAGAAGATAAAATACAGATGATATTACAAGCGGTGAGCGAGATTGGAAAAAGAACAGAGAAAATTGAGATAATTGAACAGAAGCTGGACAAGACAGATGAAAATATAAAAGCTCTATGGCAAACAATGGAGAAATATGGTGAGAGGATTAAGAAAGTTGAGGAGCAGCAAGAACAAAGAGATGAAGAAATGAAGAGTTTCAACATCAGATTAAGTGAAGTTGAGAGTGACCATAATGAATCACTGCAAAGCAAAGTGGATAGATCGGAATTTTATTTGAGATTCCAAAATGTCGAGGAAGAGAAGGGTGAAAACTTGTTGGAGAAAATGACACAGATTTTGGCAGAATTGTTAGAAACAACCGAAGAGAAGATGAGGGATGGAAGAGATGAAATATTTCGAGTCTATACAAGGTATGCAACGAGGAATAAACTCCCAAGAGAAATCCATATTAGGTTTACTAAGAAGAGCATTAAATCACAAATATTGCAAGCAGCTAGAGATAAGACACTGAAGCACAATAATAAAGATATTACGGTATTGAAACAGGTACCAAGAAGAATAAGAGAGAGGAGAAGAGAATATGCGTTCTTATCCAAAGAACTGTTGAAGAGAGGAGTAAATTACAGATGGTTAATACCAGAAGGCCTTCTGTTCGTGTGGTGGGAACAAAGACATAGAATTGACACAGTGGAGAGAGCAATTCTTTTACGATGAATATTTTAGAGGAAAGGATGGAAATGGAAGACAAGAGGAGCTGATTGTGGAACTTCCAAAGGAAGGTGTAGCAACAAGTGAAGAAGAGGAACAACTTGGAGCGGTAGGTGGTCTACCTAGAGAACGAAGAGAAGTTAGAATGACTAGAGCAATAAAACCTATATACAAGACCTAAAATGGAAGGGAAAAACTGATTTCGATGAATATAAATGGACTTAATTCGATTGCTAAAAGAAGGAAAATATTTCACAAATTAGAGAAATTAAAACTTGATATAATTTGTTTACAAGAGGTTCACATTAAAAACAACATGAATATGTATTGAGACAAAAAAGCTAGGAAAGTTATTTACATCATTGGCTCAATGTAAAAAGAGAGGAGTGCTCTTGTACATTAAAGATATAATTACTGCAGAATTGATTTATACAGATGAAGAGGGGAGGATTTTAATGGTAGAGATAATAGACAAAATACTAAAATGCTTTTGATAGCAATATATGCACCAAGTGAGAACCAAGAAGAATTTTATAAGAAATTATATCAAAATTGATTGAATTAGACTATGCAAATATTTTTGATGGGAGATTTTAATGGGATAATTAATGATCAACTTGACTACAAATCTGAGAGAACTAAAAAGAAAATCAGAAGAAAGCTACCCAAGTCCTTTTTTCAAATGATAGAAGAAATGAATATTAAAGACATATGGAGAGAGAGAAATACTGGAAATAAAGAATTTACTTTTTATTCAAATAGGCATGAATCATGGTCAAGAATAGATATGGTATGGGCATAGGGAATAGATATGGTATGAGCCTTGGGTGGCTCAGGCTGTTAATTGCCTGCACTTTAGTTCCAGCTGCCTACAACTGCTGTAGGCTCGAATCCCACCAGGCTCAAGGTTGACTCAGCCTTCCATCCTCTCAGGGTAGGTAAATTGAGGACCCAAGATTGTTGGGGGCAATTAGCTGACCTTGTAAAAATGCCGCTTAGTAATAAGCAGGCATATACAATGGAATGAAGGCTATTGCTGAGCACACTGGGTTGTATCCAAAAATTGTGCCTGAGTCTCCGGGAGAAGGGCGGCATATAAATGTAATTAAAAAAAAAAAAAATCTGCAGATACGCTCTCTGATATAGAGAAAATTCAAATTGAAAGTGGGAACTGGGCGGATCATAATCCACTGATAGTTGCCTGGAAAGGACAGAGGAGAAGATCTAGATGGACATTAAATAATATGATTTTGAAAGAAGAAGAATTTAAAAAGAAAATTGAGACAGAACTTACCTTTTTTTTCAAGGAAAATAGAAAAGAAGATACATCACTACAAATTCGATGGGATGCGATGAAGGCTTATATAAGAGGTATGATAATTGACTATACAAGGAAAAGAAACATTAAACAGAAAAAGACATCTAAAATATTGGAAGATGACCTTATGAAATTAGAAAAAGAATTACAACAACCACCGAAGGAAAGATATTAAAAGGAAAATGGATATGATTAAACATAAAATGGCTTTAATGGATAAAGAAGAAATTGCCCAAAAGATTAAAGGCGCTAAACAAAACTATTTTGAAAACGCTAATAAACCAGGAAGATGGTTAGCTTACAAAATTAGAAAGGAAAGAGAAACAAAGAAAATTAGTCAATTAATAGATGGAAAAGGGAATATACAACATGGGAATGACGAAAAGAAAAAAATTATCCGAGATTACTATGAAAAATTGTACTCTCAAGAAGATATTCCCTTGCGGATTACCCGGAGGTTGCAGCTGGTGCAGAATGCTGCACGGGCTGTGATGGGGTATCCCGATACTCCATGTTACACCCTCCTGCGCGACCTGCATTGGCTACCGGTTGCCTTCCGGGTTTCCTTCAAGGTGTTAGTAACAACTTACAAAGCCCTTAATGGCGTGGGTGCAGGGTACTATGGATCGCCTCCTGCCTGCATCACAGTCCAATCGCCCGGCGCTCCCATAGGAGGGGCCTTCTGGGAATACCGTTGGTCAGGCATTGTCGGCTGGCGGCTCCCAGAGCTAGGGCCTTTTCTTTGGGAGCGCCCGCCCTGTGGAACCAGCTTCCGCGGATCTGCGTTTGGCCCCTGATCTCCGCCTTTCGTCGAGACCTGAAGACCTGGCTGTTTCAGCAGCGGCCTGGATTGACCCTGGGGTGGGTAGTTTTAATTTGTTTGTTTTAGTGATTTTATTGTTTTAACTTTTGGTAATTTGGACTTGTTTTTATTTGTATTGTTGTATATCTTTTTGTATGTTCGCCCTGAGTCCTTTGGGAGTAGGGCGCATACAAGTCTAAATAAATAAATAAATAAATAATAAATATTGCAGAAGGAAAAATTAAACAGTATTTACAAAAGACAAGATTACCACAGATACCTAAAGATATTGAAACAATGTTAGAAGGGAACATAACCATGATGGAATTGACAGAAGCCTTGAAGAAACAAAATACAGGAAAAGCACCAGGTCCAGATGGTCTACCGGCAGAATTCTACAAGACCTTTCAGGAAGCGTTAAGTATCTACCTTCTAGAAGTGATGAATGAAGTGTTACTAAAAAAGAGAATACCTGAGACATGGTTGGAAGCCTATATTACCCTTATACCTAAAGAAGAAATGGACTTACAACAAGTCAAAAATTATAGACCTATTTCACTGTTGAACGCAGATTATAAAATTTTTGCTTCAATATTGGCAGAAAGAATGAAAAGATATTTAAATGAATTTATTCACATGGACCAAAATGGATTTTTGCCAAAACGACAAATTAAGCAAAATGTGAGAATAATTTTAGATACTTTGGAGTATTACGAAGCACACCCTGAAAAACAGATGGCACTGATGTTCTTAGATGCACAAAAAGCATTTGACAATGTGAACTGGCGATTCATGATATTGCAAATGGCACAAATGAGCTTTGGAAAAAATTTTATACAGGCTCACGTGATTTATGAGGTGTAGAGAAATGGGTAGTTGGAATTTTGTGGGAAGTTTGAAAAGAGCTTCAGTTTTGAAATTCCACAGATGTTACCAGTTGCTGGTTTTAATGAAGCACTTTGAGATGATATCTGTCTCGGAGTTACTGATTGAACCGGATAATTTCTGGAACCTTTACACAGGGGGAATCCCGGCACAGCTGATCATAGGAACAGCTGATCATTGGGGGGGAGAAATACCTTAAGGAGTGACTGGGAAGGGGAGAATGCAGTCCGCGATGTCAGGCATGCACGCAATGTTGCGCATGTGTGATAAGGACTGACTGGGCAGGGAGGGGAGGGATGGGCAGAGAGGGGCGGGGCCAGTGCAGAATCATAATGATCGGTTCTAAAGAACCGGTCCAAACCGGTAGAATCCCACCCCTGATTATCCCTGAATATTTTTAAGCCATTCTTCTTCATTGGTGTAAGACTGCTCTGAAACAGTTGTGGAAATCATGCCCTGAGCCAGGATTATCTCAACCTGTGCAATTTTAAGATGTTGCATTCCTTTAATTATTATTATTATTATTATTTATTTAGACTTGTATGCCGCCCTTCTCCCTAAGGACTCAGGGCGGCGAACATTTAAAAACTGTACGAAATTACAGTAAAAATGAATTAAACAACTACAAGTCTAAAGCCCAATTAAAATTAAAATTAGATTAAAACAACTAAAGAATAACCCACCCCCGGGTCAATCCAGACTGGCCTGCTGAAATAGCCAGGTCTTCAGGTCTCGGCGAAAGGAGCAGAGATCAGGGGCCAAACCGAGATCCACAGGGAGCTGATTCCATAGGGTGGGCGCTCCCACTGAAAAGGCCCTAGCCCTGGGAACCGCCAGCCGACAATGTCTAACCGATGGGATCCCAAGGAGGCCCCTCCTGTGGGAGCACACGGGACGATCAGAATGTGATGCTGGCAGGAGGCGTTCCTGCAAGTACCCTGGACCCAAGCCATTTAGGGCTTTATAAGTTGTTACTAATACCTTGAAGGCAACCCGGGAGGCAACCGGCAACCAGTGCAAGTCTTGGAGTTGAAGTCCACCCATCTTAAAGTTGCCTTATTAAAGTTTCTCCTTATTTCCAGGTTGAATCTCTCCTTGGTCAGTTTCCATCCATTGTTCCTTGTCTGGCCTTCAGGCGCTTTAGAAAATAGCTTGACCCCCTCCTTCTCTCTGTGGCAGCCCCTCAAATATTGGAAGATGCTCTCCTGTCTCCCCTGGTCCTTCTCTTCCCTAGACCAGCCAGGCCCAGTTCCTGCAACTGTTCATGGTATGTTTGAGCCTCCAGTCCCCTCATCATCCTGGTTGCTCTTCTCTGCCCTCTTTCCAGAGTCTCAACATCTTTTTTATAGTGTGGTGATCAAAACTGGGTGCAGTACTCTAGGTGTGGCCTTACTAAGGCTTTATAGAGTGGTATTACTACCTCGCTTGATCTCGATTGTATCCCTCTTTTAATGCAATTTAGGATTTCATTGGCTTTTTTTGGCTGCTGCCAAAAAGGACCATTTGTATTACACCTGAATAATTTTAATCCATTCTTCTTCTTCACTGATGCAAGATTGCTCTGAAAAGGTTGTGAAAATCATACCCTGAGCCAGAATTTCTCAACCTGTGCAGTTCTAAGATGTTGCTTAACTTTAATTCTGGGAGTTGAACTCCATCCCTCCAAGGTTGAGAAACAGTGCCAAAGTAATGCTTTACTACGCAACACCACAAAAACTGCAGGCACAGGAATGAAGGCCTGGCTCCTGGATCTCCATCGATGGCTGGGCGATCTCCATGAATCCTTTCTCTGTCCTTTCCTAGGTGGAAATTCTGGGATCGGGAAGGCCACAGCGGTGGATCTGGCCCAGAGAGGCACCCGTGTCATTCTGGCATGCCGCTACAAAGAAAGAGGAGAATCGGCCGTGCACGACGTCAGACAGGTAAGCACCTACTGTGCCTTTCCTCCATTCTTATCCATCCAGGTGTTTTCCTGATGATTTTATTCATGTATTTAGTGTATGGCATCTAAAGAGATCATGCAATCCCTAATGTGCAACACGGATAAAACACACTCTACGTGCAAATGGAAATCTGTGTTTAAATGAAGCATCAACAAATACGTGTATAACAAATAAGTGGACAGTACAATAGGTGAGATAAAATATTAAGTTATGGTAAAACCATGATAAAATTGCCATAATATGGCACCATAGAGTCACAATGGAATAGATGTTACACAGGTAGTCCTTGACTTACAACAGTTCATTTAGTGACTGTTCAAGGTTACAATGGGACAGAAAAAACTTATGACCATTTTTCACACTTAACAACTGTTGCAGCATCCCCGTGGTCACACAATCAAAATTCAAACGCTTGGCAACTGACTCATATTTATGACATTTGGAGTGGGATCATGCAGTCCCCTTTTGCGACCTACTGACAAGCACAGTCAGTGGGGAAGCCAGGTTCCCTTAGCAACCATATTCCTAAATTAATTTCAGTGATTCACTTAACAACTGTGGCAAGAAAGGTCATAAACTGGGGCAAGATTCACTTAACAACGGTCTCACTTAGCAACAGAAATTTTGGGCTCAATTGTGGTCATAATTGGAAGACTACCTGTGATGACGCAAAGGGGCGTGGCACAAAGGCAACACAGTCAGATAATCAATAAGAGTCCCTTTATTAACTCCAACTCCCATAGGCAGGGCCTCCTTGGGGTGCCGTCGGCCAGACAGTGTCGGCTGGCGACCCCCAGGGGTAGGGCCTTCTCTGTGGGAGCACGCACCCTGTGGAATCAGTTGCCCTTGGAGCTGCGGTTGGCCCCTGACCTCCGTTCCTTCTGCCGCAGCCTGAAGACATGGCTATTCAAACAAGCCGGCCTGGACTGAGGGGGGGATGGCTTTTTAGATGTTTTAATGTTAATATCTGTTGTGGGTTTTAGACTTTTGTTTGGCTTGAATTTAATAACTTTTAATCAATTTTAATTTTTGTATGGTGGGTTTTATGTTGTGAGCCTCCCTGAGTCCTTTGGGAGATAGGCCGGCATACAAGTCCAAGCAAAATAAAATAAATAAATAAACTTTGCCCCCAATGTCCAGGTTACCTTCTGGCTGGAGAAAAACTCTCCCAGGAACAGCCTGTGACTATAACGAATCAAGTCCAAAACATGGTCAACACAAACTGTAATTATAAGTCCACTCAAGCCAAAATGAGGTAATTAGTTCAACAGGCCAGAAGCAAGAATTCCAGATGTGCAGGCATGGCAAAACTCACATGGTTGGAAAAGCGCCAGGAACACAGATAAGGAAAGGCAACACAGGATAAAGTCACATTTTCTCTAAGCAGCTGCCACATTCCCAGTTGCAGCTAATGAAGGGAATCAGGGCCCTTTCCTTCCCCGTAAGTCAAGCAACTCACGTTGCTCCCTTCTCCGTTCCTCCCTGCGTGCCCTAGGATGAAGAGGGGGTGGGCCTGGTCTTTCTCTGAACTCCCTCTCCCTTGTTCTATCTTTCCCCAGTTCTGCCCAGCCAGACTTTGCCCTTCCCCAGTTTCTTCCACAGCCAATGGAGTCACACTCCAACTCCCTGCCAGCTGTTCGGCTTCCTCCTCAGATTCAGACTCATAGAAGTCCATCACCGTCCTCTTGACAAGTGCTGGAATTTTGATCACAGACCCTGGGGTGCTGTGAGAGAGTCGTAAGTGTGAGGACCGGTCGTAAATCCCTTTTTTTCAGTACCTTTGAAACTTTGAATGGTCACTAAACAAATGGTTCTAAGTCAAGAACTGATGGTATTGTTTTATTGTACACCACCCAGAGAGATTGCCAAGAGGTGAGCAGACCTACATAGAAGGTGAGTAAACCGGGATCTGCCTTTGAAGCAGCACTCGATCCCGAGGCTCAGGATTCCTCCTTGCTCCTTTTCCAGGAAAGTGGGAACTCGGAGGTGATCCTGATGATCCTGGATCTGGCCAGCCTGAACTCCCGTGAGCTTTTGCGCAGACCTTCTTAGCATCGGAGCCCCGTCTGGACATCCTCATCAACAACGCAGGTGGGGGCACAGCAGACCCTCCCCAGGGTCTCTGGAAGGGGAAGGAGGGGGGAATATTGTGGGGGGATTGTCCGGGATTTCTCTCCCTTTGGGGATTTGGCCAGAACTTCAGAAGCGGCTGTCTCCTATTTGTGGCTGGTTGTTTTTCCTATACCACCTTTGTTATTATTTTTACAAGTAACTCAGGGCAGCGAACAGATCCAACACTCTTTCCTCTTTCTATTTTCCTCTAAACAACAACCCTGTGAGGTGGATTGGGTGAAGGGAGAGACTGGCCCAAGTATTCCAGCTGACTTTAATGGCTAAGATAGGATTTGAATTCATGGCCTCCAGTTTTCTAGCCTTAATCACTAGACAAAACTAGATTTTTTACAGGTCATCCTGAATTTATAACTGTGATGGAGTCTGCCAATTATGGTAATAAGTTGTGATGGTGGTACAGCAGATCACTCCTGCAACCAACACAATTTTACTTTTTTTGTTCACTATCCTCTGTTTTTGCTGAAAATTTCAAGTAAATGTCTTTTTTGACAATTTTTTATAAATCACAGTCATGCGACACATTGCCAAGGGCAGGCCAGTTTCCAAGCACCCAAAATGTGATCATGTGACCACAAGGGGGAGCCCTTGGAAGTTTAGAACTGGGTCGTAATGACCTTTTGGGGAACTACATCCGTCGTAACCTAGAATGATTGTGAAGTGACTCTTCATAAGACAAAGACTACATGTCATCCTTTTCTGGCAGGGGTCTTTAATGGTGATCAAACCGCCGATGGCTTTGGCCAGTCCTTCCAGGTCAACCACTTGAGCCACTTCCTGCTGACCCACCTGCTCCTGGACCGGCTGAAGCGCTGTGCCCCGAGCCGGATTGTAATTGTCGCTTCGAATTTTCATTTCTTTGGGAATATCGACTTTCACACCATCCACAAGCCGGTGAAAGGGTTGTGGAAGTCCTTGAAATCGTACTGCAACAGCAAACTAGCCAACATTCTCCATGTCGGAGAGTTGGCTAAGTGGCTGGAAGGAACCAACATCACCTGCTACGCGGTTCATCCAGGTGAGTGGAAGTCCGGCTCCAAGCCCCTCGCCTGATCCGTCTGGGGCTCCGCCAAGCATTTCTCTCCCACTGGGGGATCCCTTGACCCCCCCCTCTGCAGAGACACCCCGGGAGTTTCCTCCATCGAGCTCAGCTGCAGAGGGAGACGTCTCCCACCCTCCCAGGTCGAGAATCCTAGAACATTAAGGTGGGAAGGTCCCCTAGAGGTCTTCTAGTCCAACCTCTGTCTAAGGCAGGGATGGGGCTTTTCCCAATCTCTTCTTCCTCTTTTCTGCTCCTTTCTGCCTTTTCTATTCCTCCCATCCTTTCCTTTGCTCTTGCTCCTCTTCCTCCTCCTCTTCCTCCTCCTCTTCCTCCTCCTCCACCTCTTCTTTTACTCTTCCTCCTCCTCCTTTTATTCCTTCTCACCCTCCTTCCCCCCTTCTCTTCCTCATCTGCAGAAACTCCATTCCCTTTTAGCATTGATGATTCAACTTAGTTTGGTGACAAAACTAAACTGCAAAAAAAACAACCAATCTCAGTGGATGAAACAACTCACACTTCTACCCTGAGCTACAAATATTCTATCAGAACATTATTATTTAACACTGTTTATTTGAATTTATTAGCTGTCCAACTGCAATGGATTCATGTGTGCACAGCGGCATGCATGCACTCTCCCTCTCTCACACACACTCACACTCACACACCATTGGCACTCAAGGTCAGCTCTTAATCTTCTGAAAAGTTTTCTGTGTTGTCCAAACGGCCCATGATTCCTGGGGGGTGAGGTGGAAAGAGCTGCTGTGCAAAGGGTTCACATGGGATCTCCCCTGCACCCCCCCCAAAAAACATCTGGACAATCTTCCCTCTCCACCCTACTCTCACAGTCTTTACTTTCAGGATTTGTTCAAACCGAAATTGGTCGTTCCTATCCCCGTTTTGCATTTTGGGTGATTCGGGTCATCAAGCTGTTCCTCCGAGATTGGAAAACTGGCGCCCAGACCATCATCTACTGCGCCACTGAGGAGGGCATTGAGAGGCTGAGCGGGCAGTATTTCGTGGACTGCCAGCCAAAAGTGCCCTGGCCACAAGCCTGCGATGACCAGATGGCCATGAACCTCTGGGAATTCAGTGAGATGCTGCTGGGACTGACCACTTCAGACAGGAAGGGTCAAAGATGGAGTTTGGGATAACTGAAAGTGAGCTTGTTGGTGTTGGCCTCTCTTTTCTCCACCCGGGTATCCCCTTCTGGTCTTGAAAAGGGTTTCTCCTCCCCATTTGTGGTGGCAACCAAGGTAAGGGAGGGAAGGAAGTTGCTGGTATAACATCCACCCTGCTGTGTAGCCACCTGCCTGCCTGACCTGCTGGAGGCCACCTCGGGGCCAGGGGTGGCGTTCCCCAGGCTTATGGTTCTGGGGGACTTCGACCTGCCATCCTTGAGGGCGGCCTTGGAAGCGGCCCAGGAGTTCATGGCCTCCACGGCAGCCATGGGCCTGTCCCAGATCATCTCGGTCCCGACTTGGGACAGTGGTCACACACCAGATATGATTTTCTTGTCAGAGCAATGATCTGGTGGGCGAATCTAACATCACCTCTGACTTGTCATAATCAGACCTTGCCTGGTTCCCCCAAGATTGTCTTATGCCACCCCTGTCTACAGGGAGGCTGGACTCCTTGGAAACAGAACAGGACAACTTGCTGTAGTCAACTCACCACAGCAGAATTCACATGGGATAAATTCAATGCGCTAAACATCATCCGCCACTGTCTGTTCAACATTATTTCTATTTTTGTCAATGGAAATAATGTCAAAGAAACAGTGCTGGGTAACGTTTATCGTGTGGGATTATCCTGTGTGGAATTGTTGGCCATGGCAGGATGTGGCGAGATGGCCATGGGTAGGCTGGCGTCCATGAGTTGTCCTAGACCCCCATATGGGGGTGCAGTATTTGATGGACTCAAATGGGTTCCCGAGGGAACTGGGGCAGTATCCCAGGGGCTTTACAGCATGGTCCCATCAAAGTTCTGGTAACTTCCTGGGATCAAAAGTCTTTGGACAGGAGTGCACCAATGTGTCCTCTCTTAACCCATTGTTCTCAACCCTCCCCATGATTGATGGAGGAGTTGAGGGTTTTGAAAAGAGTTAAAAACTCCATAGAGCATCCCTGGAGGAAAAAAATGAAAGACAACACTGACCAAACATAACTTAGAGCCGCTATCAAGGCCTATCTCAGGGTAGTAAGAGCAGTGAAACAAGCAGTATTTCTCCACTCTTATTGCCTCTCACAGTGTGGTCCAACACTGGACTTGTTCCAGATCATGTGATCCCTCCATCGCATGATCTGGGTGCAATTCCTGCAATCGCCCTCAAGGCCACATGGAAGAATTCATTCAACACCTGACAAAGTCACTCGGATCCATTCTCAGTTTGAACCCAAGTGCGAAGCAGGTTCTTGTGAGATGCCTGGGCAGGGGGTCTTGCCCAGGGACCTGGGAACAGTTGGATTGTGTTGGCCCTGATGAAGTGGACAGGGCCCTTGAATGCTGTCACCTGACAGTTAGATCCTTGTACCTCCTGGATGGTGAAAGCCTTCAGGACAGTGACTAGCCAGTGCGTTCAAGCAGTGATTAATATATCACTTCAGGAGGGGACATTTCTGGAACCTTTTAAGGAGCCCCTAGTTCACCCCCCCTCTTCAAAAAAACCCTACCTGCTTGGACAACTTCCGTCTCGTTTCCAATCTTCCCTTTTTAGGGAAGGTTGTGGAAAATGTGGCGGCCTGGCAGCTCCAGAGGTCCTGGATAAGACCGGTTATGGGATAGAAACACCCTTGTTGATGATCTTTGGCAAGAGTGGGATGGGGGTAGTACAACAATTCTTACTCTCCTGTCAGCGGCTTTTGATAACATCAATCATGGTATCCTTTTGGGTTGGCTACGGGGCTGTGTCTAGATGGCCCAGTCTTGTGCTGGTTTGGCTCCTTTCTCCGTGGCCAGTCTCAATTGGTGTTAATAGGGAGTGGGAGGTGGAGCCTTTGGCTGCTATTTTGTGGTGTACCATAGTGCTCTGAACTCTCTCTACACCTCTTTAACATCTACATGAAGCCATTGAGTGGGATCATCCGTCACCACGAGTTGAGATAACTTCAGTATGCTGATGATACTTGGTGTCAGAACTGCCACCCCATGCTGACTCTCTGCTATCACTGGGTGCCGGTGTGCCATGAACTCGGTGGGGGGGGTCTGAGTGGGAGAGGGGAGGAATCAGGGGTAACTAACAGTTCATTTTATCTGCCCAAGATGCGACTTCAAGGTCAGATGGCTGAGAATGGACCACAGCTGCAGTCCCAGCCACATGTGAAGCTATCATCCAAGAAAAACTTGCTTGAAATTTATTGGACAATGGGGCCCAGCAGGTGGATGCACCTTAGGGAGGAGAAGTTACTCTTGGGGAGTTTTGGCGTGTGCTTTTCAGTCCTGGCTTTGCTCTACTATATTCCACTTGAGTAAAGTATACCTTTCTCAACAAATGGAGTTAAGGATCCTTCTGGCTTCAAGGTTCGAGTTTGGGTAGACCTGACACTCCGTGTCCACCCTTGGTGACTCAAGTGACGCAGTGGCCACCTTGTTGCAGAGCCTGGATGCTGTGGGGGCCTGGAGGGGAAACAACAGGCTTTGGCTGAACCTTGCCAAGACCAAAGTGGCTTTGGGTGCATGGAGCCCCCAAGTTCCAGGACATTAACATCTTTAATTGGAAGAGAAGGAGCAGGATTGTGGAGTCCTTGGTGCTCTCTGAGCATGGCTGTCTGGTAAATTCTGGGGTTGAAGTCCATATCTTAAGGTTCCCAAGGTTGGGCACCCCCAAATTTCAGGGCAGACCAAAATGGTGTATGTAAGATGCCAGGAGCTGACTGGATTAATCCATAGTGATGCTGGGGAGGTACCTGATCCAGATTTTACTGTAAGTCCTCTTTGTTGTTTCCTTTTGCTCCTCAGAAGAAAATGAGCATTCCTGTGATGACCCAAGGGGGCGTGGCACAAAGGCCACACAGTCAGACAATCAGTAGGAGTCCCTTTATTAGCTCCAACTTTGCTTCCAATGTCCTGGTTACCCTCTGGGCTGGAGAAAAACTCTCCCAAGAACAGCCTTTGGCTGCAGAGAATCAGTCCAAAACATGGTCAACACAAACTGTAAGTCCAATCAAGGCAGAATGAGGTAATTAGTCCGGCAGGGCAAGAGAAGGAATCCAGATGTGAAGGAATGGCCATAATTCAACACGGTTGGGAAGACACCAAGAATGCAGATAACCAAAGTCAACACAAGATAAACTCACGTTTGTTCCCAGAAGCTGCCGCATTCAGCTTGCATTTCTTTTAAACTCTCTTCCCAGGTGTGGCTAATGAAGGGAATCAGGGCCCTTTCCTCCCTCATAAGCCACGCAACCCACATTGCTCTCTTCTCTGTTCCATCCCTAGGATGAAGAGGGGGTGGGCCTGGGTCTTCCTCTGAACTCGCTCTCCCTTGTTCTACCTCTCCCCTGCTCTGCCCAGCCAGACTGTGCCCTTCCCCAGTTTCCTCCACAGCCAACGGAGCCACTCTCTCGCTCCCTGTCAGCTGTTCAGCTTCCTCCTCAGATTCAGACTCCCAACAGGGGCATGACAATTCCTGCCAGTCCAACAGTCCAGGTGAACACTTTTCACCCCGTATTATTAAAACTATTTTCACCCTGCATTATTAAAATTTTATGAAAGGCCAAGGGAAAGATTTGTTCAGAAAGGCTGAGCTACATTTCTCTCTCAGTCTGGCACCTTCCAGTCCATCCTGAGCACAGAGGATCCTGGCAGCCGGAACAGCAGTTATCCTGTCCTAAAACGGGCAGGATGGTTCCTGTGCCATCCGAAGCTCTGAAAATTCTGGGCGAGGGCAAGGAGTCTGCACCTCCACACCCCTGATGATTGCAATCTTTTAAACTCAAGGACTACTTGTACTCTGCTCTGAGTTATAGTGTGCTTCTTTGAAGAATGAGGATAGGTGAGCTTCTCTGTCTTTTCTGCTTTTCTAACCAGCTGACCTCATCAAATTGGGAGACAAAACCAGGGGATGCAAATTAGATCCCCTGAACAAACCTTTGCAGTTGTCCAAGATAAAGTCAGTGTTGATCTGTTAGCACCAAAGCCAGACACTTGCAACAAGACCATCTTGTTTAGTGACTGTTTGAAGTTACTGTTCAATGGCTCTGAAAAAAAAGTGATTTATGACCTCTTTCACACGACAAGTGGCTCACCAATGGCTTCACAGTAAACAGCAGCCTCATCAGGAATCACCAAGAGGAAAACTCCACTCTAACAAACACTGTAGGGTGTCAGCTTGGAAGCCATCTTTTACTTAGTGACTTCCACACTGCCACATTTTAGGGCCTGGGAATTTGGGAGAGGAGATTTTAGAGAGAGGTGGAAGTTTAGACATGACAACATTCTTCTTCTGAGTCAAGGACAAGCCATCCTGCACCTGGGAAAGGAGCGGTTGGAGGGATGTCTCCAGTTGGGATGGATGGTGATTGGACCATGTGATGCACTGGTGGGTGCAGGGGATGGATCTTGGATTTCTCTTTTGGGAAGGGAAAACCGGAACTCTCAGATTTGGTTTTTCTCAGATGTGCCAATATGACAACTCTAATAAAGTGGAACTTTGACAAAATGCCTGTCTTGGATTTATTGGTTTGGAGTTTCTTAGTTGGAACACTGACAGTAGGTAAACAGAGAACAAACCCCACTCCCTTCTAACACTGATGACATTAGTGTTCGCCTCCTGCCAGCATCACACTCCAATCGCCCCGTGCGCTCCCACAGGAGGGGCCTCCTGGGAATACCGTCGGTTAGGCACTGTCGGCTGGCGGTCCCCAGGGCCAGGGCCTTTTTTGTGGGAGTGCCCGTCCTATGGAATCAGCTCCCCATGGATCTTCGTTTGGCCCCTGATCTCCGCTCCTTTCGTCGAGACCTGAAGACTTGGCTGTTTCAGCAGGCTGGCCTAGATTGACCCGGGGGTGGGTTGTTTTAATTGTATTGTTTTACTCTTGTAATTTTTAATTGTTTTAATTCATTTTTAGTAATTTATAGACTTGTATTTGTTTAATATTTTTATTGTAAATGTATTCTTTTTATATGTTCACCGCCCTGAGTCCTTAGGGAGAAGGGTGGCATACAAGTCTAATAAAATAATAATAATAATAATAATAATAATAATAATAATAATAATAACCTAGTTGTGTTCCAACCTAGCTCCACAAACATGACAAAACCTCTGTAATCAATCAACGTGTTAACTCATAAAGTATTTTGATAGTTTCTTTAGAGTTGCCAAGAGAAAAGGAGGGGAGCAGCAGTGTGGCAGCTTGTGAACTGAAACTGCACTCCCTAAATGTTTTCAAAGATAGTAACTAGGTGACTTGAAGTTTCTGCTGCACAAAATTCTAACTGGAGAGCATGATTGATGACTCTTGGCTATGGATGTGTCCCATTGGAGACTATGAATTATGATACACCCAGGGGGTGGGGGGAAACCAGGGTCAAGGGTGACAATGAATGATGTGCCTCAGAATTGGCTGCACCCAGGCAGTGCCGGACAGTTTAACTCCCAATCAATCCTTTTGAAGTTTTCGAAGTTTGGCTCAAGACTCATGATTTAATTGGGGGTAACTGCCGGAATCCTGACACAATGATTCCTTTATTAGGAGCACCAGCAGCCCTGGGAAAAAGACTCTCTCTTACCGCAGGCTAACAAGTCTGTCTGGCCAGGAGATGAATAGTTGTCTGCCACATCTATTCATCTCCTGCCCCTGCCTTTTATCCCCAGAGCTAGGGTGAGGCTTCGCTAGTAGTGGTGGCTCTTCCGTCCCAAGGACCGGCCCATAGGTTTCCAATGCTCTCCTCTCCTCTGCCTTCTGCGCATTCGCGCATCAGGCACTGGGCCCAGCTGTTCCTCCTCTTCCTCATCAGCCACCTCCAGTCCTGGGGGCTGTTGACTCTCCATATGAGGGCTGATGGGTGGCCCAGGCTCTGCCTCCATCTCTCTCTCTACCAGCTCCATTTCCTCTTCCTTCTTGGGGCTCTCAGGTTGCTTTGATGCTGACCTTGACTCCCATGCCGCTGCCTCCTCTGATTCGGCTGTTGGAGGGCCAGCAGCCAACAGGCCACAACAAGTTGACTCATGTAATGTCCGCAAGAGTCCTCCTCTTCCTCCTCCTCCTGGCAAACCCCTCTCCCTTCTAGCACTGATGGAGAAAAGAGAGACCAACAACTTGATAGAGTCTGTTTCTTTATTTAAAAGGTTCTTATGGCCAACACTGAGCAACTCTCCATGACAAACCCCACAATACTTTCCCATTTTTTATATTCTTGGAAATCCAACGCTTGTCTCAGCCATGTCATCACCTCTGGGAAATTTCCAGAGTCCCTGCAGTTTGATGGCTGAGTTTAATCAGATGCTTGGTTGAGTTTCAGCCACCCCAAACTCCGTCTCTCCTTCCCGTCTTAAGTGGTCAGTCCCAGCAGCCTCTCACTGAATTCCCAGAGCTTCTTAGCCATGTGGTCATCACGAGCCTGTGCCCAGGGCACCTTCGGCCTGCAGTCCACAAAATACTGCCCGCTCAGCCTCTCGATGCCCTCCTCAGTGGCACAATAGATGGAGGTCTGGGCGCCCGCATTACAATCTCGTCTGAACCGCTTCATGAACCCAAACACCTGAAATACCCATCGTGGAAAAGAGCGACCAAGTCCGGTTCTAACAGATCCTGAAAGCAAAACAGAGTTGGTTGTGTGAATGGCCCTGGACGGAAGGAAGTACCTTCTAGGGTGACTCAAGAGGAGAAGATCCCAAATGAACCCTTCGCACAACCCCCATTGCCCTTTTGGCAGCCTTGGGGCAACTTTGAAATATTTTTTGGAAGAACCAATGCTGAAGTGAGTGTGCAATGATGCAAAAGGAGTGTGTATGTTCATGTGTGTATACATCTGCACACTGCATTGCACACTTAAACCCATTGACATTGCATGGCTAATAGATTCAAATAGATAATATCTCATAATGATCTTCTGTCTGTTCCCTGAGTTAGTTAAAATAGTGCAAGTCAACTCGTAAAGCATTCCTATGCCTGTTTTCGAGTTGCCATAAACAGGAGGGGGGGGAAAACTCTGAAGAAGCAGTATGGCAATTAAAACTAGAAGTACATTCCATACTTATCTTACAAAGATTGTAGCCTAGGCTACTGGATCTTCTGCCCGCAAAAATCCTTCATTGGAGAATGTGATTGATGACACCCAGCCTGTGAACGTGCTTCTTTGGAGAATCTGATTTATGACACACCCAGGGGGGAGGGAGAAATCAGGGTCACAGGTGACTGTAAATTACATGTGGCAGAGTTGGCTTCATATGGGAGAAATGCTGACATGTTGCTCCTAATAAATCTTTTGGATTCTTTTGAAGTTTGGTTCGAGGCTCATGATTTAATTAGGGCAATCGCCAGAACCCTGACAGCTGACAGTATATGTGTGTATGTGGTCGCACACACGAATCCATAGGAATTAGGAGGCTAATACAGATAGTCCACAACTTATCACATTTTTGTTTAATGACCATTCAAAGTTACAACAGCACTGAAAAAAGCAAGTTATGATCATTTTTCACACTTACGGCTGTTGCGGAATCCCCCAGGGTCACGTGATCAAGTTTCAGGTGCTTGGCACAGTTGACTCATATTTATGATGGTTGCAGTGACCCAGAGTCCCTGTATAATGACTTTTCTGTCTTTTCCCCGAGTTGGTTAGAAGATGTAGTTGTAAACGCGGAGGATTTTATTCCTTCTCTGTTATTCTTGTCTTTTTTCCATATGGCAGAAATCTAGGTTGCCCATGTTTACATGATAGCAACCTTCCAGTATCTGCCACAAAGAAGGAGGGGTCAACCTATTCTCCAAGGTGGGACTAGAACTCACTGTCTCCTGGTAATTGGCCCAAAGTCACCCAGCTAGCTTTCATGCCTAAGGATAACGGGTAGGAGCAGACCCCACCCAGCCATTTCAGAGTCTCGAAGGCCACAGGAACAAACCCAAAGGTGCTTTTCCAAGAGGCCACTGGATTTTCTGGTTTTTTCTTTTGAAGACATTTCGCTTCTCATCCAAGAAGCTTCTTCAGCTCTGATTGGATGGTGGAGAACAGAAGGATTGATACTCCTTGCAGACAGCTAGTCATTTGCATCCTTTTAGAGGGTCATTGAGGCCACTTGGAGGTTTATCTGTGTCCTCAGGGTCACCTGAGTGGTGCAAATGGGTGTGGAGCCTTCTTGATGCAGGTTGATGACACAGGGCAGAAAACATCCTGCAGCCAAGAAGGCTGCACACACATTTGCACTACTCAGGTGACAAGATAGGGTGGTGTGGTGTGAGCAGGGTGGTGTGGGTGGGGCCAGCCAGTGGTGGGATTTGCTGGTTCAACAAACTGTGCAGAATCTTAACAACCGGTTCACCTGAACCAGTCTGAACTGGCTGAAGCCCACCTCTGGATTAATCCAGTCAGCTCCTGGCAACTTACAACTCAGTCTGTCCTGAAATCTGCTAATTTGAGGGTGCTCAACCTTGGCAACATTAAGATATGGACTTCAGATCTCAGAATTACCCATGCTCAGACAGCACCAAGGACCCCACCGTCCTCCCCTTCCTCTATCAACCCCCTTCCCTCTCCTCCTCCTCCTCCCCACAAATCCTTCTCCCTTCCAGCACTGATAATGTTTCCTAGTAGGGTAATGAAACATCTGCAAGAAAACCACCAAGCTCAGAGGGCACCAAGGACCCCACAGTTCTCTTTCTGCCCCACCTCCTCCCTTCTTGCACTGATGATGTTACCTAGTTGGGTCATGAAATGACTGCAAGAAAACCACCAAGCTCAGAGAGCACCAAGGACCCCACAACATTCAAATACTTGCACAAATATTCCAACTTGCTCTGAGACACCATCTTCCTCTCTGCCAGTAAAAATGCTATTTTTGGAATCATGTATGTATGTATGTATGTATGTATGTATGTATGTAAAATTTACCACCCATTTCATATTCAGTGACTCTGTGTGGCTTACAGCATAAAAGAAGAAGAGACAGTGATGACAAATAGCAGGTCAAACCATTCACAGTTACAAAGCCAGAAGGGACAGCTGAGAGCCGGACACACGGGGGGGGAGATGGGATTAGGTTTTAATTAATCAATCATCTCTGGTCAGATGCTCTTCCATTTGGGCTCCATGCTGCAAGCCACCTGGCAGAGGGTGGGAGCCAATCTCTCCTCAGGGCATGAGATGTTCCAGAGGGCAGGAGCCACAGCAGAGAAGGTCCTTCTCTTGGATCCCACCAGCCGAAATTCCTTGGCTGACGAGATTCTGCAGCATTCCCCCTCTGCCAACGTGGGTGGGCCAGTCCCATCAGGGTGAGATGATTGCTCAAGTTGCCTGGCCCCATACCATATGGGGCTTTAATGGGGATGGCCAACCCCTTGAATTGCACCTAGAAGCTCACTGCCCCCCCCCCAATTTTCCATGCCACTCTGCACCCTCTGTAGCTTCCGAACGCTCCTTAAGGACAGCTCCATGACTGAACACAGGGGCCCCTGAGATCCAGCAAAGTTCACAACTGGTGCACAACATGAAGTGACTGGCAGGTGTGTTCAAGCAATTATTTACCTATCACTTCAGGAGGGGTTATGTCCAGAACCTTTTAAGGAGGCCCTGGTTCGCCCCTTCCTGAAAGAAACATCACTTGATCCCACTTGTTGGACAACGTTTATCTGACAAATGAAGGTGAAAATACATGTCCCAGGATAATGTTGCAGGATCCAATCTGGGTCCGTCACCAAGACCAGAGGTTTCCGACTGACGAGCCCAAGCAAAAAAGCAAGTTCGAGATGATCCAATCTCTGAATGCAAAACTTTGTTGAGTGCATTGTTTCAGCACTGATGAGGGCAAAACCAGATCTAGCGATTCCCCGCGCAAACCCACATAATTAAAGTATAGAACAGCATTATAGTATAGAAGTCTTTCACCATGCAGGAGGGACAAAGAATCTAACTGGCAGGTAGTGGCACCAACAACCTTAAGCCATGGTGGCACAGTGGTTAGAATGCAGTATTGCTGGCTAATTCTGCTGACTGCCATCTGCCAGTAGTTCAATTCTCCTCTCCTCTCCGCCCGCCCCTCCCCTCCCCACCCAGTCAGTCCTTATCACTCATGCGTGGCATCACTTATTGCATTCTCCTTGCCCAGTCACTCCTTAACGTATTTCCTTTTTTCTTCCCGACGATCAGCTGTTCCAACAATCAGCTGTGCCAGGATCCCCCTCGCTGATTTACTGCTTCACTCACTAGGCTTCCCTGAGGCCCAGGAGGCCTAAAAACAGAGCACCAGGGATGCTGATGCACAAAAGCCACGCCCATCCACCTAGCCACGCCCACAGAACCGATTGTTAAAAAATTTGAATCCCACCCCTGGGGTTGAGGGAGGCCCTACTGGGAGAGAAATGCCTGGCGGAGCCTCAGATGGACTTGGCTGGGGCTCCACCTGAGGCGGCTTGGAGCCCGACTTCCACTCACCTGGATGAACTGCGTAACAGGTGACATTGGTTCCTTCCAGCCGGTTGGCCAACTCTCTTGAGTGGAGCATGTTGGCTAGTTTGCTGCTGCTGTATGATGTTAGCATCTCCCATATCCCCTCTCCCGGCTTGTGGATGGTCCGAAAGTCGATCTTCCCGAAGAAATGCATACTCGAGGACAGAATTATGATCCGGCTTGGGGCGCAGCGTTTCAGCCGGTCCAGGAGCAGGTGGGTCAGCAGGAAGTGGCCCAAGTGGTTGACTTGGAAGGCCTGGTCAAAGCCATCGGCACTCTGGCCAGTCGTAAAGACCCCTGCCAGAAAAGTAAGCAGATTATAGGTAGTCCTCAGCTTACGATGGGTCACTTCATGATTACAACCCGATTCCAAAGTTTCAATGGCTCCCCCTTGTGGCCACATGATCACATTCTGGGCACTAGGCAACCAGCCTGCCCTTGGCAACCTGTCAGGTGATCGCGATTTATAACATTTTTGTCAAAAAATGCAGTTTTCAACAAAAACACCTGATAGTGAACACTCGGTTCATTTAACAACCGCTTCAAAAAAAGGATGTAAAATCGTGTGTGTTACAGGGGCTTTAGCACCATCATAACTTCTGACCATCATGGGCAGGCTCCACCATGGTCATAACTTGAAGATTGCATGTAAAGCATCCAGTTTGATCTAGTGGTTAAGGCAATAGACTCTAAAAGTCAGTTAAGTCAATTCGGTCTAGTGGTTAAGCCTACAACACGGAAGGACATGAGTTCAGATCTTGCCTTAATCTAAAAGCCTGCTGGATGGCTTTGGTCCAATCACCAGGAGACGGTGAGTTCTAGTCCCGCCTTAGGCATGAAACCTGGCTGGGTGACTTGGAGCCAGTCTGTCTTTCCATCCAACCCACCTCACAGAATTGTTTTGGGAAAAATAGGAAGAGGTAGTTGTGTTGGATTTGTTTGTCTTCAGTTACTTGTAATAATAACAAAGGCAGTATAGGAAAAATGAATAGCCACAAATAGGAGGCAGCTTCTTCTCAAGTTATGGCCAAATCCCCAAAGGGAATAAAATCCCGGACAATCCCTCCTTCAATCTTCCCCCCTTCCTTCCCCCTGTGGAGACCCTGGGAAGGTCTGCTCTGCCCCCACCTGCGTTGTTGATGAGGATGTCCAGACGGGGCTCCGATGCTAAGAAGGTCTGCGCAAAAGCTCGCACGGAGTTCAAGCTGCCCAGATCCAGGATCATCAGGATCACCTCTGAGTTCCCACTTTCCTGGAAAAGAAGTGGGAGGAATCCTGAGCCTCGGGATCTGGTGCGGCTTCAAAGACTGATTCCAGTGCATAATAAAACAATACAGGCAGTCCTTGACCTATAACCATTCGTTTAGGGATGGATCAAAGTGATTTACGACCGGTCCCCTCACTTCCGACTGCCTTGCAGCACCCCCAGGGTCATGTGGTCGGAATTTGGGTGCTTGGCAACCAGCAATATTTCCGGTAGTGGCAGTGTCCCAGGATCATGTGATCACTATTTGTGATTGTCCCAAGAGGATTCAGACAAGCAAAGTCAATGTGCAGCGGAAGCTGGATTCACTGAACCACCAGGTAATTCACTTAACAACTGTAGTGATTTGCTTAACAACCATGGCAAAAAATTAGGTCTGGCTGACTTAACAACTGTCATGGTTGTCTCTGCTCAATCCCTAGGAAAGAAAAACCCTCGATTCCCTACAATTAGAGAAAAGGTACTTTAACTAGGAAAGAATACAGTAAGTCAGGCAAGATCTGAAGCAAACACATGCGAAGCACCAAATTGAAGCAAACCCTAGAGCCCACATACCCCGAGTAACCAGGCAACCAGAATGCAATCATTGGCCAAGAAGATGTTTTGGGGAAGTCTCTGATTCAGGTGCACCGTTCCTTCCTTCTGCATACTGAAGCTAGGACAGTCGGCCTTGAGGATGGTAAACAAAACTCAAAGTCCCGTCATTTCTCAAATATTTCCACTTTTTATCTCCTGCCCCCTGCCCCCCAAGTTTTGCTCCCCCTCCCACCATCTCCATGGCAGTTGGAAAGAAAGCAAAGATGCACACTGACAACAACCGTCTTATTTAGCGACAGTAATTCTCACTTCAACTGTAGTCATAAGTCAAGGAATGCCTGTATATAGCCACCAATCTTATCATCAACTCTGGGCAACTCTCAATCGAAAGTTAAAACAAAATAAAAACTATTAATAAAACTATAAAACTGGAAAGAATGCTTGAATAGATACTGGTGACCTTACGGCCAGCTACGGAGAGGATCTGCAATGGGAGAACGAGACGGGGATCTACCTCTGTAGGTGTGCATTGTGGGCATCACAGGTAGTCCTCACCTTATGACCACAATCAAGGCCAAAATTATGTTACTGAGGCAGGTGTTAAATGAGTCTTTTACAACCTTTCTTGCCGCAGCTGTTAAGTGAATCACTGGAGTTAAGTCAATATTTGAGAGGCTGCCACAGAGAGGAAGGGGTCAAGCTATTTTCTTTTTTTAATAAATTTATTTATTCAACTTTTTGACAATTAAAAACAAATTTCCACATTTTACAACTGTTACTATAACGGTGTTAACATTTGTAAATGTCTTCTATTAACATGTTATCCATCTCTGTATTTGCTTCTTTGTCATTCTAGGCATTTTATACATATATACATTTGTATTTACATTTATTTACATGTAAACCTTATTGCTTTATGGTATTACATACATTATCATTTGATGCCTTCATGTCTTTTCCTTATCCATTCGTACCAGACATCCCATATTTTACAGGATTCTCCTTCTTCCTTATCCTTCAATAACTTTGTCAATCTTTTTTTTTTTAATTCGCATTTATATGCCGCCCTTCTCCGGAGACTCAGGGCGGCTTACAATTTTTGGGACACAACCCAATGCGCTCAGCAATAGCCTTCCTTCCATTGTATATGCTTGCTTATTACTAGGGATTTTTGGCCCCACCAAGCAGCATTTTTACAAAGTCAGCTTATTGCCCCCAACAATCTTGGGCCCTCAATTTACCTACCCTGAGAGGATGGAAGGCTGAGTCAACCTTGAGCCTGGTGGGATTCCAGCCTGCATTAATTGCAGGCAGCTGGGACTAAGTGCTAGGTGTTTAACAGCCTGCACCATCAAGGCTCACTGTCCATCTCTGCACATTCCTTTACCTTATTAATTATTGCAGCTTCTGGGAGGGTCATAGCCTGTTTCCAATTTTGGGTGAAAAGATTCTGGCAGCTGTTATGATATGGAGCATTAAATATTGGTGTTTTCTATTCATATTATCCTGGAGGAAGTGGATTACCTGGATCCGTACCAATCGGGCTTCCGGGCCGGGTACAGCACGGAGACAGCATTGGTCGCACTGATGGATGATCTTTCTAGGGTGCAGGACAGGGGTTTCTCCTCTGTCCTGGTCCTGTTAGATCTCTCAGCGGCTTTCAATGCCATCGACCATGGTATCCTATTGCGGTGTCTCGGGGGGTTGGGAGTGGGAGGCACTGTTTTATGGTGGTTCTCCTCCTACCTCTCAGGACACTCACAATCAGTGTTGGCAGGGGGGCAGAGGTCGGCTCCGAGGTCTCTCACTTGTGGGGTGCCTCAGGGGTCAGTCCTCTCGCCCCTCTTGTTCAACATTTACATGAAGCCGCTGGGTGAGATCATCCGTGGCTTTGGGGTGATGTATCATCAGTATGCTGATGATACACAATTATACATCTCCACCCCGGGCCACATCAGTGATGCTCTCTCCGTGATGTCCCGTTGTTTGGAAGCGGTGCGGATCTGGATGGACAGGAACATGCTTCGACTCAATCCAGCCAAGACAGAGTGGTTGTGCATACCGACATCTTGGTCCAGCTTTGAGGTTCCATCTTTGGTCATGGGGCAGGAGGTGTTACCCCCCGTGGACAGGGCACGAAATCTGAGAGTCCTCCTGGATTCACGGCTCAAGTTGGAGGAGCAGGTGGGAGCTGTGGCCTGGGGGGCCTTTGCCCAGGTCCGGCTGGTTCATCAGTTGCGCCCATATCTGGACCGGGATGCCCTGCGCGCGATCACTCAGGCGCTTGTTGCCTCCCGACTGGACTACTGTAATGCTCTCTATTTGGGACTGCCCTTGCATACCACTCGGAGGCTTCAACTGGTGCAGAATGCGGCTGCGCGGGTAGTGATGGGAGCCCCCCGATACTCCCATATACACCCCTCCCTGCGCCTGCATTGGCTGGTTGCCCTCCGGGTGAGATTCAAGGTTGTGGTGTTAACATTCAAAGTCCTACATGGCATGGGTCCAGGATATTTACGAGAACGACTCCTCCCAGCATCAAGTACCAACCGCCCTGTACGGATGCACAGATGGGGTCTCCTCAGGGTGCCGTCCGCAACTCAATGTCATTTGGCGGTGACCCAGGGGAGGGCCTATTCTGTGGCGGCTCCCACTTGTGGAATCAGCTTCTGCCGGAGCTCGGGTTGGCCCCCGATTTCTGCACCTTCCGCCACAATTTAAAGACCTGGTTATTTGTGCAGTCTGGGCTATGCTGACCTCCTTGGGGGGGGGGTGTTGATGGTTGTTTTAACTTTGGGGGTTTTAACTTTTATATGACTTGTTTTTGTTTAATCTGGTTTTAGATAATTATTTATTGTTATGTTTTAGCTGTGAGCATGAGTCCTTTTGGAGAGGGGGCAGCATACAAGTCAAATTAAATAAATATTAGACTCTAACATGCCTAACAAGAAGATTTCTGGTTTAAATTTAATTCTCAGTTTTGTTAGTTCCTCTAACCATGTGTCAGCTTTGAAATTCAGCTGCCAACATAATGGGAAGGGGGTGGAGGAGTTGACAAGTTCAAGGTTATTCTGTATGTCATACTAAGAAATTCCAGTTGCAATTAATTGGTTCTCGTGATTTATGAAGTGTAGAAGTGGGAGGAGAAAAAGGTGGATTCTGTGTAGCGCGGTGAAAATTCTTTCACTTTGGGAAATGCCTTAGACGTACCAGATCTGTTTCTAATAAATCAATTGGAGAGAATATGTCTTGGAGTGATTGATATCCTGGATACTTTCTGGATGCCTTACATTTATTTTCCAAAGTCCACTTTTATTTTTTGAAGGGGCTTGGCTGGTCCCCTGAAGGTTTTTTCCCAGAGATGGAAAAAGATCAACAATCAGCCGAAGTTGGAGAGCTGCAGGATGGGGCATGTGGGGGCCCTCCCTCTGGAGCATTAACTGAATCTGACAGCCCTGGTTTGGAGGAGATGATGGATGCTTTCAGAATGGCAGTAGATGAAAGAGATTTGGGAGCTATACCTAAGCGTTTCAACTCAAGAAGTTGTTATAACACAGATGTAACCCAGCTGTCTGAAGAGAAATCCTTTTCTAGCCCCAGGCATATTGCTATTCTGCCAGATTGGAGGGAAGAGAGACAATTGGGGTCAGAAATCTCTCAAGAAGACAAACCCAAGATTTATCCTGGGAGTCCATCGGAGGCAGATTTACATCAACAGTTCCAGAATCTAAAGGTGACAGGCTTGGTCTCACAGTCTGTTTGGACGGGTGGAAGCTTGAGACCACCCATGTTCACTTACCCAAGTATCGTGAGGGATGAGCAAACTATACAGATGCCAGTTGGAGGAGCCCAGCAAGAAGCATCAACTGACAGAGGTATGTTGCAGCCTCCGAGGCAATCCCCTCATTTCCAAAAAGGAATTTTGCCCCCTACAGAGAGTATCCCTCCAGGGTGGGGATTTTATCCAGGCCAGGGGTGGATTCAGTGCCAATGGCAGCCAGCACCAACACAGCCCTGGTCTGAAGGGGGGTTGCCCAGACAACAGACAGCAGCCATGTCCCCTCCACCCGACCAGGGAACCAGGCCACACCCATCTTCCTCCTGGCAACCACAAATGCAACCCCAACCTGAAGCAAGGCCACAGGGGCCCCTATTCCAGAAAGGCACCACGCAGCCAGGTTTCAGAGGGCCTACCCAGCCTACGTACGCCACCCAGCCGATTCCTTTCATTCCAGTTCAATGTGCAAGCCACCTCATGGATTGGCCTGAAGAATGACATTACACTACTTTAAAAACACCATTGATCCAGAAGTAAAGAAGGCCTGTGAAATTAGGGGAATCCCAGAAACCTTACAATTGTGGTATGCCACCTCCCTCAGCTTAGATCACAGCATCAACCCACACAGGAAACCCCTTCCGGTGGCCCCACCTAAGAGAATTGTGGCTAGGAGACTGCCAACCGGACCAGCCAAAACTGCTCGTACCTGACCCACCAGGGGGCTGAAATGTTACCGCTGTGGCCAAGCCGTCCATAGAGCAGCAGACTGTCTGTCCCCTGCTCCTGTACCACAAGTACCGCAGTCGAAGTCTAATCCAGCTGTTAAAGGTTGGAAGAATCAAGGAAGACCTCCGGGCATTGGTGGGTTCACTAAACACAGCTGGGAAAGCCCCCTCTGCGCAGATGGGAGCAACAGACCACCAGACCGGCACCACATCCCCAAGAACCCGACCTGCGAAGACGACCCAATGGTGAGTGATCCCATCATACCTTTTACAGTCAAGGTCAAATTAGTGGTACCAAACACGGGGGAGGCTGGGGAGTTAGAAGCTGTCATTGATACTGGGTATTCTAGATGTCTTATTGGACTTCCTATTGTTGAACAATTGGGCATAACCCGCTAAAATGCCCAATCAGATTTGAGCAAGTGGATGGAACTTTAATTGGGGGGACCGCAGCCACCCAACTGACAGAATTGATCAAGATGGAATTAGAGGCCCATCGCGAACTCATACGCTTCATAGTGACCCCCAAGATGTCAGAATCAATCATACTGGGACTTGCTTGGCTAGATAAATAGGCCCCAATGATCAAACGTAATGGCGGTAATGGCGGTCTGTGGCTTGTGGTGCTATGGCAGCCACGAAGAGTCCAAGGACAGAGGGACTGCTAGCCCAATGGCCCCCCTCCCTTTCTCTTGTCTGTGGATGGGGACAGCGTGTCTGCAGGGGTTTGGGCCTTTTGGCCCATCCTCGAGGAGCTGCCCCTTCCTCCTCCCCAGAAGTGAGAGAAGGGAGAAAAAGATCTACGGGGAGGGACGGAGGCCTGCAGGTCTGGAGGTCCCAGAAGGGAGGCGCTCGCGGTCACGGCCCGGGCCGGATGAGCCGATACTGCCCTGGACGGGGTAGTGGGTCGAGTCTTTGGCGGAGACCCCCCCCCAAGGAGGGATGGTGCTGTGGCTCTAGATCCATGGTCATGGCCGGCACACAAATGCTGCTGGTCATCCCATGCTGCTCGTGGGTTCCATCTTTGGCCACTTCTCTTTGTTTCCTATTGTCACCCTGGACTTGTTTGGCACTATCGAGGGTACCCGGTTCATCTATACCATCTACCCAGACTTATATCCTGCCTCCTCTCTCTGGGACCTGGCTACTCTCCATTGCAGTGAGAGGGCAATGGGAGGATTTAACCCCCCTGCAGTGAGAGGGCAGGGGGCTGCTCAGGATTTTTGCCACAAGTCACTGTGGTGGCAGAGCAGTGACTGGTCTATTTTGATTCTGACCTTCGGCAGCTGTGAGGGAACTGCTGACTGTGGACTGTTTCCTGACTATTATTGCTCGGCCCTTTGTTTTGTATTTCCACCTTTACAATATTTCCATCTAACCAATTACCTCCTTTACCAATTTGCCCTGAGATGTGTTTGTCATGCCTGCCTATTCCCTGCTGGAGTTACGGGCCCTCCAGATGGTCCCCCTGTCTGTGAAGTGGCCCTCTGGGCTGTCAAGAGCTTACCTTAATGACGGATCCTGGGATCCCGAGAGGTGGCATGCTGTAAGCAAGGGTTTAAATTTTAAATTTGGTAGGAAGGGGAAACTTTTAAATTTTTTAATTGGTTGTCTTAAGGGGTTAGGGCGGGGGTGGATGGGTCTTTTTGTAGCCCGGTGCATGGCGGGGTTGGGGGCCGGCAGGGCCCCGGGGTTTGAGGTGGGGACCGCAATTCCCAGGGTGGTTGGGGTTGGTAGGAGACGTTGAGGCATAGGGCCGTATCATGTATTGGGAGCGCGCACCCGCCATTTTCGTGCGGTGGCATGCTCCGACCCTATGGCCTCCTCCCTTGGGGGCACGGGAACTGGGACCCCTGGGCTTAGGTTGGTGTATTTTAATGCCAGGTCCGTGGCTAATAAATCTTCCCTCCTTCATGAGATCATTGAGGAGGAGGCTGCGGACCTGGCTTGCATCACCGAGACCTGGCTGGGCCCAGAGGGCGGTGTCCCTCTGGTCGAGTTGTGCCCTCCAGGTTTCTGGGTTTTGCACCGGCCAAGGGCCCAGGGAAGGGGTGGTGGGGTGGCTGTGGTTATCCGGGAGACCCTGTTTCCAAGGGAGGTCACGGTCCCAGAGATAGGCAGGAGTGAGACACTCCTCTTGAGGTGGGGGCCTAATGGTCGGGTGGGCTTGCTGCTCGCATACCTTTCACCCAGCTATGTGACAGCGGCCCTGCCTGGGCTTCTCGATGTCTCGGTGGCGGTGGAGTTCCCGGGCCTTATTTATTTATTTATTTATTATTTGCACTTGTAAGCCGCCCCATCTCCGAAGACTTGGAGCGGCTCACAATTAAAACATGACACAATAAATACTTAAAAAACTATTAAATTTAAATTACAAGTCCAAATATAATATAAAACTAAAACCATTAAAACTATCCTCACCGGGGTAGTCACAGCCAGGTTGATCAAACAACCAAGTTTTTAGCTCACGGCGAAAGGTGCGGAGGTCAGGGGCCAGGCGGAGCTCCAAAGGCAGTTGGTTCCAGAGGTCAGGGGCCATAACAGAAAAGGCTCGTCATCGGGGAATTACCAATCGGCACTGACCGCCCGACGGAATCGAGGAGTCCTTGCCTATGAGCTCACAGGGCGGCGGCATTGATATTGGAAGAAGCGGCTCCCTTAAATATTGAGGACCCATGTCATGAAGGACTTTATATGTTAACACTAAAACCTTGAACCTCACCGGGCGTAACTGGCAACCAATGCAAGCCGCGCGGGAGGGTAATATGGGAGAACGGGTAACTCCCATCACCACCAGCGCCGCCGCATTCTGCACCAGCTGCAATCTCGGGTGGTGTGCAAGGGAGTCTAAAGTAGAGAGCGTTGCAGTAGTCGAGTCTAGAGGTAACAAGGGCATGAGTGACTGTGCGCGGGGCATCTCGGTCCAGAAAAGGGCGAAGTTGTCGAACAAGGCGGAGCTGGGCAAAGGCCCCTGGCGGCGGCCCGCCTGCTCCTCCAACGGAGCCGTACATCCAGGAGGACCCCCAGATTCCGTGCCCTATCCACAGGGGCAACACCTCTCCCCTATGGCCAAAGATGGACAATCTTGACCGGGCCGAGCGCCGGTATGCACAGCCACTCAGTCTTGGCGGGTTGAGTCGAAGCATGTTCCCACTCATCCAGATCCGTATCGCATCCAAACACGGGTCATCAGGGAGAGGGCATCGCTGATCTGGTTTGGGGTGGAGATGTACAGCTGAGTATCATCAGCGTACTGATGGAACTTCACCCCAAAACCATGGATGATCTCATCCAACGGCTTCATATAGATGTTAAATAAGAGAGGACCGACCCTGAGGGACCCACAAGAGAGCACCCTTGGGGCGACCTAACCCCCCCCACCAACACCGATTGCGACTGCCCCGAGAGGTAGGAGAACCACCAAAGAACGGTGCCTCCCACTCCCAACCCCTCGAGGCGACGCAAAAGGATACCATGGTCGTCAGCGACGGATTAGGCAAGTACTTGGGGACCCCTATATCCTTTAACATAGATCCCAAGGTACAATCAATCTGTTTAAAACCCAGAAGGGTTCCATTTGCATTAAAGGAAAAATTGATGCACAATTAGATAAACTAATAGACCAAGGGGTTTTAGAGCCCACTGACCACTCCAGGTGGGAGACACCCATAGTCACACCAGTCAAGGCTGATGGGTCTGTAAGAATCTGCGGAGACTACAAGGGGACATTGAACCATGCGCTATAACAGAGCGCATATCCAGTTCCAGTAGTGCATCATTTATTACATTCTCTTGGAGGGCACAGTTTTTGCCAAATTGGACCTGGCACAGGCATATCAACAATTAACAGTTGATGATGCCACTGCAGAAGCCCAAACCATTGTGACCCATAAAGGTGCTTTCAAATGCAAAAGGTTGCAATTTGGAGTAAGCGTGGCACCTGGCATCTTCCAAAGCCTTATGGAAAGAATGTTACAAGGGTTGCCAGGGTGGTACCTTATTTTGACGTTTTAATTTCTGCTGAAAATGACACTCAGTTACAAGAGAGACTCAGAGAAGTCTTGATCAGATTCAAAAGCGGGGTTAAAAGTCAAAGAAAAATGCACACTTAGAACAGATAAAGTGGAATTCTTGGGTTACATGATAGATAAACATGGCATCCACCCCACAGAGGCCAAAGTTCAGGCAATCAAAGCCCCAGGCCAAAATGCAAAACAGATTTACAAGCATTCTTGGGACTCATTAACTTCTATCATATGTTTCTACCTCAGAAGGCAACTATTGCAGAACCCCTACATAGGTTGCTAGACAAGAAGTCTACATGGGTCTGGGGCAGGAAGGAACAAGCTGCATTTAACAATATCAAGAGACAAATCACATCTGATTCTGTACTGATACAGTTCTCTGAGAACTTGCCTGTTGTTCTGACTTGTGATGCCTCCCCTTTTGGAGTGGGGGGGTGTTGAGCCACATGCTTCCCAGCGGGAGGGAAGCCCCTATTGCATTTTACTCTCGCACCTTGACCAAAGCAGAGAGGAACTACAGCCAACTGGACAAGGAAGCCTTGGCAATTGTAGCAGCTGTCAAGAAATTCCATGAGTATTTATAGGGGAGAACATGTACTGTTGTCACAGATCACAAACCTCTTTTAGGCATTGTGGCAGGGGAGAAACCAACGCCCACGATCCTGCCACCAAGAATGCTGAGATGGACCGAATTTCTTGCTGCTTATTCATACAAACTGATCCACAGACCTGGTAAAGACATTGGGCAGAGATGCTTTGAGTCGCTGCCCACTTCCTCACATTGAGGACCCTGTTCCTGAGACTCACACCTTTTTCTAGAAACTGTTGCTCCAAGCTTCCAGTCACACATTGAGGACCACTTAAAAGAATTGGCATCTCTCAAGACTCTTACAACCAGGAACTAAATAGTTAAAAACAATTCTATAAGTTCAAACATTATAAAACCTTAAAACCTCAAGATCTACCTCAACTTGCCCAACCTTTTAAATCCAGGCAAACTGAATTATCTGTGTTAAGAGGATGTATTTTGTGGGGTAACAGGGTGGTTATTCCTGCAAAACTACAAAAGAGGTTTTGGAAATGTTACATGAGGGTCATCCGGGATTGTCAGAATGAAGGGATTGGCCAGGAGTTATGTATGGTGGCCAGGTATTGACAAAATGGTTGAAAACTGGGTTGCATCTTGTCCCAACTGTCAGATAGTCAGGCCTGCCCCACCTCTCGCCCCCACACAGGAATGGGAATGTCCTAGGGGCCCATGGTCCAGGATTCACATTGATTTTGCTGGCCCTACCAGAGGCACACTTTCCTTATTATAGTAGATGCATATTCCAAATGGCTAGAGGTTATCCCTATGGCATCCACCACAACTGAAGCTGTCATCAAACAGCTTAAAAACTTTTGTAACTCATGGGTTACCTGATGTGCTTGTTTCTGACAATGGTCCTCAATTTACATCCAACCTTTTTGAATCATATCTAGCACAGCAGGGTATCAGACATGCCCTGACAGCCCCTGGGCATCCTTCGGCTAACGGCCGGCTGAACGTATGGTACGATTTACCAAGGAAAAACTTCAGCAATTGGGTCAGGGGACATCACTGAGAAGTTGAAAAACTACTCAGTGTCCAGCATATCATCCCACCTCAACTAACAACCCCAGCTGAATTGTTGATGGGTAGGAAACTCAGGTCTCCCCTTGACCGCCTTCATCCCACTTACACCCAACGCACCACTAGATTCCACTAGCAAAATTCTTTCACTGTGGGTGATTCTGTTTATGCTAAGAACCTTATGGGTGAACCATTATGGATTCCTGCTGAGATAACCCAAATCGGGCCCCAGGTCTTACAGGGTACAAATGGAGGATGGTGTCCTCTGGAGCAGGCATATTGATCAGCTAAGATCCAGACTACCTCAGGAGCATCGCCATTGCTCCTCCTGGTTCCCATACCTACTGCCTCTTCTAGGGGAAGGGAAGGATTATGAGGATAATCAGCAAGCAAGAATCAACCCCATGTGTAACGAGCTAACACGACAGGAATCACCTCAAAACCTGTCACAGTGCCAACAACCATTTTACAAATGGAAGATTGCACACCACTACCTGATTTGGGTGCTGACATTGGGTTGGAGATGGATTGGGAGGAGAGACCAGGTTGTAGTAACCAAACAGGTTCTTCTATTACTAGAAGTCCCAGTAGGAAATGTCAGCAGACACATTTCCTCTCTCACTGGGTGAGAACATTAAAACATCTGAACCACGTAGGTCTCAACGTACACGTAAGAGCCCACCTATTTAAAAGAATACATTAGATAGATTGGA
>CM019148.1:1626373-1753250 GCA_009733165.1 Naja naja | reverse complement strand
CGGCTAACGGCGGGCTGACGTATGGTACGATTTACCAAGGAAAAACTTCAGCATTGGTCCAGGGGACATCACTGAGAAAGTTGAAAAACTACTCAGTGTCCAGCATATCACTCCCAATCCCTCAGCTAAACTTAACCCCAGCTGAATTGTTGATGGGTAGGAAACTCAGGTCTCCCCTTGACCGCCTTCATCCCACTACGCACCCAACGCACCACTAGATTCCACTAGCAAAATTCGCACTTTCACTGTGGGTGATTCTGTTTATGCTAAGAACATATGGTGAACCATTATGGATTCCTGCTGAGATAACCCAAATCACGGGCCCCAGGTCTTACAGGGTATAATGGAGGATGGTGTCCTCTGGAGCAGGCATATTGATCAGCTAGATCCAGACTACCTCAGGAGCATCGCCATTGCTCCTCCCTGGTTCCCATACCTACTGCCTCTTCTAGAGGGAGGAAGGGATTATGAGGATAATCAGCAAGCAAGAATCAACCCTATGTGTAACGAGCTAACACAACAGGAATCACCTCAAAACCTGTCACAGTGCCAACAACCATTTTTACAAATGGAAGATTGCACACCACTACCTGATTTGGGTGCTGACATTGGGTTGGAGATGGATTGGGAGGAGAGACCAGGTTGTAGTAACCAAACCGGTTCTTCTATTACTAGAAGTCCCAGTAGGGAAATGTCAGCAGACACATTTCCTCTCTCACTGGGTGAGAACATTAAAACATCTGAACCACGTAGGTCTCAACGTACACGTAAGAGCCCCACCTATTTAAAAGAATACATTAGATAGGTTGGGGTTTGAGTATGGACTGAACCTAGTGGGGAGGGGTGTTATGTATGCAAGTTTGAATGTCATTGGTTTAGTTTGAACTGTTATTGTAAAATGTCAGAAATGATTGGTTTAAAAAGTGTGGGAAAACCCTGCACTCTGATTGGCTGTCAGCTGCGGCTGCCGGCTATAAGTAGCAACCGCAGCCCAGCCAAATTGGGTCCGTTCTGAGCTGTAGTCACTAATAAACAAAAGAGCTTGAAGCACTCCGCGTCTGTCTCTTCATGCAAACATAACAGAAACTACAATCACAAAGCTCCTGGATCACCAAACTAACAAATTTTGTAAGAAGCTGTGGCCTTCCTGTCTCTTGTGTAACAGGAGAACAATCTAAAAAAAAGAGTTGCCCAAAGAATTAAGGATATAGAAGCACAAACTGACATAGCTATCCTTAGTAAGGTGAGTAACTTGAAATGGCTGAGTAAATACAAACGTACTTTTCAAATAGACAGTTACTTGAAGTTACAACTCCCAAAACAGCTTAGGGAGATATTTACAAGAACGAGATTCGAACAGCTTGACACAATGGTCAGATACGGGAGATTTCATGCTATACCGTACAATGAGCGTCTCTGCATTTGCGGAGCGGCGGAAGTAGAGGACCTGGCTCACATCCTATTCGAATGTTGCATATATAAGAGGGTGAGAGATAGGTATCTTGGTCTATATACCAGACGAATGACCCATTGGGATCCCCATATCAAAATAACTTACCTTATGTCTGGCCAGAACTTGAAAATAACATTTAACGTAGCACAGGACTTAAACAAAATGATCCAGTTGAGATCTGCATATGTGGGACTGATTGGGGTGGATTGCAGGGGTGACTCCGAAGTATGATGCTGTCATATCTTATCTGTATCTTAAATTATTCTATATTATTACAACTTCATTTTAGATTGTATTTTATTATTATTTTATCTAAATTGCATTTTATTCTGATTCCATTTTAAATTGTATTTTATCCAATTCCATTTTAAATTGTATTTTACTAAATTCCATTTTGAATTGTTTTTATCAAATTTTAACAATTTATTGCTGGAACTTTGCATTTTGATAAGGCCCAAGGGCTAATCCATAAAGACTGTATTGTATATAAAAGTATCAGTTTGTGTCTCTGAATTCATTTGGACAGTTGCTGCTCAATTGCCTGGCCCAGATCCAACAAAACCACTTCCAGGAACGCGGTTTCCCTCAAAAATATGGAGCCTCCTGAATAGAACCAGGACAGGCCGTGACAGAATTCAAGGCAAAGCTCTTTAAGTGGGGAATGGCCGAGGGTCCCGCAATGCGACTGGGCTGCATCAGAACAAACATTAACACACATAGTGCAAGTCTGTCCCCTCAGGAAATTTCAAGGTACCTGCGATGATCTCATCGCAATCACACCAGAAGCCGTTAGATGGTGTGATGACCCAGAGTATCTCAGAAATAGAACAAAATCCAAAACGTAACTAAAAGTTCTTTAATGCCTTCATCTTGGCTTCACTGTTTAATTGTTCACAGTGGAGCAGTCAAAATAACATTTCAAAGGCAAGAAACACAGTTCGCATTTAAAGAGCCGATAACGAAGAAAAAGCCAAAAACAAACCTCATTGAATAAAGTTTCTCAACAGACCAGGATAGATCATTGGCAGCCGCAGGAAGATAACCAGGGACAGTCCATTGGAATAACGCCAACCAAGATAAACCTTCTTAAGAACTAAAACACTAACCTTGACTCCAGCAGCCTGACTACGCATTTCCGAACTTATATACAGAGCTCCCAGCTGTAAGCCCTGAGGAGGATCATGGCCCTCTCCTCCCGATTAGACCACACTTTTCCCTGATCCTCTTCTCCCTGTGTGCCCTGGGATGGATAGGAGATGGGCCTGGATCCTCCTCTGAGTGCTCAGCCGGCCTCTGCCCTTCCCCAGCCTCCTCCACCACCTCTGGAGCCCCACTCCCACTCCCTGTTGGCTGTTCCTCCTCTTCCTCGGAGTCAGTCTCCACCAGGGGCATGACAGATGGTTAGATATCAAATTAGAAGTAGTCCTCGACGTACCAGCACAACTGAGCCCTAAATTTCTGTTGTTAAGCGAGATAGTTGTTAAATAAATTTTGCCCCAATTTACGACCTTTCTTGCCACTGTTGTTAAGTGAATCACTGCAGTTGTTAAATTAGTAACGAGCAGTGGCAGGATTCAAAACGTTTTACTATGGGTTCTGTGGGTGATTTGGTGGGCGTGGCCATGTGACTGGGTGGGCGTGGTTTTTTTTTTTTTTGCTTTTTTGTAGCCAACTTCCCCCCAACCATTTTTTTGGGCGTTCTGGGCCTCAGGCAAGCCTCCTGGGGCGGGGGGTGTTTCTGCTCCCAGGAAGCTCCCCTAGGGCTCAGGAAGGCAAAAAATGGAGAGGGGGCTGCTGTGCCCCTCCCTCCATTTTTTGCCTTCCTGGGCCTCAGGGAATCCTCCTGGGTGAAGCAGTAAGACAAGCTAAGGGAATCCTGGCACAGCTGATCGTACGAACAGCTGATTGTCAGGAGGGGGAAATAAAAGGGCAAGCATCAGGCGGGCAGGGCAAGTGAGACAGTGGCGACCGGGTGACCGGGTCGGGGGCGTGGCCAGCCAGAACTTACTACCGGTTTGGCGACCCACGCCAAATCTTTGCTACCGGTTCGCCTGCACCAGTGCGAACCTCTGAATACCACCACTGGTAACGAGGTTAAGTGAATCGAATGCCAACTGCCCTGTACGAGCACACAGGCAGGGGCTGCTCAGGGTACCGTCTGCAGGCCAGTGCCCGCTGGCGATGCCCCGGAGAAGGGCCTACTCTGTGGCGGTTCCCGCCTTATGGAACCAGCTGCCTCTGGGGCTCCATTTGGCCCCTGACCTTCGCACCTTCCATCACGATTTGAAAACCTGGCTGTTCGAACAGGCCGGGCTGGGCTGACCTCTTGGGGTGGTGGGGTTTAAATTTTTAAATTTCTAAATTTTATAATTGTATTGTAGTTTTAGATTAATTGGGCTTGTTATGTTTAATAGTGTTTTAATTAATTTATTTATTGTTTGTTTTTAGTTTTTTTTTTTTTAATTACATTTATATGCCGCCCTTCTCCGAAGACTCAGGGCGGCTTACAATTTTTGGAGCAAAACCCAATGCGCTCAGCAATAGCCTTCATTCCATTGTATATGCCTGCTTATTATTACTAAGCGGCATTTTTACAAAGTCAGCTTCTTGCCCCCAACAATCTTGGGTCCTCAATTTACCTACCCCGAGAGGATGGAAGGCTGAGTCAACCTTGAGCCTGGTGGGATTCGAGCCTACAGCAGTTGTAGACAGCTGGATCTTAAAAGCAGGCATTTAACAGCCTGAGCCACCAAGGCTCCTAGTTGTGAGCCGCCCCGAGTCCTTTCGGAGAGTGGGCGGCATACAAGTCCAGTAAATAAATAAATAAATAAATTCCCCATTGACTGTGTTTGTCAGAAGGTTGCCAAAGGGGTATCATATGACCCCAGGACATTGTGACCTTCGTAACTATGAGTCAGTTGCCAAATGCCTGAATTTTGATCATGTGAACATGGGGATGCTGCCAACAGTCATGCAAAAAATGGTCCCAAGTCACTTTTTTCAGCACCATTGTAATTTTGAACAGTCACTAAATGAACTGCTGTAAGTCAAGGACTACCTGCATAACATCTATCCCATTGTGACTTTATGGGGCCATATTATGGAGATTTTATCATGATTTTACTCTAATATTTTTCCTCCTCCACTGTATTGTCCAACTATTTGATATACACAGGGTTGGGATGTTCTACAGAACCAGTAGCTCTGAAGAGCAGCTGATACCGAATTGGTTCAGTGCCACGACCTTTTGGTCATCTGTTTGGCCCGCCCACCTGGGCTCTTGGCTGTCCTTTATTTCCTGCTTTTTCAACCTTAGCTGCTTTGTGTGGCACAGCTGAGGTTGAAAAAGCAGGAAGGAAGAGGACTTTCAAATGTAGCGCTTGTCAGCTATCCAGGTGGCACAGCTGTTTGTTTGTTTTTTGAAATTGTTTACACGCGCGCAAAACACACTCTGACCAAACTGGTAGTAATACCGGTTGAATACCACCCCTGGATATACACAAATTTGTTGATGCATTATTTAAACATACGTTTGTGTTTGTGTGTAGAGTGTGTTTTATGCATGTTGCGTATCAGAGATCGCATGATCTCTTCAGATGTCACATGCTAAATAAATGAATAAAAATCATCAGGAAAACACCTGGATGGAGAAGAACGGAGGAAAGGCATGGCAGGCGCTTACCCGTCGGATGTCGTACATGGCTGATTCTCCTCTTGCTTTGTTGCGGCATCCCAGAATGACACGGGCGCCTCTCCGGGCCAGATCCACTGCTGTGGCCTTCCCAATCCCAGCATTTCCACCTAGGAAAAGCCAGAGAAAGGATTCATGGAGATCTCCCCGCCATCGATGGGGATCCAGGAGCCAGGCTTTCATTCCTGTACCTGCAGTTTTTGTGGTATTGCGTAGGTGAAGCATTACTTTGGCAGTGTTTCTCAACTTGGGCAACTTTAAGAGGGGTGGAGTTCAACTCCCAGAATTAAAGTTAAGCAACATCTTAGAACTGCACAGGTTGAGAAATTCTGGCTCAGGGTATGATTTTCACAACCTCTTCAGAGCAATCTTGCATCAATGAAGAAGAAGAATGGATTAAAATTATTCAGGTGTAATACAAATGGTCCTTTTTGGCAGCAGCCAAATAAAGCCAATGAAATCCTAAGTTGCATTAAAAGAGGGATACAATTGAGATCAAGCGAGGTACTAATACCACTCTATAAAGCCTTAGTAAGGCCACACCTAGAGTCCTGCATCCAGTTTTGTTCACCACATTACAAAAAAGATGTTGAGACTCTGGAAAGAAGGCAGAGAAGAGCAACCAGGATGATGAGGGGACTGGAGGCTGAAACATATGAAGAACAATTGCAGGAACTGGGCCTGGCTAGTCTAGTCTATCTATATTTATCTATTATCTGTGTCTCTGTCTATCTGTCTATCTGTCTATCTATCTATCTATCTATCTATCTATCTATCTATCTATAAGTGTAAGGCCACACTTAAGAGTCCTGCATCCAGTTTTGATCACCACACTATAAAAAAGAGGTTGAGACTCTGGAAAAAGTGCAGAGAAGAGCAACCAGGAGGATGAGGGGACTGGAGGCTCAAACATAGGATGAACGGTTGCAGGGCATGGCTAGTCTAGAGAAGGACCAGGGGAGACAGGATAGCAGTCTTCCAATATTTGACGGGCTGCCCGAGAGAGGAGGAAGGGGTCAAGCTATTTTCCAAAGCACCTGAAGGCCAGACAAGAAATAATAATGGATGGAAATTGATCCAGGAGAGATTCAACCTGGAAATAAGGAGGAATTTCCTGACAGGGAGAACAATCAACCACTGGTTGCCCTTGGAAGTTGTGGGAGCGCCATCACTTGAGACTTTCAAGAAGAGATTGGACTCCCATCAGTCAGAAATAGTGTAGGGTCTCCTGCTTGGGCAGGGGGTTGGACTAGATGACCTATAAGGTCCCTTTTTTAAATTCATATTTATATCCCGCCCTTCTCCAGAGACTCAGGGCGGCTTACAATCTTTGGGCTACAACCCAATGTGCTCAGCAATAGCCTTCATTCCATTGTATATGCCTGCTTATTATTACTAAGCGGCATTTTTACAAAGTCAGCTAATTGCCCCCAACAATCTGGGGTCCTCAATTTACCTCCCCTGGGAGGATGGAAGGCTGAGTCAACCTTGAGCCTGGTGGGATTCAAGCCTGCACTAATTGCAGGCAGCTGGAACTTAAGTGCTAGGCATTTAACAGCCTGCACCACCAAGGCTCCTTTCAACTCTGATTATCTGTTTATCTGTTTAATCTGTTAATGTGAGGACCTTAGATGGTTGGACAAGGAAACTTAAGGCAGTAAATTAATGCAGGGGGAGAGGCAAATCTTCATGACTTTTAGAACCTAATTCCAAGCAAAAACCAGTAGATAACCAATCAGATCAGGAGGTAAGGAGCACAGAGAAAGGAGGGGGGACATAATGTAGACAGTGATGGAAAGGATGGGAATCCCAGTTATAATGTAGGGGATATAAGAAAACAATCCAACACCCTTAAGGACTCGAATACCTATATACAACCGCTCAAAGTTTAGGAACTTTGAAATATAGAAACTTCCAAACAGTGAGAACAATTAATCAGTGGAACAGCTTGTCTCCAGAAGTTATGGGGGCTCCATCACTGGAGGAATTCAAGGAAAGACTGGACAGCCACTTGTGAGGAGAGGAGAGGAGAGAGTTGGAAGGGACCGTGTAGGTCATCTAGTCCAGGGGTCGCCAACCTTTTGGACCTCAGGGACCACCAAACTCATACTTTTAAATCCTGTGGACCAGAGATCCTGGGAAAATCCCCCAAAAATTCTGCAGGAAAATTCCCTTCCCCGTTTTCCTATCGATCAATCGTTCTTTATTTGGGATCGCAGGATACCGTCTCCAGCTCCATTCTCAGAGGGAGAGAGAGAGAGAGGAGAGACTTTTGGCTTAATGCAAGGAAAGCAGCAGAAGCAGCAGAAGTCTGTCTTTCTCTCCCCCAAACTCCGCCAGAAAGGAGTCTTTGCCGGCACAGCCTCTTGGAGCAGGAGGCCTTACAGAGTCCCAAAGACTCATTTCTGGTGGAGTTTGGGGGCAGGAAAGGAAGACTTCTGCTGCTTTCTTTGCGTGCAGACAAAAGCAGAAGAAGAAAAAAGCGGAAAGAAGCAGCCCAGTGACCAAGCCAGGCGCGGGGGGCGAGTGGGGCAAGTTCCCCTCTCCACCCTTTCCCCCCTCCCCTCACTACCTCATGTTGTTCGCAATGCAAGTGACGCAAACCTTGTGTTCCCATGGGCCATGTGGGCAGCGCAGCCTTGTGTTCCTGTGCAGCCTGGATTAATTGCTTTGGGGGTGACATTTCTCTGCGGACCACCAAAATTTTCTTGTGGACCACCAGTGGTCCCTGGCCCACTGGTTGGCGACCACTGATCTAGTCCAATCCTTCCCTGCCCAAGCAGGAGACCCTTCTACACCATTTCTGACCGATGGCAGTCCAGTCTCTTCTTGGAAGCCTCCAGGGATGAAGCTCCCACAACTTCTGAAGGCAACTTCCGTTCCAGGGGTTGATTGTTCTCACTGTCAGGAAATTCTTCCTCATTTCCAGGTTGAATCTCTCCTGGATCCTCTTATTACCTTCTCTACAGCCCCCTCTTAGTGCTGGTATCATTCTGATTATTACTCTGTCGTTTTGCTTGTATATGGAGAGCTTCTGCAGCGGAGACCCGTCCCTTGTGTGTCTAATCACACTTGGCCAAATAAAATATTCTGTCTCTGTAAGAGGAAAAGGGACAGCAATGGACTTTGGGGTAACCGAAAGCAGGCTTCCGATTACAAGCAGTGCTTGACTTACAACCATTCGTTTAGTGACTGTTTGAAGTTACAACAGCACTGAAAGAAGTGACATATGACTGGTGCTTGCACTTATAACTGTCATAGCATTTCCACGGTCACGTGATCAGAATTCAGGCACCTGGAATCCGGTATGTGTTGATGGCAGTTTGAGCATCCTGGAGTCACCTGGTCACCGTCTGTGACTTTGCCAGCTGGCTTCCAACAAGCAATGTCCAAGGGAGATTCGTTCAACAACCGTGGCAAAACAGATCATAAAATCAAGCCCAACTCACTTAACTGTTTTGCTTAACAACAGAAATTCTGCTCCCCGTTGTGTTCGTCATAAGTCAAGGACCAACTGTACAGTATTTCTTTTTATTGTGCAGGTTTTGTAATATATTTTTATTGTTTACAACTATAAATATCAAACACGGTGCGGCCGTTCTGGCATTACTCTGCCATGCATACAAAGATATTACTAAACCATTAACATTCATATTATTACTACAGTATTCACATTCTAGGTCTAATTATCCTAACTAGTTTTGGTTCTGACCTTCCCCTCTCTTTTGCAATTGTTGATAGAACTTATTCCAGGTATCACAATCTTCCAATTCCCCCTTATTTTTCAGTTCTAGAGTTAGTCTATCACGTTCTGCACAAGCCAGTATTTTTCTTATTCTCTCTCTTTTTGGTGGTGTATTTTCATTCTTCCAATATTGTGCATAGACCATGCTTGCTGCTGTCAGTACATGCATTATTAAATATGTTATGGCTTTGCTGTGACCTTCTGTCATTATTCCTAAAAGGACTAGTTCCCCAAGATTGTTGGGGGCAATTAGCTGACCTTGTAAAAATGCCGCTTAGTAATAAGCAGGCATATACAATGGAATGAAGGCTATTGCTGAGCGCATTGGGTTGTATTCCCCCAAAATTGTAAGCCACCCTGAATCTTCGGAGAAGGGCAGCATATAAATGTAATTTAAAAAAATTGAATATGTTCTCCCACCATTTGCTTTAGCCATGTCTGAATCTGTCGCCAATATTTCCTTGCTTGTCCACCACATGTGACAGTATGTTCCTGGTAAATCCTTACAATTCTAGCATTTTGGTGATCTTCATAGCAGTTGTTCCTGGTTAGTGGGGAGTTGTTTGTTTTCCACTCCACATAATAAATTATTCCAATGTAAGAAGTAACTTTGATGGACAAAAGAGCCAAATCTACCCTAATTATATAATTATGAAGTGGAAAACCAGTTCAAAGGACTTAGAAATGACATTGGACAAGATGTGAAATTGCTATTAAGGGGGGACTGGAAAGAGAAAACTATTCAAAAAAGACGCAGAGAGACAGTTACACAATCCAGAGATACAAGGCGAGAAAGAAACTGAGGATAACCTTGCCTTAATTATATTTAATACATGAAGGATCAGAGTGGGTGGCTGTGGGCCATTATCAAGAGACAGTGAGTTCTAGTCCCACGTTAGTCATGAAAACCAGCTGGATGACTTTGGGCTAATTATCTGGAGACAGCAAATTCAATCTAGTCACAAACACAAGGAATAGGAAATAATCCAACCAATGTCTTAAACTTTAAAAGAGATGATTTTAACAAACTCGGAGAGGGCCTAGGAAAGATTCCATGAATGAAAATCCTAAAAGGGGAAACAACTCAAGCGTGGGAAACTCTGAAAAATGTGATCATAAAAGCCCAGTCCAGCACAATACCACTGAGAAAGAAAAACAAGAAAACCAAGAAGAAACCAGCATGGCTGCACAGAGATCTCTCTGACAGACTGAAAGACAAAAGGGACAAGTACAAAAAAATGGAAAGAGAGACACATAACTAAGGCTGATTATCAGCAGGTACCCAGAATATGCAAAGATCAAGTCAGGAAAGCCAAGGCTCAGAATGAACAAAGACTTGCATCAAAAGTCAAAGATAATAATAGTTTCTTTCAACATATTAATAACAAGAAAAAAGTCAAGGAAACAGTAGGTCCACTAAAGAGAGAAGATGGCAAGGAAGTAACAGGCAGTAGGGAGAATGCAGAACTCCTTCACTCATTCTTCGCATCAGTCTTCATACAAAAAGACTGGACTAGAAGACCTCCAAGATCCCTTCCAGCTCATTCTATTCTAGTCCCACCTTAGGCACGAAGGCCGGTTGGATGACTTTGGGCCAATCACCAGGAGACGGTGACTTCTAGTCCCCTTAGCCTGGGTTCCATCCATACCTAAGGCAGAACTAGAACTTACCTTCTCCTGATTTCTATCCTGATGCCTTCACCACTAGACCAAACTTTCCTGTTTCTGGTAGAATAGAATTCTTTTATTGGCCAAGTGTGGTTGGACACACAAGGAATTTGTCTTGGTGTAAATGCTCTCAGTGTACATAAAAGAAAAGATACTTTCATCAAGAATCATCAAGTTCAACACTTAATGATAGTCAGAGGGTATAATAAGCAATCAAATCACACCAGGAAACAGTGCACATAAATCGTAAGGATACAAGCCACAAAGTTACAGTCATACAGTCACAAGTGGGAGGGGATGGGTGATAAGGAAGATGAGAAGGTTAATAGTAATAGTAGTGCAGACTTTGTAATAGTTGAACAGTGTTGAGGGAATTATTTGTTTAGCAGAGTGATGGCTTTCGGGGAAAAACTGTTCTTGTGTCTAGTTGTTCTGGTGTGCAGTGCTCTATAGTGTCGTTTTGAGGGTAGGAGTTGAAACAGTTTATGTCCAGGATGTGAGGGGTGTGTAGATATTTCCACAGCTCTCTTTTTGACTCATGCAGTATCCAGTTCCTCCATGGAAGGTAGGTTGGTAGCCATTGTTTTTTCTGCAGTCTTAATTACTCTCTGGAGTCTGTGTCTGTCCTGTTGGGTTGCAGAACCAAACCAGACAGTTATGGAGGTGCAGATGACAGACTCAATAATTCCTCTGTAGAGCTGGATCAGCAGCTCCTTTTGGGCAGTTTGAGCTTTCTGAGTTGACATGGAAAGAACCTTCTTTGTTGGGCTTTTTTTGAGGATGTTTTTTTTTTATGATGTTTTTTTTAATTACATTTATATGCCGCCCTTCTCCGAAGACTCAGGGTGGCTTACAATTTTTGGGATACAACCCAGTGTGCTCAGCAATAGCCTTCATTCCATTGTATATGCCTGCTTATTACTAAGCGGCATTTTTACAAAGTCAGCTTATTGCCCCCAACAATCTTGGGTCCTCACTTTACCTATCCCGAGAGGATGGAAGGCTGAGTCAACCTTGAGCCTGATGGGATTGGAGCCTACAGTAATTGTAGGCAGCTGGTTTTTGATGTTAGGTGTCCATTTTAGGTCTTGTGATATGATAGAACCTAGAAATTTGAAGGCCTCTACTGTTGATGCTGTGTTGTCTAGCATTGTAAGAGGTGGTAGTATGGGAGGGTTTCTCCTAAAGTCTAGCACCATTTCTACAGTTTTGAGTGTGTTCAGTTCCAGATTGTTCTGGTTACACCATGAGGCAAGCTGTATAACCTTCGATCTGTATGCGGATTCGTGGTGTAATTGTTCTTCACATTCTTTCATTCATTTAATTTAATTGGAATCTGCCTGCTGGCAACTGCAATCCCTGATCCTATTTCTTGGCCAACTTCTGCAGGGATGTTTAACCTGATGTCCAATTTGCTAAACTTCCCAGCTCCTCTAGTCTCTCTTCAAGGGTTGAATTGGCTTTTATGGACCTTCTGCTTCTTCTCTGAATTGCTCCTGGCTTCTCTCCATCCCAGGAAGGAGGACTAGGGCTTTGGGGAGATGTGGGGAGAGATTAAGTGAAGTGACTCCTGTCCCTGTGTAAAATTTATTTATTTATTTATTTATTTATTTATTTATTTATTTATTTATTTATTTATTTTTGGGACTTGTATGCCGCCCCATCTCCGAAGACTCGGGGTGGCTCACAACTAAAAAAAAAAACCAATATTTATTTATTATTTATTTATTAATGGGATTTATATGTCACGATCAAGACTCAGGGCGGCTCACAAATAAAAACAACAATAAATAATTAAAAACAGATTAAACTAAATAAGCCCCATTACAATTACAAATTCATCCAATAAAAACCACCCCACCCCAAAAATCACAACCGGATTGGTTAAACAACCAGGTCTTCAGGTCATGGCGGAAGGTGGGAGGAGGCCAGGCGGAGTCCAGGGGAAGTTGGTTCCAGAGGTCTGGGGCCGCGATAGAAAAGGCTCGTCGTCGGGGGACCGCCAGCCGGCACTGGCCAGCCGACGGGACCCCAAGGAGTCCTTGCCTATGTGCTCGCACAGGGCCGTTGGCATTCAATGTCAGCAGGAGTCGCTCCCTTAAATATTGAGGACCCATGTCATGAAGGACTTTGTATGTTAAAACTAAAGCCTTGAATCTCACCCGGAGTGCAACCGGCAGCCAATGAAGGCAGAGCAGGAGGGGGGTAACATGGGAGAATCAGGGAACTCCCATCACCACCCGCCGCATTCTGCACCAGCTGCAATCTCCGGATGGTATGCATGGGCAGTCCTAGATAGAGAGCGTTGCAGTAGTCTAGTCTGGAGGTAACAAGGGCAAGAGTGACTGTGCGAGGGGCATCTCGGTCCAGAAAAGGGCGTGAAGTTGATGAACAAGGCGGAGCTGGGCAAAGGCCCCCTGGTGATGGCCCCACCTGCTCCTCCAACTGGAGCCAGACAGGAGGACCCCCAGGTTCCACGCCCTATCCACAGGGGCAACACCACTCCCCTATGGCCAAAGATGGATAATCCTGACTGGGCCAGATGCCGGTATGCACAGCCACTCAGTCTTGGCGGGTTGAGTCGAAGCATGTTCCCGCCATCCAAATCCGCACCGCATCCAAACACTGGGTCATCAGGAGAGGGCATCACTGATTTGGTTCGGGTGGAGATGTACAGCTGGGTATCATCCGCACTGATGGAATCTCACCCCAAACCACGGATGATCTCACCCAGTGGCTTCATATAGATGTTAAATAGCAGGGAGAGGACCACCCTGAGGGACTCCACAAGAGCACCTCGGGTCGACCGCAGCCCTGCCAATACCCAGAGGTAGGAGGTGAACCACCAAGCACGGTGCCTCCCATTCCCAACCCCTCAGGCCGCAAAAGGATACCATGGTCGATGGTATCAAAAGCCGCTGAGAGGTCTAATAGGACCAGGACAGAGGAAAACCCCTGTCCCGGCCCTCCAGAGATCATCCATCAGCAACCAATGCCGCCTCCGTGCTGAAACCAGGTCGGAAGCCCAATTGATACGGATCCCAGTAGTCCGCTTCATCCAGGAAAAGTGGAAACTGCTGAGCCACCACATCTCAACAACCTTCGCCAAAAGCGGTTGGAGACTGGACGAAAGTTGTCTAACACGGTCGGGTCCAGGGCAGGCTTCTTCAGGAGGGGTCTCACCACCGCCTCCTTCAAGGCGGAGGGAAAACACCCTCCTTAATGAAGCATTGACAACTGCCCGGAGCCAACCGCAGGTGACCTCCCTGGCGGCATAAGCCAACCAGAAAGGACACGGGTCCAACAAACATGTGGTGGAGCTCAGCCGCCGCATGATCCTGTCCACTTCATCCTCGAAACAGGATCGAACTCATCCCAGATCACATTGGCCAGACTGCCTGTATCCCGTTCCTCAGACCACTGCAAATCAGAGGACAACCTGCTCGAATCCATCTTATCCGACAGATATTGAACAAACTCCTCAGCTCTTCCCGGGTCCGCACCCTCCGGACGAAGGAGGAGCGTAACCTGAAACAGGGCTGGCTGGGCGATTATTCGGGACGCTATGAGGGTGGAGAGATAAGACCTTCTCGCCACCCTCATAGCTACCAGGTAAGTCCGAATATGGGCTCTTAGCTGGGCTCGATCGGACTGGGAGCAGGTGGACCTTCACCTGCTCTCTAAGCCCCTCCGACGGCGCTTCATCTCCCGGAGTTCCTCTGAATACCAGGGAGCCATCCGGGATCCACGACGTGTGAGGGGTTGCATGGGGACAACCCTGTCGAGGGCATCCGACGCGGCCTGTTGCCAAGCAAGCACCAGATCCTCGACAGAACTGTGGGCAAGGGAAGAGGGAAGAGACCCCAGTTCCGCCCGGAACCTCTCCGGGTCCATAAGGTGCCTGGGGCGGAACCATCTAAGTGGCTCCTCATCCCAGCAGTGGGGGGGCGGCCTGTTGGAAGACCAGCCGTAGGAGATAGTGATCAGACCATGGAACGGGCAATGCCGCGACAATGGCTTGCCCTCTGTCACTACGCCACTGCTCAGAGACAAAAACTAGGTCAAGAGTGTTTCCCTCATGAGTCGGGCCCAAGATTAATTGTCAGGCCCATGGCTTCCATAGAAGCCATGAATTCGGCCAATCCCGACGTTCCCCAGGGAAGGCAAGTTGAAGTCCCCAAGACTATAAGGTCTGGGAACTCCACCGCCACCCCCAGAGGACGGAGGAGCCCAGGCAGGGCTGCTGTCACACAGCTGGGAGAAAGGTATGCAAGCAGCAAGCCCACCCACCATTAGGCCCCCACCTCAGGAGGAGGGTCTCACTCCCGCCTATCTCAGGAACAGTGACCTCCCTTGGAAACAAGGTCTCCCGAATAACCACAGCCACCCCACCACCCCTACCCTGGGCCCGTGGCCGGTGCACAACCCAAAACCTGGAGGGCATAATTCAACCAGAGGGACACCACCCTCTGGGCCCAACCAGGTCTCGGTGATACAAGCCAGGTCCGCAGCCTCCTCCTCAATGATCTCACGGAGGAGGGTGGACTTATTAGCCACGGACCTGGCATTAAAGTACACCAGCTTAAGCCCAGGGGTCCCAGTTCCCATGCCCCTAGGGAGGAGGCCATAGGGTCGGAGCGTGCCACCGACAAAGATGGCGGGCGGCTCCCAACACATGATATGGCCCTATGCCTGACGCCTCCTACCAACCCCAACCACCCTGGGAATCGCGGTCCCCACTCACCCTCTGGGCCCCGCTGCCCCAACCCCACCCCCTGCCATGCACCGGGCTGTGAAGAGACCCATCTACCCCCCTCCCTAACCCCTTAAGACAGCCAATTAAAAAACTTAAAAGTTTCCCCTTAACACCAAATTTAGAATATGAACCCTTGGTCGCAGCATGCCACCTCTCGGGATCCCAGGATCCGTCATCAAGGTAAGCTCTTGACAGCCCATAAGGCCACTTCACAGACAGGGGAACCACCTGGAGGGCTCGTAGTTCGAGCGGAGAGTAGACAGGCATAGTATACACATTCAAGGGCAGATCGGCATAAAAGGTTGTAAACTGGATGGAAGTAACTGCAAAGATGGAATAAATGCAGTGCAAGGGGCCTGGCGATGATGGTCCGGGACAGTCCACAATCAGCAGCTCTCTCACAGCTGCCGATGGCCAGAATCAAAATAGTCCAGTAGTGACTTGTGGAAAAGGTCCATAACAACCCCCTGCTCTCTCACCGAGGGGTAAAACCATCCATTGCCCTCTCACTGCAATGGAGAGTAGTCAGGCCCCAGAGAGAGGAAGCTGGATAAAGGTCTGAGTGGATGCCTGGGTAGATGACATTAATGAACCAGGCATCCTCCATAGTACCAAGAGAAGTCCAGAGTAACGTTAAATGATGGAAAGATGACTTAAAAAGATGAGGGGACGATGACCAAAGATGGAACCTATGAAAAACATAGGATGGCCAAGTCCAGAAGAGTCCAGAAACAGTCCAGGATTCATGAATCGGCCACGGCCATGGGTCCAGAGCCATGGCGCCGTCCCTTCCTGGGGGGGGTCTCCGCTGGAAGCTCAACCCACAACCCCATCCAGAGCAGCACCGACTCACCCGGCCCAGACCGTGGTCGCGAATGCCTTCATTTCGGGCTCTCCAGGCCCGCAGGCCTTCATCCCTCTCCGGCGATCTTTTCCTCCCAGAACTCTCACTTCTGAGGGGGCAGCACGCCGAGAATAAACCGAAAATCCGGATCCCCAGCAAAAGCACTGCCCCCACTAACAGGCAACAGAGGGGGGAAGGACCCGCCAGGCCATCGCTCCCAACGCCCTCGTCGGGCCTCTCACCATTGCCACAACGCAGTAGGCCATCGCTCCCGCAATCATTTCCATAGCGCGGGACCGCTGACACCGCAGCCAAGCCCCAAATCACTGCGGCAGCCGCCGATGGGCCTCTGCACCACCGCCAAAACGTTGCAGCTGCCACAGCTGGGGCTCCGCACCACCAAGCACGCCGCCAGCCCAGACCAGCCGATGGCAATCGCTGGTGGCCGCATCGGGCCCGCAGTCGTTGGCGAGGGCGAGGGCACCAGAACTTCCTCGGCTCCAAGCTCCAGGCTCCGCAAGGCAAGCGGCAACGACGCCAAGCCTCCAGCCGAGCCGGAAACCCATCGGCCGTTGCAGAAGCCGTGAGGGGAAAAGTCCACCGCCGCTGAGCCGCAGGCCGAAACTCGGCCAAAAAGGCACCAACGGCATCTCCCGACTCTCCTCGGACAGCTCCGAGGGAATGAACAGCAGCCAAACGACCTCTCTCGCCACAGCAGCCAAAAACCTCCGATGCCCAAAAAGCTTACTCAACGCCGAGCCGCCATCTTGGGCATGCGCAGAACCAAAAATGGGCCCTGGGCAGCCTGAAAAGCTGGTCTCCAGCCCCCTCCTAGGCCAATCAACTGGCACCAATATCTGTCTAGTCTAACAAAGAGAGATAGGAGGCTGACATGATAGCATCTTCCAATATTTGAGGGGCTGCCTGCCCCAAAGAAGAGGAGGTCAAACTATTCTTCAAAGCCCCTGAGGGCAGGACAAGAAGCAATTGATAGAAGCCAATTAAATGAGCCTTGGTGGTGCAGGCTGTTCAATGCCTAGCACTTAGTTCCAGCTGCCTGCAATTATTGCAGGCTCGAATCCCACCAGGCTCAAGGTCGACTCAGCCTTCCATTCTCTCGGGGTAGGTAAAATTGAGGACCCAAGATTGTTGGGGGCAATTAGCTGACTTTGTAAAAATGCCACTTAGTAATAAGCAGGCATATACAATGGAATGAAGGCTGTTGCTGAGCGCATTGGGTTGTGCTCCAAAGATTGTAAGCCGCCCTGACTCTCGGGAGAAGGGCGGCATATAAATACGAATTAAAAAAAAAATCAAGGAGCAGATTAGAACTAAGGAGCAGCAGGAACTGGAAAGAGAAAACTGTTCAAAAAAGACTCCCTTAAATAGGAGCCAGCCGTGTGCGCCAAAAGCCAACACAATCCTAGGCTGCATCAACAGAGGGACTGAATCAAGATCAGGCGAAGGGTGAATATAAGGCCCTGGGAATCCTGCATCCAGTCCTGGTCACCACGATATAAAAAAGGGATGTTGGCACTTTGGAAAGAGTTCAGAGAAGAGCAACAGAGACCATTAGGGGACTGGAGGCTAAAAGGAAGGACTAAGGATGACAGGATAGCAGTCTTCCAGTGTCTGAGGGGCTGCCCCAAAGAAGAGGGGGGGGGTCACGCTCTTCTCCAAAGATCCCCTGAAGGCAGGACAAGGAGCAACGGGTGGAAACTGACCACAGAGAGAAACAACCTGGAATTAAGGAGGAATTTCCTGACAGAACAATTAATCAGCCTGCAGAAGTTGTGAATGCCTCAAACACTGGAAGTTTTTAAGAAGAGATTGGACAACCATGTGTCTGGAATGCAATAGGCCAGGGTTTCCTACCTGAGCAGAGGGTTGGACTACAGCACCTTTAAGGTCCCTTCCAGCTGTTTTTCTGTTTGCCCTTCCGAAACCTGGCTACCCAAGTCGGCGCCAGGCAGGGCCTCCAGCACCCCCGGCTCAGAACTTTCTCCCCTGCGCCTCTCCGGCGAGAATCCGGCTCTTCCCCTCCCGCTCCTCTCGGCCTCGGAAGAGGGGAGGGGTCTCAAGGTGCGACCTGGAGGGCGAGGGGGCCGGAATCTCCGCGGATAAACCTGGTTGAGGGTTGACTGTCGAGTCGAGTCTCCCTCGCACGTCCGCGCTGCGCTCTTGCCCCGGGAGTTTGGTCCTGCGCGGAGCCATTGAAGTTGGGAGAAGGGATTATTGAAGGAAGGAAGGAAGGAAGGAAGGAAGGAAGGAAGGAAGGAAGGAAGGAAGGAAGGAAGGAAGGAAGGAAGAAAGAGGGAGGGAGGGAGGGAGGCAGGCAGGCAGGCAGGCAGGCAGGCTCCCCGTGGCCCCCCCAGCTGACCTGTGATGAGCACCGTCTTGCCCCGCAGGCTGACCGAGTTCCGGCACCTGGGGGCCGCCCCCAAGTAGTAGTAGCGCAGCGCGCAGAGCCCCAGCAGCAGCGCCGCGCCCGCCCCCAGCAGCCCCGCCACCTCCATGGCCCGATCCCCGTCCTGGTCTCGCCCGCCGGCCCCGCAGCCCGCCAGCGCTTCCCTTTTACCGGGACGGCCCGCCCTCCGCTCCGCCCCCGCGTGGGAAAGCCAGGGACACCGGCACCACTGCCAGCCTCTCGCCCCGCCTCCTGGCCGACGGAGGGAGGGAGGGAGGGAGGATAACACAGTTGGAAGGGACCTTGGAGGTCATCTAGTCCAGGGGTTTCCAACCTTGGCGACTTCAAGACTTCTGGACTCAGCCAGCTTTGCTGGCTGAGGAATTCTGGCAGTTGAAGTCCAGAAGTCTTGAAGTTGCCAAGGTTGCAGACCCCTGATCTAGTCCAACACCCCCACCGCCCACCGCCGCCCATGCAGGAGACCCTACACCATTTCTGACCGAGGGCAGTCCAGTCTCTTCTTGAAAGCCTCCAGGGATGAAGCTCCCACAACTTCTGAGGGCAACTTCTGTTCCAGGGGTTGATTGTCCTCACTGTTAGAAAAAATTCTCCTTATTTCCAGGTTGAATCTCTCCTTGTTCAGTTTCCATCCATTACTCCTTGTCTGGCCTTTGGATGCCTTGGAGAATAGCTTGACCCCTTCCTCCTCCTCTCTGTGGCAGCCCCTCAAATACTGGAAGGCTGCTATCATGTCTCCCCTGGTCCTTCTCTTCCCTAGACCAGCCAGGCCCAGTTCCTGCAACTGTTCTTATGTTTCAGCCTCCAGTCCCCTCATCATCCTGGTTGCTCTTCTCTGCACTTTTTCTAGAGTCTCAACATCTTTTTTATAGTGTGGTGACCAAAACTGGATGCAGGACTCTAGGTGTGGCCTTACTAAGGCTTGGTATCAGTGCCTCCCTTGATCTCAATTGTATCCCTCTGTTCATGCAACTTAGGATCGCATTAGCTTTTTTGGCTGCTGCTGCACACGGCTGGCTCCTATTCAGCTGGTTGTCCACTAAGACTCCAAGATCCCCGTCCCAGTTCCTGCCATTGAGCCTGGTTTCACCCAGTCTATATGTGTCCTTTGGGTTTTTCTTGCCTAAGTGTAGGACTTGACCATAAAGCAAGATTAGTTGCTCAAGGATTTGCTCTGTCAGATAAGGACTATGATGAAGTGTTTGCACCTAGTCTGAGAACAAACATATTGAGAGCAGCATTAGTTTGGGCAGCTAAGAATAAATGTAAAATAAATCATGTTGATGTTGAAACTGCATATCTACATGCACCTTTACAACATACCATCTATATGAAAAAGCCATTAGGTTTAAAGGATGACGGAAGAACTTATTATTGGAAATTAAAGAAAAGTCTTTATGGTCTAAAGCAATCCAGTTATGAATGGAATAAATGTATTGTAAAGGAATTAGTTTCAATAGGTTTTGAGGCTGGTATAGCTGATCCTTGTTTGTTCCAAAGAAAAAAAGATGGTTTAATTTCTCTATTACTGTTATTTACGGATGACATAGCAATTATAACTAAAACTGAACAAGAAGCAAATGATATTGTTTATAGATTACAGAAAAAAATCAGGATTAGAAATTTAGGGGAAATTAAGCATTATTTGGGTCTTGATATATTATTATTATTATTTATTTATTTATTTATTTATTTATTTATTTAGACTTGTATGCCGCCCTTCTCCCTAAGGACTCAGGGCGGCAAACATTTAAAAACCATACAAATTACAATGAAAGTGAATTAAACAACTACAAGTCTAATATAGTGAAAACAAATAAAAGTTTAAAAATTTCACAAGCCAAGAAGATTAGCCAATTATTAAAACACTATAATATGGAACATTGTAAAACTGCTAAGACACCAATGAGTAAGGAATTTACACATAGTGATATTAAAAGTCCTATGTTTGATAAGGAAATATATCAATCCTTAATCGGTAGTCTATCATATCTGGGTAATTGGTCTGGACCAGATGCGGTTTTGGTCCGCGCTTGGAGGGCCGCTGATTGTTAAGGCCAAATACGTCAAGAAGACTCCACGCAGGTTCTTCCTCGGATGAGCTGACCCCGACACAGAGTCCGGGGGGCTCTTTTATTGGGTGAGTATAGGCGGGGTTAGTAGAGCATACTATGAGTACATTTTTCCATAAATGCAGGTGCAAAATTTGTGCGAGCAGCAAGCAAAAGGTTACAGTTTGTGGTTATGTGGTTGGAACAGGATATGTAGAAACAGACAGACAGTGCAGCTACATTCTCCACTGCTAACTTCCTGTACATGGTCCGACTCTAATAAGAATCTACACATACAGGTCACACAAAGGTTATATGTCAAATACAGAAGCAAAGGTTATATGTCTAATACACAAGTAACTAATGGATCCTTGTATGTGGTTCAGCTTTTACAGAAGCCTGCACACACAAGTTTTAATGGCTAATACAAAAGCAATTAATGATTTTATAGCAACAACCAGATATATCTTACAGTGTAAACCAATTGGCTAGGTATAATGCTGAACCAAATGAAAGGCACTGGCAAGCAGCTAAGCGAATACTTAGGTATCTAAAACACACAATCCATTATTCATTATATTTAGAACCAAGTAATGAATTAGTGTTAACTGCATATGCTGATGCAAGTTTTGCTACTGATATAATGACTCATAAGTCAACATCAGGTATAGTGGTAATGTTGCATAATGCTTTAATAGGATGGAAGTCTATTAGGCAACAACATATTAGTTTGTCCACTATGGAAGCAGAATTCTCATGTTTATCATTAATGTGTACAGAATTGATATATTATAAACAACTGTTGAAGGATATTGGAATTACTGTACGTGATCCGTTGATTGTTTATGAAGACAATCAATCTGCAATTAATATGGCTACTAATTTAGCTGTTAAAACAAGGTCTAAACATACTGATTTGAGATATTTGAACATTAGACACTGTGTTCAAAATAAATTAATTCAGTTAGAATACTGCATGACTGAACATAATATTGCAGATCATTTCACGAAAGCTCAAGGTGCAATTAAGCATAAAGAGTGTTGTGAGAATTTATTTATTTATTTATTAATTCGACTTATATGCCGCCCCCTCTCCGAAAGGACTTGGGGCGGCTTACAAAATAAAATCACACAACAATAAGTTAGATAAAACCAGATTAAACAATCAAGCTGAATTAACACTAAAATCGCAGCATTAAAACTCTAAAAAACCACCCCACCCCAGGGTCACAGCCCGGGTTGATTAAACAACCAGGTCTTCAGGTCGCGACGGAAAGTGCGGAGGTCAGGGGCCAGGCGAGCTCCAGGGGAAGTTGATTCCAGAGGTCAGGGCTGCAACAGAGTAGGCCCGTCGGGGACCGCCAGCCGGCACTGTCCGGCTGACGGGACAAGGAGCCCCTGTCTGTGAGATCGTACAGGTTAGTGTTGATGTCGGCAACAGTCGCTCCCTTAAATAATAGGGACCCATGTCATGAAGGACTTTGTATGTTAAAGTTAGAACCTTGAACCTCACTGGGCGCAACCGGCAACCAATGCAGGCAGCGCGGGAGGGCGACATGGGAGAACTGGGAACTCCCATCACCACCAGCGCATTTTGCACCAGCTGTAATCTCCGGATGGTGTGCAAGGGCAGTCCTAGATAGAATTATGGTTTAAAGATGTAATGTATTATATATTGACCTACCCAAAGGGGAGAATGTTTGGAATCTGTACACAAATTAGTTGGGTTGGCAATATATAAACCAACAATGTATGGTTGTAGCTTTAAGACAAAATCACTATATTGATTTATACTATATTCTGATTGGTTGATTATATTGCAAATTACCATAAGAGGGAGCTAGAGATCATAGCTTGCTCTCTCTGACATTCTGTTGCTATCTAAGGTTCTCTGTTGTATTTATGCTGTGCTTATACTTTGATATCTTTGTTTACTGTGAATGACAAAGGCAATCGGTAAGAAGACTTTGTAATTTGATATTATTTGGACTGTTAAACGTATATGACCTGGACCGTTTATTGGACTGTGCTATTTCTTAGAGTGAACTCCAACTCAATTCAGTGTATCTGTGTGTGGCTGAATAATTATTCATAACTACTCTCATAAACGTTTCCATGTGCATATCCTTGTTACTCAAGGGTTATTTTGTACATTTCATAACACATATAAAATAGATTAGGAACTCAAGTTAAAATAGGGGAGAAAATGGTAAGTGAGCACCTGTCAAATGACTGGGACCAGATGGATTACACCCAAAGGAACTGGCAGACAAGATCTCAGGACCACTGAATCAGATCTTTCAAAGATCCTGGAGCACCAGGAAAATGCCAGAGGACTGGAAAAGAGCTGATGTGGTTCCCATCTTCAAAAGGGAGGGGGTGGAAATGGAGCCAGGAAACCTATCAGCCTGACCTTAATACCTGGGAAGATTCTGAAAGAGATAACCAAGCAATGGATCTAGAGGTAAGAACGGCTGGGCGATTTCGGTGAATCCTTTCTCTGCCCTTTCCTAGGTGGAAATTCTGGGATCAGGAAGGCCACAGCAGTGGATCTGGCCCGGAGAGGCGCCTGTGTCATTCTGGGATGCTGCGACAAAGAGGAGACGATACATCCGGCGGGTAAGCGCCTGCTGTGCCTTTCCTCCATTCATTTGCATCCAGGTGATTTTTATTCATTTATTTAGGTGTGGCATCTGCAGAGTTCATGCAATCCCTGATATGCAACACAGATAAAACACACTCTATGTGCAAGTGGAAATGTAAGTTTTAATAAAACATCAACAAATACATGTGTATCAGTGGACAGTACAATAAGGTTTCCTGCCTAAGCAGGGGGTTTGACTAGAAGACCTCCCAGGTCCCTTCCAACTCTCTAACCCTATTCTAAAACCCGGTTATGTCCAGACAGAAATCTCTATCCCGTTTTAGACAAATGGCTGTCCAATCTCCTCTGAAAAATCTCCAGTGATGGAGCAGCCACAACTTCTGGAGGGAAGCCACCATGAATTGTTCTCCCGGCCATGAAATTGCTCCGCAAATCTCCCTCTCAAGAGCCTGCCTGCCTTTCCTCCCTCCCTCCCTCTCATTCCCATCTCCTCCCTCCTTTCTTTCCTTTCTTCCGAGCCCAAGAGGGAATGCGGGGAGGGTGAGAGGGTGGCAGCGCTGAGGATGAGCGTGCCTCTCCCAGGCGGGAGGCGGGGCGACGGTGGGTCCCCTCCCGGTATAAGGGAAAGCGCTGGGGGCTGCGGGGCCAGCCGGGATCGGGCCATGGAGGCGGCGGCGGCGGGGGCGCTGGGGGCGGGCGCGGCGCTGCTGCTGGGGCTCTACGCGCTGATTTACTACACCTTCGTGGCGACCACCTGGTGCCGAAACTCGGTCAGCTTGCGGGGCAAGACGGTGCTCATCACAGGTCAGCTGGAGGGACGGGGGGGCTCCGGGGGTCTCTCTCTCTCCCCCCTTCTCCTCTCTCTCTTTCTTCAATAATCCCCCCCTCCCAACTTCAATGGCTCCGCGCAGGGTCGAACTCCCGGGGCAAAAGCGCAGTGCGACCCCCGGCCGGGAAGGAAGGACGGGGAGCGGAAGAGCAGGGGGGGAATTCTCCGCTGGGCTGCGGGAGACCCGCGCTTGGACCAGCCAGGGGGAGCCTCGGAAGGACGAATAGACAGAGTTGGAAGGGACCTTGGAGGTCTTCTAGTCCAACCCTCCTGCTCCTGCAGGAGACCCTATACCAGAGGTATCCAATCTGCAGGGAGGGGGTTGGGGGAATTCGGGGGGGGGGGTTTCAAGCCCACAAGTCTTAAAGTTCACAAGTTGGACATTCTCACCCTTCCAGACAAATGGCGTCAAATCTTGTCTGAAAAGCCTCCAGTGATGGAGTAGCCACAACTTCTGGAGGCAGGCAGTTCCACTGGTTAATTGTCCTCCCCGTCAGGAAGTTTCTCCTTAATTCCAGGTGGGGACAAGGGTCTCTTCTCTCAGTCCCTGCCTCTGCTTTGGCTGCCCCACCGGCTGTAGTCCTCCCATCCCTCCCACCCCACCCGCCCCCCAGGATGGAGAGAAGCTGGGAGCAATTCTGAAAAGAAGCCAAACCTGCAGAAGAGCCAATCCAGCCCTGGAAGGGAGACAGGAGGAGCGGGGAAGTTTAGCAAATGGGACGGCCTGTTTTGCATTCCTGCAGAAGGAGGCCAGACAGTTGCCAGCAGAGAGATTCCCATGAAAGTATTGAAACACTTCCTGGGTCTTAGAGTGATTACAGGAAACATTTGGGCTAGTGGTGAAGGTCCCAAACCAGGAACCAGGAGATGGTGAGTTCTAGTCCTGACTTATGTGTGAAAGCCAGGCTAAGGGAAGTAGACCTCACTGCCTCCTGGTGATTGGCCCAAAGTTACCCATCTAGATTTCGTGCCTAAGGTAGGACTACAACCCAGCACCCACCCACTCTGATCCTTCTTGTACTAAGGAAAACCAGGGGGAAGTTTTCTTGTGTATATTTCTCACTCTGCCTTCTCTCTCTGGTTTGGGCAACCGCCTCTCCGAGCCTCTTCTGAATGGTTTTTTTTTTAGCAATTTCACATCCTGTCCAATGTCATTTTTGAAGGCTTCAAATTCATACATAAAGGGAGATTTGGCTCTTTGGTCCTTCAAAGTCACTTCTTACGTTGGAACAATTTATTGCTTAAATTGTGATGTGGGAAACAAGCAACTGCCTTCCCATTAAAAGGCCAACATCCAATGAGGGAGCAAAGGAATTTAGAAACGAACCACTGGCTTAAAAACTGGTGTCATGAAGGGAACTTTGGTTTCCCAGACCCTGGTCTGCATTTCCCACATGAAGGGCTGCTGGCGAGGGGTGAAGTGGACCTCACAAGAACTGGAAATAATATTTTTGGGAAAATAACCGGCTCAGAAGGGCTTTAGACTAAAATTGAGTTGGGAAGGGGAGCCAATCTTCACAACCTTTAGAAGCTAATACCAAGCAAAAACTACTAGGTAATCCATCATATAAGGAAGTAGGGAATCAAGAGAAGGAAGAAAAGCTCAGATGCCAAGTAGGAGGTTTAGGAAGCATTCCCAGGGGTCAGCCACAGAGATGCCTAATGGTCAAAGTTTAGGGAACAAACAGGGTGAACTTGAAATACTAGTTTAAGAGGGCAAGTATGATACAGTTGCCATTAGAGAAACTTGGTGGGATGAAAGTCATGACTAGAATGTATTGATAACAGGATACAAACTATGCAGAAGAAATGGATCTAACAAAAGAGGAGGTGGAGTTGCATGTTAGAAGTCACTTTCTCTCCACAGAGATGTACAAAACCAAGGGTGAAAACCACCTAGGATCCATAGGGCTCAACATAAAAGGAAAAAAAGAATGACATTGCTACAGGCGTATGCTATAGGGTGGCCAACCAAGCAGAAGAAACAGATGAACTCTTTGCTAATCAATTAAAGAACAAAGTGAAATTTTGAAAGGAGAATTAGTTAATTCCTCTCATCCATGCCTTCAATTGTTTTGTAACTTGTGTTAATAAATTGACATCCTGCAGAGCCAGGGGTGGGAGACCTGCGCCATCTTCTGGTCTGACAGAAGCATTGCACCCCACTTTTTTTGAAATGCCTTTCATTTTTTAGTTTATTATTATTAAACTTATTTGCCACCCATCTTGCTATGAAGTGGCCCTTTCAAAGTCCACAAGGACTCAAGGCATCTCAGCCAGGAATGCTGATCTGTACTTCAAACATCCCATGGATAGCTGTATGCCAGAATTGGATAAAATCTCACCACAAGGGGGAAAATCAGTGGCCATGAAAATGTTTGAAATATTCGAACCCTGTGGAATGTTTTATCAGTGCTAAATGAATGGTTGTAAGTGGAGGAGTGCTGGTATTACACCTGTATAATTTTAAATTATTCTTTATTGATGTAAGGCTGCACTGAAACAAATCATGCCCTGTGCCAGGATTTCTCAACTTGTGCAAAGTTAAGATGTTGTGTTCTCTTAATTCTGGGACTTGAAGTCCACCCACCTTAAAGTTTCCACGGTTGAGAAATATTGCCAAACAAATGTTTCACTGTGTGACACCACAAAAACTGCAATCACACAAATGCAGATCTGGCTCCTGGATCTCCATAGATGCTGGGCGATCTCAGTGAATCCTTTCTCTGGCTTTTCCTAGGTGGAAATTCTGGGATCGGGAAGGCCACAGCGGTGGATCTGGCCCGGAGAGGCGCCCGTGTCATTCTGGGATGCCGCAACAAAGCAAGAGGAGAATCAGCCATGTACGACATCCGACGGGTAAGCGCCTGCCATGCCTTTCCTCCGTTCTTCTCCATCCGGATGCTTTCCTGGAGATTTTTATTTATTTGTTTGTTGTGGTTCGCCAGCAGCCAGTGCAGACGGCAGCAGAATCGGACAGTGGGGAAGAAAGGGGACCAGTCAGGGAGTCTGGAGAGGACTCGGACGACGGCCCTGCATCCAATGCAGGGATGGGGCCAGGACCATCTGGGAGTGGGGGGCTGCCTTCAGAGCCTTCCGAGTCTGGCAGCAGTGAGGTAGAGGACTCAAGAGAGCCTGTTCCCAGTGCACGTGTGCGCAGAGCTGCTAGAAGGTGAGAGCAGCTGAAATAAAAGGAGTGACTCAGGAGTAAGGCTGGGAGGTGATTGCCCCTCCCATAAGATACAAAGGTCAGGCCAAGATGATGAAACTTTTGCAGGAAGCAAAGTCGTTCGATCGGTTCAGAGTTGTTCTTGAAGCTCTTTGTACTTCGGTTGGTTTATTTTTGTACTTCAGTTAGTTTCTTTTCTAGTTCATTTGATACTTCTGTTTTCGGCAGCACTTCACAGAACTGAAAGGTGGGTGCTTATCTCGGGGGACTGTTTCAGATTAATTCCGGCTGGGAATGAAAATAATTCCCAGCGTTGCAATAAAATAGGTCTTGTTTTTAAAATAAGTGTGTGCATAATTGCGGTTTAGGAAGCCTGGATCAGAACATTATTTAGCATATGGCATCTAAAGAGATCATGCGATTTGGGATATGGGACACGGATAAAACACACTATACACACAAACACAAATGTAAGTTTAAATAAAGGATCAACATGTAAATCAAATCAGTGGACAGTACAATAGGTGAGATGAAATATTAAGCTATTGTAAAACCATGATAATATCGCCATAATATGGTGCTATAGAGTCAGAATGGGACAGGTGTTATACAGGTAATCCTCATTTGCAGGAAAACAGAAATTTCCCTGCAAACAACGAAACAGAGGCTCACAAAAGGAAATGATCCTGCCTCTTGCTGAGCTGCTGGTGTTGTGATGCCCCACCTCCCGCTGGCCAGCTGCTGTTTGGGTTTCCGGCACACGTGTGTGCTTTGCAGTTTAGGCACGCGGTGTTAACAGGTTCGCCATCACTGTCGTAGGTCATCTAGTCCAACCCCCCGCCCAAGCGGGAGACCCTACACTCCATTTCTGACAAGTGGCAATCCAGCCTCTTCTTGAAAGCCTCCAGGGATGAAGCTCCCGCAACTTCTGAGGGCAACTTCTGTTCCATGGGTTGATTGTTCTCACTGTGAGAAAATTCCTCCTTATTTCCAGGCTGAATCTCTCCTGGATCAGTTTCCACCCATGATTCCTTGTCTGGCCTTCGGGGCAGTGGTGGGATTCAAATTTTTTTACTACTGGTTCTATGGGTGTGGCTTGGTGGGCAGGGCAGGGGAAGGAGACTGTAAAATCTCCAGTCAGGTGCTATTTGCTGGTTCTCCGAACTACTCAAAATTTCTGCTACTGGTTCTCCAGAACTGGTCAGAACCGGCTGAAGACCACCTCTGCTTCGGGGGCTTTGGAGAATAGCTTGACCCCCTCTTCTCTGGGGCAGCCCCTTATAATTAAGCAAATCATTTCAGCTGTTATGTGAATCCGGCTTCCTCTCTTGACTTGGTTTGTTGGAATCCTCTTGGGGTGATGATCACATGGCCTCACGACATGCCACCACAGTAGATATACACTGGTTGCCAAGTGCCTGAATTTTGATCACGTGACTCCTGGGGATGCTGAAATGGCCGTAAGTGTGAGGATTGGTGGTAAATCACTTTTTTCACTCACATTGTAACTTCGAACAGTCACTAAATGAATGGTTGTAAGTCGAGGACTGCCTGTGTTGTTTTATTGTGCACCACCCAGAGAGATTGCCGGGAGGTGAGCAGACCTACATAGAAGGTGAGTAAGTCGGGATCCCAGCTTTGAAGCCATACTGCATCCCGAAGCTCAGGATTCCTCCCACTCCTTTTCCAGGAAAGTGGGAACTCAGAGGTGATCCTGATGATCCTGGATCTGGGCAACCTGAACTCCGTGCGAGCATTTGCGCAGACCTTCTTAGCATCGGAGCCCCGTCTGGACATCCTCATCAACAACGCAGGTGCGGCCAGAGCAGACCCTCCCCAGGGTCTCTGGAAGGGGAAGGAATATTGAAGGGGGGATTGTCCGGGATTTCTCTCCCTTTGGGGATTTGGCCAGAACTAGAGAAGCGGCTCTCTCCTATTTGTGGCTGTTCATTTTTCTTATACTGCCTTTACTGTTATTTTTACAAATAACTCAAGGCAGCAAGTCCTCCTCCTGTTTTCCTCTAAACAACAACCCTGTGAGGTGGGTTGGGCTGAGAATGAGGGACTGGTCCAGAGTCACCCAGCTGGCTTTGTGCCTAAGGCAGGACTAGAACTCCCCGTCTACTGGTGATTGGCTCAAAGTTACCCAGTCGGCTTTCAGGGCTGATAGGATTTGAACTCATGGCCTCCCATTTTCTAGGCTTAAGCACTAGACAAAACTGACTTAACTGACTGCAAAAGGCTCTTGTCTTAGCTACTAAATCAAACTAGATACTTTACAGGTAATCCTCGGCTTATGACCGTGATGGAGCCTGCCCATTATGGTTGTAAGGCATGACTCTTACAAAGCGGGTAACTCCTGTGACCACTAGAATTTCAAGACCTTTGTTGTGGTGGTTATTAAGGGAACCATTTTTCATAATGGGGTGTTTTTGCTGAAAAGTGGAAGAAACTCTGTTTTTTGACAAAAATGTCATAACTCACAGCCACATGGTTGTGGGACATGTTGCTCAGTGAAGGCCAGTTGCCAAGTACCTAAAATGTGGCCATGTGACCCTAAGGGGAATTGGGGGATAATATCTTCTGGGTATCTGTTGTAACTTCAAATGATCTGGACGACAATCTATAATCCACTTACTTGGCATGCTGTGGTGGCGCGGTGGTTAGAACGCAGTGCTGCAGGCTACTTCTGCTGACTACCAGCTGTTCTCACCCAGACTTAACAGAATCACAAAACAGACTCATTGTCCCCAAAAAAAACCCTTCAGCCTCCACTTGTGCCTTTACTTCCGAGTCGACCCTTGTTCCTCAGCTGTTCCCTTCTCCTGACAGCTCTGCGCATGCGCACATCGGGAACAGGCTCCAGCTGTTCTTCTTTCCCACTTTTCTCCGACTCCAAAGGCAGCTGATAAATGTTGGACGGCCTTGGCCCCATCCCTGCCTCCGATGCAGAGCACCTGTCGGAGCCTTCCCCAGACTCCGGGACTGGCCCGAGTTCCTCCCCAACCTCCTCACCGTCCCAGTCTGCTGCCAGCTCCACTGGCAGCTGGCAGGCCACAACACGAACTGCCTGCAATTTGGCAGTTCAAATCTCGCCAGGCTCCAGGTTGACCCAGGCTTCCGTCCTTCCGAGATGAGTAAAATGAGGACCCAAATTGTTGGGGGCAAGACGCTGACTCTGTAAATCGCTTAGAGAGGGCTGTCAAGCACTGTGAAGCGGTATATAAGTCGAAGCGCTATTGCTATTGCTACTTTTCTGGCAGGAGTCCTTAAGGCTGGCCAAACCGCTGATGGCTTTGACCAGGCCTTCCAGGTCAACTACTTGGCCCATTTCCTGCTGACCCACCTGCTCCTGGACCGGCTGAAGCGCTGCGCCCCGAGCCGGATCGTAATTCTGTCCTCAATAGCGCACATCTGTGGGAAGATTGACTTTCAGACCATGCACAAGCCAGGGAAGGTGATGCAGAATGCTCTACATTCATATAGCAACAGCAAACTAGCCAACCTTCTCCATGCCAGAGAATTGGCCAGGCGGTTGGAAGGAACCAATGTCACCTGCTACGCGGTTCATCCGGGTGAGTGGAAGTCCAGCTCCAAGGCGCCCCAGATGGAGCAACCAGATCCAGATATTCCTTTAAGTCCTGTTGTTTTCACTTCCTTTTGCTCTTCAGTACAAAACGAGCATTCCTGCCACTGCAGCAGTCCAGGTGAACACTTGTCACCCTGCATTGTTAGAATTATTTTCATCCTGCGTTATTAAAAATGATGAAAGGATGAAGGAAGGATTCATTCAGAAGGGCTGAGCTGAGTCTTTCTCTCTCCCTGGGCACAGAGGATCCTAGCAGTCGGAATGCCAATTGTCGTGGCCTGAAACGGGCAGGGTGGTTCCTCTGCCATCCAAGGCTCTGGAATTGCTGGGGTGGCGGTGGGGGGTCTGCTGCTATGCCCCCCTTGATTATTACAGATGATGCTAAATGTTGGCAACCCAGATTTCTATCATACAGAAGCAAGAAAAGAATAACTTCCCTACAATTGTTTCACGTTTACATTCACATCTTCTAACCAGAAAAGCCATGATTTAATATTCTTCATTTGAAGGTAGAGGTAGTCCGGGCCTTACGGCCTCTCTTTTAGTGACCGAACTTACAACAGCACTGAAAAAAATTACTTATGACTGATTGTCACAGTTTCGACTGCTGCAGCATTCCCCAGGGCCACGTGGGGATGCTTGGCAACTGCCTCGTATTTACGATGGTCACAGTGTCCCAGGGGTCACAGAATCCCCTTTTGCGACCTTCTGACAAGCCAAGTCAGTGGGGGAGCCAGATTCACTTAACAATCAGGTTACTCACTTAACAACTGCAGCAAGAAAGGTCATAAAATGGGGCAAAATTCACTTAGCAAATAATTCACTTAGCAACAGGCATTTCAGGTTTGATGGCAGTCGTATGTCGAGGCCATACCTGTACATGCCAATGGCCAAGCATCCTAATTTTGATCACGTGACCCTTGGGAATGCTGCAGCGGTCACAACTGTGAAAACCAGTCGTAAGTCCCTTTTTTCAGTGCCATTGTGGAAGCCCCAGCAGGACCCTAGCCTGCAAGCAAGATTTGGCCAGGTCCTCAAGGGTTAAGTTTCGGGGCTTAACTGTGGTTGTAAGTCAAGGACCATCTCTTACATTCTTCATTGGAATGTATTAGCCCCCCAGTTGTGTGTTGTCATGTGTGCAACAACACACACATACAAACACACGTACATATACGCACTATTTTAACCAAGTGAACGAACAGATAGAAGATCATATTGCAGAATGATATTAACCTATTAACCAAGGACAGTGGACTGAGGTGTGCAATGCAGCACACAGATACACACACACACACTCTTTGCACCATCGCCCACTCACTTCAGCATTTTGTCTTCCCAAAAATATTTAGGAGTTGTCCCAAGGCTGCCAAAGGGACAACGGGGTTGTGCGAAGGGTTTATTTGGGATCTCCTCCTCTTCCTCCTCCATCTGGGTCCCTGTGGAAGATGCTTCTTTCTATCCTGGGCCATGCACACAACCAACTCTCTTTTGCTTTCAGGAACTGTTAGAACTGAAATTGCTCACTCCTCTCCACGCTGGATAGTTTGGACCTTTGGGTTCATAAAGCTGTTCGTACGAGATAGCAAAGCGGGCGCCCAGACCTCCATCTACTGCGCCACTGAGGAGGGCATCGAGAGGCTGAGCGGCCAGTATTTCGTGGACTGCCGGCCAAAGGTGCCCTCACCACAGGCCCACGATGACCAGCTGGCTAAGAAGCTCTGGGAATTCAGTGAGAGGCTGCTGGGACTGACCACTTGAGATGAGAAGGGTCGGAGACGGAGTTTGGGGTAACAGAAAGCAGGTGTCCGATTAACCTGGGAGATCAAACTGCAGGGAATTCAAACACTGCCCAGAGGCTGCAGGGTGACTGAGACAAGCGTTGAATTTTGTCATGGTGATTTGCTCAGTGTTGGGCATAACAAATAAAGAAACAAACTTCATCAAGTCATTTGTCGCTCTCTTCTCCATCAGTGCAAGGAGGTAAGGGTGGTTTGCTAAGAGGAGGAGGAGGAGGAGGAGGAGGAGGAGGAGGAGGAGGAGGAGGAGGACTGTGGGGTCCTTGGTGCTCCCTGAGGTTAGCTTTTTTCTTGCAGACGTTTCATGACCCAAGTAGATAACATCAGCAGTGCTAGAAGGGGAGTGGGGTTTGCAGGGAGGAGGAGGAGCCGGAGGACTGTGGGATCCTTGGTGCTGAGTTTGGTGGTTTTCTTGCAGACGTTTCATGAGCCAGCTAGGTAATGTCACCAGTGCTAGAAGGGAGTAGGGTTTACTCTCTGGGGTTCTCTTCTTGGTGCTTCCTTGATGAGGCTGCGGCTGTTTACACTGAAGCCGTTGGGGAGACAAGCAGGGAGCAGACCCCGTTCCTTCTAGCGCTGATGTGGCCTGCTTCTCAAAACAAGATACTACAGGTAGTCCTTGACTTATGACCAAGATTGGGACCAGATTCTCCCTGCTGCTAAGCAACCTGGCTGCCAAGCAAGCCGTGCCTGATCCTAGAACCTCTTTCACCATTGTTGTTAAACAAATCACTGCAGTTCACCGAATCCTGCGGTCAGTAAGTGGATCCAGCTTCCCCTCTTGACTTGGTTTATCGGAAGCCGGCTGGGAAGGACACAAACCGTGATCCCATGAACCCCGGATGCTGCAATTGGGGCCAATACACGGCGGTTGCCAACCGGTCAGATTTTGATCACAGTTATGGCTGCTTCATCACCGGAGGGTTTCAAGAAGAGGCTGGAGAGCCATTTGGGTGAAATCCTATAGGTGTTGTGGCCCGTTGGCTGTCAGCCAAGCTAGCAGCAGAGTCAGGGGAAGGAGAAGGGGAGGGGGGAGCCAGCATTGTGCTGGAGCTTCCCTTGCTGTATGGTTGTGGGATGAAGATAACCATCTTTTCACACTATGAAGACGACAATGCAAAGATTGGACATTAGATGAATCTCGACATAACCGAGTTATAGCTTGAGGATGCCTGATATAATCCAATAAAGAAAAGTTTGTATGGAAGCATTTGTAGTGTTTAACTCCTTACCTCAGGTATTTTGGAAAGATAAATATTGCCTGGGACATTCCTGAGACTAGACAACCTTCCTTTCCTTCTTTCCTTCCTTCCTTCGTGCCCGCCCTCCCCTCCCTCCCTCCCCTCCTTCCTTCTCATGCCTATCACCTTCCTTTCCTTCCTTCCTTCCTTCCTGCCCGCTCTCCGTTCCTCCCTCCCTTTCTTCCTAACACAGCAGGGCGAGAGGGCGGCAGGTTGCTGGTGGCCAGGGGACCCTCCCTTCGGAGGCAGGACGGAAGACCACCTGGAGAGGCCAGGAGGAGGGGGCGACGGGCGGACGAGAGGGTGGCAGCGCTGCGGGTGACCGAGGCTCTCCTATGCGGGGGCGGGGCGACGGTGGGGCCCCTCCCGGTATAAGGGAAGCGCTGGGGGCTGCGGAGCCACCGGGGATCGGGCCATGGAGGCTGCGGGGGCGATGGGGGCGGGCGCGGCGCGGCTGCTGGGGCTCTGCGCGCTGATTTACTACAAACTCGGGGTGGCCACCTGGTGCCGGAACGCGGTCAGCCTGTGGGGCAAGACGGTGCTCATCACAGGTCAGTTGGGAGGGAGGCAGGGGGGTCTTGCGGGGCATTGCCTCTCTCTCTCTCTCTGTCTCCCTCCCTCCCTCCCCCCCCCCCCCTCTCTCTTTCTTTCTTTCTTTCTTTCTTCAATAATCTCTTTCCCAACTTCAATGGCTCCGCGCAGGACCGAACTCCCGGGGCACAAGCGCAGCGCAGCGTCGGAGGGAGACGCGAGTCGAGAGTCAACCCTCAACCACGTTTGTCCGCGGAGAATCCCCCCCACAAGTCCTCCTTGACCCAAAGGCGCTTTAGCCACAACCCAGAAAGTCCGGCCATCAAAAGCCCCGTGGGAAGAAACCGGGGCAGAACCGAACCGGGAGGCTCCGCGGATGCCAGCCATCCCCGGGGCTGCCTCGGACCCCCGGCCGGGAAGAAAGGACGGGGAGCGGAAGAGCAGCGGGGGGATTCTGGGCTGGGCTGAGCCAGGGGGAACCTCGGACGGACGAACAGAATAACAGAGTTGGAAGGGACCCTGGAGGTCTTCTAGTCCAACCCTCCTGCTCCTGCAGGAGACCCTATACCAGGGGTATCCAATCTGCAGGGAGGGGGTTGGGGGAATTCGGGGGGGGGGGTTTCAAGCCCACAAGTCTTAAAGTTCACAAGTTGGACATTCTCACCCTTCCAGACAAATGGCGTCAAATCTTGTCTGAAAAGCCTCCAGTGATGGAGTAGCCACAACTTCTGGAGGCAGGCAGTTCCACTGGTTAATTGTCCTCCCCGTCAGGAAGTTTCTCCTTAATTCCAGGTGGGGACAAGGGTCTCTTCTCTCAGTCCCTGCCTCTGCTTTGGCTGCCCCACCGGCTGTAGTCCTCCCATCCACCCCACCCCACCCGCCCCCCAGGATGGAGAGAAGCTGGGAGCAATTCTGAAAAGAAGCCAAACCTGCAGAAGAGCCAATCCAGCCCTGGAAGGGAGACAGGAGGAGCGGGGAAGTTTAGCAAATGGGACGGCCTGTTTTGCATTCCTGCAGAAGGAGGCCAGACAGTTGCCAGCAGAGAGATTCCCATGAAAGTATTGAAACACTTCCTGGGTCTTAGAGTGATTACAGGAAACATTTGGGCTAGTGGTGAAGGTCCCAAACCAGGAACCAGGAGATGGCGAGTTCTAGTCCTGACTTATGTGTGAAAGCCAGGCTAAGGGAAGTAGACCTCACTGCCTCCTGGTGATTGGCCCAAAGTTACCCATCTAGATTTCGTGCCTAAGGTAGGACTAGAACCCAGCACCCACCCACTCTGATCCTTCTTGTACTAAGGAAAACCAGGGGGAAGTTTTCTTGTGTATAGTTCTCACTCTGCCTTCTCTCTCTGGTTTGGGCAACCGCCTCTCCGAGCCTCTTCTGAATGGTTTTTTTTTTTAGCAATTTCACATCCTGTCCAATGTCATTTTTGAAGGCTTCAAATTCATACATAAAGGGAGATTTGGCTCTTTGGTCCTTCAAAGTCACCTCTTACGTTGGAACAATTTATTGCTTAAATTGTGATGTGGGAAACAAGCAACTGCCTTCCCATTAAAAGGCCAACATCCAATGAGGGAGCAAAGGAATTTAGAAACGAACCACTGGCTTAAAAACTGGTGTCATGAAGGGAACTTTGGTTTCCCAGACCCTGGTCTGCATTTCCCACATGAAGGGCTGCTGGCGAGGGGTGAAGTGGACCTCACAAGAACTGGAAATAATATTTTTGGGAAAATAACCGGCTCAGAAGGGCTTTAGACTAAAATTGAGTTGGGAAGGAGAGCCAATCTTCACAACCTTTAGAAGCTAATACCAAGCAAAAACTACGAGGTAATCCATCATATAAGGAAGTAGGGAATCAAGAGAAGGAAGAAAAGCTCAGGTGCCAAGGAGGAGGTATAGGAAGCATTCCCAGGGGTCAGCCACAGAGATGCCTAACGGTCAAAGTTTAGGGAACAAACAGGGTGAACTTGAAAGACTCGTTTAAGAGGGCAAGTATGATACAGTTGCCATTAGAGAAACTTGGTGGGATGAAAGTCATGACTAGAATGTACTGATAACAGGATACAAACTATGCAGAAGAAATGGATCTAACAAAAGCGGAGGTGGAGTTGCATGTTAGAAGTCACTTTCTCTCCACAGAGATGTACAAAACCAAGGGTGAAAACCACCTAGGATCCATAGGGCTCAACATAAAAGGAAAAAAAGAATGACATTGCTATAGGCGTATACTATAGGGTGGCCAACCAAGCAGAAGAAACAGATGAACTCTTTGCTAATCAATTAAAGAACAAAGTGAAATTTTGAAAGGAGGATTAGTTAATTCCTCTCATCCATGCCTTCCAATTGTTTTGTAACTTGTGTTAATAAATTGACATCCTGCAGAGCCAGGGGTGGGAGACCTGCGCCATCTTCTGGTCTGACAGAAGCATTGCACCCCACTTTTTTTGAAATGCCTTTCATTTTTTAATTTATTATTATTAAACTTATTTGCCACCCATCTTGCTATGAAGTGGCCCTTTCAAAGTCCACAAGGACTCAAGGCATCTCAGCCAGGAATGCTGATCTGTACTTCAAACATCCCATGGATAGCTGTATGCCAGAATTGGATAAAATCTCACCACAAGGGAAAAATCAGTGGCCATGAAAATGTTTGAAATATTCGAACCCTGTGGAATGTTTTATCAGTGCTGTTGTACCTTCAAACAGTCACTAAATGAATGGTTGTAAGTCAAGTAGTGCTGGTATTACACCTGTATAATTTTAAATTATTCTTTATTGATGTAAGGCTGCACTGAAACAAATCATGCCCTGTGCCAGGATTTCTCAACTTGTGCAAAGTTAAGATGTTGTGTTCTCTTAATTCTGGGAGTTGAAGTCCACCCACCTTAAAGTTTCCACGGTTGAGAAATATTGCCAAACAAATGTTTCACTGTGTGACACCACAAAAACTGCAATCACACAAATGCAGATCTGGCTCCTGGATCCCCATAGATGCTGGGCGATCTCAGTGAATCCTTTCTCTGGCCTTTCCTAGGTGGAAATGCAGGGATCGGGAAGGCCACAGCGGTGGATCTGGCCCGGAGAGGCGCCCGTGTCATTCTGGGATGCTGCAACAAAGCAAGAGGAGAATCTGCCATGTACGACATCAGACGGGTAAGCGCCATGCCTTAATAGGTGACAACATAATAGACAAGATAAATTCGAATAAAACCGTAATAAAATCACCATAATATTATTATTAGTTATTGGACTTAATATGGCACCATAGACTCGCAGTGGGATAGATGTTATAATTTGATATCTAAGGGAAGCTCACCATCTAACTCCATCTGTTATGGCTGCAACGAGATCATCTCAGCTGCCTTGAAATTTCCTAAGAAGACATTCTTGGACTGTACTTGTTGTTGACAGACATGAACATTGGGTGCTATCTAACAACATGAAATTCTACAGTGAAGAAAGGAAGGTTCTACATTTAGGCAAGAAAAACAAATACACAGGTCCAGTATACGTGGTACCTTGCTCAGTACTAGTAACTGTGAGAGGGATCTTGGAGTCCTAGTGGACAATCATTGAAATAAGAGACAGCCGTGTGCTGCAGCTGCCCCAAAAGCCAATACAACAATAGGCTGCATCAACAGAGGGACTGAATCAAGATCAGGTGAAGTTTTAATACCGCTTTATAAGGCCCTGGTAAGACCCCACATGGAATAATGGATCCAGTTTTGATTGACACGGTGTAAAAAAGATGTGGAGACTCTGGAAAGAGTGCAGACAAGAGCAACCAGGATGATGAGGGGACTGGAGGCTAAAACATATGAAGAACGGTTGCTGGAACTGGGCATGCCTAGTCTAGTGAAGAGAAAGACCAGCGGAGACATGATAGCAGTGTTCCAATATTTCGGGGGCTGCCCCAAAGAAGGGGGGCTCAAGCTATTCCCCAAAGCCCCTGAAGGCAGGACAAGAAGCAACAGATGGAAACTGACCAGGGAGAGAAGCAACCGGGAATTAAGGAGAAATTTCCGGACGGAACAATTAACCAGTGGAAGGACTTGCCTCCAGAAACTGTGAATGTTCCAACACTGGAAGTTTTTCAGAAGAGATTGGACAACCATTTGTCTGGAATGGTACAGGGTTTTCTGCCTAAGCAGGGGGTTGGACTAGAAGACCTCCAAGGTCCCTTCCAACCGTTATTCTATTCTATTCTGGAATTGTTTGTACCTGTTGAGGAATTACACAGCAGTTGCCCAGATAACAAACTTGTGTGTTTGTATGTGTGTGTCTATGTCTGTGTATAGATGATGGATAGATGGATGGATGGATGGATGGATCGATCGATCGATCGATCGATGGATCGATGGATCGATGGATTGATGGATTGATGGATTGATGGATGGAAAAAGCACACTCAAAATCACACAAAAGGTGAAATCATATCAGATACCTGTACAATTAGCCCAGGGCTGAATGCTCTCCCCATTGCTCTTCTCTCTCTATACCAGGGGTGTCAATCAAAAGGCCTGCAGGCCGGATGAGGCCCGCAATGTGGTCAGATCTGACCTGCAGGGCCATCCTGGAAAATGTAAGGGGCTGACCAGCATGGCTTCAGCCCCGTCTACCCAATGCAAAGAGGAAACATGCCAGCAGTTTGAGGAGTAGCATCAAGCTGGCCACGCCCTCCCAGCTGGCCACACCCCTGCCCCTCCCAAGGTCACCCACAGCCCTGATGCGGCCCTGAATGAAATTGAGCCTGACACCCCTGCTCTATGCCAAGGGCTGCATCTCAAAGGGTCCCTCCGTTAAAGTACTGGAGTTTGCAGATGATACAGCGGTCAGGGGTCTCATTCCAGATGGTGATGAATCTGCATTCAGACAGGAGTCCTAGTGGACAGTCCTTTAAATAGGAGCCAGGCGTGTGTGGCTGCAGCCAAAAAAGCCAATCCTAGGCTGCATCAACAGAGGGACTGAATCAAGATCAAGGGAGGCACTAATACCACTCTATAAGGCCTTAGTAAGGCCACGCCTAGAGTCCTGCATCCAGTTTTGTTCACCAAACTAGAAAAAAGTTGTTGAGGCTCTAGAAAAAGTGCAGAGAAGAGCAACAAAGATGATGAGGGGACTGGAGGCTAAAACATACGAGGAACGGTTGCAGGAACTGGGAATGTCTAACGACACTGGGGGAGACGTGTTAGCAGTCGTCCAACATTTGAGGCGCTATCAGAGAGAAGAGGAGAGCATCTGAGGGCAAGTCGAGGAGGAGACTGTGAGGTCCTTGGTGCTCTCTGACCTTGGCTGGCTGGGGAATTCTGGGAGTTGAAGTCCATATCTTAAGGTTGCCAAGGTTGGGCATCAAATGGTATATGTAAGATGCCAGGAGCCGACTGGATTAATCCACGGTGATGCTGGGGAGATACCTGATCCAAATATTCCTTTAAATGCTGGTTTTTTTAAATGTCCTTTTTACTCTTCAGTAGGAAATGAGCGTCCCTGCCAAGTGAACACTTTTCATCCTGCATTATTAGAATTATTTTCACACTGCATTATTAAAAATGGTGAAAGGCTGAAGGAAGAATTCGTTCAGAAGGGCTGAGCTACGTTTCTCTCTCGGTCTGGCGCCTTCCAGCCCATCCTGGGCACAGAGGATCCTGGCAGCTGCAACGCCGGTTATCGTGGCCTGAAACAGGGGCAGGATTGTTCCTGTGCCATCTGAGGCTCTGGAATAGCTGGGGTGGGGGTGGGGGTCTGCTGCTATGCCCCCCTGCATGATTGCAGCTGCTAACCATGGGCAGCCTGGTTTTCTGACAAATGGAAGCAAGGAAAGATTAACAGAGAAAGAATAACTTTTCAACGATGCTTTCATGTTTTCACCCACACTCTTCTAACCAACTCAGGGAAAGCACGGAAAAGTCATTATTTAACATTCTTCATTTGAAGGTAGAGGTAGTCCTCGCCTTATGACCTTTCTTTTAGTGACCTTTTGAAGTTACAAAAAGGGACTTAGGACTGTATTTCATACTTACAAGCATTGCAGCATCCCCATGGTCACGTGATCAAAATTTGCCCGCTGTTTGATAAATGGTTGAATAATAGAGGTAGAAATTAGGAAGTGGGAAAACAGCTGCGGTGCGGGTAGGGGCAGTGGTGGGTTCCAAAAAAATTATCTTACCCGTCCGGAGAGCTCGCTGTTACAGATATCATCACAGGATGGAAGCGGTTGCAAGTAAAGCCGCCTTCTGCAATTGACCGATGGCGAATTTGTCAATGCCAATGATGGTGCTCCAGTGGTGCTCCAGTTGTTTTGGGATTTGCACCCAAGGCGCCTATTTCTATTGGTACCACCCTTGCTTGCCTTTGCCACAGTTGTTCTATTCCTAGTTGTAGGTCTTTGTATTTTCTTAACTTCTCCAGTTCTTTCTCTTCTGCTGGTAAATTCTTTCTGTTTCTAATCACACATGGCCAAATAAAATATTCAATTCTATTCAACTCAAGTCGGACCGGTGCGGGGGGGGGAGGGTAAGAGGGGAGGGTTCCACATGAGTGGCAGGTAAGTGCCTGCAGATGCAGCTCCATTTCCATGAGTGGCTGGCATGCATGCCCACCGCTAATGCAAACGGAGCCCACGTGACTGCCCGGTGCTCATGCGAGGAGGATGCGTACATGCTCAACCGCCACTTCCCTGGCCCGGTTCTGAAGGGCTGAAGGCTGGGTAGGGGGGCATTGCCCAGGGGTTGGGGACCCCTGCCCTACACCATTCCAGGCAAATGGCTGTCCAGTCTCTTCTTAAAAGCCTCCAGTGTTGGAGCGTTTACAACTTCTGCAGAGAAAATGTTCCACTGATTAATCATTCTCACTATCAGGAAGTTTCTCCTTAATTCCAGGTTGCCTCTGTCCCTGATTAGTTTCCATCCATTGCCCCTTCCTTCCTTCCTTCCTTCCTTCCTTCCTTCCTTCCTTCCTTCCTTCCTTCCCTTCCTTCCTTCCTTCCTTCCTTCCTTCTTCCTTCCTTCCTTCCTTCCTTCCTTCCCTTCCTTCCTTCCTTCCTTCCTTTCCTTTCCTTTCCTTCCTTCCTTCCTTCCTTCCTCCTCCTTCCTTCCTTCCTTCCTTCCTTCCCTTCCTGCCTTCCTTCCTTCCTTCCTTCCTTCCTTCCTTCCTTCCTTCCCTTCCCTGCCTTCCTTCCTTCCTTCCTTCCTTGTATAGAATAATAGAATCACAGAGTTGGAAGGGACCTTTGAGGTCTTCTAGTCCAGCCCCCTGCTCAAGCAGGAGAACCTATAATATTTCAGACAAGTGACCGCCCAGTCTCTTAAAGTCCCCCAGTGATAAAGCCACCACAACTTCTGGTGGCAAGCAGTTCCACTGGTTAATTGTCCTCACTGTCAGGAAATTTCTCCTTAATTCCAGGTTGTTTCTCTCCTCAGTGAGTTTCCATCTGTTGCTTCTTTTTCTGCTTTCAGGTGCTTTGGAGAAGAGATGGACACTGTTTTTCTTTGTGGCAAATATTGGAAAATGTTATGTCAGCCCTAAGACACCCTTAGTTTCTGAATCCCTTCAGGAGATACAGCTTGTAAACAAAGGAACAAACGAACAAAGGTATCCATAAGGAACTGAGGCTCTGCTCTTTGCTGTCTCCTCACCTGGAATTAGAAAGAATCGTAGAGTTTCAGGAAAGTACGATGGAAAAGGCATCACTAGGCGGTCCAAGCAGAAATCTGCAAACGGAGATCCAAGGGCCTCAGGAAAGCCAAGGGTTTATTTATTACTGTGGTGGGTTGCACAGCCAGCCAGATGTTCAGACTGGATTTGGGGTTTTATCCATCGCTCGAGTCCTTCCCAAGGGCCTGGGATAGGCAGGTGTGGGTGTTTGATGGTGATGACGGTCTTGTGGCAGGATGGAAGCTGTTTTGAGTCAAGCTGCCTTTGCAATTTATTTATTTATTTATTTATTTATTCGACTTATATGCCGCCCCCCCCTCCAAAAGGACTCGGGGCGGCTTACAACATAAAAAACACACAACAATAAATTAGTTAAAAACAAATTAAACAATCAAGCCGAATTAACACTAAAATTGCAGAATTAAAACTCTAAAAAGACCACCCCACCCCAGGGTCACAGCCCGGATTGGTTAAACAACCAGGTCTTCAGGTCGCGACGGAAAGTGCGCGGAGGTCAGGGGCCAGGCGAAGCTCCAGGGGAAGTTGATTCCAGAGGATTGATGGGGATTCTGTCATTGACAATAGACCTCAAGTGGTGCTCCAGATGTTTTGGGATGGCAAGGCGACTATTGGGACTACCTTTGCTTTCATGCCTAAAGTGGGACTAGAACTCACAGTCTCCTGGTGATTAGCCCAAAGTCACCCAGCACGCTTTTGCAAACTCGTAAAGCATTCCTGGCCTGCTCTTGAGTTGCCATATGCAGGAGGAGGGAGGACTGATGGAGAAGCTCAGTTGCTATGACCAGAAGCTCATTCTACACATACCTTTCTCCAGATTGTATCCCAGGTTACTAAACTAAGCTGGAGAGGCGTGTTTTCTACAGCCCAGAAAGTGCTCTGGTTGGAGAATGTGATTTATGACACCCCCTGGAAGGAGGGGGGAAATAGGGTCATAGGTGGGCAGTAAATTACATGGGGCAGAGCCAACTGCACTTGGGAAAGTGTTGACATGTTGCTCCTAATAAACAATTGGATTTCTTTGGAAACTTGGCTCAAGGCTCATGAATTAATCAGGGCATCCATCGGAACCCTGACAGCTTTCATGGCTAAAGTGGGACTAGAACTCACTGACTCCTGGTGACTGGCCCAAAATTACCCACCCGGCTTTCATGCCTAAGGCAGGACTAAAACTCATGGTCTCTTGGTGATTGGCCCAAAGTCACCCAGCAGGCTTTCTGTCTAAGGCGGAACTAGAATTCACAGTCTCCTGGTAGAAACCTGGTGCCTTCACCACTAGACCAAACTGGCCCTCATAATGCTCAAGAGAGCAGGCTTCTCCCCAAGGAAGGCCAGACGTATGGACTTGACGGGGGGAAGGGGTCAAATAAGCCCAAGTAAGAGCCCTATCCGCAGGTGGTGCCCGTATCAAGGGGCACAGTTTCACTGCCAACATCTCAGCTTGTTTGCCCTTCAGCTTTGCTGCCTCTGATGCCCCCCACAGCCTCCCGTGAAGATAAACTGAGCATCCCCTCCACTCCATGTATGTTTACACACTGGCATAATGGCAGATCATTGCTTGTCATTAGTTGCTGGGCAGTGGAGATACTGGTCCAGTCAGGTTCCAGCTGCAGGTTGCTTGGGGGGAGGGGGTCAAGAGGGTGGGAGGAAGGAAGAGAATCTTAACAGAATAACAGAGTAGGAAGGAACCTCAGAGGTCTTCTAGTCTAGCCCCTGGCCCTAAGCGAGGGTCCTTATACCATCACAGACAAATGAAGACCAAGAGTGATGGAGCAACCTCAACTCCAGCAGCTGAGCTATTCCATTGATTCATTGTTCTCACTGTTGGGAAATCCCTAACAGAATAACAGAGTTGGAACTAGACATGGGAAGGCATGGGAAAAAATCAGGAAAAATGGGGGGGGGAACTCTTTTTTCCCTAATTTATCCATTTTATTTATTTATTTATGAGACTTATATGCCGCCCTATCTCCCTAAGGACTCAGGGCGGCTTACAAAGTAAAAACAGCGATACAAAATATACAAATATTAAAAAACTATTAAACCAAGGTCTCATAAATATTCCAATAAAAACCATGCTAAACTTCCCCCCCCCTTCAATCTGGGTAGGGTAGTTGGAACAGCCATGTCTTTAGGTCACGGCGGAAGGAGTGGAGGTCAGGGGCCACCCGGAGCTCCAGGGGGAGCTGGTTCCATAGGGTGGGTGCTCCCACCGAGAAGGCCCTACTCCTGGGGACCGCCAGCCGACATTGCCTGGTCGACGGCACCCGGAGAAGGCCCTGTTGGTGGGAGCGCACAGGACGTCGGGAGACTATTATTGACAGCAGGGTCTCCCACATTTCCCCCTCCCACCCAGGTCTTCCCATTTCTAGTTGGAACAGACCTTAGAAGTCTTCTAACATGGATGTTAAGAATATCAACCTTGCTTTCACGGAAAATCAACCTTTGGATAGTGGGTGCCATACCGTGTGCACTAATTAAACAAGTGGTAAGGAAGTAGTGGAACTAAGGCACAAAACAGGTTATGTAGAAAGCTGACACAGGGTTAGTCAAAAAGGGCTCAGATGTGTACAGACCAATACGCAAAGTATGAGAAATAAACCGGGTGAACTAGGAATTCAAGTAAATGAGGGCAGATATGACGTTGTTGCCATGACGGAAATGTGGTGGGACGAAACCCATGAATGGGATAAACAGCTAGAAGGATATTTAAATTATTTAAAAGAATCAGATCTAATAAAAGAGGATATAGAGTTGCACTACGTATAAGAAATAACTACATCTCTACAGAAATAGAGCACAACAGTGATGAAAACTATCCTGAATGCATTTGGGCCCGTATAAAAGCGGGGAAATACGACATTGCCATAGGTGTGTAGTTCCTCCACTAACACAGAGACACTTCACCAAAACAGCGCCAGAAACCTCCATAAAGTAGTACAAACACAGGTCTCCCTGTTAAAAGGCCTGAAGCGAAACTCCTGGCTTGAACTGATTGAATCTGGACATATTGCCAAAAGCTGTGAAGGCTCCTTAACAGAAATACCAAACGAAATTGAGAACCTGGGCTTGCAGCCAAGAAGATAAGACAGAGCAAAAGTCTAGGTCAGGGGTCGCCAATCTTTTGGACCTCAGGGACCACCAAACTCATAATTTTAAATCCCAGGGACCACTAATATGGATTTTGACTGACGGTGGCTTGCTGACATTGGTGGGAGAGGGAGAGAGAGATCAGATCTAACTTCCCTCTCCTCTCTCTCTCTCTCTCTCCCTCACACACACACACACACACAAACACACAGAGGCAGGTGTTAAGATTCAAAATTCTTTTTACTGGTTCTGTGGAAGTCACCTAATTTGTGGGTGTGGTTTGGTGGACATGTGACTGGCTGGGCATGGCTTGTATGTAGATATTATAAATATTGATGTAAATATTGATTTTTTTATTAAAGAGCAATTTTACCCAAAAGCAGGCAACAGCTGGTTGCTCACAGAATCACAGATTCATTCAGAGATCTATCTTTCTGCCATCATTGCAAACGTTACATAAAATTTGCTTGCAAAGCAAACTCATAACATTGCTAACAAACAAACTCACAAATTAACTCACAACACATCATGTAGTAAATACTGAATTTTTTTATTTTTTTAAAAAGAGCAACTTTTACCCAAAATCAAGGCAAGAAGAGGGACAGATTGAGTTGCTCACAGTCACCACATAAGAATCTGTGCTTCTGCCATCGGTGTCTGCACTGAATAATAGAACCTTCAGTCCTAAGGAGGTTTGGCTCAGCCTAAGCAGAGCTAGAAGATCTAAAAAGATTAGCTAGAAACCAAGAAATCCAACCATTTCTGCTTTCTGGCTAATCTAAATCTCCCTGCACAGCAGAACACAGCTGGTCAGGGAAAAAAAGGAAAAATATCAACTTAGTGGGCAAGTTTGCCAGGTAAGGAGTGACTGGGGAGGGTTCCCATGGGCGATGTGGTGGGGAAGCCTTGTGTTTCCACACAGCCTGGTTAATTGTGTGCTTTTTGGAGGGGGGGGTGCTCTGGGGGTGACACGCTTCTGGTGGACCACTAATTGGGGCCTGGGTTGGTGACTGGTCTGGTCAGTCTTCAAATTTGACAGCTTTTGAAGACGGACTTCAACTCCCAGAATTCCTCAATCTCACTGTTAGTTTCAGAATTCTTGGGAGTTCGAAAGTCTATCCTAAGTATTGGGGCAGAAAGACAAAAACAAGAAGCAATCGCATACACAAAAGAAACATACAAATTCCATCTAACTGCACAAACTTCAAAGGGAAAATGAGTATAAGAACCACATACTTACACAGTAAAATTGCTTGCTTGCTTGCCAGGAACGCTTGAGCTGAGTCACATTCACTCCTTGCCTTCCTTCAATAAATGAATCCTGCTTTCCAGCAGCTGGCCTTCAGAAATTATTTTCACCGTCCTCAGGTTTTTCCCAGCTTGGAATGAACAAGGAATTTTCTTCCAACAGGAGTATCCTATAGGCCACCCAACCAAACAGAGGAAATAGATGAATTTTTTGCTAGTCAGTTAACTAAGGTATTAGGAAGCACATCACAATAGTAATGGGGGACTTTAATTACCACATCAACTGGAAGACAAACTTCACCAAATGGAAAATCAACCAGGTTCCTGACAAACCTAGGAGACTGTTAAGTTTGCATGAAGAGTCAGACGCAAAGAGCTTCAGTGAAGAGTTTATTCAGTGACTACAGCTCGAATGGACCCAACTTGGCTGGGCTACGGCTGCTACTTATAGCCAGCAGCCGTAGTTGCCAGCCAATCAGAATGCAGAGTTTTCCCGCACTTTTTAAACCAATCATATTTGACATTTTACAAGAACAATTCAAACTAAACCAATGACATTCAAACCTACATACATAACACCCCTCCCACTAGGTTCAGTCCATACCAAACCCCAACCTATCTAATGTATTCTTTTAAATAGGTGGGGCTCTTATGTGTACGTTGAGACCTTCGTGGTTCAGAAGTTTTAACGTTCTCACCCAGTGAGAGAAATGTGTCTGCTGACATTTCCCCACTGGGACTTCCTGTGAAAAGACCCTGTTTGATTGTTAGAATCTGGTCTCTCCTCCCAACCCATCTCCAGCCCAATGTCAGCACCCAAGTCAGGTAGTGATGTACAATCTTCCACTTCTAAGGATGGATTTTGGCATTGTGACAGGTTTTGGAATGGTTCCTGTCGTAATGGCTCATTACACATGGGGTGGATTCTTGCTTGCTGATTATCCTCCTGTTCCTCCCTTCCCCTAGAATTGACATCAGGTGAGGAACTAGAGAGGAACAAGTGCGATGTTCCTGAGAGAACCTGGATCTAAGTTGATCAATGTGCCTGCTCCAGAGTCCATCCTCTGTTTGTACCCTAAACGAGGGGCCTGTGATTTGAGTTATCTCAGCAGGAATCCACAAAGGTTCACCCATAAGGTTCTTAGCATAAACAGAATCACCCACACTGAATGTGCGAACTTTGGAAGTGGAATCTAGTGGTGCGTTGGGTGCGTAAGTGGGATGAAGGCGGTCAAGGGAAGACCTAAGTTTCCTACCCATCAACAACTCTGCTGGGGATAAGTTATTAGATGGGTTAGGAGTGATGTGCTGAACACTAAGAAGTTTTTCAACTTTCTCAGTGATCCCCAGGACCCAGTTGCTGAAGCTTCTCCTTGGTAAGCATGCATTCAGCCGGCCATTAGCCAAAGGGTGCCCAGGGACAGTGAGGGCATGTCTGATACCCTGTTGTGTTAAATAGGATTCAAAAGGTTGGATGTAAATTGAGGGCCATTATCAGAGACAAGAACATCAGGTAACCGTGGGTTACAAAAGTTTTTGAGCTGCTTGATGACAGCATCAGTTGTGGTGGATGCCATAGGGATTACCTCTAGCCATTTGGAATATGCATCTACTATAATAAGAAGGTGTGCCCTCTGGTAGGGCCTGCGAAATCAATGTGGATCCTAGACCACGGGCCCTAGGACATTCCCATTCCTGTTTGGGGGCAAGAGGTGGGGCAGGCCTGACTACCTGACAGTTGGGACAAGATGCAACCCAGTTTTCAACCATTTTGTCAATACCTGGCCACCATACATAACTCCTGGCCAATCCCTTCATCCTTACAATACCAGGATGACCCTCATGTAACATTTCCAAAACCTCTCTTTGCAGTTTTGCAGGAATAACCACCCTGTTACCCCACAAAATACAACCTCTTAATACAGATAATTCAGTTTGCCTGGACTTAAAATGTTGGGCAAGGTGAGGTAGATCTTGAAGAGGCCAACCTTTCTTAATCCAGCCTATAACAGGAGCCAATAAAGTGTCTTTGGCAGTCTCTCTGGCAATTTCAGCAGCATGTACTGGAAGCTTGGCAACAGTTTCTAGGAAAAAGGTGTGTGTTTCAGGTTCAAAGTCCTCCTTGTGGCAAGGAAGTGGGCAGCGACTCAGTGCATCAGCATGTCCAATGTCCTTGCCAGGCTTGTGGATAAGTTTGTATGAATAAGCAGCAAGAAATTCAGTCCATCTCAGCATTCTTGGTGACAGGATAGTAGGTGTAGGTTTGTCTCCTGCCACAATGCCTAACAAAGGTTTGTGATCTGTAACAATGGTAAATGTTCTCCCATACAGATATTCATGAAATTTCTTAACAGCTAACAATTGCCAATGCTTCCTTGTCCAATTGGCTGTAATTACTCTCTGCTTTAGTCAAGAGTGCAGTAAAATGCAATAGGGGCTTCTCTCCGCTGGGAAGCCTGTGGCTCAAACCCCCCACTCCAAAGGGGGATGCATCACAAGTCAGTACAACAGGCAAATTCTCAGAGAACTGTATCAGTACAGCATCAGGCGTGATTAGTCTTTTAATACTGTTAAATGCTGATTGTTCCTTCCTCCCCCAGACCCAAACAGACTTTTTGTCAAGTAATCTGTGTAATGGTTCTGCAATGGTTGCCTTCTGAGGTAGGAACATGTGATAAAAGTTAATGAGTCCAAGGAAGGCTTGCAAATCTGTTTTGCATTTAGGTCTAGGGGCTTCTTTGATTGCTTGAACCTTGGCATCTGTAGGGTGGATGCCATGCTTGTCAATCATATAGCCCAGGAACTCAACCTTGTCAGTTTAAGAGTGCATTTTTCTTGACTTTTAACCCCGCTTTCCTGAATCTGGTAAGGACTTCTCTGAGTCTTTCTTGTAACTGAGTGTCATTTTCAGCAGAGATTAACACATCATCAAAGTAAGGCACTACCCCTGGCAGTCCTTGGAGCATCCTTTCCATAAGGCTTTGAAAGATGCCTGGTGCCAGCTTACTCCAAATTGTAACCTTTTACATTTGAAGGCACCTCTATGAGTCACAATGGTTTGGGCCTCTGCAGTGGCATCATCAACTGTTAGTTGTTGATATGCCTGGGCCAGATCCAATTTGGCAAAGACTGTACCCCTGCCAAGTGAATGTAATAAGTGATGCACCACTGGAACTGGGTATGCGCTCTGCTGCAGCGCATAGTTCAGTGTCCCCTTATAGTCTCCACAGATTCTTACTGACCCATCAGTCTTGACTGGTGTGACTATGAGTGTCTCCCATCTGGAGTGGTCAGTGGGCTCTAAAACCCCTTGGACTATTAATTTGTCTAATTGTGCATCAATTTTTTCCTTTAAAGCAAATGGGACCCTTCTGGGCTTTAAGCAATTGGGGGCACCCTGGGATCTAGGTTGAAAGTGATAGGGGTCCCCATATACTTGCCCAATCCTTTGCTGAAGACCTCTGGAAACTCAGACTTCAAGGCCTCCTCCCATTCAGAGTTGCTCACGTGATTGATGCCAGTCACCTCGATGTCTAGTGGATTGAACCACTCAAGTCCCAGCAAACTTGGGCGATCCTTGTCCACGATGGTCAGGGGCAAGCGTTTGGTGTGGCCTTTAAACTTCACGTTGAATTCTCTTGTTCCAACTACTGGAATCTTGTTCCCTTGGTAGTCTTTAAAGTCAGTGCTTGCTTCTGGAAATGTTTCTTCTGAATGTTGGGAAGTAGCCTGTGAATAGTGTCCCATGACACCATAGATAAATAGAGCCTGAGTCCACTTCCATTTGGCAGGCCTTCCTTCAATGAATACCTTCACATGTACTTTTCTGCTTCTCAAGGGTGAAGAATGACCAATGGTGATTGTTTGATGAGTTTCATTCTTTCCATTTGCTTCTGAGTTGCCCCATTTTCTCACTGAAATTGTTGGGCTTGATTTCTTTCTCAGGAAATTTCTTCCTACTAGGTGGAGTTCTGGATGATTTGCAGACTCTTGCTAGGTGACCTCTTTTCTCTAGCGTAGGCAGATGGTGTCTAAAAACTTGCATTCAGTCTGGGGTGCCCCCCAACCCTCTGCAATAAAATTCTTGCCTCTTTTCCAAGGTCTTTCCTTTTCTTCTCCATTCTGAGTCTATAAATTCCTTCCTCCACCTCACTACAGTCTGATTCAGAATCTATTTGCTCACAATGGTTGTTGTGGACTTTTCCACATCAGGATGGCTTGAGGCCTTGTTAATTTTCTTCATGGCTGCTGCTGAGGACTTAGTGGCTTCTGCTGAGAGAGGCCTCTTCTATGGCCTCCTTTACGTGATCTTAGGTTTTAATAATAATAATTTGCTCTGGCACCTTGTCTTTGAGGCCTAGAACAAACCCGATCATGGCCTCCTCAAACTGTTAAACTTCACATGCACCCCCAATGTCTCTTAAACCTTGCGAAGTGCGTTAACATTTCTTTCCCCTTGATCCCGGCGGTAAAACTTCGTGTCTCTTAATGAGGCACGATACTTGTAAAGTGTAATGGGCTCTTAAAAGCTTTTCTAAATCAGGCCATTCCATTACCTTCGTCTGCAGCTCCGCCAATGCCTTAGCCATCTTGAAGACTGCGGACCGCAGTATGTGAGAAGACCGCCCTCTTCCGCTTCTCGGAGATGTCGGTGATGTTTCCTTCAAATACATTTGGAAGTGATCGCATACAATTCCCAGTCTTCTGCCGCCGGATCGAATGGAGCTGGGGGGGGGGTGTTCAGCGCAGCCATCTCCCTCTTCTGCTTGTCTTCTGCATCGTCTTCTCTTCAGGGGAATCCCACCTTCATGCCAGTGTTAAGTTTGCATGAAGAGTCAGGCGAAGAGCTTCAGTGAAGAGTTTATTTAGTGACTACAGCTCGAATGGACCCAACTTGGCTGGGCTACGGCTGCTACTTATAGCCAGCAGCCGTAGTTGCCAGCCAATCAGAGTGCAGGGTTTTCCCGCACTTTTTAAACCAATCCTATTTGACATTTTACAAGAACAATTCAAACTAAACCAATAACATTCAAACCTACATACATAACAGAGACAACTTTGTCTCCCCAAAAGTAGAGAAGGGAACAAGGGGGTCAGCCATATTGGATGTAATTCTCATTAATAGAGATGAGATGATAGAAGGGGTTGAAGCTACAGGAACCTGTGATCATGCAATATTGGAATTCAACATTATGCAAACACAAGCAATAGAACGAAGTCACACTAGAGTCTTAGACTTTAAGAGAGCTAATTTCAATAAACTTAGATCTTGGGAAAGATTATATGGATGAGAATCCTCAAGGGAAAACAAGAAGCTTGGGAAAATTTGAAAAGTGAGATTATAAAAGCCCAGTCTAGCACAATTCCAATGAAGAAGAAAAATAACAGCTTTCAAAAGAAACCAGCATGGCTGCACAAAGAGAAATTGAAAGAGAAAAAGGACAAATATACATATAATTATCTATTAGAGACAGAAGTAGAGGAAGAAATAGTTAAAGGAAATATGATAGCCTGGAGTAGGAAGATAGGACGTAGTATTACATTAACAGAATGGGAGAAGGTCTGGAATAGAAATAATAAAATGCAAAATCGGCATCTTACAAAGAAAAAGCTTACAAAATGTTTTACAGGTGGCACCTTCCCCCTTTGAGATTAGCGAAGATGTACCCCAATATGAGTCTGAATTGCTGGAAATGCAAAAAAAAGGAGGGATCATACTTCCACATGTGGTGGTCCTGTACAGAAACACAAAAATACTGGCAGAGAATTAAAACATGGCTGGAGGAAATAATGAAAGAACAGATCAATTCAAACCAGAGTTCTTCCTATTAGGGATCCTTAACAAACAATTCCCAAAAAAAGCAAAGTATATAATGTTACATATATTGACAGCAGCTAGATTGGCTTTTGCACCATGTTGGAAACAACCTCATACACCATCAGAGGAAATGATTATTCGAAAAATAACAAATTGTGCAGAAATGGAAAAATTAACCCTAGCATTAAAAGATAAAGAAACATCAATGTACTATGAGAGCTGGAACTGCTGGTACAAATGGGTAGACCAAAGATGGGCAATATAACAGAAGAGGACAATTTATAATGGTAGTGGTAATTATATACTCGTATTAAGGATTATTAGTGAATATGGCATAAAATAAGGATAGAAATAATAACCCACAGACTGTCAAGGACGAAATTGTTTTTAATCATTTTTTGATTTTTTTCTTTATTGTTATTGCTTTTTTTTCTTTTTATCTTCTTTACTTTTTTATTCTGTCTTCTTCCTTTCTACATTTGTGTATGTATTGTTTGTTTATTTTAATTGTAAAATTAATAAAGTCTTTTTTTTTAAAAAGAAAGATATTAAACTCTCATCCCTATGATGATAACTATGAAGATAATTGTAACGACCGTGTGGTATAGGATTTGGGCTAGAGTGAGGGAGCCTCCCCCAACCCCACAAGGGTCAATTTAATGACCAATCAGGATTACAGATGTGACCACATGATATGGACTATATTTCCCAGGATACCCTAACTACATTTACCATGATGCATTCCCTTAAGGGGACAGCTCTCAGTCCCTAATTAACTATCTCAAATCCCATTAACTCTAAACTGGCTGGACAGCACATGGACTGTGCTATTTCTTCAAGTAAACATTAACAGAACTTGATTTAACTCTGTGTGGCTGTATATTTATTCATAACTGTTCTCATAAATGCTTCCATGTGCATATCCTTGTTATATAAGGGTTACTCTGCACTTTTCCTAACATTATGGCTGCAAGTTGCCATAAGAGGGAGCTATAGATCATGGTTTAATTTCCTTTCTCTCTGATGATCTCTCTTGATACTGATTCTTTCTTTCTTTCTTTCTTTCTTTCTTTCTTTCTTTCTTTCTTTCTTTCTTTCTTTCTTTCTTTCTTTCTTTCTTTCTCCCTTCCTCCTTTCCTTCCTTTCTTCCATGCCCAAGAGGGGAGGCGGGGAGAGAGAGAGGGCGGCAACTCTGAGGATGACCATGCCTCTCCCAGGCGGGAGGCGGGGCGATGGGGGAAGGGGTGGGCTCCTGGTGTAAGGGAAACACTGGGGGCTGCAGAGCCACCGGGGATTGGGCCATGGAGGCGGCGGGGGTGCTGGGGGCGGGGGCGGCACTGCTGCTGGGGGTCTATACGCTGATTTATTACAAACTCGGGGTGGCCACCTGGTGCCGGAACATGGTCAGCCTGCAGGGCAAGACGGTGCTCATCACAGGTCAGCTGCGGGGGAGGCAGGGGGGGTCTTGCGGGGCATTGCCTCCCTCTCTCTCTCTCTCTCTTCTTTCTTCAATAATCCCTTCCCCAATTTCAATGGCTCCACGCAGAGCAGAGAGATTCTCATGAAAATATTGAAACAGTTCCTGGTTCTTAGAGCGATTACCCAGAAACAGGAATCTCTAGCACCAGGCTAGAACCAGGAGACGGTGAGTTCTAGTCCTGCCTTGGGTGTGAAAGCCAACTCACCCTGTCAAGAAAACCCCAATTTGACACTCCTGGAGATTGGCCCAAAGGCACTCAGCTGGCTTACATGCCTGAGGTAGGATTAGAAACTCATTGTCTGCTGGTGATCGGCTCGAAGATCACTGCAGAAACATCTGGACTACGCATCTAGACCAGGGCAAAGCAATAGACGCAATCTACATAGACTTCTACAAAGCCTTTGATTCAGTGGTGCACGACAAATTACTTCTAAAATCTTATGGTATCTCCGGACCGCTGTATAATTGGATAGCTGCGTTCCTGTCAAATGAAGAACCAGGGCAGAACCGAACTGGGAGGCTCTGCGGATGCCAACCATCCCTGGGGCTGCCTCGGACCCCTGGCTGGGAAGAAAGGATGGGGAGCGGAAGAACAGTGGGGGAATTCTGGGCTGGGCTGTGGGAGAGCCGCGCTTGGACCAGCCAGGGGGAGCCTTGGAAGGACAAACAGAACAACAGAGTTGAAGGGACCCTGGAGGTCTTCTAGTCGAACCCTCCTGCTCCAGAAGGAGACCCAATACTAGGGATATCCAACCTTGGGCATCCAATCAGGCAGCTATGGGGGATTCTGGGAATTGAAGTCCCCAAGTCTTAAAGTTCCCAACTTGGAATCTCTCACCCTTCCAGAAAAATGGCATCCAATCCTTTCCTAAAGCCTCCAGTGATGGGAAATGAAGCACTGGTTTACAAACTGGTGTCATCAAGAGAATCCCAGACCCTGGTCTGCATCTCCTACAGGAAGGGCTGCTGGCGTAGGATGGAGTGGACCTCACAAGAACTAGAAATAATATTTTTGGGAAAATAACCGGCTCAGAAGGTCTTTAGACTAAAATTGAGTTGGGAAGGGGAGCCAATCTTCACAACCTTTAGAAGCTAATACCAAGCTAAAACCACTAGGTAATCAATCATATGCTGTCAGCCCTGCCTATTGTAACTTATATGCAGAGCACATCATGAGAAAAGCAGGGCTACATGAATCAAAAGTTGGAATTAAGATTTGCCAGGAGAAATATCAACAACCTCAGCCATGCAGGTGATACCACACCAGTGGCAGAAAGTGAAGAGGAACTAAGGAGCCTCTTGATGCAGGTGAAGGAGGAGAGTGCCAAAGTTGGCTTGAAACTCAACATTAAGCAAACTAAAATCATGGCATCCGGCCCCCTCAATTCCTGGCAAATAGATGGGGAAGAAATGCTCCATCAGAAAAAAAGCAACAGTCGCAATCTACGTAGACTTCTGTAAAGCCTTTGATTCAGTGGTGCACGACAAACTACTTCTAAAACTAAAATCTTACGGTATTTCTGGACCCCTGTATAATTGGAGAGCTGCGTTCCTGTCAAACAGGCAACAAGTGGTCAAAATAGGGAGCACTCTATCAAATCCTGTACCTGTTAACAACGGAATCCCCTAAGGCAGCTAGGACCAACACTCTTTATACTTTACATAAATGACTTTTGCGATCATATTAATTTTTTTTTAATTACATTTATATGCCGCCCTTCTCCGGAGACTCAGGGCTTACAATTTTTAGGATACAACCCAGTGTGCTCAGCAATAGCCTTCATTCCATTGTATATGCCTGCTTATTACTAAGCGGCATTTTTACAAGGTCAGCTAATTGCCCCCAACAATCTTGGGTCCTCAATTTACCTACCCCAAGAGGATGGAAGGCTGAGTCAACCTTGAGCCTGGTGGGATTCGAGCCTACAGCAGTTGTAGGCAGCTGGAACTTAAGTGCAGGCAATTAACAGCCTGAGCCACCAAGGCCCTTATTAAGATCAACTGCGTTCTCTTCACTGATGATATAAAACTATTCAACACCACCGACAACACTGCTACCTTCAAAAAGACCTTGACTATGTGTCAGAATGGTCAAACAAGTGGCAACTTCAAATCTCAACCAACAAATGCTCATTGGCAAAAAAAAAATCAGAATATAACATACAAGCTGGATGGACACAACCTTGTAGACGACCCACAATCTGTCAAGGACCTTGGAATACTCATCTCTAATGATCTAAGTGCCAGACCCCACTGTGACAACATTGCCAAAAAAGCATTAACAGTTGTTAACCTAATCTTGTGAAGTTTCTTCTCTGATAATATTTATTCAGAGTTTTGCAGCATTAATTTAGCACCAGAGAAATAAACCCAGATGGCTGATGCTTCATTTAATGTCTTTATAAACATAATAAGTAGATTTTACAGACCAGTTGTAGATTTCTCCAACATGAAGCAAACTCAGACAGAAGTAGACATGTTACAAATTCAGAGCTTCAGCAGCAGTCAGCAGCTCAGAAACAGACATCAATTTCACTTTAGTTCAGCAGGCAAGCATTATACACAGCAGAGGAGAGAAGCAGTTTCATTTTCGACAGACAGACTCAGAGCTTAACGTAGCTTCAGAGCTGCAGAGCTTAATAAAGAGCCACGTCTAGGCCACTTCTAGTTTCAGTTTCCAGCCTAGGCTACTTCTAGTTTCAGTTTCCAATCAGTCCTCTCTGGCTGACTTAGTTGCTATGCCTATTCATTGGCTGACCTTGTTACCAAGCTCTATTCCAGTTCATGAATATACTCTGACAATATTGTACTGCTAACTAGAGCATACAAAACATTTGCTAGGCCAATTCTCGAATGCAGCTCATCTGTCTGGAACCTACATTTGCATACCGGATATTAATGCAATCGAGAGAGTCCAGAGATATTTCACAAGAAGAGTCCTCCGCTCCTCTACTTGTAACAGTATACCCTATAGGATCCATAGGGGTCAACATAAAAGGAAAAAAGAATGACATTGCTATAGGCGTATACTACAGGGCGGCCCATCAAGCAGAAGAAACGGATGAACTCTTTGCTAATCAACTAACAAACAAAATGAAATTGAACATAGCTAAAAGTAAGGTTTTACACTTGGGTAAGAAAAACCGACAGTACAGGGATAGACTAGGAGAAACCTGGCTTCATGCCAGTAACTGCGAGAGGGATCTTGGAGTCCTAGGGGACAATCCCTTAAATATGAGCCAACAATGTGCAGCAGCTGCCAAGAAAGCCAGTGCAATCCTAGGCTGCATTAATAGAGTGACTGAATCAAAATCATGTGAAGTTCTAGTACTGTTTTACAAAGCCTTAGTAAGACCACACTTGGAATATTGTATCCCGTTCCAATCACCACAATACAAAAAAGATGTTGAGGTTTTGAAAAGAGTGCAGAGAAGAGCCACAAAGATGATTAGGGGGCTGGAGGCTGAAACGCCTGAAGAACAGTTACAGGAATTGAGTATGCCTAGTGTCATGAAAAGAAGGACTAGAGAAGACTAGTCCAATATTTGAGGGGCTCCTACAAAGAGGAGGGGGCCCCTGATCTCCGGTCCTTCCGCCGGGACCTGAAGACCTTGCTGTTCCAACAGGCCGGTCTGGACTGACCTCGGGGGGACGTGGGTTGGTTTTGAATATTTGTTTTAATTAATTTTAAATCTTGTATAATATTGATTAGGCCTGTATTCGTTTAATGCTTTTTATTGTAATTTTGTATTGGGTTTTTTTATCGTTCGCTGCCCTGAGTCCTTAGGGAGAGAGGGCGGCATGCAAGTCTAATAAAATAAAATAAATAATAAATAAACTATTCCCCAAAAGCACCAAAAGGCAAGACAAGAAACAATGGATGGAAACGAACTGAGGAGAGAAGCAACCTGGGGCTAAGGAGAAATTTCCTGATGGGGAGAGCAGCCAGCCAATGGAACAGTTTGCCTTCAGAAGTTGTGGGTGCCCCATCACTGGAGGCTTCCAAAAAGAGACTGAGCTGCTGTTTGTCTGAAATGATATAGGGTCTGTTAAGTTTGCAAGAAGAGACAGACGCGGAGTGCTTCAAGCTCTTTATTAACACATCATCAAAGTAAGGTACTACCCCTGGCAGTCCTTGAAGCATCCTTTCCATAAGGCTTTGGAAGATGCCTGGTGCCACGCTTACTCCAAATTGCAATCTTTTGCATTTGAAAGCACCTCTACGAGTCACGATGGTTTGGGCCTCTGCAGTGGCACCATCAACTGTTAACTGTTGATATGCCTGGGCCAGATCCAATTTGGCAAAGACTGTGCCCGCCAAGAGAATGTAATAAATGATGCACCACTGGAACTGGATATGCGCTCTGTTGTAGCGCATGGTTCAATGTCCCCTTGTAGTCTCTGCAGATTCTCACAGACCCATCAGCCTTGACTGGTGTGACTATGGGTGTCTCCCACCTGGAGTGGTCAGTGGGCTCTAAAACCCCTTGGGCTATTAATTTATCTAATTGTGCATCAATTTTTTCCTTTAAGGCAAATGGGACCCTTCTGGGCTTTAAGCGGATTGGTGGCACCTTGGGATCTAGATTGAAAGTGATAGGGGTCCCCAAGTACTTGCCTAATCCGTCGCTGAAGACCTCTGGAAACTCAGACTTCAAGGCCTCCTCCCATTCAGTGTTGCTCACATGATTGATGCCAGTGATGCCAGTCGGGATGCCCAGCGAACCACTCAAGTCCCAGCAAACTTGGTGATCCTTGTCCACAATGGTCAGGGGCAGGCGTTTGGTGTGGCCTTTGAATTTCACATTGAATTCTCTTGTTCCAACTACTGGAATCTTGTTCCCTTGGTAGTCTTTAAGAGTCAGCACTTGCTTTTTTAAATGATTCTTCTGAATGTTTGGGAATAGTCTGTGAATAGTGTCCCATGACACCATAGACAGATATGAGCCTGAGTCCACTTCCATTTGGCAAGGCCTTCCTTCAATGAATACCTTCACATGCACTTTTCTGTTATTGATAGAAGATGAATGACCGATAGTTACTGTCTGATGAGTTTCATTCTTCCCCTTTGCTTCTGTGCTGCGCCCCATTTTCTCACTGAGATTGTTGGGCTTGAATTCTTTGTCTTGGTTTGCAGGAAATTTCCTTCTGTTGGGTGGAGTTCTGGATGATTTGCAGACTCTTGCTAGATGTCCTCTTTTTTTTACAACGGAGGCAAATGGTGTCTAAAAACTTGCATTCAGTTCGGGGGTGGCTTCCCCGACAACATCTGCAGTAGAAATCTTGCCTCTTTCTTTCCAGGTCTTTCTTTTTCCGCTCCATTCTGAGTCTGTAAATTCCCTCTTCCACCTCACTGCAATCTGACTCAGAATCTAGGTCATCACAATGGTTTGTGATAGACTTTTCCCCATCAGAATGGCTCGTGGCCCTGTTCATCTTCCTCATGGCTGCTGCTCGGGACTTGGTAGCTTCTTCTGAAGAGGCTTCTTCTATGGCTTCTTTGAGTGTGATCTTAGGTTTCATTAATAACTTGCTCTGTAATACCTTGTCTTTAAGGCCCAGAACGAATCGATCACGCATGGCCTCTTCTAAACTGTTAAATTCACATGCACCCCAATGTCGCTTAAACTTGCCACGAAATCGTTTGCGTTTCGTTCTCCCTTGATCATGATGGTAAAACTTCGTGTCTCTTAATGAGGCCGCGATACTTGTGGCCGTAATGGGCTCTTAACAGCTTTTGTAAATCAGGCCAGTCCATTACCTTCACGTCTGCAGCTCCCGCCAATGCCTTCGCCATCTTGAAAACTGTCGGACCGCAGTACGTAAGAAAGACCGCCCTCTTCCGCTTCTGAAATGTCGGCTAGATCGTTTCCTTCCAGATACATTTGAAGCGATCTGCATCGACTCCCAGTCTTCTGCCGTCGGATCGAACGGGGCTGGGGGGGTGCTCAGCGCAGCCATCTCGCTCTTCTTCTGTTCCGTGTTGCCTTCTCTTCAGGGAAAATCCCACCTTCGCCAGTGTTAAGTTTGCATGAAGAGACAGACGCAGAGTGCTTCAAGCTCTTTTGTTTTATTAGTGACTACAGCTCAGAACGGACCCAGTTTGGCTGGGCTGCAGCTGCTACTTATAGCCAGCAGCCGCAGTTGACAGCCAATCAGAGTGCAGGGTTTTCCCGCACTTTTAAACCAATCATTTCTGACATTTTACAAGAACAGTTCAAACTAAACCAATGACTTTAAACCTACATACATAACAGGGTCTTTCCTGCTGAAGCAGGAGGTTGGACTAGAAGACCTGCAAGGTGCCTTTTGAATGGAACAGAACAGAGCCAGCAAGTAATAGCTCATAATCATAGTCACAGTCATTAATCATAAGTTACAAACAACAATTGATCAATCAGAAGAAACCAATTGGAGAAGATAGTAGGGAAGATGAGAAGATGAGAAAAGATAAGAAACCAGACAGTGTTGTGGGAATTAAGTGTTCAGCAGAGTGATGGCATGGGAGGAAAAACTGTATCTGGTTGTTCTGGCATGCAGTGCTTTATAGCGCCATCCTGAGGGTAGAAGTTGCAACAGTTGATGTCCAGGATGTGAGGGGTCTGTAGATATTGTCTCAGCCTTCCTTCTAACCCATGCAGTATACAGGTCCTCAATGGAAGGCAGGCTGGTTGCTATTGTTCCTTTCTGCAGTCCTAACTAGGCATTGAAGTCTGTCTCTGTCCTCTTTGGCTGCTGTGCCAAACCAGACAGTTATTGAGGTGCAAATGACAGACTCAATAATTCCTCTGTCTGTCGAACTGGATCAGCAGAATCCTTGGGCCGTCTGAGCTTTCTGAGTTGGCACAGGAAGAACACTCTTGGTTGTGCCTTTTTAATGATGGTTCTAAATGTTAGGTGTCCATTTCAAGTCCTTGGAGATTTATTTTTTATTTATTTTATTTTTATTTAATTGGATTTATATGCCGCCCCATCTCCGAGGGACTCGGGCACTTACACAATATATAAACAATAAATACGTCTTTATCCAATTCAATCCAATTATAAAATCAATTAAAATACCCTTAAATTAAAATTCCCAACCCTGCTCAGTCCAGGCCAGCCTGTACAAACAGCCAAGTCTTGAGATCACGGCAGAAGGAGCGCAGGTCCAGGGCCAAATGCAGCTCTAGAGGTAGCTGATTCCAAAGGGTGGCCCCCAGAGAAGGCCCTCCCCTGGGGGACCGCCAACCAACATTGTCTGGCTGACGGCACCCCCAGGAGGTCCTGCCTATGGGAGCGTACCAGGCGATCGGACCTCAATGCTGGTAGGAGGTGCTCCTGCAAGTACCCCGGACCCGAGCCATGCAGGGCTTTATAGGTTAATACCAGATAATAGAACCCAGGAACTTGAAGGTATCTATATTCTTGATGCTGGGTTGTCTAATATAAGACATGACCCCGGGATACTGCAGCTGTCATAAATGCAAGCCAATTTTCATCATGGGAAAATGGGGATGCAGGAACAGGTAAGTATTAACTTGGCTTTGTTTATGTCCTGCTCTATTTCTATTTGTATCTCTATTTGTCCCTGGATCAGACTGACAAAGGAGGATTACCTAATTCCTCTCATCCATGCCTTCATGATTGGCCTTCAAATTGTTTTGTAACTTGTGTTAATAAATTGTCATCCTGCAGAGCCAGGGGTGGGAGACCTGCGCCATCTTCTGGTCTGACAGAAGCATTGCACCCCACTTTTTTGAAATTCCTTTCATTTTTTAATTTATTATTATTAAACTTATTTGCCACCCATCTTGCTATGAAGTGGCCCTTTCAAAGTCCACAAGGACTCAAGGCATCTCAGCCAGGAATGCTGATCTATACTTCAAACATCCCACGAATTGTTGTGTGCCAGAAATGTATAAAACCTCACAACAGGAAAAAAAAATCAGTGGCTGTGAATATGTTTGAAATATTGGAACCCTGTGAAAAAAAAATTCAGTTCTGTTGTACCTTCAAACAATCACTAAATGAATGGTTGTAAGTTGAGGACTACTTGTTTTACACCTGAATAATTTTAAACTTCTTTATTGATGTAAGACTGCTCTGAAACAAATCATGCCCTGAGCCAGGATTTCTCAACTTGTGCAACATTAAGATGTTGCATTCTTTTAATTCTGGGAGTTGAAGTCCACCCAGCTTAAAGTTTCCAAGGTTGAGAAATATTGCCAAACAAATGCTACACTGCAGTACCACAAAAACTGCAGGCCCTGCATTCCGAGTCCCCATCGATGGTTGGGCGATCTCAGTGAATCATTTCTCTGGCTTTTCCTAGGTGGAAATGCTGGGATCGGGAAGGCCACAGCAGTGGATCTGGCCCGGAGAGGCGCCCGTGTCATTCTGGCATGCCGCGACAAAGAGAAAGGAGAATCGGCCGTGTACGACATCCGACGGGTAAGCACCTGCCGTGCCTTTCCTCCATTCTTTTGCATCCAGGTGTTTTCCTGTTGATTTTTATTCTCTATATCTCTATTTAGGACTGCCCTTGCATACCATCCGGAGGCTTCAGCTGGTGCAGAATGCGGCCGTGCGGGTTGTGATGGGAGTCTCCCGGTACACCCATGCTACACCCCTCCTGCGTGACCTGCACAGGTTGCCCTCCGGATGAGATTCAAGGTTTTGGTACTAACATTCAAAGTCCTATGAGACATGGGTCTGCATTATTTACGGGAGCGTCTCCTGCCGGCATCGAATGCCAACCGCCTTGTACGAGTGCACAGGCAGGGGCTCCTCGGGGTGCCGTCTGCAACTCAGTGTAGTCTGGCGGTGTCCCGGGGGAGGGCCTACTCTGTAGCGGCTCCCACTTTATGGAACCAACTACCCCTGGGGCTCCGTTTGGCCCCCGACCTCCGCACTTTCTGCCATGATTTAAAAACCTGGTTGTTTGAACAGGCTGGGCTGTGCTGATTTCCCGGGGGGGTTGGTTTTTATATTTTAAATTGTAATGGGTTTTTAGTCGAATTTGGCTTGTTTAATTTAATCTTATTTTAGTTAAGTAAATTATTGTGCTGTTTTTAGTTGTGAGCCGCCCCGAGTCCTTTTTGGAGAGGGGGCGGCATACAAGTCAAATAAATAAATAAATAAATAAATAAATAAATAAATAAATAAATAAATAAATAAATTTAGTGTATGGCATCTAAAGAGATCATGCGATCTTTGATATGCAACATGGATAAAACATACTATATGTACAAATATATTGGGGTGAGGTATCATCAATATGCAGATGATACCCAGTTGTATATCTCCACCCCAGACCAGATCAGTGATGCTCTCTCGGTGATGTCCCGGTGCCTGGAGGCGGTGCAGGCCTGGATGGGGAGTAATAGGCTCAGACTCAACCCGCCAAGACTTAGTGGCTGTTCTACCGCATCTCGGTGTTCAGTGGATGTGCCATGGGGTCATGGGGGAGGTGTTACCCCGTGGATAGGCGAGGAATCTGGGTGTCCTCCTGGATGCACAGCTCAGTTTGGAGGAGCAGGTGGGAGCTGTGGCCAGGGGGCTTTTGCCCAGGTTCGGCTGGTTCAGCCAGCCGCCCTTACCTGGACCAAGATGCTCTTCGAACGGTCACTCATGCGCGTCACTTCGGGATCGACTACTGCAATGCTCTCTACATGGGGCTTCCTGCGGATTACCCGGAGGTTGCAGCTGGTGCAGAATGCGACGCGCTGGCTGTGATGGGGGTATCCCGATACTCCCATGTTACACCCCTCCTGCGCAACCTGCATTGGTTGCTGGTTGCCTTCGGGTTTCCTTCAAGGTGTTAGTAACAACTTATAAAGCCCTAAATGGCTTGGGTGCAGGGTACTTGCGGGAACGCCTCCTGCCTGCATCACAGTCCAATTGCCCCGTGCGCTCCCATAGGAGGGGCCTCCTGGGAATACCGTCGGTCAGGCATTGTCGGCTGGCGGTTCCCAGAGCTAGGGCCTTTTCTGTGGGAGCGCCCGCCCTGTGGAACCAGCTCCCTGCGGATCTGCGTTTGGCCCCTGATCTCCCTTTCGCCGAGACCTGAAGACCTGGCTGTTTCAGCAGGCCGGCCTGGATTAACCCTGGGGTGGGTAGTTTTAATCAGTTTGTCTATTTGTAATTTTATTGTTTTAGTTGTTGGTAATTTGGACTTGTTTTTATTCATTATTTTATTGTATATCTTTTTGTATGTTTGCAGCCCTGAGTCCTGGAGTAGGGCGCATACAATCTAAATAAATAATAATAATAATAATAAAATGCAAATGTAAATTTAAATAAAGCGTCAACATGTCTATCAAATCAGTGGACAGTACAATAGGTGAGATAAAATATTAAGTTACTGTAAAACCATGATAAAATCGCCATAATATGATGCTATAGAAGTCATAATGGGATAGATGTTATATAGGTAATCCTCATCTTATAGCAGTTCATTTAGTGACTGTTCAAAGTTTGAAGGCACTTATGACCATTTTTCACATTTATGACCATATGGTCTCAGGATCAAAATTCAGATGCTGGGCAACTGACTCACATTTATGACAGTTTCAGTATCCTGGGGTCATGCAATCTCCTTTTGTGACCTGTGACAAACAGAGTCAATGAGGAAGCTAGATTCACTTAACAACCATGTTATTAACTTAACAACTGCAGTCATTCACTTAACAACTGTAGGAAGAAAGGTTGTAGAACAAGGCAAAATTCACTTAACAGCTGTCTCCCTTTTGGGGCTCAATTATTGGTATAAGTCAAGGACTACCTGACAATAATAGACAAGATAAAGTATTAGAGAAAAACAATAACAAAATCACCATAATATGGCACCATAGAGTCACAATGGGATAGATATTATAATTCGATATCTAAGGGAAGCTAACCATCTAACCGCATCTGTTAATGGCTGCGATGAGATTCTCAGCTGCCTTGAAATTTCCTAAGGAGACATTCTTGGAGTATATGTGTTATTGTTGGTTCCTGTCCAGGAATTGCACAGCAGCTGCCCAGATAAAGTCAGAGCCACTAACACAAAATTTTATGTGTATATAGAGATTAGATAGATAGATAGATAGATAGATAGATAGATAGATAGATAGATAGATATGAAAGAGAAAGATGGTAGATAACAGATAATCAGAGTTGGAAGGGACCTTGTAGGTCATCTAGTCCAACCCCCAAGCAGGAGACCCTTCTACACCATTTCTGACTGAGGGCAGTCCAGTCTGTCCTTGAAAGCCTCCAGTGATGAAGCTCCCACAACTTCTGAGGGCAACTTCTGTTCCATGGGTTGTTTGTTCTCACTGTCAGAAAATTCCTCCTTATTTCCAGGTTGAATCTCTCCTTGGTCAGTTTCCATCCATTATTCCTTGTCTGGCCTTCAGGGGCTTTGGAAAATAGCTTGACCCCCTCCTCCTCTCTGTGGTAGCCCCTCAAATATTGGAAGACTGCTATCCTGTCTCCCCTGGTCCTTCTCTTTACTAGACTAGCCAAGCCCAGTTCCTATAACCGTTCTTCATAGGTTTTAGGTAGGTAGGTAGGTAGATAGGTAGTAGGTAGGTAAGAAGATGATAGATGGAAGAGAAAGGTGATTGATAGATAGATAGATAGATAGATAGATATAGATGAAATAGAAAGATGATAGGTAGGTAGGTAGGTAGGTAGGTAGGTAGGTAGGTAGATGAAAGATAGATGGAAGAGAAAGGTGATAAATATATGGAGGATGCATAGATAGATAGATAGATAGATAGATAGATAGATAGATAGATATAGATGAAAGAGAAAGATGGTAGATAGGTAGGTAGGTAGATGATAGAAAAAGGTGATTGATAAATATATGGATGATAGATAGATAGATAGACAGACAGACAGACAGACAGACACACACACACACACACACATATACATATATACATACATTCCAGTAATTCAAATTTGTATCAGTCTTTGCCATCATCCAGAAAGAAAGAACACAAGGCAGTCAGCAGCACAGGAACATCATGAGGTAAATCAAACAATAACCTGAGCCCACAGAAGAAAAAGGCGGGGAAAAAGGGAAACTCCCCCTTTACACCCACGGCAACCAATCATAGCTTGGATTGCCTCATGCAGGAGCCAGCACTCTCCAATCAATCAACTGCAACTGTACACTTTACTGTTGCAGCTACTCTGTTCAATGTCCTAGCAGTTCCAATGCACCTCAGTCGCATTGTGGACTCCCGGCCATTTCCCACTCAAAGAGCTTTGCCTTGAATTCTGTCACGGCCTGGCCTGGTTCTGTTCAGGGCGCTGCATATTTTTCGGGGCAGCTGCATTCCCGGAAGTGGTTTTGTTGGATCTGTGTGATCCATTTGGTTGTGTTTATTAAAAGTTGCCCATCTGAATCTCCATTCGCATCTAGACCTTAAAGAATGTGATACCTTAGTACAGAATCGACAGTTGGGACCTTTTGCTTCTCATCCTAGAAGCGTCTTCAGCTCTGACTGGGGAAGATTGATACTCCTTGCAGACAGCTGCTCATTTGCATCCTTTTAGAGGGTTGTTGAGGCCACCTGGAGGGTCCTCAGGGTCACCTGAGTGGTGCAAATGGTTCCTGTAGTCTGCAAGTTTTTCCTCTGGAAATACAAATCCTTCCATTCCCCTCTATTCTGTCAGAACGGAAGAAGCTTCTTGGATGAGAAGCGGAACGTCTTCAAAAGAAAAAAGAAGGAAGTCCAGTTGCCTCCTGAAAAAAGCGCCTTTGGGACAACCAGGACCTGGAGGATGGAGAATCTCTGCAGACCTTGGAGGTCTTCTAGTCCAGCCCCCTGCTCAAGCAGGAGATCCTATACTATTTCAGACCAATGGTTGTCCAATCTCTTCTTCAAAACCTCCATTCAAAAGGTCTGGTGACAAGCCGTTCCACTGGTTCATTGCTCTCGCTGCCAGGAAATTCCTCCTTATTTCCAGGTTGCTTCTCTGCTTGGCCATTTTCCATCCATTGCTTCTTGTTCAGAGGTGGGATTCAGCCGGTTCTGACAGGTTCTACAGAACCGGTAGCGGAAATTTGGAGTGGTTCGGAGAACCGGCCAATCCCACCCCTGACTGGCCCCACCAACCCCATCTCTTCTCTGCCTCCTGAGTCCCAGCTGATCGGCTGGGTCTCCTTTGGTTGCCCTGCACAGGAGAATGGAGCTGGAAAGCAGGTCAGTGGGGTGGGGAGGGAAGGGGGATTCTGCAGTATACCCTTCCCCTGCCACACCCACCAAACCATGCTCACCAAGTCACACCACGCCCACCAAACCACGCCCACCAAGCCACGCCCACAGAACCGCTAGTAAAAAACTTTTAATCCCACCACTACACTGGTTGCTAAGTGCCTGGATTTTGATCACGTGACCTTTGGGGGGTGCTGAAATGTTCGTAAGTGTGAGAACAAGTCGTAAATCCCTTTTTGTTCAGTAACTTTCTAACACAGGATAAAGTCACATTTTCTCTAAGCAGCTGCCGCATTCCCAGTTGCAGCTAATGAAGGGAATCAGGGCCCTTTCCTTCCCCTCTAAGTCAAGCAACTCACGTTGCTCCCTTCTCCATTCCTCCCTGCGTGCCCTAGGATGAAGAGGGGGTGGGCCTGGTCTTTCTCTGAACTCCCTCTCCCTTGTTCTATCTTTCCCCAGTTCTGCCCAGCCAGACTTTGCCCTTCCCCAGTTTCCTCCACAGCCAATGGAGTCACACTCCAACTCCCTGCCAGCTGTTCGGCTTCCTCCTCAGATTCAGACTCATAGAAGTCCATCACCGTCCTCTTGACAAGTGCTGGAATTTTGATCACAGACCCTGGGGGTGCTGTGAGAGAGACGTAAGTGTGAGGACCGGTCGTAAATCCCTTTTTTTCAGTACCTTTGTAACTTTGAATGGTCACTAAACAAATGGTTCTAAGTCAAGAACTGATGGTATTGTTTTATTGTACACCACCCAGAGAGATTGCCAAGAGGTGAGCAGACCTACATAGAAGGTGAGTAAACCGGGATCTGCCTTTGAAGCAGCACTCGATCCCGAGGCTCAGGATTCCTCCTGCTGCTTTTCCAGGAAAGTGGGAACTCGGAGGTGATCCTGATGATCCTGGATCTGGCCAGCCTGAACTCCGTGCGAGCTTTTGCACAGACCTTCTTAGCATTGGAGCCCCGTCTGGACATCCTCATCAACAACGCAGGTGGGGGCATAGCAGACCCTCCCCAGGGTCTCTGGAAGGGGAAGGAAGGGGGGAATATTGAAGGAGGGATTGTCGGGATTTCTCTCCCTTTGGGGATTTGGCCAGAACTTCAGAAACGTCTCTCTCCTATTTGTGGCTGGTTGTTTTTCTTATACCACTTTTCTTACTCAAGGCAGCGAACAGATCCAACACACCTTCTGTTATGTATGCAGAGTTTGAAATGATTGGTTGTTGTTGTAAAGTGTTTGAAATCATTGGTTGTAAAAGTGTGGGAATTCCCTGCACTCTGATTGGCTAGCAGCCACGGCAGCCGGCTATAAATAACTGCCGCGGCTGAGCCTTTCGGGTCCGTTCTGAGCTGAAAGTCACAATAAAAAAGAGCTGAAGCACTCTGCGTCTTGTCTCTCCATGCAAACTTAACACCTTCCCCCTCCTATTTTCCTCTAAACAACAACCCTGTGAGGTGGGTTAGGCTGAGAGAGAGAGAAAGAGCAAGAGAGACTGGCCCAAAGTCACCCAGCTGGCTTTCAGGCCTAAGGCAGGATTTGAACTCACAGCCTCCTGCTTTGTAGGCTTAACCACAAAACCAAACTGACTTAGCTGACGTAAAAAGCCTGTTGCCTTAACCACTAGACCAATCTTTACAGCTAGTCCTCAACTTATGACCATGATGGAGCCTGCCCATTATGGTTGTAAGGCATGACGGTTATAAAGCAGGTCCTCCCTGTGACCCCGTATGATTTCAAGATCTTCGTTGCGATGGTTGTTAAGCGAACCATTTGTTCACGGCAGAGTGTTTTTTGCTGAAAAGTGGAAGAAACTAAAATTGACTTAAGATTGCATGACTGTGGGACACGTTGTCAAGTGAAGGCCCACTGCCATTGCCTAAAATGTGGTCATGTGACCCCTGGGGGAACTTAGTGGTAAGTATCTTTTGGGGTGTCTGTTGCAACTTCAAATGATTACGAAGCCGAGGACTACCTGTAATCAGCTTACTTTTCTGGCAGGAGTCCTTAAGCCTGGCCAAACCGCCGATGGCTTTGACCAGGCCTTCCAGGTCAACCACTTGGCCCATTTCCTGCTGACCCACCTGCTCCTGGACCGGCTGAAGCGCTGCGCCCCGAGCCGGATCGTAATTCTGGCCTCAAGTGCGCACACCTCTGCAAAATTTGATTTAGCGACCTTGAACAAACCGAGCAAGTGGATGATGAAAGGCGCGGAATCGTACTGCAACAGCAAACTAGCCAACATTCTCCACGCCAGAGAGTTGGCCAAGCAGCTAGAAGGAACCAACGTCACCTGCTACGCCGTTCATCCAGGTGAGTGGAAATCCAGCTCCAAGGAGATGGAGCCCCCCTCTCCCCGGTCTGGATGGGGCTCCACCAGGCATTTTTCTCCCACCGGGGGCTCCCTTGACCCCCTCTGCAGAGTCACCCTGGGAGTTCCTCCATTGACCTTGGCTGCAGAGAGAGAGATCTCTCACCCTCCTGGGTCCAGAATACTAGAGTCTTAGGGTGGAAAGGGCCCTTGGAGGTCTTCTAGTCCAACCCCCTGCTCAAGCAGGGATGAGGTTTCTCAGAGTCTCTTCCTCCTCTTCTGCCTTTTACGCTCCTTCCTTCCTTCCTTCCTTTCTCTTCCTTTACACCCTCTGCCTCCCCTTCTCCTGCTTCACCTCTGCCTCCCCTCCTCCTCCTCCTCCCCATCTTCTCTGCAAACCCCCTCCCTTCTAGCCCTGATGATGCTACCTAGCTGAGTAATGAAACGCCTGCAAGAAACATGCTGCTCAAAGACTGCCATGGTTCGCAGTGGGAAACACATATTGTGCGAACGATGCATTTGGGATCTTCCCCCACCACTCCGCTCCATCCCTGGCATTTTCTTTCTCCCTTCGATTTCAGGAGTTGTTAACACCGAAATTACTCGCTCCCATCCCTGGTGGACACTTTGGTTGGTTTGGATCATGAAGCTGTTCATCCGAAATTGCGAAGCTGGGGCTCAAACCTCCATCTACTGCGCCACCGAGGAAGGCATCGAGAGGCTGAGCGGCCGGTATTTCGTGGACTGCCGGCCGAAGGTGCCCTCACCACAGGCCTGCGATGACCAGCTGGCCAAGAAGCTCTGGGAATTGAGCGAGAGGCTGCTGGGACTGAGCAGCTAAATATTTCCCCTTTATATTTGACCCCTTCATTTCTCTGAGCTGAAGGTAGGAAAAAAATCACATGGAAAAAGCACACTCAAAATCACACAAAAGGCAAAATCACATCAGGTACCTGTACAATTAGTCCAGGGCTGAATGCAGTGGTGGGATTCAGCCAGTTCTCACCTGTTCACCTGAACTATTACTTAATTGCTTATGCAGTTCAGAGCACCGGCTAAAAATAAAGTGCAAGAGAGATTCTCTCTCTCTCTCCCCCTCCCTCTTTCTCTCTCTCTTTTTCTCTCCCCCCCTCTCCCTTCAGTTAACTGCTCCAGGCAGACAGCCAGGAACCACTTGAGCAGTTGCAGTTGGAATGCAGCTGATACACACGGAATCAAGTCAATAAACAACAAAAAGTGACAGGATTAGGGCAAGGAAACCCATCAGTCACCCATCTAGGGATGGGATTAACCTCTTCCTTTCAGGAAGAAGGACAAGATTACAAACATTTTCACTATAAAGAGTATTAAGTCACACTTCTGTGATCAACTGATACTCCCCAGAGTTCCCCTCAGGCAGAATGGAGGCAGTATGGAAAATTACCACAAAGTATTACTACAATCAGCAGAAATTGTTAAGCAGAAGTTGTTTAGTTTTAAATTGCAAGCTTTACAATAATGCAGGAAACTTGCTTAATGTATGATGTATTTGTATTGATGAATGTAACATGACCCATGTACCAGATATTGTCCGCAACGCATTGCAAGAGGTGGTACCCAAAAGTAGCAGATGGTGTAAGATAATATCGCATATAGAAAGTGTTATACAACAGCTATAGGAGAACTCCTCCTCTTCTTTGTCATGTTATGTTATAACTAGATAGCAGTAATGCCCTAGACAAAGTCTGGGGGTGTGTGCTGCATAAAAGTCACACCTCAGGAGTAGCCCGGGGTTCAGAATCTGTCATGCTAATGCTCTGAACCTTGTGCACAAATAAACCTGTGTTCTCCATCCCTTCGTGGTCTTGTGCCCTGATTTGGTAACAAGATTTGCTGCAACACCCCAAGACCTTTTGTAGCTGCTGCAGTGTTGGTTACTTCTTGTTTCTTCCTGGGGAAAAAGATACAGAAGGGGACAATGATGCAGCTTGATCATACAGGCCATGAGCGGGGAATTCTACCAGTTCGGCCCTGTTTGGGTGAACTGGTAGCTCCGAAGATCAGCTGGGAGCGAACCGGTTTGCTCCAAAGATCAAGGTAGTAACAACTTATAAAGTCCTAAATGGCTTGGGGCCAGGGTACTTGTGGGAATGCCTCCTGCCAGCATCACATTCGACGCCCAATGCGCTCCCACAGGCAGGGCCTCCTTGGGGTACCGTCAGTCAGGCATTGTCGACTGGCGGTGCCCAGGGGTAGGGCCTTCTCGGTGGGAGCGCCCGCCCTATGGAACCAACTCCCCATGGACCTCCGTTTGGCCCCTGATCTCCGCTCCTTCCGCCGGGACCTGAAGACCTGGTTGTTTCAACAGGCCGGTCTGGACTGACTCCAAGGGTGTGGGTTGTTTTTATTTGTTCTAATTTTAAATTTTAATGATTGATTAGGCTTGTACTGGTTTAATGTTTTTTTATTGTAATTGTATTGGGTTTTTATTGTTTGCCACACTGAGTCCTTAGGGAGAGAGGGCGGCATACAAGTCTAATAAAATAAATAAAATAATAATATTTCCTTTTTCCCTGACTATCAGCTGTTTTCTGAAGATCAGCTGTGCTGCGCAATTTAGATTAGCTAGAAAGCAGGAAATTGTCAGATTTCTTACTTTCTAGCTAAACTAAATCATGTGGCACAGCTGATTCCCACTGCCCGGCTGTTGAACTGCTTCGCCCACTGCTTCCCTGAGGCCCAGGAGGCAAAAAATGGGGGGCAGGGGGTGCTGCTCCCAGGAGACTTCCCTGAGGTCCAGTAGGCAAAAAAAAACCACACCCACCCAGACACATGACCACCTGGCCAAGCCCAGCTAGCCATGCGCACCTAGGCATGCCCACAGAACTGGTAGTAAAAATATGTACATCCCACCCCTAGGCGTGAATTTCATGCATGTGTGGTCCATCCAGTTGTATTGCTCCTGCTGGGAAGCACCCAATTTAGAACATAGAGAACGGAGAATAATAGCGTTGGAAGGGTTAATGGCTTTTGGCAACATGCCAAGGCTTTCAGTTAGCATGAGCAGCTGCTCCTAGTTTCCCTCTCAGCTGCTACCTTTGCTTTGGGGTTGACTTTTTTAAAAAGGGGAGTGGCTGTTTTCTGCACTGTTTTAGTGGTTCCTGGCACTGTCCTTTTGGAGTGTACTTTCCTCACTCTTTTTGAAAGGCTCTAGTGATGGAGCACCCACCACTTCTGAAGACAAGCTGTTGCATTGGTGGATTGGTCTCTCCATTAGGACATTTCTCCTTAGTCCTAGGTTGCTTCTCTCTTTGGTTAGTTTCCATCCATGGTTTCTTGTTGTGCCTTTTGGTGCTTTGGAAAATAGACTGACTAGACTGACTCCCTCATTTTTGTAGGAGCCCCTCAAATTTCCTGACAGAACAACTCACCAGTGGAACAACATGCCTCCAGAAGTTGTAAATGCTCCAACCCTGGAAGTTTTTCAGAAGAGATTGGATAACCATCTGTCTCAAGTGGTGTAGGGTTTCCTGCCTAAGCAGGGGGTTGGACTAGAAGACCTCCAAGGTCCCTTCCAGCTCTGATATTCTATTCTAAATATTGGAACAGTGCTATTTTATTGTGCTATTTTATTGTGAGTTGGACTAAGGAGAAATTTCCTAAGGGTGAGACCAATCAAGTTGGCCACATCCACCCAGTCATTAGGGCAGAGAACCGTTGTTAAATTACTTGAATCGCACCACTGGCTGAATGCTCTCCCCATTGGTCTTCTCTGTATATACCAGGGGTGTCAAACACAAGGCCCGCGGGCCGGAAGAGACCCATGATGTGGTCAGATCTGACCTGCAGGGCCATCCTGGAAAATGTAAGGGGCTGACCAGCATGGCTTCAGCCCAGTCTACCCAATGCAAAGAGGAAACATGCCAGCAGTTTGAGGAGTAGCATCAAGCTGGCCACGCCCTCCCAGCTGGCCACACCCTGCCCTCCCAAGGTCACCCACAGCCTGATGCGGCCCTGAATGAAATTGAGCCTGACACCCCTGCTCTATGCCAAGGGCTGCATCTCAAAGGGTCCCTCCGTTAAAGTACTGGAGTTTGCAGATGATACAGCGGTCAGGGGTCTCATTCCAGATGGTGATGAATCTGCATTCAGACAGGAGTCCTAGTGGACAATCCTTTAAATAGGAGCCAGGCGTGTGTGGCTGCAGCCAAAAAAGCCAATCCTAGGCTGCATCAACAGAGGGACTGAATCAAGATCAAGGGAGGCACTAATACCACTCTATAAGGCCTTAGTAAGGCCACGCCTAGAGTCCTGCATCCAGTTTTGGTCACCACACTGGAAAAACGTTGTTGAGGCTCTAGAAAAAGTGCAGAGAAGAGCAACCAGGATGATGAGGGGACTGGGGGCTAAAACATACTAGTCTGTCTGTCTGTCTGTCTGTCTGTCTGTCTGTCTGTCTGTCTGTCATCTCTGTGTGTCTGTGTTTTCCTTCCTTCCTTCCTTCCTTCCTTCCTTCCTTCCTTCCTTCCTTCCTTCTCATTTTCCTTCTTTCTTTCCTCCCTCCCCATTTTCCTCCCTTCTCTCTTCCTCCCTTCTCATTCCTATCACCTTCCTTCCTTGCTTCCTTCCTTCTCATTTTCCTTCTTTCTTCCCTCCCTCCCTTCTCATTTTCCTCCCTTCTCTCCTTCCTTCCTTCTTATTCCTATCACCTTCCTTGCTTGCTTGCTTGCTTCTCGTTTTCTTCTTTCCTTCCTCTCTACCTCCCTCCCTCCCCCTTCTCCTTTTTCTTTCTTCTCTCCTTCCTTCCTTCTCATTCCTACCACCTTCCTTCCTTCTTCCTTCCATTCTTCCTTCTCATTTTCCTTGTTCCCTCCCTTCCTTCTCATTTCCGTTCCTTCCCCAGGAGGGGACGACTGGAGGCCGAAAGGTCGGCAGGCTGCTGGCGGACGCAGGACGGGAGACCACCAGGAGAGGCCAGGACGAGGGAGCGAGTGGGGAGCGAGAGGCTGGCAGAGCCACGGGCGGGCGGGGCTGTCCCAGGCAGGGGCGTGGCGGGGGCGGTCGGGCTGAAAGGGAAGCGGTCACGGGCTGCGGAGCCAGTGGGATCGGGCCATGGAGCTGGCGGCGGGGCAGGCAGGCGCGGCGCTCTCGGACTCTACGCGCTGATTTACTACAAGTTCGTGGCGGCCACCCGGTGCCGAAACTCGGTCAGCCTGCGGGGCAAGACGGTGCTCATCACAGGTCAGCTGGGGGGGGGGGGGCAGGGTCTTGCGGGGCATTGCCTCTCCCTCCCTCCCTCCCTCCCTCCCTCCCTCCCTTCTTTCTTTCTTTCTTTCTTTCTTTCTTTCTTTCTTTCTTTCTTTCTTTCTTTCTTTCTTTCTTTCTTTCTTTCTTTCTTCAATAATCTCTTTCCCAGCTTCAATGGCTCCGCGCAGGACCGAACTCCCGGGGCACAAGCGCAGCGCAGCGTCCGAGGGAGACGCGAGTCGAGAGTCAACCCTCAACCACGTTTGTCCGCGGAGAATCCACCCCCCCAAGTCCTCCTTGACCCAAAGGCGCTTTAGCCACAACCCAGAAAGTCCGGCCATCAAAAGCCCCGTGGGAAGAAACCGGGGCAGAACCGAACCGGGAGGCTCCGCGGATGCCAGCCATCCCGGGCTGCCTCGGACCCCCGGCCGGGAAGAAAGGACGGGGAGCGGAAGAGCAGCGGGGGGATTCTGGGCTGGGCTGAGCCAGGGGGAACCTCGGACGGACGAACAGAATAACAGAGTTGGAAGGGACCCTGGAGGTCTTCTAGTCCAACCCTCCTGCTCCTGCAGGAGACCCTATACCAGGGGTGTCCAACCTTAGGAACCCAACCAGCCAGCTATGGGGAATTCGGGGGTGGGGAGGGTTGAAGTCCACAAGTCTTAAAGTTCCCAAGTTGGAATCTCTGATCCTTCCAGGCAAATGGCGTCCAGTCTTTTCTTCAAAGCCTCCAGTGATGAAGCACCCACAACTTCTGGTTGCCAGCAGTTCCACTGACTACTTGTCCTCCCTGTCAGGAAGTTTCTCCTTAATTCCAGGTTGCTTCTCTGCTTGATGGGTTTCCATCTGTTGCTCCTTGTCCTGCCTTCAGGGGCTTCGGAGAATAGGCTGGACCCGCCCTCTTCTTTTGGGGCAGCCCTCAGATACTGGACCTTTGCTATCGTATGCCCTCATAGCGTCCGCAGATAACCGCCCGGCCGCCCTGTTCAGGGTCACTCGCTCCCTTTTACATTGGGAGGCGGGGAAGGACGCTTTGCAGGGCAGGGCTGCGGAATTTGGACATATAAGATCGCTCGGATCCGGGAGGGGTTGAACTCCAATTTGCAGCGGTCTGAGGAGGGAGTTACAGAGAGTCTGGCCGATGTCATCTGGGCTGAGTTTGATCCTGTTTCTGAGGATGAAGTGGACAGGATTATGCGATGACTGAGTTCCACCACCTGTTTATTGGACCCGTGTCCTTCCTGGATGGTTTATGCCTCCAGGGAGACCACGTGCGGCTGGCTCCAGGCAGTTGTTAATGCCTTGCTGAGGGAGGGGTCCTTTCCCACCGCCTTGAAAGAGGCGGTGGTGAGGCACCCCCTGAAGAAGCCTGCTCTGGACCCAGCCGTTTTAAACAACTTCCGTCCAGTCTCCAACCTTCGCTTCTTGGCAAAGGTTGTTGAGAGCGTGGTGGCTCAGCAGTTTCTGCTTTTCCTGGAGGAAGCGGACTATCTATCATCAGGGCTTCCGACCCGGGTTCAGCATGGAGACAGCATTGGTCGCACTGATGGATGATCTCTGGAGGGCTCGGGACAGGGATTTTCCTCTGTCCTCATCCTATTAGATCTCAGCGGTTTTGATACCATCGACCATGGTATCTTATTGAGGCACCTCGGGGGGTTGGGAGTGGGGGCACTGTTTGCAGTGGTTCTCCTACCTCTCAGGGGCATTTGCAATCGGTGTTGGCAGGGGCAGAGGTGACCCTGAGGGCACTCACTTGTGGGGTCCCTCAGGGGTTGGTCCTCTCCCTTCCTGTTCAACATCTATATGAAGCCGCTGGGTGAGATCATCTGTGGCTTTGGGGTGAGGTATCACCAGTATGCTGATGATACCCAGTTATACATCTCCACCCCAAACCAAATCAGTGATGCCCTCTCCGTGATGACCCGCTGTCTGGATGCGGTACGGATCTGGATGGGCAGGAACAGACTACAGCTCAATCTGGCCAAGACTGAGTGGTTGTGCATACAGGCATCTCGGCCCAGTCAGTTGATTCCATCTTTGGTCATAGGGGGAGAGTGTTGTCCCCTGTGGATAGGGCTCGGAACCTGGGAGTCCTCCTGGACTCACGGCTCAGTTTGGAGGAGCAGGTGGGGGCGTGACCAGGGGCTTTGCCCAGGTCGACTGGTTCGCCAGTTGCGCCCATATAATAATAATAATAATAATAATAATAATAATAATAATAATAATAATAATAATATAATTTATTCAACTTGTATGCCGCTCTTCTCCCTAAGGACTCAGGGTGGCTAACAATAAAACAAGACCAAATTTACATAAAACAAGCATTAAAATATAACAAGTCAGAATAAATAACAATAAAACATTAAAACATTAATTAAAATAATTAAAACAGTAAAAAAATCCCACCCGGGTCATTCCAGGCTGGCCTGTTGAAATAACCAAGTCTTTAGGTCCCGGCGGAAGGAGCGGAGGTCAGGGGCCAAACGGAGATCCACGGGGAGATGGTTCCAGAGGGTGGGGGCTCCCACGGAGAAGGCCCTAGCCCTGGGAACCGCCAGCCAACAATATCTGGACCGAGATGCCCTTCGCATGATCACTCATGCACTTGTGACTTGACTACTGCAACGCTCTCTATTTAGGACTGCCCTTGCATACCATCCCATGGTTTCAGCTGGTGCAGAATGCAGCTGCGCGGGTTGTGATGGGAGTTTCCCAATACTCCCATGTTACACCCCTCTCTGAGCTGCATTGGTTGCGGTTGCCCTCCAGGTGAGATTCAAGGTGTTGGTATTAACATTCAAGGCCCTTTATGACTTGGGTCCGGGGTACTTGCGGGAGCGTCTCCTGGCAATATCGAATACTGATCGCCCTGTGCGTGCGCACAGACGGGGACTCCTTGGGGTGCCATCAGACAGACAATTTGGCTGGCGATGCCTCAGGAAGCCTACTTGTTGCGGCCCCCGCCTTGTGGAACCAATTCCCTTTGGAGCTCCGTTTGGCTCCTGATCTTCGCTCCTTCTGCCGCGATTTGAAGACCTGGTTGTTTGAACAGGCTGGGCTGGACTGACCTCCTGGGGGGGGTTAATTTATTTTAATTGTTTTAGTGATTTTAGTGATTGGGCTTGTTAGGTTTAATTATTTTTAAAATATTTATTGTTGTTGTGTTTTAATTGTGAGCCGCTCCGAGTCCTTGTGGAGAGGGGGCGGCATACAAGTCCAATTAAATAAATAAAAATAAATAAATATTAAACATAACTTTTGAGGAGAGGTCTGTCTTGGAGTTATTTGTTGGAGTGGAGGTTTTCTGGAACACTGACAAGTATAGGTTCTCTTGCTTGAACAGGGGGCTGGACTAGAAGACCCCCAGTTCCCTTCCAGCTCTGTTCTATTCTATCCTTTCAACTGTTCTTCAATTTCATAATTAAGTCATTAGGGAGATTTGGCTCTTTTGTCCTTCAAAGTCACAGCTTAACTTTGGAACAATTTATTATTTAAATTGTGAAGTGCAAGCAACTGCCTTCCCACTAAAAGGCCAACATGCAATGAGGGAGCAAGGGATTTTAGGAACAATCCACTGGCTCAAAAAATTGGTGTCATCAAGAAAACTTTGGTTTCCCAGATCCTGGTCTGCGTCTTCTACAGGAAGGGCTGCTGGCGAGGGATGGAGTGGACCTCACAAGAACTGGAAAGAATATATTCGGAAAATAGCCAGCTCATATTTTCAGAGGGGCTTCACACGAAAATTGAGTTGGGAAGGGGAGCCAATCTTCACAACCTTTAGAAGCTAATACCAAGCAAAAACCACTAGGTAATCAATCATATCAGGAAGTAGGGAGTAAAGAGGAAGAAGAAAAGCTCAGGTGAAGCATTCCCAGGGGTCAGCCACAGAGATGCCTAATGGTCACAGTTTAGAGAACAAACAGGGTGAACTTGAAGTACTAGTACATGAAGGTAAGTATGATATAGTTGCTGTTACATAAACTTGGTGGGATGAAACTCATGATTGGAATGTACTGATAAAAGGATGCAAACTATGCAAAAGGAATGGATCTAACAAAAGAGGAGGTGGAGTTGCATGTTAGAAGTCACTTCCTCTCCACAGAGATGCACAAAACCAGGGGTGAAAGCCACCTAGGATCCATAGAGGTCAACATAAGAGGAAAAAAGAATGACATCGTTATAGGCGTATATTACAGGGCAGCCAACCAACAGATGAACTCTTTCCTAGTCAGATAACCAAGGTATCTAAGAAACACAGCACAGAGTATTAATGTTTAACTACCCTGGCATCAACTGGGAGACAAATTCTGCAACCAATGAGAGATCGAACAGATTCCCAACCAACTGACAACTTCATCACACAAAAGTTAGAGGAGGCAACTAGAGGGACAGCTCTACTGGTCCTTATTCTTACCAATAGAGAAGAAGTGGTAGAGGGGATTGAAGTTGCAGGAACTTTAGGGGAGAGTGACCATGTCATATTAGAATTCAATATAAAACAGACAGAAGCAACAGAACATAATTACACCAGTGTTTTTTATTTCAAAGGAGCTGATTTTAACAAAATCGGAGAGAAAGGATTCCACGGGTGAAATCTTAAAGGGAGGGAAAGCAATTCGAAGCCTGGGGAACGCTGAAAACTGTTATCATAAAAGCCCAGTCCAACACAATACCACTGAAAAAGAAAACCAAGAAAAAAACCCAACAAAGAACCGAGAGGGGAAAAAAGGACAAATACAAAGAATTGAAAGAGGGACACATAACTAAGGTAGAATACCAACAAATAGCCCAAAGCTGCAAAGATAAGTTAGGAAAGCTAAGGCTCTGAATGAATTAAAACCTGCAACAGATGTCAAAAACAATTTTTAAAAACTTTCAATGCATAGAAAAACAAGAAAAAAGGCAAACAATCAGTCCAACAATGGGAATAGATGGCAAAGAAATAATGGGCAGTAGAAAGAAATCATAATTGCTTAATTCATACTTCGCATCTGTCTTCACCCAAAAATAACACTATTCAACTTACCAGAAACAGAAGTATAAATGACAGGTTAGGAATGCAAATTACAATATGCAAAAATAAAGTAAGAGAACACCTGTCAGCTCTAGATGGATTCAAATCACCTGACAGACTTCATCCCAGAATGATGAAGGAATTGGCAAATGTGATCTCAGAACCCTTGAAGCATAGCTTTCAACATTCTTGGATCACCAGGGAACAACCAGAGGACTGGAAAAGAACCGATTTGGTTCCCAACTTCAAAAAAGAAAGAAAAAAGAAAAAGAAAACAGATCCAGGAAATTACAAGCCAATCAGCCTGACACCAATACCTAGGAAGGTCCTGGAAAAGATAATTAACAAATCTGTGAACACCTAAAAGCAAACAGGCTCATAACCAAAAGCCAACATGGGTTCATCAAAAACAGATCATGCCAAACCAATCTTATTTCATTCTTATTTCATTCAAATTAGCAGGTCAGAAAAATGCTGCGGACTTTGTATTCTTAGACTTCAGCAAGGCCTTCGACAAAGTAGACCACAACTTACTCCTTGGCAAGCTAGAAAATTGTGGGATAAACACAGGGGTGGGATTCTACTGGTTCTGGCCGGTTCAGGCGAACTGGATGTTAAACTTATACCCAGTTGGGCGAACCAATAGTTGTGAAGAACACCTGGTCCCACCCACCCCGCCCCTCCCAGGAGTCCCCACGAGGCCCGTCTGGCTCCCAGGTAAGTGTAGGGTAGCCTCCTGGGAGCAAAAACGGGGCGTGGGGGGGTTCCCGCACTGCCCCACACGCACACCCTCCTTTTGCTCCCAGGAGGCTCCAGGGAGGCTTGCTAGGACCCGTTTTGGCCTCCCTGCAGCCTCCTGAGAGCATCCAGCCATTGAGTATGCCTGGATTCAGTGTTTAGCCAAAAGAACATTTGGTGCTAATACAGTATTGATTCCTGCCTTGGGAATGTTCTAGGTAAACAAAACTATGCAGTCTCCTAAAACTGTTGGAGCCAATCTTCTTTCTTTCTTCCATATCCTCCTCTTCAAAACTAGTAAGTTGCTCTGCTTTTTAATGCCAGGCTTAGTGTGGTAAGTTCAGAGTGGATTTTGTAGAGAACAGCTCACCTTTAGGTCTCATTCATTTGCTCCATTTCAGAGCATACATTACACAATTTCCAAAGCATAATTCAGACTATTCAGCAGTTTGCCTAGCTGCTGCTTCATGACCTCCATTGCTGTCACAATTTTATGGAGTGGCCCTATGGGCCAGATCTAAAGTCCAATGGCCTTTTAAATTTGACAAGCAAAAAAGCAGAGTAAATATTTCTCACAAATATTTTCCGCCTTCCACTTTGTGGTTCGATATTTAACATAGAAAATTATGTGCTGTGTTACTATTCAGACAGTTTGCAAACTTGTTGCTGAAAGGCAACTCTTTAATTTGAAGCTGGTGGTAAATTCTTGGTAATAAAATGGCAAGTAGAAGGGCTCACTTCTTGCCATTTAGAAAGGGTTAGAAAGAATAAGAGGGTTAACCTTTGCTTTGTTTCCAATCTCTTGACTTGGTCTTCATAAAAAGTAGCTTTGGAATTTAAGCCATATGTGTTAAACAAAAAAAATTCTGTTTAAGTACAAGTATGCAAAAAGTTTCAAGATTAATCCAAGATGTTTAATGGCTTTAAATATCTGGGTGTTGTACTAAGGTTTAAATCAGAGTTTAACTTGGCATTTAAGATTCTTCAACCCCAGAATTCTATGCTGGATGGAGAATTCTGGGAGTTGAAGTCCACAAGTTTAAAGTTGCCAAGTTTGGGGACCCCTGGTTTAAGTAGAAAGAGGTTCCAGCTGAAAATATACCATAAATAGCATAAAGATGCATGGTAGCTCTCCTTTCTTTCCTTCCTTCTTTCTTTCCTTCCTTCCTTCCTTCCTTCCTTCCTTCCTTCCTTCCTTCCTTCCTTCTTTCTCTTAAAAGGAAGAAGAAAAAGAAAGAGGGAGGGATGGGAGAAAGGAAGAAAGGGAGGGAAGGGAGAAAGGGAAGGGAAAGGAAAGTGAATGAGACATGGATGGATGGACAGACGGATGGGTATAGGGAGGGAGGGAGGGAAAGAAAAGGAGAGGAAGGAAGGATCACAAACCCTGGCACTAGATGCAGCTTCAGAGGATGCTTTGAAACTGCACAGCAATCCAGGGCTGGAAGGGACCTCGGAGGTCATCTAGTCCAACCCTGCTCCAAGAGCATGGTTAAAGTGTTACCTCGCGACTCAACTACTGCAACGCCCTCTATTTAGGACTGCCCTTGCATACCATCCGGAGGTTGCAGCTGGTGCGGCGGCGCAGGTGGTAATGGGAGTTACCCGATTCTCCCATATTACCCCTCCTCGCTGGCCTGCATTGGTTGCCGGTTGCACTCCGGGTGAGATTCAAGGTTTTGGCTTTAACATTCAAAGTCCTACACGACATGGGTCCACAATATTTAAGGGAGCGTCTCCTGCCGATATCAAGTGCCAACTGCCCTGTACGGGCACACAGGCAAGGGCTCCTCGGGGTCCTGTCGGCAAGTCAATGTCAGCTGGTGGTCCCCTGGCGGCGAGCCTATTCTGTGGCAGTCCCCGACTTATGGAACCAACTGCCTCTGGACCTCCACCTGGCCCCTGACCTCGCAGACCTTCCATGATTTGAAGACCTGGCTATTTGACCAAGTCGGGCTGTGACTACCTCATGGGGGGTATGGGATAGTTTTAAAGTATTCTAATTTGGTTTATTGGGCTTTATAATTGTTTAATTCTTTTTAATCATTTATTGTATTGTATGTTTTAATTGTGAGAGCCGAGTCTTCGGAGATGGGGTGGCATATAAGTCCAATTAAATAAATAAATAAATAAAGTGAGTTTCTATCTTTTGACCCACCCAGTCACATGACCACCAAGCCACACCCAGCCAGTTACGTGACCACCAAGCCATGCCCAGTCAGCAAGCCACACCCCACCCAGTCACGTGACCACCAAGACACACCCACAAATTAGGCCATGCCCACAGAACTGGTTGTTAAGAAATTTGAATCTCACCCCTGGGAACTCCATGTAGTCTGTACACATGTAACATAAACAGTTTAGCCAAAGCTTTTGCAGATGGAATTTTTGCACAAGGTATGAAATGTACGTGCTTGGAAAATAAGTCAGTGACCACCCAAATGACCCCCACTTTCAGGCAATTCTACTATACAGTCCATGGAAATTTCCTTCCATGGAGCAGTTGGCCTAGCTACATGTTGTAGTAGACCATCAGGTTTTGCAGGGGGCCATTTGGCTGAAGCACAAATAGGACAATTAGCTACATAAACTTCTATGTCTTTTTTTAAGGTTGGCCACCAAAATTGCCCTTTGACCAGATGTAAGGTTTTCATGAAACCAAAATGTCCAGCAGCTTTCAAATCATGGGCTTGCTTTAAGATGGCTATGCTGTCCAGCCAGTTTAGAGTTAATGGGATTTAGGATAGGTAGTTAGGAATTGAGAGCTGTCCCCTTAAGGGAATGCATCATGGTAAATGTAGTTAAGGTATCCTGGGAAATGTAGTCCATGTCATGTGGTCACATCTGTATCCCTGATTGGTCACTGAATTGACCCTTGGTGGGTTGAGGGAGGTTTCTCTTCTTCTTGCCTGAAGACACAGCCTCGTGTAGCAGCTATACTCGCTATCTCTGTAATTATGGGATGAAATATAGGTATGAGAGTTTAATGTTTTCCTATACCACGATTCGGATATACAAAGGATTAGACATTAAGAAGAACCTCGTCATAACTGTGAGTTGACAGGATGCCTGATGAACCAATAAAAAGAACTTTGTATTGATGCTTTGTGGAGTTGCTCTGTCTGCTTTATACCCATCCAGGGCGTAGAGCAGAACACTGCCCCCCCAAGGCTAGCTGGTACATATAACTTGGCCCCCATCCATGCTAGACCATCTCGAATAGTACAGTCATTTGAGTGGATCAAGAACCAGTCATCCAGTTTTAAAGCTTCTTTTATTTATTTGTTTGCTGGTTTATTTGTTTGTTTGGATTTGTATGCCACCCTATCTCCCAAAGGACTCAAGGCGGCTCACAACAATAAAAACACAGAATACAAAATTTAAAATTATTACAAGGTATTAAATACAGTACCCAAACAAATGTCTAAAACCCCAACAAAGCTACAAATAAAAACCCATAAAAAAAATCCACCCCTCAATCCAGGCCGGCCTGTTGGAAAAACCACGTCTTCAGGTCACGGCGGAAGGAACAAAGGTCAGGGGCCAACCGAAGCTCCAGAGGTAACTGATTCCACAGGGTGGGCACTCCCACCGAGAAGGCCCTACCCCTGGGGGTCACCAGCCGACACTGTCTAGCCAATGGCACCCAAGGAGGCCCCATCTGTGGGAGCGCACAGGGCGATGGGTGGATGTTGCTGGCAGGAGACGTTCCCGTAAATACCCCGGACCTAAGCCATGTAGGGCTTTATAGGTAAGTACCAGCACCTTGAATCTCACCCGGAGGGCAACCGGCAACCAATGCAGCTCATGCAGGAGGGGTGTAACATGGGAGTATCGGGATACTCCCATCACAACCTGCGCGGCCGCATTCTGTACCAGTTGAAGCCTCTGAGTGGTCTGCAAGGACAGCCCCATGTAGAGAGCATTTAACTGCACAGTCAAATCACTTGAAAGGTTAACATCCCCTTTTTTTCTGGGCTTTGGTAACCATTGGGGCAGCCAGTTGCCTTGTAGGAACAATAGGACGGATCATTTCTGGGCAGACACTGTTATTTTGGAGCAACCTAGATAAAGCATCTGCTGTAAAATTCTTTCCCCCTGGGAGGTACTTCAATGAAAAATTAAACTGCTTAAAGTACTGCGCCCAGCGGACTTGCTTAGGAGACAATTTTCAGCCTCTTAAGTTTTTATGATCCATCCACACCTCAAAGGGGTGTTTTGCCCCTTCGAGAAAATGTCTCCAAGTTAATAATGCCCATCGGACAGCAAACACTTCTTTTTCCCAAATAGCCCATCTTCTTTCCATCTCAGTTAGTTTATGGGAGGTGCAAGCACAAGGTTGCAAAGTTCCAGTCTCATTTGCTTGAAGTAGCACTGCCCCCCACCGCCATCACTTGTATCAGCCTGGATCACAAAAGGGGCATCCATCTCTGGTGCTTTAGCACTGGTTCAGCTTCAATGAGTCATTTTAGCTTTTCAAAAGCCGCCTGGCATTCTATGAACCATTCCAATGATCGACTGAGCTTTGGATTCACTTCTTCTATAGTCTTTAAAAGGTTTGTAATAGGTAATACAAACTTTGCCAATGCTGGGATAAATTGGCAGTAAAAATTAGCAAATTCCAGCAAACTCTGCAATTGTTTTCTGGTGCGAGCGGGAGCCCATTCCAAAATGGCCCAGACTTTTTCTGGGTCCATCTCTATGCCTTCATGTGATATGCGGTAACCCAAATAGTCAATTTTGTCTTGGTGAAATTCACACTTGGACAATTTTGCGTACAGTTCAGCCACTTTAAGTTTTTTAAAACTGATCGCACTAATTTGACATGCTCCTCAAAAGTCTCTGTACAGATAAGGATGTCATCAAGGTAAACCAACACCCCCTTGCATAAATGTTTATGCAGCACCTCATTTACAGCTGCATGAATACAGCAGGGGCCTCTAGCAGGCCAAATGGGATAATGTTAATTTGGAAATACCCCAAAGGGCAATTGAATGCAGTTTTCCATTCATTTCCCTCCTTAATTCGAACTCGGTAGTACGCTTTCTCAAATCAAGTTTAGTGAAAATTTTCCTTGGCAAAGTGAGCCAACATGTCCTCATTAAGGAGTGGATACACGTTGTTTTTCTACTCAAATTCGTTAAGGTTACGGTAGTCAACACATAAGCGAAAAGCCATCTTTCTTTTCTCGGAAAAACACTGGGGCCGCCACTCAAGACAGCAGGTTAGATGAAACCTCGCTCAAAGTTCTTATCAATAAATCACAATTCCTCCAACTCTCACAGTGTCATCGAATACAGTTTAGGCTTAGGGAGCTTCATGAATTCTATTCTATTCTATTTGATTCTATTTTATATTCTATTCTACTTTATATTCTATTCTATTTTCCACTCTATTCACTTTCTCCTATTCTATTCTGTTCTTATTCTTATTCCTTTCTGTTCTCTTCTGTACTCTATTCTATTCTATTCTGGCTTGCATGGGAATTAATCAAAGCCAGTTTTGCTTTCATTCCGTGATGTACTTAATAAAGTTTTGCATTAAGAGATTGGATTGTCTTGACAACACTTACTTGGTTGGGTTCATGAGTCAGAACTTCGAACAGCGACATCACAAAAACTGCAGGCACACAAATGCAGGCTCAGCTCCTGGGTCCCCATTGATGGCTGGACTATCTCAGTGAACCCTTTCTCTGGCTTTTCCTAGGTGGAAATGCAGGGATTGGGAAGACCACAGCGGTGGATCTGGCCCAAAGAGGCGCCCGTGTCATTCTGGCATGCCGCGACAAAGCAAGAGGAGAAATGGCTGTGTACGACATCCGACGGGTAAGGACCTGCCGTGCGGTTCTCTCCTTCCCTCCGTTTAATATCGGAACTTTTCTAATGTGCTCCAGTCGCATCGCAGGCTCTCGGCCATTCCCCACTTCAGGGGTGTCAAGCTCAAGGCCCACGGCCAGATCCAGCCCACAGAGCAGGGGTGGCATGCAAATATTTTTACTACCAGTTCTGTGGGCATGGCTAGGTGGCTGTGGCCATGTGACTAGGTGGGCATGGCTTTTTTTGCAGCAACCCCCCCATTTTCCAGATTTTTTTGCCTCCTGGAAGCCTTCTGAGAGGCCGTTTTTCCTCCCAGGAAGCTTCCCTGAGGCCCAGGAGGCAAAAAACGGAGCACCAAGGGGCCACACAGCACACACACCCCGCATGCCCCTTTTTGCCTCCTGGGCCTCACGGAAGCCTCCTGGCCGAAGCAGTAAGACAGTGAGGGGGATCCCGGCACAGCTGATCATTGGAACAGCTGATCGTCAGGAGGAAAAATGAAAGAAATACCAGATCGGCTGAACCAGTAGCTGTTTTTTTACTACCGGTTCGGCCCAATGGTAACATTTTTTACTATCGGTTCACCTGAATCAGGCCGAACCAGTAGAATACCACCACTACCACGTAGTGTTTAGATCTGGCCCACAGGGCCACCCTGGAAACAGCAAAGGACCAGCCCACAGTGCCTCTGCCAGCGAAAACAGAGCTTGGGAGGGGTCTGTGAGAGGGATCTTGGAGTCTTAGTGGACAACTAGCTATATAGGAGCCAGCCGTGTGCAGCAGCAACCCAAAAAGCCAATGCAATCCTAAGTTGCGTTAACAGAGGGATACAATCGAGATCAAGGGAAGTACTAATATCACTCTATAAAGCCTTACTAAGGCCACACCTAGAGTCCTGCATCCAGTTTTGATCACCACACATTATAAAAAAGATGTTGGAACAGTTACAAGAACTGGGCCTGGCTAGTCTAGGGAAGAGAAGGACCAGGGGAGACAGAATAGCAGTCATCCAATATTCATCCAATAGCAGTCATCCAATAGGGGCTGCCCCAGAGAGGAGGAAGGGGTCAAGCTGTTTTTCAAAGCATCTTTGAAGGCCAGACAAGGAGTAATGGATAAAAACTGATCAAGGAGAGATTCAACTTGGAAATAAGGAGGAATTTCCTTGACAGGGAAAACAATCAATCCATGGAACAGAAGTTGCCTTCAGAAGTTGTGGGAGCATCATCCCTGGAGGCTTTCAAGAAGAGACTGGATTGTTATCTTCCAGAAATGGTGTGGGGTCTCCTGCTTGGGCAGGGGGTTGGACTAGATGACCTACAAGGTCCCTTCCAACTCTGATTATCTGTTACCTGGTGCTTTGGAGAATAGGTTGAGCCCCTCTTCTTTGGGGTAGCCCCTCAATTAAGCAAATCATGCGGTGGTTAAATCAATTCCATTTCCCCCATTGACTTTGCTGGTGTAAATCCTCTTGGGACAATCACAAATCATGATCACATGAACCAGAGATGCCACGCCACCATTGGAAATAACGCTGGTTGCCAAGTGCCCAAATTCTGATCCCATGACCTTGGGGATGCTGCAATGGTCAAAAGTGTGAGGACCAGTCGTAAATCACTTCTTTTCAGCGGCATTGTCATTTTGAATGGTTGTAAGTCAAGGACTGCCTGTCCTGTTTTATTATACACCACCCAGAGAGATTGCTACCATGTTTCCCTGAAAATAAGACCTATATTATAATAGAGAGTATCTTAACTTACTGCGCCTCTGTGTGGTTTGCCAATTGCACAGGGGCAGATAGGAAAGCACTCCAGAGGGTTAACGACATTGCCCAGAGGTTCATTGGTTGCCCTCTGCCCTCTTTGAAAGAGCTTCATAGCTCCCACTGACTTAAGGAAGTTCAAAACATCCTCAAAGATCCATCCCATCCTGAGAACCCTTTTTTTGAACTATTACCATCTGGCAGACGGTAGAGGATAATAAAAACAAGGGCAAATAGGCTGAAAAACAGCTTCTATCCCAGGGCAGGAACTCTTTTGAATTCTACTGTATAGTGCAGTGTTGGAGCGGTGTCGGGGGTTTTCGGTTCGATGTGTGGAGTGTGAAGGATGTGTTTTTGTGTTTATTTTCGTGGTCATGATGTGCACTGAAGATGGTGTTTGATTTTGTTGTACGAGGTGCAAGGACAATAAAGTAAACTGAAACTAAACTACTCCGAAAGTAAGTCCTAGCTTGATTTTTACACCTGTGCCCAATATAAGTCCTATTCCCCCCCCAAAAAATAAGCCCTAATTAAGACCCTGCCCACTCCAGGGTGCATGGGTGGAGCTGCCCTACTACTTACCTTTGCACTCGTACACCTCAGCCCATTTCTTCTGCAGCTGGCAAGGATCAATCCAGACCTCTGTTATTGGCTGCAGAGGCCTTCAGGGAGGCCTTGCTGGCCAAAGAAGTTCCTGAAAGGCCTCTGACAGTGAAAAGGAGGCTGGGGGCAACGCATGCAAGTGAGGTGACAGCCCCCGATAATAAGACCTGATGCCTTTTTTGGTGGCAAAAAATATAAGACAGGGTTTTATTTTTGGGGAAACATGGTAAGAGGTGAGCAAACCTACGCAGAAGGTGAGTAAACTGGGATCCCAGCTTTGAAGCTGCACTGGATCCTGAGGTTTAGGATTCCTCCTGCTCCTTTTCCAGGAAAGTGGGAACTCGGAGGTGTTCCTGATGATCCTGGATCTGGGCAGCCTGAACTCCAAGCAGCTTTTAAGCGAGACCTTCTTAGAATCGGAGCCTCGTCTGGACATCCTCATCAACAATGCAGGTGGGGGCACAGCAGACCCTCCCCAGGGTCTCCAGAGGGGGAAGGAGGGGGGAATATTGAAGGGGGGATTGTCCAGGATTTCTCTAACCCTGTGAGATGGGTTGGTCTGAGAGGGAGGGAGGGGAGAGGGAGAAGGAGGGAGGAGAGAGAGAGAGAGACTGGCCCAAAGTCAGCTTTCCTGCCTAAGGTGAAATTTGAACTCATGGCCTTCCGTTTTCTAGGCTTAACCACTAATGCTTTACAGATAGTCTTTGAGTTGTGACTGTGATGGACCTGCCCATTATGGTTGTCTGGCATGATGGTGATAATGCAGGTCATCCCTGTGACCCCCTATGATTTCAAGTTCTTTGTTGCGGCAGTCGTTAAGCGAACCGTTTGTTCACAGCAGAGTGTTATTGCTGAAGAAACTTTGTTTTTTGACAAAACTGTTGTAAAGCATGTGACTGCAGGGCACATTGCCAAGTGCCTAAAATGTGGTCATGTGACCACAGGGGCGAATTGAGTGGTAAATACCTTTTGGGTGTCTGTTGTAACCTTGAATGATTGCGATGACCCGTCCTAAGCCGAGGACTACCTGTAATCAGCTTACTTTTCTGGCAGGAGTCCTTAAGGCTGGCCAAACCACCGATGGCTTTGACCAGGCCTTCCAAGTCAACCACTTGGCCCATTTCCTGCTGACCCACCTGCTCCTGGACCGGCTGAAGCGCTGCGCCGGCTGGTCGTAATCTGTCCTCGATACAGCGCCTCTGGGAAGATTGACTTTCAGACCATGCACAAGCCAGGGAAGGGGATGCAGAATGCTCTACATTCATATGGCAACAGCAAACTAGCCAACATTCTCCATGCCAGAGAATTGGCCAGGCGGTTGGAAGGAACCAACGTCACCTGCTACGTGGTTCATCCAGGTGAGTGGAAGTCCAGCTCCAAGGCGCCCCAGATGGAGCCCCTCCTGCTCTGTCTGGGGCTCCTCCAGGCATTTCTCTTCCACTGGGGGCTCCCTTGACCCTTTCTACAGAGCTCAGCTGGGGAGGGAGATGTCTCCCACCCTCCCAGGTCCAGAATCTTAGGGTGGGAAGGGCCCTTGGAGATCATCTAGTCCAGTGGTCACCAACCAGTGGGCTGGGGCCCACTGGTGGTCCATGAGAAAATTTTGGTGGTCCGCAGAGAAATGCCCCCCCCAAGCAATTAATCCAGGCTGCGTGGGAACACAAGGCTGCACCACCCACATGGCCCGCGGGAACACAAGGCTTGCGTCGCTTGCATCACGAACAACACGAGGTAGTGAGGGGAGGGGGGAAAGGGCAGAGGGGGGCAGCTGCACCGGCAAAGGCTCATTTCTGGCAGAGTTTGGGGGAGAGAAGGAAAGACTTTTGCTGCTTCTGCTGCTTTCCTTGCATGAAGCCAAAAGTCTCTCCCCGCCAACCCGCCGAGAACGGAGCTGAAGACAGTATCCTGCAATTCCAGATGAAGAACAATGAATCGATAGGAAAATGGGGTGGGGGATTTCCCTTGCAAATTTTGGGGGGATTTTCCCAGGGTCTCCGGTCCGTGGGATTTAAAAGTATGAGTTTGTTGGTCCCTGAGGTCCAAAAGGCTGGCAACTCCTGTTCTAGTCCAACTCCCTGGCTAAGACAGGAATGAGACTCTTACTCCTCTTCTGCCTTTTCTGCTCCTTTCTTCCTTCCTCCTACTACCCGTTCCTCCCTCCTACGCAAAACTTCTCCCGAGAAGAGAGGAAGCTTCCGAGGGTTTTCTCCTCAAGCGGGAAAGAAGGATCCGGGGTGTCCCCAGAGAGGGTCCTCTTCCTCTCCTTCCTCCTTCCTTTTCAGTATGCCCCACTCTGCCTCCCCTCCTCTTCCTCCTCCCCTCTCCCTCCTTCCCCCCGCTCCTCCTCCTCCTTTTCTGCTTCCTCCTCTTCTCTGCAAACCCTTCTAGCACTGATGATGCTAGATATCTAGTTGAGGAATGATTTGCCTGCAAGAAACATGGCTGCCATGGTTCCCAGTGGAAAACACATATTATGAGAATGGTGCATTTCCCCCCTGCTCCGTCCCCGGCGTATTCAAATTTCAAATTCAAATTTCAAATTCCCAGAGGTTGTGGGAGGAGCTGCTGGCTGCTTGTGAAGGAAGCAGAGGGTGAGTAGAAAGGAGAAAGATAGCGAATCATATAATTATAAACCAAGAATACCAATAACACATTTAGGGTTAGTGTGCTTGAGATTGTGATTTTATTTTATTTCAAAATGGCTGGCTTAGTTCAGTGTAATACTTGTTTTACAGCTGTCTTCTGCAGTACTCTTTTCAAACTTGGATACTGTCCTCTTTGTAAAAAAAATTACCAGTCGACATGGACAGATTACCTATCTAGAATCTCTAATCTGTGCTCTCCAAGCAGAAATTGGGTGCCCAATCCAGCCACCTATTGAGCTGCTGTGCTACCAGCCCCCAGTACCACAAAGATCCTACAGGAAAAAGGCGGTATGGACAACCGTGGGATCTGGCAGGGTGAGAGCTGTGGACCATGAACGCAAAGCTTTTGCTGTGTCCCAGCATAACAGATGCAGTGCTCTTGCTGACCTTAACAGGGACACTAAAGTGACAGGTCAAGGTAGTTGTGATAATTCAAGTAAGCCAGGGATCATGGTCCTAGAAGAGGAAAGGAGAAAGCGTGAATCAGGTATTACGCGCCAGTCACACAAGAAGAGCAAGGCATCCAAACAGAGAAGCCACCTTCTGGTTGGGGACTCACTTGTAAGGGATGTAAATTTAGGAAAGGATATGGAGGTTTTGAAAGAGGTCAGGTGTCTACCAGGTGCTACTGCCAGCAGAGACAAGAAGTGTATTCTTAAGATAGTCAAGAATGCCAGCAAGGACTGTGGCACTGATGCTATTATACGTCTTGGTACAAATGATCTGTCCCAGAAGGATCTACTTGCTGTTCAGAAAGACTTCCAGAGCTTGTAATATGGGCTGTAGGCTTCTCTTTTCAGAGGTTCTACCAGTATACAAGGAACAAAAAGGGAAAGGGCAGCGTGTAGCGGAGTTTAATGTGTGGCTAAAGGAGTGGTGTAAAAGGGAAGGCTTTGGTTTTATTAGTCATGATGTCTCCAGCTGGTCCAATGAAAAACTGTACTAAAGAGATGGTTTGCATCCATCAAAGAAAGGGACTGAGTTACTTGGCATTAAATGCACAGATTTCCTGGATAAACATTTAAACTGAACAGCGGGGACAGAGAATTAATGGATTCAGAACATTTCTGGCCCCAGCAACCTAAAACTAATAAGGATACCAGTGCGTACAAAATAGATGTTTGTGCAGGTAAGATTATCAACCTTGATGCCAACCAAAACCAAGCATTTAATAGTGAGTGCCATACCATGTGCATTAATCAAACAGGTGGCAAGAAAGTAGGGGCAGGCAGGCACAACACAGGTTATGTAGACAGTAAACACAGGGTCAGACATAAAGATCTCAAGTGCCTATATATAAATGCACAAAGTCTGGGGAACTAACAGGGTGAACTCGAACTACGAATACATGAAGGTAAATATGATATAGTTGGAATAACAGAAACTCGGTGGGATGAAGCCCGTGACTGGAACATACTGGTAGAAGGATACAAACTATTAAAAAAACCCAGACCCCCATAAAAGAGGAGGTGGAGTTGCACTGCATGTAAAGGACACTATATTGCTACAGAAATGCATGAAACCAAAGATGAAAACCTCCTAGAATGCATATGGGTCAATATAAAAGAAAAAAAGAATGACATGGCCATAGTGTATATTATAGGCCACCCAATCAAGCAGAAAAAATAGATGTCCTTTTTGCCAGCCAACCAACAAACATGTTTGTTTGTTTGTTTGTTTGTTTGTTTATTTATTTATTTATTTATTTGGATTATATGCCGCCCTATCTCCTGAGGGACTCAGGGCGGCTTACAATTAAAACAGTCCCAATACAATTACATAAATGTTAAAGGACATTAAAAACCAAGGTCTCATTTGTCAATTAGAATATTTTAAAATATATTTAACACCTCCCTCAGTCCCCATCGTCCCCATCAGTCCGGTAGGCTAGTTGGAATAGCCAAGTTTTTAGGTCACGGCGAAGGAGCGGAGGTCAGGAGCCGTCCGGAGCTCCAGGGAAGTTGATTCCATAGGGTGGGTGCTCCCACCGAGAAGCCCTACTCCTGGGGTCGCCAGCTGACGTTGTGTCGATGGCACCTGGAGCAGGCCTCTCGATGGGAGCACGGGACGTTGGGAAGCTGTTATCGGCAGCAGGGTCTCCGCATGCATCCTGGTCCAATGCCATAAAGGGCTTTATAGGTCAATGCCAGCACCTTGAATCTCACTCGGAGTAGCCAGTGCTCACGAGGAGGGGTGTAATATGGGAGTATCGGGAACCTCCCATCACAACCCGCTGCCGCATTCTGGACCAGCTGAAGCCTCCCAGTGGTCCTCAAGGGCAGCCCCATGTAAAGAGCATTGCAGTAGTCCAGACGGGAGATAACGAGTGCATGAGTGACTGCACGCAGGGCATCTCGTCCAGATAGGGACGTAACTGGCGCACCAGGCAACCTGAGCGAATGCCCCCTGGCCACAGCTCCCACCTGTTCCTCCAAACTGAGCCGTGTATCCAGGAGGACACCCAAGTTGCGCGCCTATCACGGGGTAACACCTCTCCCCCATAGCCAAAGATGGAATCTCCTGGACAATTCGAGATGCCGTATGTACAGCCACTCGTCTTAGCTGGGTTGAGCCAAGCCTGTTCCTTCCCATCCAGACCCGCACGCCTCCAGACATCGGGACATCACGTTGAGGGCATCACTGGGTTGGTTAGGGTGGAGATAAAGCTGAGTATCATCAGCATACTGATGATACCTCACCCCAAAACCACGGATGATCTCACCCAGCTGCTTCATGTAGATGTTGAACAGGAGGGCTGAAAGAACCGACCCCTGAGGTACCCCACATAGGAGGGGTCTCGGGCTGATTTCTGCCCCCTGCCAACACTACTTGTGCACCGAGAGGTAGGAGGAGAACCACCGTAAAACAGTGCCCCCACTCCCAACCCCTCGAGGCCGCAGTAAGATACCATGGTCGATGGTATCAAAAGCCGCTGAGAGATCTAACAGGACCAGGACAGAGGAATAACCCCTGTCCCGTGCCCTCCAGAGATCATCCACCAGTGCCACCAATGCCGCCTCATGCTGTATCCGGGCCTGAAGCCCGATTGATATGGGTCTAGATAGTCGGTTTCCTCCAGAAACAGTGGGAGCTGCTGAGCCACCACGCCTCAACAACCTTCAATAAAGCCAAGGTTGGAGACCAGACAAAAGTTGTTCAAATTAGCCGGGTCCAGGGCAGGCCTCTTGAGGAGGGGCCTCACCACCGCCTCTTTCAAGGCGGTGGGAAAGACACCCCACTCAAAGAGGCATTGATTACTGCCTGGAGCCAGCCTCGTGACCTCCCGGCGCATAGACCAGCCAGGAGAGACACGGGTCCAATAAACACGTGGCAGCACTCAGCCTCCCCATGATCCTGTCCACCTCATTTGGAGTCACAGGATCAAACTCCTCCCAGATGGTATCTCTAAGACCACTTGTCGCGACTCCGCCGGACTCTGCCCAGTCGGAGTCCAAGCCTGTCCGGATCTGAGCGATCTTGTCCATCAGATGTTGACTAAACTCCGGCACGCAGTGGGTCCTCCCCCTCCCTCCGACAGGAGGGAGCGGGAGACCCTAAACAGGGCGCCGGGCGACATTTGGGATGCAATGAGAGCGAGAAGTATGCACGCTCGCCGCCTCATTGCAGCAAGGTAAGATCTAAAATAAGATCTTAGCTGCGCCGGTCAGATTCGACCTGCTGGATCTCCAACAGCTCTCTAGGCCTCTTCCGCCGCTTCATCTCCCGCAGCTCCGCTGAAACCAGGGAGCTAATCGATCTGCAGCAGGTAAGAGGCCGCAAAGGGCAACTCGGTCTAGTGCCCCGGCAGCCATTTGCCAGGCGCCCACCAGGGCATCCACCGAGCTGTCGGCTAAGGAGGCCGGAATTGACCCAAGCGCCATCTGGAACCCTTCTGGGTCCATTAGGCTGCCTGGGGCGGAACCATCTCATTGGTCCCGCCTCCCAGCGGAGGGGTGGCATATTGGAAGGCCAGTCAAGGAGAGAATGATCCGCCCATGGCAGGGGTTGTATAGTTGGAGATCCCCCAGATCATTTCCCCACTGTCTCGAGATGAAAACAAGGTCAAGCATGTGTCCCCCTCATGAGTCGCCCTTGTATTACCTGAGTCAGGTCCATGGTCGCCATGGAGGCCATGAACTCCTGCGCCACCTTCGATGCCCCTCCCAGTGATGGCAGGTTAAAGTCCCCAGTACAATAAGTCTGGGAGCTCAACCGCCACCTCCGAGAGGACATCCAGCAGCAGGCAGGGCTGTTGTCACGTAGCTGGGAGATAGGTACGTAAGCAACAGACCCAACTGACCTTCAGGGCCCAATCTCAAGAGGAGAGATTCACAGCAGCCTATCTGAGACAGTGGTCTCCCTCGACATAAGGCCTCCCTGATTATAACCGCCACCCCTCCCCTACCCTGGACTCGAGGTTGGTGTAGCACATGGAAACCTGGTGGACACATATCCACTAGAGGGATCCCACCTTCTGGGCCCAACCAGGTTTCCGTGATGCAGGCCAGGTCTGCTCTCCTCAATCAGATCCCGGATGAGGGAGCTTTGTTAACCACGGACCTGGCATTTAAATAGACCAACCTGAGTCCAGGGACTGGTCCTCCAAGCCCCAGGGATGCGGAATGAACCGACGGGTCGGAGCGCACCACCGCCAAGATAGCGGGGCACGCCCCAGAAACCGATACAGCCCGCCGTTTACCTCTACTGCCATTCCTTCACCGTGGGGATTGCTCCCCCCCCCCCCCCCCAGCATCCCAGAAAGCCCCAACCCCACCCCTCTCCCGCCAACCCATTTCCAACCCGACTGAGGAGATCCCAATGACACCCCTTTGGTTTTAACTGGGCCCGATCATCCATCCCCTTCCCTAACCCTCTTAAATAGTGATCTAAAAATTTAATTAATGAAGCCTTGGAATCCCTCTTACTATGCTTTCCCAGATCCCGCCCCACACCCACGCCATGCCACCTCTCTGGATTCCAAAATCTCCTCAAGGTAGGCCAGAGAAAGTCCGCAGGCCATGTCCAGGATAAAGGTGTATCCCTTAAGGCCCGCACTCAAGCAGCCAAGTAAGACCGCATAAAGCATCAGATGTATTCCTAATGAGGGAAAATTGGTCTATAGATGGGAAATGTCCAGATGGTGATAGTTCAGTCTCAGCATGGGACTAATCATTTGGGTAGTCCATGTCCCAGGTGCCTTCTCACGACAGCCCAGGAGGCTGGTGGTAAAGCCTTCAGGACTAGCCACTGTGGTCTCACCGCTCGGGAACTCCAGTGGTTGTTTAGCCAGATGATGTTAAGGCAGGTGTCTTTGCCAATCAGCAGGAACAGTGTACCCAATCCAATTATCCTCTCACCACAATAGATTGAGTGTATCAACAAGTTCCTTGCCACAAGTCCAGCTGGGATCAGACATAAAGGAAGGGGGAAGGATCCCCAACAAGCATTGGACAAACAAGATCCTGGGTGGCTAGGGGGAAAGGCCATCCAGTTGTCCATGGTTCGAATGAAAATGGATTTGAGTCTATGGGCCAGTAGGGGTCTCTTCCATGGTGTCATAAATATCAGGGGCCGGAATTGTGCGTGTAAGCATGACAGCCTGTTCAAAGAGGGGGCACGAGAGACAGGAAAGGCAGCCAGAGGATAGCACCAAACAGACCAGTTATAGCAAACTACAGTGGTGACTATTCCAGAGCCAGCAGCAGCCTCGGGCTCATTTTTAAATCTCTGAGCCCAGTTCCAGCCACTGCCAGGTTCACAGTTTGGTGTCATTGTCATCGGAGCAGCCATCAACATCACCATCAACCAATGTAGGGCTCCAGCCATCCGAGCCGAAGCCGCCGAAGCCATTGGAGTCACCGGACCCGAAGCCTCCGATGTCATAAAAGGCTCCGAGGCTTTAAAACTTTAAAACTGCCGGCGCCGTTGGGGCTGGCGCTGTCCAAGCTGTTTAGCTGCTGAAGCCGTCAAAGCCGTTGGAATGTAAACCGCCGCTCCCGCTGCCGCCTCAGCAGGCTTAACGGCTCTTATCAAGATCGCTAATATGGATCTTGTGATTCTTCCGGCGGGGCTCGGTCTAGTTGGTATTGATCGAGTCCCCAGGATTTCCCTCGCTAGATTCTGGGTCGGGAGATGGAAATGGCCCCTGAAACCTCCCTCAGGACAAAAGACCAAGGATTCCCTCCTGCGGAGCTGTAGGTGCGATCGGCCATCTTGTTGGGCACGCGCGAGAATTTTATTTATTTATTACATATGCAGGAAACACACAACAATAGTAATGGGAGACTTCAATTATCCTGATATCAATTGGAAAACTAATTCTGCACCAAGTGAGAAATCAAATAAGTTCCTAACCAACCTAGCTGACAACTTTGTTGTCCAAAAGGTAGAGGGTGAAACGAGAGGGACAACCATACTGGACTTAATTCTTACAAACAGAGAAGAAGTGATAGAGGGAGTTGAAACTGCAGGAACCTTGGGAGAGGGTGACCATGTCATACTAGAATTCAACATAACACAAACACAAGCAACAGAACATAATGACACCAGAGTCTTGGATTTTCAAAGAGCTGATTTCAATAAACTCGGAGAGAACTTGGGAAAGATTCCATGGATGAAAATCCTAAAGGGGAAAACAAGTCAAGAATCTTGGGAAACTCTAAAAGTATGATCATAGAAGCCCAGACCAGCACAATACCACTGAGAAAGAAAAACAAGAAATTCAAGAAGAAACCAGCATGGCTGCACAAAGATCTCTGGCAAATTGAAAGAAAAAAAGGACAAGTACAAAAAATGGAAAGAGGGACATACAACTCAGGCAGAATATCAGCAGACAGCCAGAATCTGCAAAGACGAAGTCAGGATAGCAAAGGCTCAGAACAAACAAAGATTTGCAACAAAAGTCAAAGATAATGAAAAAAGTTTCTTCCAACATATAAATAACAAGAAAAAAATCAAGGAAACAGTCGGTCCACTAAAGAAAGAAGATGGCAAGGATGTAACAGGCAACAGAGAGAAAGCAGAACTGCTTAACTCATTCTTTGCATCAGTCTTCACACAAAAAGAAACTATAGCTCAACCCACCAAAAACATAACTGTAAAAGACAGACCAGAAATAAAAGTTAAAATAAGCAAAAAAATTAGTAAGAGAACACCTGTCTGATCCTGATGAAAACAAATCACTGGGGCCTGATGGATTACATCCCAGAGTTTTAAAGGAGCTGGCAGAGGTCATCTCAGAACCACTGCACTGTATCTTTCAAAAATCCTGGAGCACCAGGGAACTACCAGAGGACTGGAAAAGAGCTGATGTGGTTCCCATCTTCAAAAAAGGAAAAAAACAGACCCAGGAAACTATAGACCAATCAGCCTAACATCAATACCCGGAAGGATACTGGAAAAGATAATTAAAAAACAGATCTGCCAACATCTAGAAACAAGTAAAGTAATAACTAGCAGTCAGCATGGGTTTGTTAAGAACAGATCATGCCAAACCAATCTTATTTCATTCTTCAACACAGTGACTAAATTAGCAGACCAGCAAAATACTGTGGACATAATATATTTAGATTTCAGCAAGGCATTCGACAAAGTAGACCACAACCTACTTCTTAGTAAGCTAGAAAAAGGTGGAATAGATAGCACCACCACCAGATGGACTCGTAACTGGCTGGCACACCATACTCAATGAGTAGTCCTTAACGGGTCTAAGTCTACATGGAGGGAAGTAAGCAGTGAGGTGCCACAAGGTTCCGTCTTAGGCCCAGTACTCTTCAATATCTTCATTAACGACTTAGATGAGGGAATAGAAGGGGAACTTACCAAATTTGCAGAGGATACTAAGCTGGCAGGAATAGCTAACACCCAAGAAGATAGGCTCAAGATCCAGATGGATCTTGACAGACTAGAACACTGGGCCGTATCTAACAAAATGAAATTCAATGTAGAGAAAAAGTAAAGTCCTACACTTAGGCCAGAAAAACCCAGAGGACATATATAGACTGGGTGAAACCAGGCTCAATAGCAGGAACTGGGAGGGGGATCTTGGAGTCTTAGTGGACAACCAGCTAAATAGGAGCCAGCCGCCGCCAGAAAAGCCAGTGCAATCCTAAATTGTATTAACAGAGAGATACAATCAGGATCAAGGGAAGTACTAATACCACTCTATAAAGCCTTAGTAAGACCACACCTAGAGTACTGCATCCAGTTCTGTTCACCACATTACAAAAAGATGTTGAGACTCTAGAAAAAGTACAGAGAAGAGCAACTGGAGACTAAAACACATGAAGAACGGTTGCAGGAACTGGGCCTGGCTAGTCTAGGGACTAGCCTGTTTTGCCCTCCCACAGGCCAGAGAGAAGCCTCTGGACCCTTGGGAGGGTGAAAACGGCCTCCCCCGGGCTCTGGAGTCCCTCCGGAAGCCAGAAACAGGAAGTTCTGGTAGGCCACGCCCACCCAGCAACTGGGCAGCAAACTGGTTGCGGGGATTTTTGAATCCCACCCCTGCTCAAAATCACACAAAAGGCAAGGGAGGGAGGGAGGGAGGGAGAGAGAGAGAGAAAGAGAGAGAATGAATGAATGAATTCTTTTATTGGCCAAGTGTGATTGGACACACAAGGAATTTGTCTTGGTGCAAATGCTCTCAGTGTACATAAAAGAAAAGATACATTCGTCAAGAGTCAAGAATCATCAGGTCCGACACTTAATGATAGTCATAGGGTGCAATAGAATAGAATGCAGAATAGAATAGAAATCATAGAAGAGAAGAGAACAGAAGAGAACAGAAGAGAATAAAATAGAATAAGGAATAGAATAGAAATACAGAATAGAATAGAATAGAAATACAATATAGAATAGAATATAATAGAATACAGAATAGAATAGAAATGAGAATAAAATAGAATAGAAATGAGAATAGAATAGAATTCTTTATTGGCCAAGTGTGGTTGGACACACAAGGAATTTGTCTTGGTGCAAATGCTCTCGGTGTACATAAAAGAAAAGAGACATTTGTCAAGAGTCAAGAAGCATCAGGTGCAACACTTAACGATGTCATAGGGTGCAATAGAATAGAATGCAGAATAGAATAGAATAGAAATAGAATAGAATAGAATAGAATAGAAATACAGAATAGAATAGAAATACAGAATAGAATAGAATAGAATAGAATAGAATAGAATAGAATAGAATTCTTTATTGTCCAAGTGTGATTGGACACACAAGGAATTTGTCTTGGTACAAAGGCTCTCAGCCTACGTAAAAGAAAAGAGACATTCGTCAAGAGTCAAGAATCATCAGGTACAACACTTAATGATAGTCATAAGCAATCAAATCATACCAGGAAACAGTCAATATCAATCATAAGGATACAAGCGACAAAGTTACAGTCATTCCGTCACAAGTGGGAGGGGATGGGTGAAAGGAAGGATGGGAGAATTAATAGTAATAGTAATGCAGACTTAGTAAATAGTTTGACAGTGTTGAGGGGGAGTGTTAGCAGAGTGACGGCGGGGAATTTCCTTGTGTTAAAATACTGAAGTTTGCAAACGATAGAGAGGTCAGTGGTCTCATTCCAGACAGTGATGAATCTGCATACAAACAGAAGTCCTACTGCACAATTGCTTAAATAGGAGCCAGCCTTGTGCTGTAGCTGCCAAAAAAGCCAATGCAATCCCAGGCTGCATCAACAAAGGGATAGAATCAAGATCAGGTGAAGCGTTAATACCACTATCTAAGGCTCTGGTAAGGCCACACCTGGAATATTGCATCCACTTTTGATCTCCGAGATGTAAAAAAAGCAGTGGTGGTATTCAGCCGGTTCGCACCGGTTCACACGAACTGGTAGCGACGATTTGGCTTGGGTGGCTGAACCGTAGTGACTTCCAGCTGGCCATGCCCCTGACCTGGTCGCCCAGTCGCCACTTGCTCGCTCACCCCACCTGCTCGACACTCGCCCCACCCAGTCACTCCTTACCTCCTATGTGGCGCACTGGGTCCTTGTGGCTTTCCAACCTGCCCTCCGATGGGGAGCCTGCGCCCCAACTGAGCAGCCCTGATTTGCCTGCTCACAGGTAAGCGTGCAAGTCATGCTAGCTCCCCCCTTCCAGATCTTTCTGGGCCTCCGCACCATTCCCGAATCTTGCCAGGGACCCCCACTGTTCCTGGACCTTGCCGCCCCTCCCCACTGTTCCTGGGCTCGACTGGCTGGCTAAGCCACCACACGGCACTCTCCCAGCTCTCCCTACCATGTGGCAGCCGCGGCGCAGCTCCCTGGGTGGGAGGACGGATGTCCCGGGGCTGCCACCGCCGTTCGCTTTCTTCCTTTCGCCCCGCAGGAGAAGAAAGCGAGCAGCGGTGAAGGTGCTCTGATTGGGAGGGCGAGCAGGGATCCTGGTGCTGTGTTACCACAGCAGTGTTACCGTTGCCGCTGCCCCTTGTTCTGGCAGCCCCTTAAAAGCCTGTTGCCTATCACACTCTGGGGCAAAGCATGTGAGCCATTTCCTCCTTCCAGTGGTCTTTTCTCCACCCTGGTCTTCCTTGCCGGTCTTGAAAAGGTCTACTCCTCCCCATTTCTGGGCTGGGGAGGGGATGAGGGAGGATAAGGGAGCGAATCGACTCCCCCTGGAGCTCCGGTTGGCCCCTGATCTCCGTTCCTTCCGCCGTGACCTAAAGACTTGGTTGTTTCAACAGTCCGGCCTGGACTGAAGGGTAAGAGGTGGGTTTTCATTGATATTTTAAATTGAATTGGGTTTTTTAGGTTTTACTGGGTTTTGTTTACTTTGGTTTTAATGTATTTTAATAATTGTATTTCTATTTTTTATTGTAAGCCGCCCTGAGTCCCTAGGGAGAGAGGGCGGCATATAAATCCAGTAAAAGTAAAGTAAGAGTAAAGAGAAATTCCCCAAATAGCATTTTATTTATTAACTTTTGCTGGGAGAGAGCAAGTGAGGCTATTTGTGCAAGCCCTTGAATGGAGTTGGGTCCTTGTTGCTCTCTGAGCTGGGTGGTTTTCTTGCAGACCTTTCATGACCCAACTAGGGAACATCATTAGTGCTGGAAGGAAGGAAGGAAGGAAGGAAGGAAGGAAGGAAGGAAGGAAGGAAGGAAGGAGAAGAGGAAGATAGTTGGGTCCTTGTTGCTCTCTGAGCTGGGTGGTTTTCTTGCAGACCTTTCATGACCCAACTAGGGAACATCATTAGTGCTGGAAGGAAGGAAGGAAGGAAGGAAGGAAGGAAGGAAGGAAGGAAGGAAGGAAGGAGAAGAGGAAGATAGTTGGGTACTTGTTGCTCTCTGAGCTGGGTGGTTTTCTTGCAGACCTTTCATGACCCAACTAGGGAACATCATTAGTGCTGGAAGGAAGGAAGGAAGGAAGGAAGGAAGGAAGGAAGGAAGGAAGGAAGGAGAAGAGGAAGATAGTTGGGTCCTTGTTGCTCTCTGAGCTGGGTGGTTTTCTTGCAGACCTTTCATGACCCAACTAGGGAACATCCTCAGTGCTAGAAGGGAGGAGGAGGAGGAGGAAGAGGAGACTGTGGGGTTCTTGGTGCTCTCTGAGCATGTCTAGCCTGGGGAATTCTGGGAGTTTATGACGGGTGCAGTGTCCCAGGATCATGTGATCCCTTTTTGCGATCCTCTGACAAATAAAGTCAGTGGGAAAACCAGGTTCACTTAGCTGTGTTAGTAACGTAACAACTGCAGTGATTCACTTAACAATCGTGTTAAGAGAGACAGTTAACGGCTGTCTTGCTCAGCAGTGGAAATTTTGGGTCAAGGACTTAGGATTGGCTATATTATTACTCACTGGGATGTATTAATGACCCAGTTGTGCGTTGTCAAGTGTGCAACAGCACACCAACACACACCTACACGCACTATTTTAAACAACTCAGGGAACAAACGGACGATCATTACGTGGTGTTATCTATTTGAATTTATTAGCCTCCTAACAACTGGATTCAGGTGTGCAACAGGCAGATGCACACACAGACACATTTCCTTTGCACCATTGCCCACTCACTTCAGTGTGGGTCCTTCCGAAAGATATTTAGAAGTTGCCCCAAGGCTGCCAGGTGGGCAACGGGTGTTGTGCGAAAGGTTCATTCGGGATTTCCTCCTCCTCCTCCTCCTCCCTCTGGGTCATTCTGGAAGGTGCTTCTTTCTGTCCTGGGCCATTCACACAACCAACTCTCTTTATTTGCTTTCAGGACTTGTTAGAACTGGAATTAATCGCTCCTTGCCACGGTGGGTATTTTGGTCGTTTCAGTTCATGAGGCTGTTCAGTCGAGATAGCAAAGCGGGCGCCCAGACCTCCATCTACTGCGCCACCGAGGAGGGCATCGAGAGGCTGAGCGGGCAGTATTTCGTGGACTGCCGGCCAAAGGTGCCCTCACCACAGGCCCGCGATGACCACATGGCCAAGAAGCTCTGGGAATTCAGCGAGAGGCTGCTGGGACTGACCACTTAAGACGGGAAGGGTCAGAGATGGAGTTTGGGGTAACCGAAAGCGTGTGTCCGATTAACCTGGGAGATCAAACTGCAGGGAATCTGGAAACTACTCCGGGGTTGCGCTGTGGCTGAGATGAGCGTTGAATTTCCGAGAAGTTTAAAAACTGGGAAGTATCGTGGGGTTTGTGGTGGTGAGTTGCCCAGCGTTGGGCATCAGAATCTTTTAAATAAAGAAACAAACTCCATCAAGTTGTTGATCTCTCTTTTCTCATCAGTGTTAGAAGGGAGGGAGTTTGCTAAGAGGAGGAGGGGGGAGGAGGAGGAGTGTTCAGAGTTTTCCAGGGTTAATTCAGCGCCAGAAAAAAATAAACACAGATGGCTGATGCTTCATTTAACGTCTTTATAAACATAATAAGTAGATTTTACAAACCAGTTGTAGATTTCTCCAACATGGAGCAAACTCACACAGAAACATGTTGCAAGTTCAGAGCAGAGCTCCAGTCTTCAGCAAGTTAGTTTCTCTTTTACTTTAGTTCAGCGGGCAAGCAAAAGGAGAGAAGCAGTTTCATTTTCAATACAGACTCAGAGCTTAATATAGAGCCATGCCTGGGCTACTTCTAGTTTCAGTTTCCAAACAGTCCTCATTGGCTGACTTAGTTGCCATGCCTGTTCATTGGCTGACCTTGTTCCATGCTCTATTCCAGTTCATGAATATACTCTGACAAGGAGGAAGAGGGGGAAGAGGAGGAGGAAGTGGAGAAGGGGAGGAGGAAGAGGAAGAGAAGGAAGAGGAAAAAGGGGAGGAGAGGCCCTTGATGCTCTCTGAGCTTGGTTGTTTTCTGGCAGAAATTTCATGACCCAACTAGGTAACGTCATCAGTGTTAAAGGTCCATCTATGGAGATTCTCAGTCATCCACGTCATGGTTATGCCAAAGTGTCTGAGCAATAGGGTGTATGCCAATGCACTGGGCCATGTGCAGATCTGTGCATCGGAGGAAAAAAACCACCACTTCATAAGTGCAGGGCACAACCTAGGACAGGGGTCTCCCACCTGGGCCGCTTTAAGACTTGGGGACTTCAACTCCCAGAATTCCTCAGCCAGCAGGCCAGGAGCTTTGCTAGCTGAGGAATTCTGGGAGTTGAAGTCCCCCAAGTCTTAAAGCAGCCCAGGTGGGAGACCCCTGACCTAGGAGAACAAATCCATCAGGACAAGATTTAGAAGACAAAGGCCATTCTTTTGAAGACAGCAAAGTCCGCGCTTTGGACGGAGAGGACCGCTGGTTTGAAAGGGGGGGTCCAAGAGGCCATCTATCTCCCAACTGAATAGCCCCCTCTGCACAGAGGGAGGGGGGAGAGATATGCCACCATCTATCTCCGGTCTACAATACGGTCCTTTCAACAGTTCCAAGGCTCTGAGGACGGAAGGAGCCGCCTCCGCCTGGATCCCCCTTGGCGGCGACCCTCGGGCGGGGTTCGAAGGACGAGCGAGCGAGCGCAGCCCCGCCGCCTCAGCCGCGCCCAAGATGGCGCGGCCGGAAGCGCCCGCCTCGCCCGCTTCCGGCGGGTGGGCGTGGCCGGGGAAAAGCCCCGCCTGCGCGCTTGCCTGAGGCGCCTGTGGCGGCGGCCGAGCCGAGCGCTGAGGCGAGCGCAGCAGATCCCGCCATGGGGAACTGCCACACGGTGGGGCCCAACGAGGCGCTCGTCGTCTCAGGTAGGCCGCCCGGGAGAAGGGAAGGGGGGACGCGTGTCGCCGCGTGGAAAAAGAGGGGGGGGAAACGCGCGTCACGTGTGAACGCGGCGCAGCTGCCTTGTTGCGTGTTCTCCGGGAAGCTGCTTTGGGGGCGTCTCCCCCCCTCCCCTCGGGGTGGCAAGCAGGAGACAGCCCCGCCCTCCAGGCCCGTTTGGAAACCTCTGGGGTCCCGGGGGGGACCCTTTGCTCTCCCCCCCCCAGAAGCTCCCTGTTAGTGTCTTGAGGGGAGGGGGGACCTTAAGCCTCCCTTTGGGGGGCCAGGCCTTGCACCTCTCTTTCCAGAAGGGGTAAGGCCTCCCTCCTGGAAAGGAAAGGGAGGGGAGGGGGGCCTTACCCCTCTTTGGGGGAGGGGAGGGGGGTCTTGCCCCCCCCCCTTTTGGGCAGGGGGAGAGGGAGGGTAGAAGGAGCTTACCCCTCTTTGAGGGAAGGGGGAACCTTCTGCCCCACATTTTCCAGGAGAGGGAAGGGGGACCTTTGGCCCCACTTTTGGGGCTGGAGGGTTTTAAAGCACCCCTTTTCTCCTCCAAAGCACCCCTCCCCCCAATCACTGCAGGTGCCTTGGCTGATCATAGTGCAGAGGTGGGGAGGGGGGCTGCTTTGGGGGTTGCATCCCTCCTGGGGGTGGGTCAGCCAGGCAAGGCCACCCCCTAACAGCAGCCTCTGCAGATCCTCCCCCACCCCATTTCACACCTGCAGAGACGAAGAAAGACCCTCGGCCGGAGGGCTGGGGCTGGCTGCACCCATTCCTGGGGGTGTCTTAGGGGTGGAGGGTCTTTCTTCCCAACCCCCCCCCAAAAAGGGTGTAAAATCCCTCCCCCCCCTTAGACAACCTCGGACCCCATCGGTGCAATCGGGCCGCTTGAGAGCGAGATGGGTGGCCCACCAATTGCAGTAAATGAAAGAGGAGAGGGTGCCCCTGAGCACGCGCAGAGGGCTCTTTCCTTGCAGGGGTGTGTGTGTGTGTGTGTACCTGGAAGGTACTAAGATGGTCAACCCCAATTGCTTTGAGGATGGGTAATAAAACATCTTGTCATCTTTACTTAATGCCTTGGGCTACCTTTGCTTTGTTTTTGGGGGGAAAAAAATTTTTTTTGAGTCACTATTTTACCTTCATTCTCTGAATAAAATAGAGAAATAATGGTGAAAAAAGAAAACAGTTCCCCAAACCCCACCTTTGTGTGTGTTTTGTGTATGTCATGTTGTGTTGTGTAAGATTAGTGCAGCTGATAAGGAAGTGACAATGGGCTGCTGGTGCCACACCCTGGGGTTTTTTTCTTCTTCACTTCCAGTAAGGAGAGCCGCTGGGCTTGGCAGTAATAATAATGTCATTTATTTTATGGATGTATTCATCAAAGCTACATTTGGTTTTCCTTTCTGGAGGCAGCTATTCTGGGCAGGAGGCTCCTGGGTTCTCCCAGGGAAGACCCCGAATTTGTGCCCCTGTTGGGTCTTTGTATCTTGAGAAGGGACCTGTGGCTTCAGGATCTGTCCCCTTTATGAAGACGGCCTTGGGATTGCAGGTCGTCCTCGACTTACAACCACAGTTCAGCCCAAAAATTCTGTTGCTAAGCGAGGCGATGGTTAAGTGAGGTTTGCCCCATTTTATGACCTTTCTTGCCCCAGTTGCTAAGTGAATCATTGCAGTTGTGAATGACGCAATTAAATGAATCTAACTTCCCCATTGATTCTAGCTGTCAGAAAGTCGCAAAATAACAGGTAACAGGTAATTGAGTCAGAAGGGACCTTGTAGGTCATCTAATCCAACCCCCACCCACCCAAGCAGGAGACCCCACACCATTTCTGACCGATGGCAGTCCAGTCTCTTCTTGAAAGCCTCCAGGGATGAAGCTCCCACAACTTCTGAAGGCAATGTCTGTTCCATGGGTTGATGGTTCTCAGGGTCAGAAAGTTTCTCCTTATTTCGAGGTTGAATCTCTCCTTGGTCAGTTTCCATCCATTATTCCTCGTCTGGCCTTCGGGTGACCCCCTAGGATATGGCGACTGTCATAAATACGAACCAGTTGCCGATCATCTGAATTTTGATCATGTGACCACAGGGAGAAGGGTGAAAATTGGCCATAAGTCACTTTTTTTCCGGCTGCCGTTGTAAGTTTGAATGGTCACTAAAAAGAGCTTTGGTGGCTCAGGCTGTTAAATGCCTGCTCTTAAGATCTAGCTGTCTACAATTACTGTAGGCTCGAATCCCACCAGGCCCAAGGTTGACTCAGCCTTCCATCCTCTCGGGGTAGGTAAATTGAGGACCCAAGATTGTTGGGGGCAATTAGCTGACCTTGTAAAAATGCCGCTTAGTAATAAGCAGGCATATACAATGGAAGGAAGGCTATTGCTGAGCACGCTGGCTTGTATCCCAAAACAATTGTAAGCCGCCCTGAGTCTTCGGAGAAGGGCGGGATATAAATGCAATTAAAAAAAAAAATGAACTGTTGTAAGTGGAGGACTACCTATATAGAGGCTAGACCTGACATATCTGGAGGGAAGGCTCCTTACGCTGGGCTCCTCTTGGAACAAGGCCCTCTGAAGCTCTTTTTCCTGAGCAGTGAGGTTCCCTGTCTTGGCAGGGTTGGACAGATGATCTTTGAGGTCCCTTCCAGATCTGTGAATTAAGCCACTGGTCCGTTTATCCTGAAACCATGGCAACAAGGCGGTGGGTCTTTTGCAGCTCTGCGAGAGGGGATTTTTTTAAAAAAAATCCCTTAATAGTTTGCACATACAGATAATCCTCGACTTACGACAATTGGGATCCGAATTTCCATGGCTAAGCAAGGCAGATGTTAAGGGAATTGTGCCTAATTGTGCCTTTTTTTGCCGCAGTTAAGTGAACCATGCAGTCATTAAGTGAATAGTGGTCATTAAGTGAATCATGTCATTAAGTGAATCCAGCTTCTCCCCCCCCTTTGACTTGGCTTGCCAGAAGCCGGCTAAGAAAGTAGTAAATCACAATTACATGCAGCTGGGTTGCTGCAGCTATTCCTGCACAAGTCTATATGTTAATTATTGACTACCGCCATTAAAAGGAGCAATTAAATGCAACCCAAGGCAGCATTCGCACCCGGTTCCAGCTGATGAATTCATCCTCCAGGGCAGGCTCACCTCGCCTGTAAGCCACTTGCATTGCAAATCTGGCTTCGTCTGGAACCAGTTGATTTAAATTAGTTTCAACACACTTGAGGGCAGGATAAGAAGGACGGAATGGAGGTTCCTAAGAGAGAAATCCAATCTAGAACTAAGGAGAACTTTCCTTGGCAGTGAGTGAGAACAATTTACCTGTGGAACGACTGGCGTCTGGAAGATGTGGGTGCTCCAACACGGGAAGTTTTCAAAAACTGCTTGGAGAACCTTTTGTCTGCAATGGTTTGGGGTAAGAGTGTCCAATCCTGGCCACTTTAAGGCTTGTGGACTTCAACTCATGGGTGGCATTCTACCGGTTCTGTCCACTTCTGTAGAACCGGTTGCTCTGAAGAGCAGCAAACAGAGAGCATACATAGAACCGGTTCTATGTTTGCTGCTGTTTTGGCCTACCCCCCGCCCGGGCTCTTACCTGACCTTAATTTCCTGCGTTTTCAACCGCAGCTGCTTTGCGCGACATGGCTGTGGTTGAAAAAGCAGGAAAAAAGGGCTTTTCCAACCGCTGCACACTTGCATGCAACACCGCTCAGCTGTCTGGGCAGCTCAGCACGTCGTAAATTGCACTCGGAACCGGTAGTTATACCGGCCGGATCCCAACCCTGCTTCAACTCCTGGGGAATTCTGGGAGTTTTTTTTAAAATTCATATTTATATCCCGCCCTTCTCCGGAGACTCAGGGCGGCTTACAATTTTTGGGATACAACCCAGTGTGCTCAGCAATAGCCTTCATTCCGTTGTATATGCCTGCTTATTACTAAGCGGCATTTTTACAAAGTCAGCTAATTGCCCCCAACAATCTTGGGTCCTCAATTTACCTCCCCTGAGAGGATGGAAGGCTGAGTCAACCTTGAGCCTGGTGGGATTCAAGCCTGCAATAATTGCAGGCAGCTGGAACTAAGTGTTATGCTATTAACAACCTGCACCACCAAGGCCCTGATATGCCCAGTTGCCCCACAAAAGGGAGCTTGGAGGGGGCCCAGCTGTCCCCCCCATGAGGGAGAGCCCCCCATATGTGCTGCATTGCCCCCCACCTCTTGATATTTTTTTTTATTTTAATTTTAATTTATGTTTTATTCATATTTATATCCCGCCCTTCTCCAGAGACTCAGGGCGGCTTACAATCTTTGGGCTACAACCCAATGCGCTCAGCAATAGCCTTCCTTCCATTGTATATGCCTGCTTATTATTACTAAGCGGCATTTTTACAAAGTCAGCTTATTGCCCCCAACAATCTTGGGTCCTCACTTTACCTACCCCGAGAGGATGGAAAGCTGAGTCGACCTTGAGCCTGGTGGGATTCGAGCCTGCGCTAATTGTAGGCAGCTGGAACTAAGTGCTAGGCATTTAACAGCCTGCACCACCAAGGCCCTTTGAAGTCCACAAGCCTTAAAGTGGCCAAGGTTGGGCATTCCTGGTCTAAGGTCTTCTGCCCAAGCAAGGGGTTGGAATAGAAGACCTCCAAGGTCCCCTTCCAATTTTGCCTTTGTATTCTATTAAGACCCTTGAGGTTTAGGCTTTTGCAAACGTCATTCGTGCCAGGCCGATTCCTTCTTGATGGCGATCCCTGATCTTTGGCGACCTGAAAAGATCATCCTCTAGCCTTTTTCTGGCTGGGGATGGGAATCCTGCAGTTTAGGAGAAGCTTGATCTCCCATATGGGCAGCCATTACCCTTACAACCCTTCCTTCACCGATCGTTCAAAGTCACCACGCCACTGAAGTAGCGTTTTGCAACCAGTCCTCCCACTTACGGCCATCCTCCCATCCTCCCAGTCACATCAAAACCTGATGCTTGGCGACTGGCATTATTTATTTACTTATAAATTGCATTGGCCGCCCATCCTACCTCAGGGTAACTCTGGGCGGCTTACCATCCTTGAAAACAAAAGCTGAACCGCGGTAAAAGCATAAATAAATTCCTACACGTTGTCAAGTTTATGAACAGACCAGAATAACAGAGTTGGAAAGGGACCTTGGAGGTCTTCTAGTCCAACCCCCATGCTCAGGCAAGAGAAGCTATACGATTTCAGACAAGGGACTGTCCAGACTCTTCTTAAAACCTGCAGTGATGAAGCTCCCGCAACTTCTGGTGGCCAGCAGTTCCACTGGTTAACTGTCCTCCCTGTTAGGAAGTTTCTCCTCAATTCCAGGTTGCTTCTCTCCTGGATGAGTTTCCACCCGTTGCTTCTTGTCCTGCCCTCTCGTGCTTTGGAGAAGAAATTGACCCCCTCTTCTTTGGGGCAGCCCCTCAGATACTGGAACCCTGCTGTCATGTCCCCCTAATCCTTCTCTTCTCCAGACTGGCCATATTCAATTCCTGCAGCCGTTCTTCATATATTTTAGTCTGCAGGCCTTTAATCCTCTTAGTTGCTCTTCTTTGCCCTCTTTCCAGAGTCTCGACATCTTTTCTATATCATGGCAACCAAAATTGGATGCAATATTCCAAGAGTGGCCCAGGAATTATGAAATGGTATTAACACTCAAATATTAGAGGATGCTCTGGTGTCCCCTTTCGTCCTTCTCTTCACTAAACCAGACACCCCCGATTCCTGCAAGGGTTCTTCCCGTGTTTTGGCCTCCAGCCCCCCCGATCATCCCTGTGGCTCTTCTCTGCCCCCTTTCCAGAGTCCCCGCATAACAGTGGCAGCATCCCGGGGTCCTGCGTTTGTCCCATCCTCACCCTTGGCCACGTTCCCAAGAGCCTCCAAGAGCCACACTTCGTTTGGGATTTGCATAATGACCTCAGTGCACTTTTAACGACTTCGGTGATTGGATTAGCACCTGTCCACCATCCCCCCCCAAAAAGGTTGTAAAAACAGGCACGCCTCGCTTAAGAACTGCCTGGCTTATCAACAGAAGCCCTGGCCCCGGTTGAGGTCATAAGACGAGAGCAGCATGGATGTGGAATTGGAGATTCTCCCGTAGGCTGCCCTGCCCGGATCAGTCTATGCCCATTATTCTACGTGTTAATCATTAAGCCAAAATAACGGGGTGGTTTAACTATTCTAAACCTCTTCGGGGAAGCTCAGCCGGCCAAATTAGCATTTGGGTTTTCTGGGTGTAGCTGGTTGGGACATCGAGTGATGCCCGCAGTACGACTGATTTACCCCCCAACATCTTCCTGTTAGCACTTTTGTAGATTTCCTGGGTAGATTTGGATAGATGCGCCCGCTAAGGAGGGAGGTTAGGGTTGTGATCGACTTACAACCACAACTGAGCCCAAAATTCCCCTTGCTGAGCAAGAGGTTGCTTAAGAGACTGGCTCTGTTTTTAGCACCTTTCTTGTCCCAATTATTTTAAGTGAATCGTTGCAGTTGTTAAGTTAGTCTCTCTCAAACACACACAAACACACACACAGAGTTGTTAACCTCACATGACACTGCTTGGTGGAAGGTTGTAGGCGGGGATCACATGCACCTAGGACTTGGCACAAATACAGGGACTCCTTGACTTACAACACTCCGTTTAGTAACTGAAGTTACAATGGTGTCAGGACTCCAGCAAATCCACCTCCACTCAAATCATAAGTCTAGCCGCATGGTGGTGAACCTATGCCATGTGTACTGGAAGTGCCATGCAGAACCATTTCCCCCGCCACGCAAGAGCTTGCCCGGAAGAGCCCCACTGCACATGCGCGCGTGCGCGCCACCACTGCCCAACAGCTGATTGTTGGGTATCTGGCGTGCATGCACGGGGGTGCGTGCATCTCTGCGCATGCATGCGTGTCTCCCGTACCCCCCCGTACGGGAGACACGCATGCATGCGCAGAGATGCGCAGTGCATGCTGGGGGTCACGGGCACATGCACAGAGATGCGTGGTGCATGGAGGGATTGCACGTGCATGTGCAAATGGATGGCATGCGGGAGTGATCATGTGCGCATGCACAGAGACACGGAGTGTGAGAGTGATTGCACTTCCATGCACAGGCGTGCGGTGTGTGGCAAGGGGAATCACGTGCGCAGGCACACTGCAAGGGGATTGCGTGCACAGGCACAAGGGTTGGGGGTGGGGCCCTAGCACGCATTGCCTTCTGGGTGCTGGCACGCGAGCGCAAGCGCACGAGCGCGTGCACAATTATCAGCATGGGAGCCGAAAAAGGTTTGCCACCACTGATTTATTAGGAGTGCCCATGTTGGCGTTAGCTGGATGCAGCCAACACTAAAATGCATCATTCATTTCCCCCTTGACCCTGGTCTTCCCCCACCCCCTGGATGTATAGTCTCCAATGGGACACAGCCATAGCCAAGAGTCATCCATCATGCTCTCCAGTAATATTCTTGCGCTCCAACAACTTTGGGCTGCCAAGGCGATTATCTAGGGCACTTGAGGAATGCACTGTTTCCCGCCACTCCCTGTCTGCTGGCAACTAAAAAGACCAAAGGAGAATCTTTTTAGTTGACAAATGGCACCAAAAAAAGAGTGACTTAGGACCATTTCTCACACTTACGACCATTGCAGCATTTTCCCATGGTCGCCTGATTTACATTTGAATGCTTGACAACTGACTCGCACTTACGCCGGTTGCAGTGTCCCGTGTGTGTGTGTGTGTCGCATGCTCCCAACGACCATGTGACTCACTTAATCACTGCAGCAAGAAAGGTGGTAAAATGGAGCCAAACTCACTTAACAAATGTCTCACTCAGCAGTAGGAATTTTGGGCTCGATTGTGGTTGTAAGACAACACTTCCTTTAGTAACGTTTCTCAATGCTGTTGTAACTTGGAATGGTCCCTCTACAGGTAGTCCTTGCCTTACAACCATAATTGAGCCCAAAATTCCTGTTGCTGAGACATTTGTTAAGTGAGTTTTGCCCCATTTTTCACACTTACGACCATTGCAGCATCTCTCTACAATCATGTGACCAAAATTCAGGCCTTTGGCAACTCGTATTTACAACAGCCGCGGTGTCCCGGGGTCATGGGCTCCCCTTTTGCATCCTTCCCACAAGCGAAGTCAACGGGGCAGCCAGATTTCACTTCCCAACCGTGTTACTCACTTAACAACTGCAGCCAGGGGACAAAATTCACTTAACCTATACCTCACTTAGCCGCAGGCTCGACTGCGATCATAACTTGAGGGCTATGGCTGCACATGCCAATTGCCAAGTATCCCAATTTTGATCCCTTGGGCCAGGGGGAATGCTGCAGCGGCCGTAACTCTGAAAATCAGTCGTAAGTCCTTTTTTTTTCCCCTGTGCCGTTGTGACTTCGGACGGTCACTCAATGAGCTGTTGTAAGTCGAGGACTACTACCTGCGTGCTGAAAGCCCCCAGCTGGAAGCCAGCCTGCCAGCCAGGTGTTTGCGTGGGGCCTCCGCTCAGTGGCTTTGGAAATCTGGCGGCCCGTTTTCCCGAAACCGCGATTGTGCAACCCTCCCTCACTGGGAGCCGCAACTTCGGCAGCTATCATTTCTGGAATGTGCGTCTGCTTTGCCAAGACTGCACAAACAAGAGAGGGGCGGCCTCTGCGCTGGCTGGGTGTGTTTCCTGTTGTGGTGTGTCTTTCCCAGCCCCATTCTTTTCAGAAAATTGAGAGGCTTCCCAGCAGGCCAGAATGTTATTTGAAACACCTCCTTCCTTTAAGGGCTGCCTGGCTACAGACTGGAGCTGCGGCTGTTAAAAGCATCAGAATACAGCTGGGAGGGGCTTCGGAGGTCTTCTAGACCAACCCCTTGCTCAGACAAGAGACCCTAGGCTAGGGGTCCCCAAACTTGGCAGCTTTTTTTTTTATTACATTTATATGCCGCCCTTCTCCAAAGACTCAGGGCGGCTTACAATTTTTGGGATACAACCCAGTGTGCTCAGCAATAGCCTTCATTCCATTGTATATGCCTGCTTATTATTACTAAGCGGCATTTTTTACAAGGTCAGCTTATTGCCCCCAACAATCTTGGGTCCTCAATTTACCTACCCCGAGAGGATGGAAGGCTGAGTCGACCTTGAGCCTGGTGGGATTTGAGCCTGCACTAATTGCAGGCAGCTGGAACTAAGTGCTAGGTGTTTAACAGCCTGCACCACCAAGGCTTTAAGACTTGTGGACTTCAACTCCCAGCTATGCTGGCTGGAGAATTCTGGGAGTTGAAGTCCACAAGCCTTAAAGTTGCCAAGTTTGGGGACCCCTGCCCTAGACCATTCCAGACAAGTGGCTGTCCAGTCTCTTCTTAAAAGCCTCCAGTGATGGAGCATCCACTCCCATTGATTGATTGATTGATTGATTAACAGATTGATTAACTGATTGATTGACAGAATAGCAGAGTTGGAAGGGACCTTGGAGGTCTTCTAGTCCAACCCCCTGCTCAAGAAGGAGACCTCATACCATTCCAGACAAGTGGCTGTCCAGTCTCTTCTTAAAAGCCTCCAGTGATGGAGCACCCACAACTTCTGGTGGCCAGCAGTTCCACTGGTTAATTGTCCTCCCCGTCAGAAAATTTCTCCTTAATTCCAGGTTGCTTCTCTCCTGGATGAGTTTCCACCCGTTGCTTCTTGTCCTGCCTTGTGGGGCTTTGGAGAATAGCTGGACTCCCTCTTCTTTGGGGCAGCCCCTCAGATACAGGAAGGCTGCTATCATGTCACCCCCGGTCCTCTTTTTCTCTAGACTAGAGTCAGCTCCTGCAGCCCTTCTTCGTATGTTTTTGTCTCCATCTTAGTTGCTCTTCTTTGTACTGTTTCCAAGGTCTCAGCATCTTTCTTGTAATGTGGGGACCAAATTGATGTGGTTATAAAAGGACTGGAAAGAAAAGGGCAGGACGCTTTGCTCTGGGGTGTGGGGGAGGAATTGGCCCAGCTGTCCCCCCCAGTGTGGAAAGCAGTAGCTTTCCTGATCTTAAGCCACTGAGCTCTTTAAGCAGCGGGTTGAACTAGAACAGGGGCCTCCAACCTCCAAGCTTTGCTGGCTGGGCAATTCTGGAAGTTGAAGTATGGTGAGATTCAAGGTGCTGGTAATCACCTATAAAGCCCTACATGGCTTAGGGCCGGGGTATTTGAGGGAACATCTACTGCCAGTAACGCCTGCGCAGCGTCCTGTGCGCTCCCACAGGCAGGGCCTCCTTGGGGTGCTGTCATCCAGACAGTGTCAACTGGGGACCCCCAGGGGGAGGGCCTTCTCTGTGGGTGCGCCCACCCTGTGGGATCAGTTGCCCTTGGAGCTGCGGATGGCCCCTGACCTTCGTTCCTTCCGTCACAACCTGAAGACTTGGTTCTTCCAACAGGCCAGCCTGGAGTGAGGGGGGTGGGTTTTTTATTGGTGTTTTTAGAGTATATTGGTCGTTGTTGGTTTTAGATAATTGTTTGGGATTGTTATTTAATAATTTTTTAATAATTTTAAATTTTTGCATTGTGTGTTTTTTACTGTTGTGAGCCGCCCTGAGTCCTTCGGGAGATAGGGTGGCACATAAATCCCATTCAACCTTAAAACCTTAAACCAGGCTTAAAGCTGTCAAGGTTGGAGACCCCTGACTTAGAACATGAGTGGGAAAAGTGGCAGGCGTGAGGCTTTGCTCACAAGGACGGACGTCACCCATGTCCCCTCCTGCAACCAAGGAGCCGCACATGGGGTCCCTCTTTACCCCCAGAATAATGAAGATCCTGCATGGGGAGGAAGAAGCTCTCCTGGGGGCCTCCCTGCCTCCCGCAGTCCGGCCAGCAAACCAGCTGGCGAGCATTATTCCTCTTTTTTAAATTAAATTTATTTTTCTGAATCCATTTCCGCCTAATTCAATCAAGGGACTGGCTTCCTGTCTTGCTCTCAATCACACTGCAGTGGGGATCGGATTACACCCAGTGCAGCCTCCCGGGTTGGCCCCCCAGACTCTTCCTGCATGCCGTGCGTGCCCCCTCACTGCTCCTCAGAGGGACATTCTGCTTGGCAGCCGCCTCCCCACCCTCCTCCAGCTGTTCTGGCTCTCCGGGTGAAGCACGCACGCTTCTCTTTTAGCGCACTAAATGCAACCTCCTGGCCACAGTTTGCTCCCGTAGGGCTGCCAGCGAAGCGAAGCAGCTTTGATGTAGTTGGGATTCAGAGCAGAAACAGAACAGCAAAAAGGTCTTGGCAAACTTGAACAATGGGCCCTATCCAACAAAATGAATTTAAATGTGGAGTAAAGCAAAGTTTTACATTTAGGCAGGAAACATCCCAGGCACAAGTCCAGATTAGGCGAGACTTGAGACTTCAAGAAGAGACTGGACTGCCATTGGTCAGAAATGGTGTGGGGTCTCCCGCTTGGGTGGGAGGTTGGACTAGATGACCTACAAGGTCCCTTCCAACTCTGATTATCTGTTATCTGAGACCTGGCTCAAAAAACAGTAACTGGGAGGGGGGCCTCGGAGTCCTAGTGGACGATCAATTGAACATCAGCCAGCGATATGCAGCAGCGGCCAAAAAAGCTAATACGATCCTGGGTTGTATAAACAGAGGCACAGGATCAAGATCATATGAAGTGTGAATACCGCTTTAGAAAGCCTTAGTAAGGCCACACCTGGAATCCTGCAAGCAATTTTGGTCACCACCTTACAAACAAAGATGTTGAGACTTTGGGGAAAAGGTGCAGAGAAGAGCAGCTAAGATGATCAAAGGCCTGGAGACTAAAACTTATGGAGAACCGTTGCAGGATTTGGGCTTGGCTAGTCTAGAGACGAGAAGAATTAGGGGGGACATGACAGTATTTGAGGGGCTGCCCCAAAGAAGAGGGAGTCCAGCTTTTCTCCAAAGCCCCTGAAGGCAGGAGAAGCAACGCATGAAAAATAATCAAGGAGAGAAGCAACCGGGAATTAAGAAGAAACTTCCTAACAGCTAGGACAATTAGCCAGTGGAACAACTTGCCTCCAGAAGTTGTAAATGCTCCATCACTGGAGGCTTTTAGGAAGGAATTAGACAGGCAATTATCTGAAATAGTACAGGTTCTCCTACTTGGGCAAGGGGCTGGTCTAGAAGACCTCCAAGGTACCTTCCAGCTTCTATTTTTTATTCTTAACAGGCTTGGAAGCGACCTTAGTCCAGGGGTCGCCAACCGGTGGGCCAGGGACCACTGGTGGTCTGCGAGAAAATTTTGGTGGTCAGCAGAGAAATGTCCCTCCCAAAGCAATTAATCCAGGTTGCGCGGGAACACAAGGCTGCGCTGCCCACATGGCCTGTGTGAACACAAGGCTTGCATCGCTTGCATTGCGAACAACACGAGGTAGTGAGGGGAGGGGGAAAGAACGGAGGGGGGGAACTTGCCCCACGTGCCTGGCCTGGCCCCCGGGCTGCTTCTTTCCACTTCTTTCTTCTTCTGCTTTTGGCTGCACGCAAGGAAAGCAGCCAAAGCCTTCCTTTCTCTCCCCCAAACTCTGCCCGAAATGAGTCTTTGGGGCCCTGCAAGGCCTCCTGCTCCAAGAGGCTGCACCGGCGTGACAGGTCTCACAAAGACTCATTTCTGGTGGAGTTTGGGGGAGAGAAAGAAAGAGTTCTGCTGCTTCTACTGTCTTCCTTGCATGAAGCCAAAAGTCTCTCCTCTCTCTCTCTCTCTCCCCCTGAGAACGGAGCTGGAGACAGTATCCTGTGATCCCAAATAAAGAACAATCGATCGGTAGGAAAACGGGGTGGGGGATTTTCTTGCAGACTTTTGGGGGGATTTTCCCAGTGTCTCTGGTCCGCAGGATTTAACATTATGAGTCTGATGGTCCCTGAGGTCCAAAAGGCTGGCGGCTGCTGTTCTAGTCCAACCCCGTGCCCAAGCAGGACACCCTATGCCACAAATGGTTATCCGGTTTCTCATTAACCCCCCCCCGCCCAGTGTTGCAGCACCCACAGCTTCTGGATTCCACTGATTGATTGATAAGTCTCAGCTTAACATCTGCGATATAAAGCTACTGGATGCTACCGGGTAAAACTGTGAGATAGATATCGGTCAGAGTTCTCAATCTCGGGAGCGGGAAGGTGGGTGGACTTCGACTCCCAGCATTCCCCAGCCAGCATAGCCCACTGTTGCTGGCATGATGTGGGGGCGGATGCTCTCATCATCGCCCCGGGGGAGCTCAGAAGCTGAGCACTGGCACCGTACCGTGGGGTTTTGGAGATTGTTAGTGGAGCCCTTGGGAGTGGCTTTGTTTTGATCGTATGTTGTGTGTTTGTAAGAAAGAGCTTTTGCTCTGACTGGTGGGAATCCTCAGCTAGTTTTGGAAAACATGTGGATTTCAGCTCTCAAGATTTCCCCAGCCAGCCTGCTTGAAGAGGGGAGGGCTCCCACTCCCAGAATCCCCCAGGAAACATGCTTGAAGAGGGAGGGCTCCCACTCGGAATTACAAGCCATCTTATTTGCCAAGGTGGAAAAAAGTGCTCTTGGGCCTAGTGAGCCCTCTGAGAAGTACTGTGCCTCCGTTCAGTTTCTTTGCCGTCACTTTTCTGCATCCGTGCAAATTCAAAACGAACGATTCAGCTCAGAGTCATTCCCAGCCGTTGCCGAGCAGAAGGGAAGACTATGTAAGCTTAGAAATGGAGAGTGACCTGAGGCTGGGGATAGTTGGGCTGTAATTACTGCAATCATTGTACCAAGGCAACCATTGTAATAAGGTAATGCTGTAATAAGGTAAGTCGTCACCTTGAGAGAGAAAGCTTAAAATGTTGTACACTGAAGAGTTTGGTCTGGGGAGTTCTAGTCTGCCTTGAGCATGAAAGCCAATTGGGTGGCTTTGGGCCAATCACCAGGAGGTGGTGAGTTCTAATCCCGCCTTAGGCATCAAAACTGGCTGGGTGACTTTGGGCCAATCACCAGAAGACTGGGAGTCGAAGGCATAGAAAGCCAGGTAGGTGACTTTGGGCCAATCGCCAGGAGACGCGAGTTCTAGTCCCGCCTCATTCCTGAAAGCAAAATGAGTGACTTTGGGGCCAGTCTGTCTCTCTCTCTCTGTCTCAGCCCTGCCCACCTCACAGGGTTGTTGTGGTGGGGAAAAACAGAAGGAGGAAGGTGTGCTATGCGTGTGTTTTGCCGTTGTGTTATGCACCCAAATAATAAAACCCATCGTTACCTAAGAGTGGGGAGGCCTCTTCTCAGTCGTCACATGCCACACCCATTCTCTGCTCTTCCCCCTGCAGGCGGCTGTTGCGGTTCTGACAACAAGCAGTACATCTACGGTGGCTGGGCCTGGGCCTGGTGGTGCATTTCTGACACACAGAGGTAGGACATTCCCTCCCTCCCTCCCTCTCTCTCTCTCCCCTAGATGTGGCATGCCTTTGTTGTGATGTGTGGGGCAGAAGGGGTGGGGGCGCCTTCCTATAAGTACAAGGAGCACCGTGGCAGAGTGCTGGTGCCCCTCGGCTCCTGTCGTACCCACCTCCCTCTGCATCCCTTGGCTTTCTCCCTTGGCAGCCGGCCTCCAGCCTTCACTCTGGGAAGAGAACGGACAGATGGAGCCCTTAATTGGGGGGGGGAGGGAGGCAGGACCCTTTCAGAGTTCCCCCCCCAGCTGTAAAGACCCTCCAAAAATGGGGGTGCAGACATGCTTCGCCCGCCCATCATGCAGACCGTGGACTCTGCCTGCCTGCAGGCAGGGCCCAAAACTCCTAGACCAGACGTCTCCAGACTTGGCCACTTTAAGACTTGTGGACCAGCTCCCAGAATTCTCCAGCCAGCTATGCCTGCTTTTTCTCTCAATCTCCTAAAGCGGAGAGAGATTGCAGAGGATGGGATTACAAGAGAGTAAGCTCTGCTGGCTAGAGAATTCTGGGAGTTGAAGTCCACAAGTCTTAAAGTGGCCAAGTTTGGGCACCCTTGTCCTACACCAAGTCCAGCCAGTGGTCTTGGGTGTGTGTGTGTGACACATCCACCCTGTCCATAGACAAGGACTTCCAGGCAGTCTGGGTGCCAGGACTCCTTCTGGGAGACTTCCTGCTTTCTGAGCAGGTGCGGGGAATTCTCCCCACCTCCCTCCCAAAGTCACAATTGCCTGCTTCAAAAACACCACAACTTTAAATTGGCCATGTTTGAGGCACACACAGCGAGTCCTCAACTTACCGTCATTCACTTAGTGGCCATTAGAAGATAGAACAGCACTGGAGAAAGATAACATAGATAGATAGATAGATAGATAGATAGAGATAGATAGATATAGATAGAAGATAGATAGATAGATGGATGGATCGATCTGTTTTAGGCCATGTCAACGTACAGGTTCAAACACATATTGCCAATCAAATTCTAAACAATTTGAGAATAGGGTAAAATACAAGAGTTGTAGGGTAAAATGCAATAATTTAATACATAAATACATAAAACAGAATAAAACGAGATAAAATTATATTTCTTTATCACCCCTACAATCTACTCAATCAGGCCCAGAGAAAGATGACGTAGAACCGATCCTCACACTTACAGTGTCAGCCTTCCAGGGAAACAGTTGTGTTTCATGAACAAAATTTGGGCACTTGCAACTGACCCTTATTTATGACGGTTGCACTGCCTTGGTGGGGTCTTGTGAACGCTGTTGCTAACCTTCCCAGCTGGCTTCCCACAAGCAAACTTAGTGGGGCGAGCCAGATTCGCTCAACGATGACGTGACCCACTTAACAACTGCCGGGATTCACTTAACAACCAGAGCAGAAAAGCTCTGGCAAGACTCGCTGAACAACCATCTTGGAAAAGATCATAAAGTTGGGCGAGACTCGCTTAACAACTTACCTTGCTTAGCAAGGGAAATGATGGTCCCCATTTTGGTTGTAAGTCGAGGATTACCTACAGTTAAAATTATAACCAGATTTGAGGGCCAATTTAATACCACAGCTCTTCTCCCCTGGGCTGGCAGTGGAGAGCTTCCTTGGAGTTGTTTTTTTTTAAATTCATATTTATATGCCGCCCTTCTCTGGAGACTCAGGGCAGCTTACAATCTTTGGAGCACAACCCAATGCACTCAGCAATAGCCTTCATTCCATTGTATCTGCCTGCTTATTAATACTAAGCGGCATTTTTACAAAGTCAGCTTATCACCCCCAACAATCTTGGGTCCTCAGTTTACCTACCGCGAGAGGATGGAAGGCTGAGTCAACCTTGAGCCTGATGGGATTGGAGCCTGCACTCATTGCAGGCAGCTGGAACTAAGTGCTAGGCATTTAACAGCCTGCACCACCAAGGAGTTGAGCTACAGTCCCAGAGTCCCCTAAAAAGAGACCTTGCCCTGAAGAAAACATTTTCTCAGTCCATGTGTTGAATCTTTCACCAGTGAAGAGCAAGTTGTTGATGTCCCAAAGGTGCTTTTTTTTTTCCAAGAGGCAGCTGGACTTTCTGGTTTTCCTTTGAAGACGTTTTGCTTCTCATCCAAGAAGCTTCTTCCACTCTGACAGGATGGTGCGGAAGGGAAGGGTTTACATTCCTTTCAGACAAAGTTGGTCATTTGCATCCTTTTAGTGAGTCCTTAAGGCCACTTGGAGCCAACACAGTCACATAAGCAAGAAGAGTCCCTTTAATACCTCCAACTTTGCCCCCCATGTCCAGGTTACCTTCAGCTGGAGAAAAAAACTCTCCCAAGAATAGCCTTTAAGTGGAGGAAATTCAGTCCGAAAACAAAATACATACAAACTGTAACTAAAAATCCACACAAACCACGCTGCAGCAATTAACCGGACAGGGCAGGAGAAGGAATTGCAAGCTTGAAAGACCAGCAAAACACACACGGTTAGGAAGATGCCAGGAACCCAGATAAGCCTCGACAATACCAGATAACTCACAATTTGCTTCCAACAAATTGCTGTGCGCAGCTTCCCTTTTTAAACACTGTGTTCTCAGCTGCAGCTAATGAAGGGAATCAGGGCCCTTTCCTCCCCCGTAAGCCATGCAACTCACATTGCTCCCTTTTCCATTCCTCCCCGGGTGCCCCAGGATGAAGAGGGGGTGGGCCTGGGTCCTCCTCCGAACTCCCTCTCCCTTGTTCTACCTCCCTCCAGCTCTGCCCAGCTGGACTTTGCCCTTCCCCAGTTTCTTCCACAACCAACGGAACCACACTCCCGCTCCCTGTCAGCTGCTCGGCCTCCCCCTCAGAATTAGATTCTGACAGGGGCATGACATCTTGGCTGCAGGATGTTTTCTGCCCTGTGTTGTCATCCTGCAGCCAAGAAGGCTCCACAGCCATTTGCACCACTCAGGTGACCCTGAGGACACAGACAAACCTCCAAGTGGCCTCAAGGACCCTCTCAAAGGATGCAAATGACCAGCTTTGTCTGCAAGGAATAAAAATCCTTCCATTCTTCACCATCTTCTTGGAGGAGAAGGGAAACGTCTTCAAAGAAAAACCAGAAAGTCCAGTTGCTTCTTGAAAAAAAGCACTTTTTGGGACAACCATGACCTGAAGGACTGAGAATCTCCATACACGACCGAATCAATCATGGCTCACTCTCCCCTTCCATCCCCGGGCGCAACGCCGTCGTTCCTTCTGTCCATCCCTGGATTGATAAAATTCCTCCCTGCGCACGGAGAGAGGGGAGGCTGACCCTTCGTGCTGACCGGCGAGATTTGTTCCCGGGGGTTTAGCCTCAGAACAGCAGCCCCTGCAGAAACACCCAATCAGGAGGAGCAAGCTGCCCCTTTCTCTTCTGCACCCCCAGAAGCGAAGCTCTTCGGACATCTGTGTTATCCTGATAACGATACTGACCAATAACACCATTATGATAGGGAGATCTGGGGGTTAAGAAATACAGAATGCAGGCAGCGATTGGGCTGCTGCCGGTTCAGAGCGGTTCACACGAACCCCTAGTTCTGACGATCAGCTGACCCCACCCACCCAACCGCCCTATCCTGTCCTTTATTTCCTGCTTCCTAGCTCAGGGGTCTCCAACCTTGGCCACTTTAAGACCTGTGGACTTCAACTCCCAGAATTCCTCAGTCAACCTTGGCCACTTTAAGACCTTCAACTCCCAGAATTCCTCAGCCAACCTTGGCCACTTTAAGACCTGTGGACTTCAACTCCCAGAATTCCTCAGCCAACCTTGGCCCCTTTAAGACCTTCAACTCCCAGAATTCCTCAGCCAACCTTGGCCACTTTAAGACCTGTGGACTTCAACTCCCAGAATTCCTCAGCCAACCTTGGCCACTTTAAGACCTTCAACTCCCAGAATTCCTCAGCCAACCTTGGCCACTTTAAGACCTGTGGACTTCAACTCCCAGAATTCCTCAGCCAACCTTGGCCCCTTTAAGACCTGTGCAACTCCCAGAATTCCTCAGCCAACCTTGGCCACTTTAAGACCTGTGGACTTCAACTCCCAGAATTCCTCAACCAACCTTGGCCCCTTTAAGACCTGTGCAACTCCCAGAATTCCTCAGCCAACCTTGGCCACTTTAAGACCTGTGGACTTCAACTCCCAGAATTCCTCAGCCAACCTTGGCCTTTAAGACCTGTGCAACTCCCAGAATTCCTCAGCCAACCTTGGCCACTTTAAGACCTGTGGACTTCAACTCCCAGAATTCCTCAGCCAACCTTGGCCCCTTTAAGACCTGTGCAACTCCCAGAATTCCTCAGCCAACCTTGGCCACTTTAAGACCTGTGGACTTCAACTCCCAGAATTCCTCAGCCAACCTTGGCCCCTTTAAGACCTGTGCAACTCCCAGAATTCCTCAGCCAACCTTGGCCACTTTAAGACCTGTGGACTTCAACTCCCAGAATTCCTCAGCCAACCTTGGCCCCTTTAAGACCTTCAACTCCCAGAATTCCTCAGCCAACCTTGGCCACTTTAAGACCTTCAACTCCCAGAATTCCTCAGCCAACCTTGGCTACTTTAAGACCTGTGGACTTCAACTCCCAGAATTCCTCAGCCAACCTTGGCCACTTTAAGACCTGTGGACTTCAACTCCCAGAATTCCTCAGCCAACCTTGGCCACTTTAAGACCTGTTAAGTTTCAGTTAAGTTTATTGGACTTATATGCTGCCTTCTCTCCCTAGGGACTCAGGGCGGATCACAATATAAAATTAAACAATACAGAAATTAAAATTCATTAAAACTCAATTAAACTCCAGCCCAATAAAATCTAAAACCAATAAAACTTAATCTAAAATACAATTAAAAAACCCCACCCCACTTCACTTCAGTCCAGGCCGGCCTGCTGAAACAACCACGTCTTCAGGTGCGCAGAAGGAGGAGGTCGGGCTAACCAGAGCCCCAAGGGGAGCTGATTCCATAGGGTGGGTGCTCCCACAGAGAAGGCCCTGTCCTGAAGCCAGCCAGCCAACACTGTCTGGCTGACAGCACCCCAAGGAGGCCCTGCCTGTGGGAGTGCACAGAGCGATGGGAAGTCGACGCTGGCAGGAGACGTTCCCGCATTCTGGGAGTTGAAGTCCACAAGTCTTAAAGTGGCCAAGGTTGGAGACCCCTGTTCTAGCTCATCTGAATCGTGCAACACAGCTGATTTCTGCCCACCCCCCTCGCTGTTCTACTTCTACCATTGCTGACTTGGAAGGTAAGCAGCTGAGCTTCTAAATGCTCCATTTTCAGCGCTGTGCACAAGCGCCTTAGATGCACGCAGAGCGCACGCGCTCACCGAACCGGTTGTTAAACCCATCGCAGCCCACCCCTGTATACAGGTAGCCCTCGACTTAACGACTGCAGTTGAGCCCAAAACATCCTTTGCTAAGCCAGACCGCTAAGTGAGTTTGGCCCAGTTTTGAAGACCTGCCTTGCCACAGTGAACCGTTGCAGTCATTATGTTAACCACATGGTCATTAAATGAATCGGCCTCCCTGTTGACCTTGCACAAATACAAGTCAGTTGCCATGCATCGAATTTTGGATCACATGACCACTGGGATACTGCAATGGTCTCTAAGCGTGAAAAAAACGTCATAAATCCTCCCCCCCCCCTTTTTTTTTTAAGCGCTCGTGTAACTTTGAACAGTCACTGAACAAATGTAAGTCAAGGACTACCTGTATAAATAAATAAATAAAAATATATAAATAAAAGTATATAAATAAATAAAAATATATAAATAAATAAAATCAGGGTAACTACGACCTTCATTATTAACACGGGAGGTTTACTTATAATTTCATTTTAGTGAAGCGTGAGAAAACAAATCCTACATCAGGGATACTACAGGAAGAGACGGCGGGAATTCAAAGAAGCTAAAAATTCGGAGGGAATCAAAGAATTTAGAAGGATCCATATATTGATAAAGCATTAATTCACCTCTGAACATTATTAAATGTAGATCATGTAAAAATCAATTGCTTCATAATCTCCTTGGTGGAATCTAGACCACATAAGCTTGGCCACTTTTAAGACCTGTGGACTTCAGTTCCCAGAATTCCCCAGCCAGCCATGATCACGTGACCCAATTCCTCATGCTGGCCTGAAGAATCCTGGGAGTTGAAGTCCACAGGTCTTAAAAGTGGCCAAGCTTGGGCACCCCTCATCTATGTATTTATTTGTTATACATTCCTGCATTTGTTATACATTCATGCCTGGACTGAGCAGGGTTGGGAATTTTAATTTAAGGGTATTTTAATTAGATTTTTATAATTGGATTAGATAATTTGATAAATGTGGTATTTATTGTTTATATATTTCTGTGTAAGCCGCCCCGAGTCCCCCTGGAGATGGGGCGGCGTATAAATCCAACTAACTAAATAAATAAATAAAATAAATTTCTAGACCGTCCACCTCCCTCAAAAAGAGGCCAGCCATTTCAAGAGCTCACATTGTAAAAGAACGCGTCTCTTGCAATCCGTTCCCTTAAAATCAGGAGTTTAAACTTCTCTCCTTCCCTGTGAAATCATGACCTTTGCCGGGTCCCAGGCTCCGTGCAGCCGGCGAGTCCTTCCTAACATGTGAAATGCCGTTATTTTAGGAGTCTTAATTCAAACTTCACAGTTACCTTTTTCTTTGTAGTTCCTCCTTTTTCCCAAGAGACCAAAACCGTGTGACTTTTAAGAACCCTCCAGGCTGCGGCAAATCTTTCAGAACATCTCAAGTCTGACACCACAGCGTTGTTTTTGGGGTGAATTTGCTTCATCCTTGGAGCATAACGAGTGTGTTTTGTATTTCCCCCCCCCCCAAAAAAACTCCCAATTCCTCATTCTCCATTTCTTTTGCGTTTGCTAATGCTAACCTTCACCTTGTTTTTAACCCCAGAAGTCAATGTGCCTCAACTGTGCAGGCCGAGGGAGGAGTTAGCTTTCCTTGGCTTGCTTTTTGTTTGGGGGGGGGTCACACCACGTAACCCAGGAGCAACCCAGGAGCAACAACGCTGCTCCCCGAGTTGTAAAGGTGTTGCTCTTCAGAGCCAGTAGGGGGCGTGGGGTGCTTCTGGTGGGCAGGATTGTCTTCTGCAGCTAATGGGCTGGCATCCAGTGGCTTGGGGACAGCCCAGGTGGGAGGCTTGCTTGCTTGCTTGCTTCCTGCCTTCCTTCCTCCCTGCCTCCTCTTCCTCTTCTGTCCTTCCTTCCTGTCTTCTTTCCCCCCCTGTTCCTCTTCTGTCCTTTCTCTCTCCTCTCCTTTCCATCCATCTTTCCTTCCTTCCTTCCTCCCTGCCTCCTCTTCTTTCTCTCTCTCCCCCATCCTCTCCCTCCCTTCCATTGTTT
>CM019148.1:1599711-1625373 GCA_009733165.1 Naja naja | reverse complement strand
TTCCTCTTCTTCTTCTGTCCTTCCTCCCTCCCTCCCATCCTCCTTTCCTTCTTTCCTCCCTCCCTCCCCCCTCACTGGTTGTCTTCTGTGCAGCTTCTCAACCTCCCCCCCTTTCTGTGATGGTGCCGCCCCTTTTGCTGTGTGAAGCCCCCCTCCCCTTCCCGCGTGATGGGCCAGGCTTTGCTCCATGGGATGGTCTGCCTGGGTGGGCGGGCGGGTGGGGGTCTCCTCCCCCCTTCTGCTTGTACTAACACAGAAAAAGACGAGGCTCTGAGTTTCCCCGGGGAGGGCCCCAAGACTGGTGGGGGGAAGGCCTCCTCCCAGGAGGGCAAGGGCGGGGGGGGTTGTGGCCTTCAAAGCTTCCTTGGAGATTCCCAGGGTCCCCTTTGCTAGTTGGTGCAAAGCCCCTTTGGAAAACATCTCCGGACAGGGGGGGCTCCATTTCAGGCAGCCCCCCCTCCAGGCCCCCTTTTCCAGGGGGACAGCAGCCCCCTCCCCTTCCTTCTCCTTCCCTTCCCGCTCTGGGGGAACCTGGGCAGAGGAAGAGCACAGATCTTTGCCCAGGAAAGAGGAAGGGAAGGGTGGGAACATCCGGGCTTCCAGGAAGGAGCAGAGATCCTTGCCAACGTGTGCTTGGCAGGACTCTCTCTCTCTCTCTCTCTCTCCCGCCTTCAGCTGCCAGGACCGCCATTTCAAGCCAGGGTGGTGGCTGGCATCCAACCTCTGCTCTCCTAGGCATGGAGAGAGATGGACAGACGGGCAGGGAGGGTTAGACCGAGAGGCAGCCCACTTAATCCAGCTTGAACCCCCCCCCCTGGAGCAGGGGTCCCCAAACTTGGCCCCTTTAAGACTTGGGGACCTCAACTCCCAGAATTCCTCAGCCAGCAGACCAGGGATCTCCCACCTTGGCCCCTTTAAGACTTGGGGACCTCAACTCCCAGAATTCCCCAGCCAGCTGGCTGGGGAATTCTGGGAGTTGAGGTCCCCAAAGCTCCAAATGACGAAGGTTGGAGACCCCTGAGTAGGGTCTCTTGCCATGAGCAGGGGGGGTTGGACTAGAAGACCTCGATGTCCCTTCCAACACTGTTATTCTGTTAAAGTGGAGTGGAGGCTGTGCTGGAGCAGGAGACCGTACATCATTTCAGACAAATGGCTGTCCAATCTCTTCTTAAAAGCCGCCAGTGAGGAAGCCACCCACAACTACGGGAGGCCACTGCTGCTCCACTGAGGAATTGTTCTAACGGTCAGGGAATTCCTCCTCAGTGGCAGGTTGCTTCTCTCCTCGGTTACCTTCCATCCATCGGCCGCCCTCCGTTGCATCAGAGTGGCGGTGCCCAGAAAGAGAAACCACAGCTGGATCCGTCTCTGGAGGAGAGCCGGGTGTGGGGTGCTCCCACCAAGGGAGCCCTGATCCTATCAGAGCTTCCTGCACCCCAATGCCCTCCCCTTCCCCCCGGGCTCAAGACCACGAGGGGAGCCTTCCCTCTGCCTGGACCCTGTTGCGAAAGGCTGGTCTCCCCCTGTGTGTGTGTGGGGGGGCCAAAAGCATCCCTCCCCACACACACACACTTCCTGCCCTGCAATGCCCATTTTCTTCCTCCCCCGCACCCCCAAGACACACAAAGCCCCGTCTTTTCTCTCGGCGAGGGGGTTTGTTCTGTTGCTCTCTGGTAACCGCCTTGTGTGTTTGGTGTGTGTCCCACCCTTATTTATTGCTGCTCAGACTGTCTTTGGAAGTCATGACCATCCTATGTCGCTGTGAGAATATTGAGACGTCGGAGGGGGTGCCACTGTACGTAACGGGGGTCGCTCAGGTAATATTCGTCCCGCTTCTCACGTCTCTGCCTAACCCTTCGCCGCCTTGCCTCCTCCTCCTCCTGTCCCACACAGCACAGCAGCAGCAGCAGCAGCAGACAAAGAACCCCTCCCCGGGGCCTGTTTTCTCTTCCTCCTGGCACCAATCCTCTCTTCTTTGCTCCCCCCTCCACCCCCTCACCCCCTTCTGTCTCTGGCTACCTGCTGTTGTCTTCCAAGGTAATCCAGAGAGGCGCATGGGGGAACGCTCCGTGTCTCGGTGGGAACGCGGCTGGCACTCGCTCACCTGGATGCCTGCTTGGCCAATCTTGCACAGCGCCTCCCCCGCTCCCCCTGACTCAGGTGTCTGGGGGCAGCAGCTGAACACCCCCCCCGGGGGCAAACTGTGCCACCTCCGCAATAGGTCCAAAATGGTTTGCGTCTCCATCAGACCTGCCAGTGTGCGGATCTCTTTGACCCAGGAGACACACACACACACGTCCACTGGGTCAAGGGAGGTGTCAGGATTCTGGCAGTGACCCCCATTTAAATCATGTCTGGAACCAAACTTCAAAATTAAAGATGATTTATTAGGAGAAGACATGCCGGCACTGCGTGGGTGCAGCCGACTCTGAGACACATCATTCCTTGTCACCCTTGACCCTGGTTTTTCCCCCACCCCCTGGGTGTATCATAATTCATATTCTCCAATGGGACACATCCATAGCCCAGAGTCATCAATCATGCTCTCCAGTTAGATATTTGCGTGGTAGAAACTTCAGTCACCTAGTTACCATCTTTGAAAAAACATTTATGGAATGCACTTTCGGTTTGCAAGCTGCCGCACTGCTGCCCCCCTCCCTTTCTGTTGGCCACTCTAAAAAGACCCTAGCAACATTTTATGAATTGACAGGTGGGCAACTAATTTTCCCAAGGAGCCACTTCAAAAACCCGGGATTGTCGCGCAGCACAGCAGCAAGAGGGCTGTGAAGTTGCGCAGGCACGCACACACACACACGTGTGTACATTGAAAAAAAGGATACAGGTACCTGCGCACCTGGGCCCTGTTGCTAGACAGTTTGTTGCATGAGCTTTGCCCCGTTTTATGACCTTATTACCTTGTAGGTCTTGAATCTAGTTCAGATGTCACCACCAGACATCACTAACTTCTCAAGAACATCAATGGCTAAATGTTTGTTTGTTTGTTTGTTTATTTATTTATTTATTTGATGGGATTTCTATGCCGCCCTATCTCCCGAAGGACTCAGGGCGGCTCACAATGATAAAAAATATAACACAAACATTAAAAAAACGATTAAATTCAAAACCCCAATAACCAATTAAAATTAATAAAAACAGTCACTAAAACCCCATCCCTTCCATCAGTCCAGGTCGGCCAGTTGGAAAAGCCATGTTTTCAGGCCACAATGGGAGGACTGGAGGTCAGGGGCCACCCGAAGCTCCAGGGGCAGCTGATTCCATAGGGTGGGAGCTCCCACAGAGAAGGCCCTACCCCTAGGGGTCGCCAGCCGACACTGTCTGGCTGACAGCACCCCAAGGAGGCCCTGCCTATGGGAGCGCACGAGACATTGGGAAGCCATTACTGGCAGCAGGGTGTCTCGCAAATACCCCGGTGCTAAGCCACGAAGGGCTTTATAGGTCAGTACCAGCACCTTGAATCTCATCTGGAGGGCAACTGGTAGCCAGTGCAGCTCACACAGGAGGGGTGTAACATGGGAGTATTGGGACACTCCCATCACAACCCGTGCCGCCACATTCTGGACCAGCTGAAGCCTCCGAGTGGTCCTCAAGGGCAACACCATGTAAAGAGCATTGCAGTAGTCCAGACGGGAGACAACGAGTGCTTGAGTGACCGTGCGTAGGGCATCTCGGTCCAGATAGGGACGCAACTGGCGCACCAGGCGAACCTGGGCAAATGCCCCCCTGGCCATGGCCCCCACCTCCTCCTCCAAACTGAGCTGTGCGTCCAGGAGAACACCCAAGTTGCATGCCCTATCTATGGAGGGCAACACCTCTCCCCCCATAGCTAAAGGTGGAACGTCCTGGCTAACTCGAGATGCCGGTACGTAGAGCCACTCGGTCTTAGCCGGGTTGAGCCGGGGCCTGTTCCTCCCCATCCAGACCCGCACCACTTCCAGGCACCTGGACATCATGTTGAGGGCATCACTGGGTTGGTTTGGGGTGGAGACAAAAAGGTGGGTATCATCAGCATACTGATGATACCTCACCCCAAAACCACAGATGATCTCGCCCAGCGGCTTCATGTAGATGTTGAACAGGAGGGGCGAGAGGACCGACCCCTGAGGCACCCCACAAAGGAGGGCCCTCGGGGCCGATCTCTGCCCCCCCCGCCAACACCACCTGCGTACGACCCGAGAGGTAGGAGGAGAACCACCGTAAAATGGTGCCCCCCACTCCCAGCCCCTCGAGGCACAGTAGGATACCATGGTCGATGGTATCAAAAGCCGTTCTTCCATCTTTCTTCCACACTTCCAAGACTCTAAACTGGTAGAGCAGGTGATAACTCTTTATTCTGCCAGTGTAGCATATTTCATCTTTTAATATTTTAGTTGCAGTTGACCTGTGAAGCAACGGGAAGTCACCTTTGGAAAAAGTGATGCATTAAAACCTGACAAGACAAAATGGTGATCCTTGTGACATGAATGCAGAAATCGTTGTCAGAAAGGAAAACATACTATTTCTTACATTTTTTTGCAGACATATTTTTCAAGTTGAGAAGGCTTGCGATTCTTAAAACCCAGTCATTAGGTGCCAACTGATTTACACTAATATAACTGGCATTACCTTGAATTTAGAAATATGCCAAGCTCTTGAACAGGTATTTTAATGATCCAGATAACAGGTAATCAGAGTTGGAAGGGACCTTGTAGGTCATCTAGTCCAACCTTCCCCCCGCCCAACCTTCCTTGCCGGCGTTGTTAAGCGAATCCCCGCAGTTGCTGAGTGAGTCACACGGTTGCGAAGGGGGATATTGGTTTCCCGTGGGCTCAGCTCACCAGAAGGTCGCGAAAGCAATCCTGAGACACAGCCAACCGTCCTAAAACACCGGTCAGTCTCCCGAGCATCTGAATTTTGATGCTGCAACTGTGGAGATACTGGGACAGTCCCAAGACCGTTTTTCCCCCCAGCGCCAACGTGACTTCGGTCACTAAAGGAACTGCCATTAGTCAAGGACTACCTGTATGTAAATTGAAAAATAATAATAATAATAGCTTTCAAAATAAAAGGCAACCCACGGAGGCCAGATAGGGACAGCCGAAGGGCCAGATGTGGCCTGGGAGCTGTAAAACACCCAGGTTTGACCCGGGACATCTTGTCATGCGCCTGGTGGAGATGAGTCTCCTTCTGTTGAAGATAGGCTTGAAGACATCCATGTCTTGTTCTTAGTACACATTTAGAACTAATTCCTGTAGTCTTTTTAGAAGACCCACTGGAGATATGTCGAAGAGCTAAACCATTAGGGGATGTCATTGTTCTGGGCACTGTTTGGGGGCTCAGTGTTGGAATTCCCAAGATACACCGGCCAACTGAGATAGGCAATGTAGAAGGCCTTCTGTCAGGCGTCCGTAAAAAAGGCTTCACAGCAGAGCAGGATTTTAATACAGTTCTTTCTAATGGTTTGACAGGTGTGGAAAATGCAACGTTGCTTTCAATATTGCTGCCGGATGATACTGGATTTGATTGCAATACTCTGGTGACTTCAGTTCCTTTCTTTAAGTTTGGAGCTGCTGTTTCAGAGTTAAGTTTAAGACTTGAACTTGTACTTGCATTTCCTAGTGTGTTTTTGGATAATACTTTCGGAAGACTAGAATCTGAACCTTTCTGCATCTTACTGCTTGCACTCTCAGATGTCAGGGTAGCTTTATATTTGGGTATATTCACAGGGTTTCCTTTAGCACGTTTGGGTGTGGGTTGTTTTCCAGATGCATCAGAGTGGGAAGCATTCGCTGAAAATCCTTTTATAGGTTTAACAATGGAAATCTTGCTTGTTACAGAAGAGCGCCTGGAGATGTCTGCAGCAGCTTTTGCTACACTTGTTTTGGCATTTCCTCCTTTAGGAGAAACTGACAGACTTGAATTCAAACTTGAATTCAAGCTGGAAATGGAGGAGGAGGAGGAGGAGGAGGAGGAGGAGGAGGAAGATGAAGTATTTCTTTGCATATGAACATTATTAGGAGGTTTCAGTTGTCTCGTCTTCATTTCCAACTTGCTGGGCGTTAGGGAAAGTTCTCTTGCTTTGCATGGATGAACTGGTAGAAAATGACAATTCTCCTCTATCAGAAGCTACGCTTGATTTGTCAGAGAGCAGATCTTCAGATGATCCCATACGGTTTGAATAAATCTCGTTGGAAGATCTTGACAATTTTCCTTGTTTGGTCTCGCCTGCTACTAAGCAGCTGTTATTTCTAAGTGCGGGTGATGTTTTTACAGTCTGAAATTTGCTTCTTTTTTTTAAGGCAACCTGTCACAATAATGGAATGGCCCACGCTCTCCCCGAGTGTCTCTGAACACACCAAGTCCTGCTAAAACAAGTTATCTAAAATGCACAGTGTATCCTCACCCCAAACAAAGAATGACACAAGCCTTAAAAAAAGAGGCAAATTTCAGACTGTAAAAACATCAAGTTTGAATTCAAGTCTGTCAGTTTCTCCTAAAAGAGGAAATGTCAAAACGAGTGTTGCAAGTGTCTTAAACTTAACTCTGAAACAGCAGCTCCAAACTTAAAGAAAGGAACTGAAGTCACCAGAGTATTGCAATCAAATCCAGTATCATCCGTCAGCAATATTGAAAGCAACGTTGCATTTTCCACACCTGTCAAACCATTAGAAAGAACTGTATTAAAATCCTGCTCTGCTGTGAAGCCTTTTTTACGGACGCCTGACAGAAGGCCTTCTACATTGCCTGTCTCAGTTGGCCGGTGTATTTGGGGAATTCCAACACTTAGCCCGCAAACAGTGCCCAGAACAATGACATCCCCTAATGGTTTAGCTCTTCGACATGTCTCCAGTGGGTCTTCTAAAAAGACTACAGGAATTAGTTCTAAATGTGTACTAAGAACAAGACATGGATGTCTTCAAGCAAGAGAACTCCTTCAACAGAAGGAGACTCATCTCCACCAGGCGCATGACACATCTATTCATCTCGATTCGTGCATCAGAAGGTCATCTGCTTAGAAAAAAGACACACACACCCCACTCAAAAGAACAAGTCAAGCTTCAAATCAGTTCTTTGCATCCTCTGGATCAGGGTCTCCAACCTTGGCCGCTTTAAGCCTGGCGGACTTCAACTCCCAGAATTCCCCAGGCAGCCTTTGACTAGAGCAGGGCTCTCCAACCTTGGCTGCTTTAAGCCTGGAGGACTTCAACTTGCAGAATTCCTGGCTGGGGAATTCTGGGAGTTGAAGTCCGCCAGGCTTAAAGGTGAGACCGCTCTGACTTTTAACCAGATAACCCTGGCTTAGTCTGAGACTTGGCTGCTTGCGCTCAGGGGAAGGATTGGCGGGCCAGCAATGTAGGGCAAGCCTCTTTGCTTAGAGCAAACCAGGGTTTGTTTTGATCTCAAGACAGAAGCAGCCCACCCTCCCTTCCGAAGTAGTGATTGTAGCCGTCTCTGCCGCCAGCTCCGTTCCGAAGACCAGGCTTAGCTGAGATCGCAGAGTCAGGATGGTTTTGATGTTGGCGATGGTGTTCCCGCCTCGCTTGGTGCTTTCTTAAGGCAGGGAGTTAACGTGAAGATGGGTGGGCTTTGGCTCCCAGAATTCCCCAGGCAAGTCCTCACTCCTTAGGGAATTCTGGGAGTTGAGAGTCCGTACCCTCTCTCAACATCGTTTAACGATAGACACACAAGGTCGATAAAACAATGGAAACCGAGTTGTAGACAGCAGAGCGTCTTCCAGGCCAGGCAGATTCACAGATGGCTTACCAGGGGTCATTTACTCTCTTTATAATAAAAGGGGGAGGGGTCCCCCCCTGATTTTCAGGAGCAGGTGTCAGGATTCTGGCAGTGACCCCCCATTTAAATCATGAGTCTCGAGCCAAACTTCCAAAACTTAAAAACTGATTTATTGGGAGTTGACATGTCAGCACTGCCTGGGTGTAGCCGACTCTGAGACACATAATTCATCGTCACCCTTGACCCTGGTTTCCCCCCCACACTCTGGGTATATCATAATTCATATTCTCCAATGGGACACGTCCATAGCCCAGAGCCATCAATCATGCCCTCCAGTTAGAATTTTGCCCGGCACAAACTTCAATCACCTAGTTACTATCTTTGAAAAAAAAACATTGATGGAATGCACTTTCGGTTTGCAAGCTGCCGCATGGCTCCCCCCTCCCTTTCTGTTGGCCACTCTAAAAAGACCCAAGCAATATTTTATGAGTTGGCACCAGGGAAGTGTACCCTGCTGTGGGTCTTGACTGTAGGGTTGAAGCCAGGGGAGGAATTCAACCGGTTTGGCTGAACCGGTAGCTCCGGTGGGTATTAGAGCTGAAGGTTTTCAAACACTGCACGCTCCCCGAATCGGTTATTACACCGGTTGAATCCCAGCTCTGCTTGAAGCCAGCCAGGAACTCTTGGTGCCTCCATCCTTCAACCTCAGGGCCTCCGAGCAACCCTTTTGGGGGGTCAGGTCTTGCCAGAGAGGGGAGAAGCTGCCGTAGGGCCTGCAGGTCAGACCTTCCCGCCCCCCAGCAGCATCTGACAATCCCCGGGGCGCATGGAGAGCTGCTCTCTTTTGCGGGGCGACAGCTGAAGGAGACCGGCAGCCCGGTCACCCCTGCAAAAGGCAAGGGAGCCTCCACATTGCCTTGGGAGCCCCCCACCCCAGCAGCAGGTGCCTTCCCCTCCCCACCCCTGAGCCGAGAAGGGGAGAGCTATGCCAGCCACCTGGAAACGCGCCAATATTTTACGTCTCTTGGCAGGATTTCCCTAGAGATAATGACGTTACAGCCCAGGTGTGAGGACGTAGAGACGGCGGAGGGGGTAGCTTTAACTGTCACAGGTGTGGCCCAGGTACGGTAACCTCCAACGCCTCTTTTCAGGAATGCATGTCTCTGGTCTCTCCCTCCCTCTCCCCTCCCTGCCGGCCAGGAGGCAGCGGTCCCCAGGGCCTCTCTTTCGCCGAAGCTGGGCGGGGGCGGGGGGGGGCCTTCTTCACTCCCCTCGCCACTGGCCCACGCTGCACAACGGCCACGTTTCGGGTGGGAAGCCCAGCTGCTGCTTCTTACTCTCGGTCACTAAGCGGGTGCTTCCCTCCGCCGCCGCCACTCCCCCGCCCGCCACCTGCTGCGGAGTCTTGCGTTGCTGGATTTCAAGAGGAGTCACGGAGCTGATCAACCCTGCCTGGACGTTTCCCCTCTGCTCCCGTTTGGTGGTTTCTGGTGTTTTGGATCAGGACTAGGGCAGAGCTGAATCCAGAAGCTGGTTTGTCAACCTCGCTGCTGGGGGTGTCTCTCTTTTGAACCGACAGAAGGGAATGTTTGCAGCTCAGGGTTGAAATGTGGGGTCCGGGGGGGTGGGGGCGGCTCCCTTGCAGACATTTCACCACCCAACTAGGTCACGTCATCCGTGCTACAGGAAAGGGCTCTCATTTTAGAGAGTGAACCCCACTCCCTTCTAGCGCTGATGGTGTTCCCTGGCTGGGCCATGAAAGGTCTGCAAGAAACCCACCAAGCTCAGAAAGCACTAAGGACTCCCACAGTCATTGTCGTCCTCCTCTTCCTCTCTGCAAACGCCCCTCCCTTTTAGCACTGATATTGTTACCTAGTTGGCTCATGAAACGTCTGCAAGAAAACCACCCAGCTCAGAGAGCCCCAAGGACCCCACAGTCGTCGTTTGCCTCCTCCTCCTCTTCCTCCTCCTCCCCCCTGCAACGGCCCTCCGTTCTAGCACTGATACCGTGTTTCCCCGAAAGTAAGACCTAGCACTATTTTCTAAACCTGCCCTAATATAAGATCTACCCCGAAAATAAGACCTAGTGTAAATCTCCAGTTGCAGGAAGACTTTTCAGGGAGCAACCGTGCACCCGCGAAACACCCACACACACACACTCACACCCACTATTTGGCACCATAAATATATAAGACCTACCCCGAAAATAAGACCTAGTGTGTTTTTGGGAGCCCAAAAAAATATAAGACAGTGTCTTATTTTCAGGGAAACACGGTATGACCTACTTGAATCATGAAACATCTGCAGGGAAACAACCAAACTCAGAGAGCACCAAGGACCTCCCTCTTCAGCCCAGAGCCACGAATATTCTATCCAAATCACTTGTGTATCTAAACAGAGAGCAAACCTCCCTCCCTTCCAGCACTGACGACGTTACCTAGTTGGGTCCTGAAACGTCTGCAATGAAACAATGAAGCTCCTAGGTCACCACAGACACCATTTATTTTGTCTTTGGGATTGCAGCTGGTGCCCAGGATGGCCTGCACCGTTGGTCCCTTCCTAATCGTAGGGATGTTTAAAAAGGAAAGGCTAAAATGGGATTTCTCTGCCCTTCCTCTGTGGGAAGCCGCCATATGAGGTAGGCTGGGAGGAGTTCGCCTTTCCCCCCAAAGAGATGAAATTGCAGTTGTGTTGGTCTACAACTTCCTTGATGCCTGTTTTTATCTTCACGGGTTTGATTAGAGCAGCGGTGCTCAATTCTGGCAACTTTCAAAGAGGGGTGGACTTCAAATCCCAGAATTCCCCAGCCAGCTACTTTCTGCCATAGCCACAGTCATTGAAGGCTAGCAATACACACAACCTATATTATGTGGAAGAACGAATCTCCTTTTTCACCCTACCCTTCCCAAGGCCCATGGGTCTCAGCTCACCACAGCCATCTCACTGCGGGACAAGAGTTACACTAGTATCAAAATAGGAGTAAAAGAGTTGGAAGGGACCTTGGAGGTCTTCTAGTCCAACCCCCTGCTTAGGCAGGAAACCCTGTGTCATTTCAGACAAATGTTTGTCCAGTCTCTTCGTAAAAACCTCCAGTGTTGGAGCATTCACAACTTCTGGAGGCAAGTTGTTCCACTGATTAATTGTCCTCACTATTAGGAAGTTTCTCCTTTTTTTTCACATATGCGCCCTTCCGAGACTCAGGGCGGCTTACAATCTTTGGAGCACAACCCAATGCGCTCAGCAACAGCCTTCATTCCATTGTATCTGCCTGCTTATTACTAAGTGGCATTTTTACAAGGTCAGCTAATTGCCCCCAACAATCTTGGGTCCTCAATTTACCTACCCCGAGAGGATGGAAGGCTGAGTTGACCTTGAGCCTGGTGGGATTCGAGCCTGCACTCATTGCAGGCAGCTGGAACTTAAGTGCTAGGCATTTAACAGCCTGAGCCACCAAGGCTCCTCCTTAATTCCAGGTTGCTTCTCACTTTGATGAGTTTCCATCCGTTGCTTCTTCTCCTGCCTTCCAGTGTTTTGGAGAATAAGTTGACCCCCCTCTTCTTTGGGGCAGCCCCTCAGATATTGGAACCCTGCTATTGTGTCATCCGAAGAAATGGCGGCATAGAATCATTCAAGAACGGATACCAGAGAGAGACAAAACCAAAGGGCCTTGGTGGCTCAGGCTGTTAAATGCCTGCAGTTAAGTTCCAGCTGCCTGCCATTAGTGCAGGCTCGAATCCCACCAGGCTCAAGGTTGACTCAGCCTTCCATCCTCTCGGGGTAGGTAAATTGAGGACCCAAGATTGTTGGGGGCAATTAGCTGACCTTGTAAAAATGCCGCTTAGTAATAAGCAGGCATATACAATGGAAGGAAGGCTATTGCTGAGCACACTGGGTTGTATCCCAAAAATTGTAAGCCGCCCTGAGTCTTCGGAGAAGGGCGGCATATAAATGTAATTTAAAAAAAAAAATGTGAACAGGCAACATTTAAAATTTGAAGTCATTAAATTGAATAATTAAATTGTCTGGAATGGTCTAGGGCCGTGATGGCGAACCTATGGCATGCGTGCCACAGGTGGCACACAGAGCCATTTGTGCCGGCATGCGAGCTGCAGGCAAACTTACCTCACTGCGCATGTGCGCACTTCACAGCTGATTTTTAGGCCGGTTTGAGGCCTTTTTCGGCCTCCCACAGGAAGGAAGTTGAGGAAGACTTCTGCAGGCTTTGCAGGCCAAAAACTAGCCCCATTTTATCACCTCCTGTTTTTCCGGAAATACCGGAAGTGACGAAACTGAGCTAGTTTTCGGCCTGCAAAGTCTGCAGAAGCCTGCAAGAAACCTTCCTCAAACCTGTGGGAGTCCGCAAAAGGCCTCAAACCGGCCGAAAATCAGCTGTGAGGCACAGTGCAGGTAAGGGGGTTAATGGGGGTGATTGCGCACACATGCGGTGGGGGCACGCATTGCCTTCTGGGTGCTGGCATGCGAGTGTGCAAGCGCGCACACAATTTTTGGCACAGGAGCCCAAAAAGGTTAGCCTCCACTGGTGTAGGGCTTCCTGCCTGAGGTCCCTTCTAGCTCTCTTACTCTGTTCTGTTCTGAATTGTGGAATTGTCTTGCGGTCAGGCGGCTGTGGTGAGTTGTCCCAATTCCGAGGGTGCTTTCCATCTTCCCCAGTTTCGTACACAAAAGATTATATTGTCTGAGTGCCCAGCAGCAATCTTAGTGAAATTGGGCATTAGGAAAAATGCCATTCCGTTTCCCCACGTAGCTCCTTCGGCCATACTGGAAAGAGAATAAAAATAAAAAGCTGTAACACGATGTGCTTGCTGTTTATTTACAATAATAAATCTCCCCCTCCCCCCCCCCGAAAAAAATCAGGACACACCATCTACCTCTGGAAAGGTCACTCACACCAATGCTGAGCACCCCACGAGAACTGTTAGAAGAAGAAGAAAGTAATTTTGTTCAAGAAGCAGTAAGAAGGCAAAAAAGGAACCCAGGATTTGCAAAACAAATACAAATGCACCAAGATGAAATAAATTTTTCTGGAGCATTTCAAAACATATATAGGAGGTAAATACCAAAACAACCCCGCCCAGCCATGAGATGATAGAATTTACTTCAGGTTGGGAATATTTTTAGACCATATCATCTATGAATCACTATACAGGTAGTCCTCGACTTATGAACGCAATTGAGCCCAAATTTTTCATTGCTAAATGAGACAAGTGAATTTTGCCCCATTTTACAACCTGTCTGGCCACTTCTTGTTTATTTATTTATTTATTCGACTTGTATGAATCATTGCAGTTAAGGTAGTAATACATGTTGTTGCATGTCACAAAAGGGGATCACGGGACACTGCAACCGTGCTAAGTGCATGTCAGTTGCCAAGCGTTTGAATTTCGATCACGTGATCGTTGGAGATGCTGCAACAGTCATGAGTGTGAAAAACAGTCATGAGTTACTTAGTGCCATTGTTCACTTTGAATGACCGCTAAATACACTGTTATGTCGAGGACTACTCGTATTTGAGGTCAACGTGTCGCTATCCCAAAGGTGCTTTTTCAAGAGGCAACTTTCTGATTTTTCTTTGAAGACATTTCACTACTCACCCAAGAAGCTTCTTCCGCTGTTCTCTCTCCTTCAGAGCGGATGAGAAGTGAAACGCCTTCAAAGAAAAACTAGAAAGTCCAGTAGCCTCTTAGGTTGGCTTCAAAATTTATGTATGTGTTTTAATTTCTGTGGCTGCCCATGTTGGTGGCTGTTAAAATAGAACCACAGCGAGTTAGGCCCGGAAGGGACCTTGGAGGTCATCTAGCCCAACCCCCTTCTCAAGGCAGCAGATCGACATGCTCAGCCCTCTTTCCCTCCCCCAGACCCTGAAAATAAAACTGGGTCTCAACATTAATTTTTGCTCCAAAAGACGCATCGGGGCTTATTTTCCGGTTAGGGCTTATTTTGGGGGAAATTTGGTACTAGATGCACCCATTTGGCAGACCACCTGAACTGGGGCTTAATTTGGGGGCTGGGGCTTGTATTACGAGCATCCTGAAAAAAATGTTAGGGCTTATTTTTGGATTGGGTCTTATTTTGGGGGAAACACATTATTTGAAAGCTGGAATGTGTGAGATCCATCAAAGCCCTGCTGGCTGGGGAATTCTGGGAGTTGAAGTCCACAAGTCTTAAAAGTTGCCAAGGTTGGACAGCCCTGATTTAAGGTGCAGAGCAGGGCATAAGGAATAGAGAGAGAGAGAGAGAGCGCCTCCGCTTCTACGCAGGACCCAGTCTGGATCTTGAGCCCTGGAGGGAAGCAGCCCTTAAGCAAGAAAAACCCAAAGGACCCATATAATAGACTGGGTGAAACCAGGCTCAATAGCAGGAACTGGGAAAGGGATCTTGGAGTCTTAGTGGACAACCAGCTAAACAGGAGCCAGCCATGTGCAGCAGCAGCAGCAGCCAAAAAAGCCAATGCGATCCTAAGTTGCATTAACAGAGGGATACAATCGAGATCAAGGGAGGCACTAATACCACTCTATAAAGCCTTAGTAAGGCCACACCTAGAGTCCTGCATCCAGTTTTGGTCACCACACACCATAAAATGATGTTGAGACTAAAGTGCAGAGAAGAGCAACCAGGATGATGAGGAGGCTGGAGACTAAAACATACGAAGAATGGTTGCAGGAACCGCGCATGTCCTCGACTTAACGGCCACGGTTGGGAGGAGAGTTAAGGTTGTTAAGCAAGACAGTGGTTTTTAGGGAACCGTGGTTGGTTCTTATGATCTTTTCCTGCCACGGTTGTTAAGCCAATCACTTGCGGTTATGAAGTACATCATGCAGCTGGTAAGCATTTGTCCGGAGTGATAGAGGGCTGGGGTGCAATGAGAATGTATCTGCTGAACAAAACTCCGTATCGGTGACAGGAAGGGCATCTGGCCATTAAACACGCTGCTAGCTTCATGCAGTTGCCCAGACTCCGCCCCACAAGGGATTATGGGGCCGTTAAAAAGAGGATGATATAGGGCAGGGGTTTCCAACCTTAGCCACTTTTAAGACTTGGGGAGCTCAACTCCCAGAATTCCCCAAGTCTTAAAAGTGGCCAAGCTTAGAGACGCCTAATGTAGGGTCATCTCTTCTGCCATGGCCGGGGGGGTTGGACTAGAAGACCTCCATGGTCCCTTCCAACCGTATGATTCCATGTTCTAAACCCAGCTTTCTCCATGTTGTTCGTGGGCCACAACTTTCAATCCCCAAACCGCAGCTGCGACCCTGTTAAATGCCGGTTTGCCGGACGCCCAAATTTTGATCACGTGACTCTGGGGATGCTACGACGGTTAAGAAGTGCGAAGGCCAGTCACTTTTTTTCCCCAATGCTGACAGCCGCTAAATAAAACGGACGTAAGTTGAGGACTACCTGCCATCTCTTTTTAGGACATTTTTAAAAAAGAAGAAAGGAAAAAAAAAACCCAAGCCAGATTAAAATGAAATTAAGCAAGCTAAGTAGGCAAGGGGAACCCTGTTAAGGTGAAGTGGTGTAGGGTTTCCTGCCTAGGCAGAGGGCTGGACTAGAAGACCTCGAAGGTCCCTTCCAGCTGTGATTCTATTCTAGGTGGCTTCAAAATTTATGTATGTGTTTAATTTCTGTGGCTGCCCATGTTAGTGGCTGTTAAAATTGAACCACAGTGAGCTAGGCCCGGAAGGGACCTCAGAGGACATCTAGCCCAACCCCCTCCACCCTCTTTCCTTCCCCCAGACCCATTTACTGACCCCTGCACTGGATTCCTTGCCTTGCCTGGATCCCAAAATGCAGGTGTCCCTCGACTTACAATCACACTGGAGCCCAACATTTCTGTCACTAAGCGAAACAGATGTTGAGTGAGTCTTGCTCTATTTCACAACCTTTCATTCCCCCGTTGTTAAGTGAAGCACTGCAGTTCTTACGTTAGGAGCAGGGTTTGAATCCGGCTTCCCCTGTCAACTTTGTCTGTTCAGACAATCACAAAAGGGGATTCGTGGCCCCTGGGATAAAGCTGCCGTCCCAAAACTGTGTCAGCTGCCACGTGCCTGAATTTTGCAGTGGGGATCCTGCAATGCTGGTAGGTGTGAAAAACGGAGATAAATCACGTTTGTTCTGGGCCAAGCGGTCACTGAATAAACTGTTGTAAGTAAAGGACTACCTGTATCTCCTTTTTGCTGTGTTTGCCAAATGATTGTGGGGTCCTGAAAGTGGGGTTGGGACAGGGAAGGGGGCCACTATTGAGATGGTGGGAAGAGGCCTTGCTTAAATTAAATAAATTAAATTAAATTAAATTAAAGAACAGCCAGCCGGGGCTACAGAAGAACAGAGGCATAACGAGGCATCAAATGTATAGAATTCAATACTGATTTTTTGGGTAGTCTACCTCAGTATTTCTCAACTGTGGGCACTCGGAGTTGGGGGGGACGACTTCAACTCCCAGAATTCCCCAGCCAGCAGGAAATCGGGAAAGCCAGCCGGCTGGAGCATTGTGGGAGTTGAAGTCCATCCATCTTCAAGCGGCCAAAGAAACATCTATATGAAGACCCAGACCTGGTGGGGGGGCAGTATAGAATGACCCATCAGTTCAAATAGACCTGTATTGGTCAACCTTTGACCCATTTAAGATAGGAGGACTTCAACTCCCAGAATTCCCCAGCCAGCTATGCTGGCTGGGGAATTCTGGGAGTTGAAGTCCTCCTATCTTAAACGGGTCAAAGGTTGACCAATACAGGTAGGCTTTGACTTATGACCACAATTGAACCCAACATTTCCACTGCTAAGCATGGGACAGTTGTTAAGTGAATTCTGCCCCGTTTTACGACCTTGCCACCGTTAAGCGAACCGCCGCAGTTGCTTGGCTTGGTCCCACGCCCGTTAAGTGAATCCATTGACTTCGCTTTGTCAGAAGGTCGCCCAAGGGGGGATCACACACACACTCACACACACCTGGCACACTGCGACCGTCATAAAGAGGAGCCAGCTGCCAATTTGGATCACGGGGAATGCTGCGACGGCCGTTAAGTGTGAAACGGCGCTCTTTTTCGCCGCCGTTGTAACTTCGAGCAGTCTGTTGTAAGCCGAGGGCTGCCTGGACTGGTCCAGTGAATTGGAAGCACCCCATTTTGTGCTGGAGGGGGGTGGGGCGTCTGCTGGGACCCTCTTTAAAATAGAGCCCACTTGAATATAGCACCATACAAGCCCCTAAGGAGATTTCGCCCGAATCCATTCCCCATTTTCGTGTCTCCATCGGAGGTCAGCCTTCTCTCCTTGGGCTCTTCTGATCTGTCCCGTCCACCCCACCCCACTGGGAGATCTTAAAAGGGGTGGGCTTCCCAAAATTTAGCAGCTGGTCCTCTGCTCAGTTGCTGGGTGGGCGTAGTGTCAGCTTTTGGAAGCCATGTTCCACGCTGCCACGTAGCCCGAGAAAGTGTGGGAGGGTTATTTCAATTGAGTAGCCTTAAGTCAAGGGTCTTCAAACTTGCAAGCTTTAAGGCTTGTGGACTTCAACTCCCAGGATTCCTGAGCTAACGTGACTGCAGGAGGAATTCTGGGAGTTGAAGTCCACCAGTCTTAAAGCTTGCCAAGTTTGAAGACCCCTGTGTTATTCTCTATTTTATTATATTCTTATTCAAATTCTTATGTTATTCTATTCTATTCTCTATTCCAAGGGTCTTCAAACTTGGCAGCTTCAAGGCTTGTGGACCAACTCACAGGATTCCTGAGCTAACGTGACTGCAGGAGGAATTCTGGGAGTTGAAGTCCATGAGTCTCAAAGCTGTCAAGTTTGAAGACCCCCTGCTCTAAGTAGACAAAATAAGATTCTTTTGTTGGTTCCAAGGTTATTGAGTTTGGTGCAGGATGAAATAAGGATCTGGGCCGTGTGATGTGATGATGGCCAAGAGGGCGATGGATTTGAGGGTTGGGGGATTGTGGGAAGCCCGAAAAAAACCTTTTAGATTTGGGATCCCACAGATGTGCCAGGTGCTATTCTAATAAAGGTACTTTTGGGGTCTGTCTGTCTCGGAGTTACTGGTTGGAATGGAGGGTTGCTGGGACGCTGACAGAGTGGGTGTGGCCTAGCCGGCCTCCTACACCACAGTGGGCGGGGGGGGCATTTTCACCCTCCCCAGCAGTGCTGGGATTCAAACGATTTTGGTGGGCGTGGCAGGGGAAGGAGACTGCAAAAGCTCCAGGTAGAGGCGGTATTTGCCGGTTCTCCGAATTAGTCCATATTTCCGCTACCGGTTCTCCAGAACTGGTCAGAACCGGCTGAATACCACCTCTGCTCCCCAGGCTCCAGAGGTTCTGGGGAGGCTGGAAACGGACCCGTTTCCACCCTCCTGGGAGGCCCATTTTTTTTTGTCCTCTCCAGGCTCTGGAGGCAGTTTCCGTCCATCCAGAACTTGCAGGAGGCCCGTTTTTCCCACTCCCTGAGCCTCCACGCAGACCCTGCACTTACCCGGCATCCAAAACGGGCTGTGTGGAGACTCCTGGGAGGGGAGGGGTGGGCGGGGCCAGCCAGTCGTTGCAACTACCAACAGTCATGGCAAACCAGGTGTAAAATTAACAAGCGGTTCGCCCAAACCGGTGCGAACCGGTAGCAAGCAGCCCGTCCCCTGGGGTGGAGGGAGTGGCCGAGGAAGTTCCCTCTCCTCTGGCCGGTCTTTGGGAACCCAGCCCGGCCAATCCAGGATTCCCAAAAGCCAAGCAAGTGTCCAGCTGTCCGCCTCTGGCTGACCATCCCGGTTTTCTCATGCTGTCTCCCTCCGGCCTGCAGGTGAAAATAATGACGGAGAGGGAACTTCTGGCCGTTGCCTGCGAGCAATTCTTGGGCAAGAATGTCCAAGACATCAAGAACGTGGTTCTGCAGACGCTGGAGGGACATCTTCGGTCCATCCTGGGTGCGTATATCGGCAGCAGTGGGGTGGGGGGTGGGGAGATGGCTTGCAACGGCCATAAATAAGCGGCTTGCAGGAGCACTCTACCTGAACCACAAGCTTTGAGGCTACTCTACCTTGCGAGGCCATCCCAGGCCAGGCGACTAAGGATGGTGCATCTCTCTGGAGATAGCCAACCATCCAGCTCATGGTGGCCCCAAAGGTGCTTTTTCCGACAGGCAATTGGACTTTTTTTCCTCCTTTTGGAAACATTGCTCAACAGCAGTAACTGTGAGATGGACCTTGGAGTCCTAGTGGACCACCACTTAAATAGGAGCCAGCCGTGTGCAGCGGCAGCCCCAAAAGCCAACACAGTTCTATCTGCATAAACAGATAGAATGAAGATCAGGTGAAGTATTGATACCACTTTATAAGGCCACACTTGGAATAAGGGATCCAGTTTTGGTCGCCACGATAGAAGAAAGATATTGAGACCCAAGGAAGAGTGCAGAGAAGAGCTAAGAAAGAGGATTAGGAGACTGGAGGCTAAACCATATAAAGAACGTTGGCTGGAATTGGGCATGTCTACTTTGATGGAAAGAAGGATTATGGGGGGGGGACATGATAGCAGCGTTGCAGTATTTTGAGGGGCTGCCCCAAAGAAGAGGGGAGGCTCAAATTATGTTTATGTTTATTTGGATTTATATGCCAAATATAAATTCCCCAAAGCACCAGAAGGCAAGATGAGAAGTAATGGATGGAAGATAATCAAGGAGAGAAACAACCTGCAATGAAGGAGAAACTTCCTGACAGTGAGGACAATTAACAGTGGAACTGCTTGCCACCAAAGTTGTGGGGGCTCCATCACTGGAGGCTCTCAAGACGAGATTGGACCGCCAGTTGTCTGAAGTGGTCTACAAGGTCTCCTGTTTGAGCAGAGGGCTGGACTAGAAGACCTCCAAGGTCCCTTCCAACTCTGATAATTCTGCTTGTCAGAAGGTTGCCAAAGGCAGGGGTGGGATTCAAAAATTTTTTACAACCGGTTCTGTGGGCGTGGCTTAGGGGGTGGGCATGGCTTGGTGGTCATGTGATTGGCTGGGCGTGGCCAACTCAACATCACTCACATCGAGGCACGCATCTCCTCGCCTGGCGTCTCATGACTGTGGGGATGTTGCAATAGTCGTAAGTGTGAAAAACGGTCGTAAGTCACTTTCTTCAGTGCCATTGTAACTTTGAATGGTCACTCCACACAAGCAAAGTACCAGCAAAGGAGGGGGAAAAAACTGCAGAGACATTCCTGAGACAGGAAGTCTAGTCCTGCCAAGAATGTAATGAGGGTTAATGGAGAGGCAGTTTCTGTAAGCAACACCAGAATGTTTCCTTCCTGCCTTCCTTACAGGATTAGCCCTGTAATTTCTTCTAACAACTGGTTCTCCTAACAACCAGTTCTAGCGAATAGGAGCCAACTGGTAGAATCCCACCCCTGGCCAAAGGGGATCAGTTGCCTCAGATCCTGCAACCGTCGTAAATACGGGCCAGTTGCCAAGCATCCAAATTTTGATCAGGTGACCCTGATGGTCATGTGTGAAAACTGGTCACGTCGCTTTTTTTTTCAGTGCTGTTGTAACTTCAAACAGTCACTAAGTGAACGGTTGTAAGTGGAGGACTCTCTGCAAGCCCAGGCAATGGAGTCCCTTTGGAGAGCTGCTCTCCTCCGTCCCGCTCGGCTGCGGGTGTGGGTGTTTTGTACACATGTGTGTGTTTTCCCTTCCCGGCCTTGCAGGCACTCTGACCGTGGAGCAGATTTATCAGGACCGAGACCAGTTTGCCAAGCTGGTGCGGGAGGTGGCAGCGCCAGACGTGGGCAGGATGGGCATCGAGATCCTCAGCTTCACTATCAAGGTATGAGCGGGTGGGGCAGATGGGGCAGAGGCTCAGGTGGGACCCACTGGGGAGGGAGGGGGAGCCTCCCAGGGAGCCTAGGTGAGAGAAAGAGGGGGAAGACAGCTCCTCCCAAATAGTCCCATGAGAGTCGAGCCTTCAATCCGGCAAGATTCTGTCTAGAGGTGTGAAGACACTAAAGAGCTCAGCTTAGATAAGAATCACCACCTGTTGGTTTTTGGTTTGGGCCTGGCATACGGTGGATGAGGGATTCTGGGAGTTGAAGTCCACACAAAGTGGCTGAGGGATTGTGGGAGTTGAAGTTCACACAAGGTGACTGAGGGATTCTGGGAGTTGAAGTCCACACAAGGTGGCTGAGGGATTGTGGGAGTTGAACTCCACTTATGGTGGCTGAGGGATTGTGGGAGTTGAACTTCACACAAGGTGACTGAGGGATTCTGGGAGTTGAAGTCCACACAAAGTGGCTGAAGGATTGTGGGAATTAAAGTCCACACAAGGTGGCTGAGGGATTGTGGGAGTTGATCTCCACATATGGTGGCTGAGGGATTGTGGGAATTGAAGTCCACACAAGGTAACTGAGGGATTCTGGGAATAGAAGTCCACACAAGGTGACTGAGGGATTGTGGGAGTTGAAGTCCACACCAGGTGGCTGAGGGGTTGTGGAAGTTGAACTCCACTTATGGTGGCTGAGGGATTGTGGGAATGGAAGTCCACACAAGGTGACTGAGGGATTCTGGGAGTTGAAGTCCACACATGGTGGCTGAGGGATTGTGGGAGTTGAACTCCACATATGGTGGCTGAGGGATTGTGGGAATGGAAGTCCACACAAGGTGACTGAGGGATTCTGGGAGTTGAAGTCCACACATGGTGGCTGAGGGATTGTGGGAGTTGAAGTCCAGCATGGTGGCTGGGGAATCCTGGGAGTTGAAGTCCCAATTCAAGGCGATTCTGGAATGTGCCAAGGAGGCATTTTGCTCCCTCCTGAGAGGGATCCCACCCAGAGCCAGCCTTGACCCCTCCTCATTCCTTCCCTTGCAGGATGTCTACGATAAAGTCAGCTACCTGAGCTCGTTGGGGAAAACCCAGATCGCCGTGGTCCAGCGAGACGCCGATATCGGCGTGGCTGAGGCCGAGCGAGACGCCGGCATCCGGGTATGTGGAGTGAGCGAAACCTCCGGGCCCCCTCGCCCTCTTCTCTGGAGGGTCCGGGAGACCCCGCTGAGCGGACATGGGCTTTTCTTTTGCCACCGCAGGAGGCCGAGTGCAAGAAGGAGATGCTGGACGTCAAGTTCAGGGCGGACACCAAAGTGGCCGACTCCAAGCGGGCCTTTGAAATGCAGAAGGCCGCCTTCACTCAGGAGATCAACATGAAGGTGCTGCTCTCTTTTGGGGGGGGGGCGTGGGGGGAGCGGGAGAGATTGAAGCTGCAGGAGAAAAAAGTGAGGCCTGGGGCGACACGCGCAAGTGAGGTTAGTCAGTGGAGGACTTCCCCTGAAAATAAGACCTGATGCCTTTTTTGGTGGCCAAAAATATATATAAGACAGGGTCTTATTTTCAGGGAAACAGGGGTCAGGAAACATCTTCAGGAATCAGCCAAGCTCAAAGAGCACCAAGGACCCCATAATCCTCCTGCTCCTCCTTCTCCACCCCTTCTCCTTCTTCCCCTCTTCCTCCTCCTCTCCACAACCCTCCCTTCTAGCACTGGTGATGTTACCTAGTTGGGTCATGAAACGTCTGCAAGAAAAGCACCCAGCTCAGAGAGCTCCAAGCAGCCTGCAGCTCTCCTTCTGCTCCTCCTCCTCCTCCTCCGTCTCTCCTCCTCCTCCTCCTCCTCCTCCTCTGGCAAATCTTCCTCCCTCCAATCCCTGATGATGTTCCCTAGTTGGGTTATGAAATGTCTGCCAGAAAACCACCAAGCTCAAAGAGCACTAGGGACCCCAAAGTCCACTTCCTCCTCGTCCTCCTCTGGCAAGCTTCCCTCCCTCCTAGCCCTGATGGGTCATGAAACATCTGCGAGAAAACCAGCCAAGCTCAGAGAGCCCACCAAGGACCCCGCAGGCTTCAGCTATTCCAGGCTCGGATGGAGGACGGAGCCAAGGGGGCAGCGAGAATCCTCTTGGGTGGGGAAATCGGGAAGAGACCACGTTCCGTTGCCTTGGCAAGGAGAAACCTCAGCAGCAGCTCTGTGTTGGAGGGGAGAAAAACGCCAGGAAGCCCCTTCCCCCACACACCCCTCCCCTGGGCAGGACTCCGGGCTAAGCGGTGGACCTCAGCGGTGACTCTTTCCCCCGTTTCTGACCCTTCCCCTCCTGCTTCCCTCCGGACAGTCAGCCGAGGCTCAGCTGGCCTACGAGCTGCAGGGCGCCAAGGAGCAGCAGAAGATCCGCCAAGAGGAGATCGAGATTGAAGTGGTCCAGCGACGGCGGCAGATCGACGTGGAGGAGAAGGAGATTGTGCGGATGGACAAGGAGCTGATCGCCACCGTCCGGCTGCCGGCCGAGGCTGAGGCCCACCGCATGCAGGAGATCGCCGAGGGAGAAAAGTGAGTGGAGGGCAGGAGACCTTGCTGAGAGGGGGAGGGGGGGTTTCCTACAGGCTCCCTCCCCCATCCTGAATCTCCCCATGTGGTCAAACGATGACGGTGTCAACTAAAAAATACTTCTTTGGTCTTTTTAGTTGCCAGCAGAAAGGGAATTGGGGGAAGCAGTGCATTCCTTAAATGCTTCAGGCAGCCGAAGCTGTTGGTGCTCAAGATTATTACTGGAGAGCATGATGGATGACTCTTGGCTATGGATGTATCCCATTGGAGAATATACATCCAGGGGGTGGGGGGAAGACTAGGGTCAAGGGAGAAATGAATGATGAGTCTCAGAGTCGGCTGCAACTGGGAAACGCCGGCCTGTCAACTTAATAAATCAATATTTTTTAGAGATGCAGCTAGAGACTTGTGATTTGAATGGGAGTGGATTTGTTGGGAGTCCTGACAGACGGGGACCCTCAGTTAGAGACCCACATGAGGGGAGGGGGAGTCCCAAGAGGTCTCATTATTGGGGCTCTGGTAGTTACCCCCATTTACATCATGGGTCTCGAGCCAGATTTTCAAAGCTCAAAGAAGATTTATTAGGAATAGAATTGAATTGAATTCTTTATTGGCCAAGTGTGGTTGGACATACAAGGAATTTTTTCTTGGTGCAAATGCTCTCGGTGTACATAAAAGGAAAAGATACATTCATCAAGAGTCCAGAATCATCAGCTGCAACACTTAATGTAGTCATAGGGTACAATAAGCAATCCAGTCATACTAGGAAACAGTCCATATAAATCGTAAGGATACAAGCCACAAAGTTACAGTCATACAGTCACAAGTGGGAGGGGATGGGCGATAAGGAGGGATGAGAAGATTAATAGTGATAGTAGTGCAGACTTTGTAAATAGTTGGACAGTGTTGAGGGAATTATTTGTTTAGCAGAGGGATGGCGTTCAGGAAAAAACTCCCCTTGTGTCTAGTTGTTCTGGTGTGCAGGGCTCTATAGCGTTGAGAAGACATGTCCGGCGCTGCCTGGGTGTAGCCAACTCTGAGGCACATCATTCACTGTCCCCCTTGACCGTGGTTTCCCACCCTCACCACCTGGGTGCATCGTAATTCATATTCTCCAGTGGGACACATCCGTAGCCCAGAGTCATCATCAGGCTCTCCAGTTAGAATTTTTCAGGGCAGAAACCTCAGTCACGTAGTTACTATCTTTGAAAAAACATTGATGGAATGCACTTTCGATTTCCAAGCTGCCGCACTGCTCCCCCCTCCCTTTCTGTTATGGCCACTCTAAAAAGACCAGAGAAATATTTTATGAGTTGACACTCATCTTCTTTGCTGTGCTGCCCACCTTCTGCAGTGTCCTTCCCCCCCCAAAAAAATTAGATTGGCCCCACCCCTTTTGATATTCTGGAAGACCCCTCCTCCTCCAAGGGCCACTCTCAAGTAGTCCTTGAGTTACAGCAGTTCACTTAGGGACCAAAGTTAAACAACCGCACTGGGAAAAAAAGCGACTTAGGACCATGTTTCATGCTTGCAACCGTTGTAGCATAGTGTGATCCAAATTCAGACCCTTGGCAACTGATTCATATTTACGACGGTTGCAGCGGCCCCCAGGGTCACGGGATTCCCCTTCTGACCAGCACAGTCCATGGGGAAGCAAAGTTCCCTTAACGACTGCATGATTCACTGAACAACCCCGCAGTTATTCCCTTAACAAGGATGGCATGGAGGTCGTCAAATGAACCCCAGCTCACTGAGCAGCCATCTGGCTTAGTGATGCAAATGTTGGGCTGAACTGCGGTCGTAAGTCGAGGAAGGCCTTCCACAGCTTGGAAGACTCAACCCTCCAGCCAGCAGGGGTCTCCAACCGTGGCCACTTTATGACCTGTGGACTTCAACTCCCAGAATCCCCCAGCCAGCTTTAAGACTTATGGACTTCAACTCCCAGAATCCCCCAGTCAGCTTTAGGACTTATGGACTTCAACTCCCAGAATCCCCCAGCCAGCTTTAAGACTTGGGGACTTCAACTCCCAGAATCCCCCAGTCAGCTTTAAGACTTAGGGACTTCAACTCCCAGAATCCCACAGCCAGCTTTAAGACTTGGGGACTTCAACTCCCAGAATCCCCCAGTCAGCTTTAGGACTTGGGGACTTCAACTCCCAGAATCCCCCAGCCAGCTTTAAGACTTATGGACTTCAACTCCCAGAATCCCCCAGTCAGCTTTAGGACTTATGGACTTCAACTCCCAGAATCCCCCAGCCAGCTTTAAGACTTGGGGACTTCAACTCCCAGAATCCCCCAGTCAGCTTTAGGACTTGGGGACTTCAACTCCCAGAATCCCCCAGCCAGCTTTAAGACTTATGGACTTCAACTCCCAGAATCCCCCAGTGAGCTTTAGGACTTATGGACTTCAACTCCCAGAATCCCCCAGCCAGCTTTAAGACTTGGGGACTTCAACTCCCAGAATCCCCCAGTCAGCTTTAGGACTTGGGGACTTCAACTCCCAGAATCCCCCAGCCAGCTTTAGGACTTATGGACTTCAACTCCCAGAATCCCCAGTCAGCTTTGGGACTTGGGGACTTCAACTCCCAGAATCCCCAG
>CM019148.1:1525368-1588462 GCA_009733165.1 Naja naja | reverse complement strand
CACTGGTTAGTTGTCCTCCCTGTCAGGAAATTCCTCCTTAATTCCAGGTTGTTTCTCTCCTTGATGAGTTTCCATCCCTTTTCTCTTGTCTTTCCTTCTAATGCTTTGGAGAACAGGTTGACCTTCAACTCTTCAGATATTGGAAGATGCTGTGATGTCACCCCTCGGCCCTTCCTTTCATTAAATTAGGCAAGCCCAATTCCCGCAACCGTTCATCATAGGATTTAGCCTCCAGATCGTCTCAGGGAGATGCAAAACATTTCTCGAACATGTTGCTTTAATGCGCGTGTGAATATTTTACAGCCTCTTTTTGTGAGCAGTTTCTTAAATGGCTTTCGCTCCAGAACTCAAAGCACGAAGCAAGGATGGTACTGCCCGTCATGTTTTAATTCTTTTCTTTGAAGTGTAGAAACAGTAGGGAAAAATGTATTTTCATTCCATTTCAAATGCCTTTCAAAGAAAGGCAGCAGCAGGAGAGCAATTGTTCTGTCTTTCAATTGTGTAAATATTATGCCAATAAATAAGTGGAATGGTTTTGTTTTTCTGACCAAGGAATTACGATATTAGGAGTTTAGTTTAGTTTAGTTTAGTTTAGGTTTAGTTTAGTTTCTAGTTTAATTTTAATTTATTTTAGTTTTAGGTTAGGTTGGGTTTGCTTCAGGTTAAGTTCAATTTTGGTTTAGATTTAGTTCAGGTGTAATTCAATTTACTTCAGTTTAGGTTAGGTTAGAATAGTTTTAGTTCAGTTTAATTTACTTTAATTCAGTTTGGAATTTGCAGATTGGTCCGAAGACTCCCTGGGTCCCAACTATTTATTTATATACAGCTGCAAAGCATAATCTGAGCACAGCTGGAAAACCCCACTGTTTGGGAGGGCCCAGCCAGCACCCTATTGTGCATTTTAACCTAGCTTTTATCTCCCTAATTTCTCTGGGGGTTTTTTTTTCCCTCTCTCTCTCTCCCAGTTCTCCAGCTGCAGGCATTCTTCCCTGACAGAAAAAAGACTTGCTGAGGTTCCAGCTCGGATATCATCATATACTGTAAGTTGGAATCAGACACTACAGTATAGATGATGTACTATCTGGGGCTCCTGGATCCATCCGACGTGCCTTCCAGCTGTCCACTCTTGAAGCATCTCCAGCTTGGCTGCAAAAGATTTTTATTTTTACTCGAGGGAAGCATTTTCACGGGGGAGAGAGCCAGCAGGAAAGGGGCAAGCAGAAAGCAGGAAGCCCTTATGCCTTAATGTGGACTAGAAGCCTGGGGGAGTGGGATTTTCTATCTTTAATTCTTTTTTTTCCAGACCAGACGGTTTGCCTGCAGAGAGGAAGTTTCCCATGAATGGAAATGCCAGGGAGCGTGTCCTAAGACAGAGTAGCTATGGCCCATTTATTGATTTATTTATTATTGGGACTTGTATGCCGCCCCATCTCCGAAGACTCGGGGCGGCTCACAACTAAGAAACAACAGCAGTAAATAATTAAAAAGAGATTAAACCCAGTTACAAGCCCAAACAAATTTAAAATACATTAAAAAGATAAAACCACCCCCGCCCCAGGAAAGAAAAGGTCACAGCCTGGATTGGTCAAACAACCAGGTCTTCAAATCATGGCGGAAGGTGCGGAGGTCAGGGGCCAGGCGGGGCCCCAGGGGGAGCTGGTTCCAGACGTCAGGGGCCGCGACAGAGTAGGCTCGTCGTTGGGGGACCGCCAGCCGGCATTGATGACTTGTGGACTTCAACTCCCAGAATTCCTGAGCCAGCCACAGGTCATCTGGGAATTGAAGTCCACAAGTCATAAAGTTGCCAAGTTTGGAGACCTCTGAGCGAGAGCCTGGATTTGATAGCAGTTAAGAAGTATGAGATCTAAATAAATAAAATAAGTTTGCCCCTTTTATCCACTTATCCAGCCCTCCTCAAGGGCCTGGAATAGACAGGTGTTGTTTTAATAACAGCCAACATATCTCTGCGGGATGTAAGCTAATTATTATGACTGGCCAGATGGTTAGCCTGGATTTGCCAGTTTGATGCAGCTATCCAGTCCTTCCCAAGGAGCTGGGGGTGGGCTGCTGTTGTTTGACCCTTTAATTTGTTTATTTTATTTGACTTGTATGCCGCCCCTCTCCGAAAGGACTTGGGGTGGCTCACAGATAAAAACATAGAACAATAAATAATTTAATGCAGCCCACCTTGCTAACAGCATAACAACAGAATATAACGGAGTTGGCAGGGACCTTGGAGGTCATCTAGTCCAACCCTGTGTGCAGGCAGGAAACCTACAGCATTCCAGACAAGTGGCTTTCCAGTCTCTTCTTAAAACACCTCCAGTGATGGGCCAGCCACAATTTCTGGTGGCAAGCAGTTCCACTGGTTAATTCTTCAGGAAATTCCTCCTGAGTTCCAGGTTGGTTCTCTCCACAGTTAATAACAGAAGAGCAGCACAGCAGAATAACAAGAGCTGGAAGGGCCCTGGGGAGGTCCTCTAGCCCAACCCCCTGCTAGCTCCAGGCAGGAAAGCATTGAAGCATTTTTGAGTGATGGAAATCAGGCTCAGCTTATCACGGGGAGCAGCTACATTGATAGAATATAGAGTTGGAAGGGACCTTGGAGGTCTTCTAGTCCAACCCCCTTTCATGCATGGGGGGGGGACCCCAAGAACGTGGGGGTAGAGAAGAGGGGAAGGGGCTGCACCCTGATCTGCAAGACCACCGCTCTACAAACGTCTTGGAAGACCGACCCTGCGGCGTGTCAGCGAAACCGTTACCATTACTGAGTTTAGTAATGGTAAGGGTTCTTCTGCCCTGCCCAATAAATCTCCATCCAGCACCTCAAAGGCAAGAAGACGCCACCCGGCTTCACAAGGACCCTGTAGCCCATCTTCCTGTGCAAAAATAAAAGCATGGCCCCCAAATCCTCTTGAGTCTGCTGCCTCTTCTTCTTACAGGGCGTGGGGAAACGGCCCTTGGGGGTTGGTCAAACGTTTTAACAGATAATCAGAGTTGGAAGGGACCTTGTAGGTCATCTAGTCGAACCCCCTGCCCAAGCAGGAGAGACTACACCATTTCTGACAGATGGGAGTCCAGTCTCTTCTTGAAAGCCTCCAGGGATGAAGCTCCCACAACTTCCAAGGACAACTTCTGTTCCGTCGGTTGTTTGTTCTCTCAGAAAATTCCTCCTTATTTCCAGGTTGAATCTCTCCTTGGTCAGTTTCCATCCATTATTCCTTGTCTGGCCTTCAGGGGCTTTGGAGAATAGCTTGACCCCTTCCTCCTCTCTGGGGCAACCCCTCAAATACTGGAACCCTGCTATCCTTCAAGTGGCCAAATTTGGAGACCTCTGGCTTATCCTCTGCTGGTCACGTGATCATGACTGGCTAGAGAATTCTGGGAGTTGAAGTCCACCAGTCTTACAGTGGCCAAGTTTGGGGACCCCTGCTCTAGGCCACTGCATGACTTCTGGTTCTCTCCTCTATAAGCATCCCAAATTGGGGGTGGGTGGGCTGCTGGGTGGGGCTTGAAAGCAGCAAAGAATGTTTATTCAGGTATTTGCAAAGACGGGTGTACAAAAGGTGGACCCAGAAGGAAGCATCCATCCTTCCGTCCCCTGCACAAGTTCAGATAACAGAAAATCAGAGTTGGAAGGGACCTTGTAGATCATCTAGTCCAACCCCCCCGATGGCAGGCTCAGACCCCTAGAGAGGAGAGGATGGCAGAACTGCTGCACCTTCTGTGTATGCTCAAGAGCATCATTCATACGAAAAGCGATCCTTTAAAAGAATCATAAAGGAGTCCTTTGGGAGTTGGGCGGCATATAAGTTTAATTAAATAAATTAAATACATTAAATAAATAACGAGCGTTTATATTATAGGAACAGGGAGTTGCTATTGCTTCTTTAAAAAAGCAGACGTTAAATGGAACAAGTCTAAACTGTTTTGATGCTATGCAGGAGCTAAGGGCTGAAACGGCAGCTGTGGGAAAACCACAAGACGGGCGAGCCTGAATGCCAGTGGAAACCACAAGCCAAGGAAGTAGGAAAAGAAGAATAACAGATTAACAGAGTTGGAAGGGAAAGGACCTTAATGCTAGCAAAAAAACAGGCCGTGGTTAACCAAATAGGTAACAGGGGAAGCATGAACCATATCAGGTAGGTGCTTTTAATAGGATGCTGTGCTGAACGGGGGAGGGAATTGGACTGCCATCTGTCAGAAATGGTGTAGGGTCTCCTGCTTGGGTGTGGGGTTGGACTAGTTGACCTACAAGATCCCTTTGAATTGAATTTATTGTCATTGTACGTATACACACAGTATACACATACAACGAAATTCACATAACACCCAGAGACCAGACTCAACATGCACACACATTTAACAGTGGTTTATATACAACAGTTATATACAGAAATATACATGGTAGATAAAATACTTTAACTCCACATGGAGAAACTCTGCAATGAATACCAGACACAAGGAGAGAACATGCCCTCTAATGGCTGCCTGTATATAGACACCTCTTAAAGGGATAGAACCCATCCCCAGTCTTAAAGGGAAATACCCATGCTAGTATATAGAAATACCCATACCCATGAGTCATTCTTATTTCATCAGCCTTACAATTGCATCAGACTTATTTTTTATTTATTTTTTATTTTTATTCATATTTATATGCCGCCCCTTCTCCGGAGACGCAAGGTGGCTTACAATTTTTGGAGCACAACCCAATGCGCTCAGCAATAGCCTTCATTCCATTGTATATGCCTGCTTATTACTAAGTGGCATTTTTACAAAGTCAGCTAATTGCCCCCAACAATCTTGGGTCCTCAATTTACCTACCCCGAGAGGATGGAAGGCTGAGTCAACCTTGAGCCTGGTGGGATTCGAGCCTGCACTCATTGCAGGCAGCTGGAACTAAGTGCTAGGCGTTTAATAGCCTGCACCACCAAGGCTCTTGTATTTACAGCAACTGGCAGCTATTACTGTTGCTGGTCAGCTCTTAAATCTTAATAATGCTTTTGCTGGCCAATCTGTCCTTTATTGTGATGATTTCGTTTATTGAATTGAATTGAATTCTTTATTGTCATTGTACATATATACACTGTATACTGTTGAAAGAAATATCCTTCTGGGTTCAGTTCCAAGTGGGGAAAAAGGCACTGGAAACATGGAGGCTGTTTGGAAGGTTTAATAGTGTACAGGACCCCATGGCCTGGAGCTCCAGAGAAGGATGATCACATGCTTCAAGGTGAAGGAGAAGATCAAGAAGGGCTGAGGTGCTGAGGGTGCCTGGGTTTTATGCCCTCTGCTGGGATTTGAATTGGAGCTTGTATTCTCATTGGTTGTCAGACTCCCATGAGGGGCAACTCTGTAGGCTGTCCTGAGTTCTGCCTTGGTTGACCCTTGCTGGATGATTTAATAATAATAATAATTTATTCGACTTGTATGCCGCCCTTCTCCCTAAGGACAGGGCGGAGAACATTAAAACAGCACAAAATTTGCAATAAAAGCAGATTAAACATAACAAGTCAGAATAACCATGTGAGATGGATTAGTCAAAGCAAAATTCAAGACTTGGTTCATTGATCCAAAGAAACAAAATTTATTACGCATTCGCAAAAGAAAGCGGGTTCCTCCAAGCGTTGAAGGAACCCAGGTCTTTGTCTTAACAAAGCTTTTATAGCCCTAAGCTGCCGCCCCCTCCTACGAGGGCTTGCCTTACATTCTAACTATGTTTAGCCAGTCACTAACTAATACAAACATTTTTCCTACCTAATGTGGCAAATGGTCTGTTATGAAAAATGATATTTTGTATCTGCTAGGTCTCTTGAGTTTTCTGAATTTGAGACACTACTCCCTTATTCTGTTCTAACATGGCGAAGCTCCTCCTCACAACCATTATTATTATTTATTTATTTAATTACATTTATATCCCGCCCTTCTCCGAAGACTCAGGGCGGCTTACAATGTTTGAGATACAACCCAATGCGCTCAGCAATAGCCTTCATTCCATTGTATATGCCAGCTTATTACTAAGTGGCATTTTTACAAGGTCAGCTAATTGCCCCCAACAATCTTGGGTCCTCAGTTTACCTACCCCCAGAGGATGGAAGGCTGAGTCAACCTTGAAAGAAGAGTTAACCCCCTCCCCCCAGGTCATTCCAGGCCGGCCTGTTGAAACAGCCAGGTCTTCAGGTCCCAGCAGAAGGAGCGGAGATCAGGGGCCAAACGGAGATCCGTGGGGAGCTGATTCCAAAGGGCAGGTGCTCCCACAGAGAAGGCCCTAGCCCTGGGGACCGCCAGCCGACAATGCCTGACTGACGGTATCCCAAGGAGGCCCCTCCTGTGGGAGCAAACAGGGCGATCGGAATGTGATGCTGGCAGGCGGCGTTCCCGCAAGTACCCTGGACCCAGGCCATTTAGGGCTTTATAAGTTGTTACTAGCATCTTGAAACTGACCCAGAAGGCAAGCGGCAACCAATGCAGGTCATGCAGGAGGGGTGTAACATGTGAGTATCGGGATACCCCCATCACAGCCCGTGCAGCTGCATTCTGCACCAGTTGCAACCTCCGGGTAGTCCGCAAGGGCAGCCCCATGTAAAGAGCATTGCAGTAGTCGATTCTGGAGGTGATGAGCGCATGAGTGACTGTTCGAAGGGCATCTCGGCTCAGATAAGGGCGGAGCTGGCGAACCAGCCGAACCCGGGCACAGCCCCCACCTGCTCCTCCAAACTGAGCTGTGAATCCAGGAGGACACCCAGATTCCTGGCCCTGTCCGGGGGCAACATTTATGCCCTTAAAATTGCTCTGAGACTTTTTATGTAAAGTTTTCTGGCCCAGGCTAATGGCCCACCCATTAACAAAGGTGGGGGTGAGCTTCTACATCTGAGATGAGTTTCTGCTTCTGAGTTTCTACTCCTTTTAGAGGAAATATTCTGCCTTTTTCATATTTCCTAGGGCTATTTCTTTCTAGGGAGGGGTGGGTGCTAACTTCCTACAATCTCAGGCCCTGAAAAACAACGCATTCTTCTTTGCTAGGATGGCTTTCTCTGAGAGGAGTTCTCTGCTCTGATAGTCTCATTATCTTTGAGGATCCTCCTATTCTGGCTTTTTGCCATAGTCCCAAGCTTCTATTCTTAGGATTCCTTCTTCTTAGTCTTCCTTCCTAATCCTTCTTCCTCCTTCATCTACTTCCTTCTTCTTCTTCTTCTTCTTCTTCTTCTTCTTCTTCTTCTTCTTCTTCTTCTTCTTCCTTCCTTACCCTCCTCTTCTTCTTCTTCTTCCTCTTCTTCCTCTTCTCCTCCTCCTCCTTCTTCTGCCCTATCTGTCATCAGATGTTGCTGATCATGTTGGTGATCCTATTTTGATCCAACAGCCACGTGAAAAAGGGCTGCTGAGTTTTGTCCAAACTAGTCCCTTAGATTTTGAAGCCCTCATGTTCTCCTTCTGCCTGGACCTTGTCTGCCTTCCATCTTTCCCTGGAGGGTGAAGTGAAGGAGGCCGTATTTTTCCAGGTGTCACATCTCATGTTCAAAATATTCTAACTTTTGCTTTTTTAAAACAGTTTTTGTGATTTTGAGCCTCGGTGGCGCAGTGGTGAGAGTGCAGTACTTCAGGCTACTTCTGCTGATTGCTGCCTGCCTGCAATTCGGCAGTTTGAATCCCACGAGGCTCCAGGTTGACTCAGCCTTCCGTCCCTCCAAGGTCAGTAAAATGAGGAGCCAGATTGTTGGGGGCCAGAGGCTGACTTTGTAAACTGCTTAGAGAGGGCTGTTGAGCACTATAAAGCAGTATGTAAGTCTAAGGGCTATAGCTAACTTCTGTCTACATCATCTGTCTGTCTGTCTGTCTGTCTGTCTGTCTGTCTGTCTGTCTGTCTGTCTATCTATCTATCTATCTATCTATCTATCTATCTACATATCTATCTACCTACATAATCATTATCTATCTATCTATCTGTCGTCTGTCTGTCTGTCTGTATTCTATCTATCATTCATCTTCATCTATTATCTATCTATCTATCTACATATCCATCTACCTACATAACTATCTATTCTATTCTATCTATCTATCTATCTATCTATCTATCTATCTATCTATCTACATATCTATCTACCTACATAACTCATCTATCTATCTATCTATCTGTCTGTCTGTCTGTCTGTCTGTCTATCATCTATCTATCTATCTATTCCATCTATCTATCTATCTATCTACATATCTACCTACATAACTCATCTATCTATCTATCTATCTATCTATCTATCTATCTATCATCTATCTATCTATCTATCTATGAACTATGATGGTGCAATGGTCAGAATGCAGTATTGCAGGCTAATTCTGCCCACTGCCAGCAGTTCGATTCTCACCAGGCTCCAGGTTGACTCAGCCTTCCATCCTTCCAAGGTCAGTAAAATGAGGACCCAAATTGTTGTGGGCAACAGGCTGACTCTGTAAACCACTGAGAGGGGGCTGGAAAGCACTGTGAAGCGGTATACAAGTCTAAGGGCTCTGGCTCTTGCTATTTCCCTTGGCTTTCCCAGGTGGCTTGAAACCCCTTCACTAAGAAAACAGTCAGGGCAGAAAAGGGACTGGCCCTGTGGAGATCAAACAGGGTGGGACTCAAAAGGTACTTTGTGCATGCTCAGAGAACTGGAGAGCAGCAGAGAGCAGGCAAGCCTTTGATCTAAGGGAACAAAACAGACCCGCCCAGCTCCATTGAAAGGGCCGGGACGAACTCTGCATATGCTCAGAGGAACTGGGGGGGCGGGGAAGGGTACTGCAGAGACTGGCTGAAGCCTTTGAAGCAAACAAAATAGACCACCCCCCCAGCTCCATAGAGATCAAAGGGTCCAAACTGCAAAGGCACTCTGAGTATGCTCAGAAGAACTGGAGGGCACTGGGGAGAGATGCAGAGAGAATTTGAAGAATTTGCCCTGAGCAAACAAGATTTTTTTATTTTTTATTTTATTTATTTATTTGATCTGTCAATTGCTTACAAGATAATAAGGATAAACAGTTATAAATACATGGATACATATAAGAAAAAAAACAATAGGACAGGGATGGAAGGCACTTTGGTGCGCTTATGCATGCCCCCTACAGACCTCTTAGGAAAGGGGTGAGGTCAATAGTAGACAGTCTAAGGTTAAAGTTTTTGGGATTTGGGGAAGAAACCACAGAGTCAGGTAGAGTATTCCAGGCATTGACCACTCTGTTGCTGAAGTCGTATTTCCTGCAATGAGTTTGGTGACTTATACACCTGCCCAGCTCCAAAGAGATCAAGCAAGGCTGGAATGCACTCTGCGTATGCTCAGAGGAACTTTGTCTCGCGTCTTCTCCACCACGTGACCCAGTCCCCGCACACATGAGCCCCACTCGAGGCATTCTGCGCATGCTCGGGGAGCGCTCTGAAATGGAGTGCACAAAGAAGAAAGCGGAGGCGGCGCTCCTCCTCCGAGGCCACGCCCCCGACGCCTCTGCGCGGCTCCCCCCCGCGTCGCTCTACTCACCGCTCGTCTCTGTGGTCGGTTCCTTCCGCCTCCCATAAGGCCCTTCCGGCCGCCGGATCCAAGATGGCGGCGTAGGGAAGCGAGGGTGCTTCGTGAGGCGCTGGATCACCATGGCGACGGCGAGGCTGGGCTGGCGGGCCTTGGGCCTGGCCGCGCGTCGGGCCCGGCTGCTCCCGGCCGCCTCCCCTCGCCTGGAGCCGGCCTCGGCCCGCGCTCTGAGCCTGCGGAACTCGCGGCCACTAGGTGTGAAGGGGCAGGAGGCAGGCCGGGTTCCTCCGGGAACGGGCCCTCTGCAGCCCCTCTGGGCCGCCCCGGCTCACACGCAGAGCCGCGACTCCGCGCTGGATCACCTGGCTGGGATCGCCCCGGGAGAAGCGGGCCCGTCTCTGGGGGGGCCGTCCGCCCCGCCCGCCTGCGCCTTCCCCGGTAGGCCTCGATCCTGGCAGGGAGGGTCGCACGGGGGGGAGGGGGTGTCCCTGAGGCCGGCGTCTCTTCCACTCTTGGCCCCGGAAAGAGGGTTTTCCCAGCCCGTCCTTGGGCAAGCAGTCCTCGACTTACAGCCGTTCGTTTAGTGACTGTTCGAAAGTCCAGAAAAACCTGTTTTTAATCTAGGAAAGGAAGATTGCAGGTATTCCTCTATTTACAACCGTTTGTTTAGTGACCACAGTTACAACAGCACTGAAAAAAAGTGACTTAGGACCATGTTTCACACTTAACGACCGTTGCAGCATTCCCCGGGGGTCACGTGATTTATATTTGGGTGCTTGGCAACAGACTCATAATTACGACAGTTGCAGCATGGTCACGTGATCAAGCCTAGGACACTTGCCAATTGGTCCGCGTTTATGACGGCCGCAGAGTCCCCGCGATCCCCTTTTGCGACCTTTGCACACCAGCAAAGGCGTCCTATTTAGAGCGTGGAAATGCCTCTCGAGCTTTGAACCCCTCGTGGTGACCCACTCAACCTTTACACTGTTCCTGCAGGTGATCACAAATCCCTGTTGTCCCACCGCCCTGATCAGCCGAAGAACCCCAAAGTCTTGAGAGTGGCCATTATCGGGGCTCCCAACGCCGGCAAGTCCACCCTGTCAAACCAGCTGCTCGGACGGAAGGTAAAGGCCACGGGACTCCAATGCTTGGCATGAGTGCTTCAGCCATACATGACAGGTAGTCCTCATTTAGTAGCCATTCGAAGTCACAACGGCACTGGAAAAAAAGTGATGTGCAGCTGTTTTTCCCCCACTGAGCAACTGTTGCGGCATCTCCACGGCCGCTGGTGACCTTCCCAGCTGACTTTTGATGAGCAAAATCCGTTGGGGGAGCCCAATTCACTTAGCAAAGGTGTGTGTCATGCCCCCCCCCCCAGAGTCTGATTCTGAGGATGAAGACAAACAGGAAGACAGCGGGAGTGTGGCTCTGTTGGCTGTGCAGGAAACTGGGGAAGGGCAAAAGTCCGGCTGGGCAGAGCAGGAGAGAGATAGAACAAGGGAGAAGGAGTTCAGAGGAAGACCCAGAGCCACCCCCTCCTCATCCTAGGGCACGCAGGGAGGAACGAAGAAGGGAGCAACAAGGGAGGGTTGGGTGGCTTACGGGGGAGGAAAGGGCCCTGATTCCCTTCATTAGCCACAGCTAGGAAGAGAGTTTAAAAGAGATGCAAGCTGAGTGTGGCTGCTGCTGGGAACAAACGTGAGTTTATCTTGTGTTGACTTTGGTTATCTGTATTCATGGCATCTTCCCAACCGTGTTGTGTTATTGCCATGCCTTCATGTCTGGAATTCTTGCTCCTGCCCTGCCGGATTAATTACCTCATCTTGCCTTGATTGGATTTATGGTTTCAAGTTTTCTGTTGACCACGTTTTGGACTTGAAACCTGCAGCCAAAGGCTGTGATAGGTTCCTGAGAGAGTTTTCTCCAGGCCGGAAGGTAAGCAGGACATTGGGGGCAAAGTTGGAGCTTTACTGGCTGTGTTACCTTTGTGTTACGCCCCTTTGGGTCATCACAGTGTGAGTCTCTTAGCAACCCTAGCAGGAATGGTGGTAAAATTGCACGCGACTCACTTAACCTGCCTTGCTTAAGTGATGGAAATTCTGCTCCCAATGCTGGTTGTAAGAGCTGAGGACTAAAGTATAAATAATGCCGCCTCTTCAGGCCTCGCAATCTAAAATAATTCCGAGTTGTTGGGGTTTTTTTTTTTGGCAGATCCTGCCAGTCTCCAGTAAGGTGCACACGACCAGATGCAATGCTCAAGGCGTCATCACAGCCGAGGATACCCAGCTGGTGAGGAGCCGTCATAACAGGGAGTTGGAACTGTTTTTCTGTCAATATCGAAAGGAAAACCTTGAGCAGGGGGCGCTGCAGCAGCCATAACTCTGAAAAACAGGGATAAGTCACTCTTTCGGTGCCACTGTTACTTCAAATGGTCACTAAGAATGGGTTTAAGTCGAAGACTACCTGTAGTTTAAGCGACCGTCGTAAGTCAAGGACTGCGGGTAACAGCTTCCAACTGTGTGGATCACCAAGGGAGGTAGCTTCAGAAGCTGAAAAAGAGACTTTTCAGGTATCTAAAGCAGGGGCCTCCAACCTTGGCCACTTTAAGCCTGGCGGACTTCAGCTCCCAGAATTGGGGACCCCTGATCTAAAGGATCACATTGTGGATCCTTTCCCGCATCCTTTAAGAAGAGATGGCTCTCCTGACCAAAATGCAAACTTCAATTTGCAGGGAGTAGCTTGACTGCCCAGGTTGTCCTGCTCTCCTGAAGGCCAGTCAGTGTGACAGCTCAAGACACCCTGGATAGATTGTTATCTAAAAAGTTAGTTTCATTTTTTCAACATTGCAGAAGCAAGGAAAACATTGTCTTGGTTTGAAAAATGCTTATATCCCTGTTCTCTCTCTAGATTATCTTGGATACCCCTGGCCTCACCACTGCTGCCAAAGGCAAAAGGTAGGAAGGAGTCTAGACCAGGAGTGTCCAGCCTGAAAACTTGTGGACACTCAACTCCCAGAATTCATGCTTTAAGAGGATGGACTTTTAATTCCCAGAATTCCCCAGCCAGCATGCTTTAAGAGGGGTGGACTTCAACTCCCAGAATTCCCCAGCCATGGAAGTCTTAAGTTGCCAGGGTTGGACACCTGTGCCTTGGACAGTGGGTCTTGTGTGTATGTGTGATAAGTATTCACTTTATGACGGACGCTTTGCCTGTCTTCCATTTCAGACACAACCTGGAAAAGACCATGCTGTCTGACCCATTCGACAGCTTGAACGATGCAGATTTAGGTGAGATTTGGCCTGCATCCATCAGGTATCGTTCCCTGGTTTCGTTCTGGTGATTAGGTGGGGGTGGCAGGTCTGCCACGTGCTGGGGCCACAGATTCCTCTGGATTTCACTCTGCACTCCCACGGGCAAGGTGGCTGACCCAAAGTTCATTTCCTCCCTGTTTCCTTAAGTGCTGGTCCTCGTGGATGTCTCCGATCGCCACACCCGGCATCAGCTTCACCCGCAGGTGCTTTGCTGCCTGAAGCAGTTCCCGCAGGTTCCCAGCCTCCTGGTCTTGAACAAGGTGAGTTTGTTGGGCTTTTGCCATCTCTGGGTTAGGTGGGTCTTCTTTCATTCACCATGAGCCAAAGAGGCCCCTTTGGCTCCTGGTGACAGAACAATTAACCGGTGGAGCAGCTTCCCTCCAGAGATTGTGGGTGCTCGAACATTAGAGGATTTCAAGAAGAATTGGACAGCTTGGGAAAAAAACACATGTCTGTCATCTGAGGAAAATTGTAAAAGTACCCTCACCAGATTGTAACCGCCAAAAAACAAACTAGCCAACGCATTTTTTTTAGTTTATTTTTTCCAGACTTTGTTCTATTGTACTTTATTATTTATTTGATTCTTTTTGTTTTTACTGTTTTTTTATTTTCATTTTTTGTTTTAAATATGGTTTTACATTGTGTGAGCTGCCTCGAGTCGCCATGGGTGAATATCCAGCACTATAAGTTAATTAAATAAAATAAATAAAATAAATTGTGCCAGAGCCTGTACAGATAGTCTTCAAGTTGCAGCAGTTCATTTAGTGACCATCTAAAATGACAGTGGCACTGAAAAAAAGTACTTATGACCATTTTTCATGCTTACAACCGTTGTAGCATCCTTGTGGTCAGGTGATCAAAATTTGGACGATTGGAAACTGTCTTGTATTTATGACGGTCGTAACGTCCTGGGGTCACGTGATCCCCTTTTGCGACCTTCTGACGAGGAAAGTCAAGAGGGAAGCCAGGTTCATTTAACGACTGAGCCACTAACTTATCAACTGCACTGATTCCCTTAATAGCTGCAATAAGAAATGCCATAAAATGGGGCAAAACTCACTTAACAGATGGCTCCCTTAGCAATGGAAATTTTGGGGCTCAGCTGTGGTTGTAAGTAGAGGACTTCCAGTAATGCAGACGAAGGAAGTAAATTTTTAAAAAGTAAAGAATTATATTTGTAGCTTAGACACACTTTTGTAACCTTCCCGTTAAAAGAGTTCAGATTTTGTGTCCTGTGATTTGTATTTTAATTTTAATCCATGTTCTGTTTTACTGAAATACAATCTGAAGGGGGCCGTAAGATGAATGCGTAAAGAAACAAATAAAAGATAAAATAAAAAATAATCCTCATGTAATTTAAAAAAAAGGAACATAATTAAAAATAATAAATAGAAAACCCTCAAAGGGCCGGCTCGGTGGATCACCGGTTCTTTTTCACATGTTCTTTTTCTGTCTTTCCGTGACTTTCTGTATTTCCCCAAAAATAAGACCTTGTCTAATATACTTTTTTTGCCACCAAAAAAGGCACCAGGTCTTATTTTCGGAGGATGCATCATCCACTGACTAACCTCACATGCACGCATTGCCCCCAGCCTCCTTTTCGCTGTCCGAGGCCCTCCGGAACTCCTTCTGTGGCCGGCAAGGCTTTCCTGAAGGCCTCTGCATCCGGCAACAGAACTCAGGATCGATCCAGAGCTTTGTTCTCAGCCACAGAGGCCTTCAGGAAAGCCTGGTCAGCCTTGCTGGCTGCAGAAGAAATGGGCCAGCAAGGCAGGTGTCGGGGTGTGCGAGGCCTGGCTACACCTGTCCAAAGGTAAGTAGTAGGGCAGCTCCATCCCCAACCTAGTTGAATTTTTACCCGTCCACTCTGGAGTGGGTGAGGTCTTAATTAGGGCTTATTTTGGGGGGTAGGGCTTATTTATTTATTTATTTATTTATTTATTTATTTATTTTGGGATTTCTATGCCGCCCTATCTTCCAAAGGACTCAGGGCGGCTCACAGCAATAAAACACATACAATACAAACCTTAAAAAAGTATTAAACAAGCATCCCAATATATTAATTAAAACTAACAAATCATCCCTAAAACCCCTCCCCCCCACATCAGTCCAGGCCAGCAAGCTGGAAGAGCCACGTTTTCAGGTCACGACGGAAGGATTGAAGGTCAGGAGCCACCCGAAGCTCCAGGGTCAGCTGATTCCACAGGATGGGCGCCCCCACAGAGAAGGCCCTACCCCTGGGGGTCGCCAGCCGACACTGTCTGGCCGACGGCACCCCAAGGAGGCCCTGTCCGTGGGAGCACCCTGGTGCACATGTTGTAGAAATCAAGCTAGGGCTTCCTTTCAGGATAGGTCGTATTTTCAGGGAAACGGTAAAGCAGCTGACTTGGTTTCCCTTCCCCTTTGTGAGCTCAGGTGGATCTGGTGAAGCGGAAGGGCCTTCTCTTGGAGCTGGTGGTTGAGCTGACCGAAGGCGCCTTTGGAGGAAAGAGACTGGGAATCAGGTCTCTGTACAGGCCCCCCAAGAGCACCCCTGCGGAGCCCGTGGGGAAGGGGCCGGGCTTGGCTTCTGCCAAGGAGGACAAGACCCCGGAGAACTCCAAGGCCCAGAAAGGCTGGCCCGGCTTCCGGGAGATCTTCATGCTGGCTGCACTGCAGGAGGAGGAGGTGGACACTCTGAAGGCACGTGAGTGGCCACCGCCAAGAGGCCAGGGCTCAGCCCTCGAGCCCCAGACAGCCACGGGGGGGTGGGGGTGGGAAAGGCTTTCCCCAAAGGGGCTCTGCCAAAAGGCGGTGGATGTTGCTGTTTTCCTTGAAAAACCTTTTGCTTCTCATCCAAGAAGCTTCTTCAGTTCTTCAGAGAGAGGAGGAGAGGGAAGGGAAGGAAGGGGGGGGCAGAATCACAGAGTTGGAGGGGACCTTGGAGGTCTTCTAGTCCGACCCCCTACTGAGGCAGGAAACCCCACACCACTTGAGACAAATGGTTATCCAATCGCTTCTTAAAAACCTCCAGTGTTGGAGAACTGACAGTGAGGGAGAGAGGGAAGGGAGGAAGGAAATGGGAATGGGAGGAAGGAAGGAAGGAAGGATGGGAGGGAAGGAAAAGGAAGGAAGGAAGGAAGGGAAGGAAGGAAGGAAGGAAGGAAAAGGGAAGGAAGGAAGGGAAGGAAGGAAGGAAGGAAGGAAAGGAAGGAAGGAAGGAAGGAGGATGGAATGGGAGGGGGGAAGGAAGGAAGGAGGGAGGGAGAAGGAAAGGAGGAAGAAAGGAATGGAGTGGGAAGGAAGGAAGGAAGGAAGGAGAGATGGAATGGGGGAAGGAAGGAAGGAGAGAGTTGGGGGAAGGAAGGAGGGAGGATGGAAGGAAGGAAGGAAGGAAGGAAGGAAGGAAGGAAGGAAGGAAGGGGAGTGGAGGAAGGAAGGGAAGGAAGGAAGGAAGGAAGGGGGAAGGAAGGAAGGAAGGAAGGAAGGAAGGAGAGGAAGGAGGAAGGGAAGGAAGGAAGGAAGGAGAGATGGGAATGGGAGAAAGGGAGAAGGAAGGATGGATGGATGGACGGAAGGAAGTCTGAAGAACTGGAGCTGCTCTGAGGAGAAACGAAAGGGTTTCAAACAAAAAAAGGCAGAAGGGAGTCCAGTTGTCTTTTGGAAAAGCACCTTTGGGACGACCCTGACCTGGATGGCTGAGAACCTCCGTAGACGCTTGATTCACATGTTTCATCCCTGCCTCGCCAGGATAAAACAGAAGTGGGGTGGAGGGTGGGGGGAGAGAAGAGCAGAAAACAGTTCAGCTTCACACTGGGGAAAACAGTTCAGCTTCACTGGGCCTCCTCAAATGGGATTGCCAATCATGGCAGCAGGTGGACTTTTTGGGTTTGTTTTAAAAATATTTCGCTGCTTGTTTAAGTAGCTTCTGTATATCTAGGCCAGTGTTGTCCAATGTGGGCAACTTCTGATTGCTTATTGTACCCTATGACTATCATTAAGTGTTGCACCTGGTGATTCTTGACTCTGATGAATGTCTCTTTTCTTTTATGGACACTGAGAGCATTTGCACCAAAGACAAATTCCTTGTGTGCCCAATCACATTTGGCTAATAAAAGAATTCTTATTCTATTCCTTATTCTATTCTATTCAGTTCAATTCTAAATTCTATTCTATTCTAATTTCTATTCTATTCTAATTTCTGTTCTATTCTCTATCCCGTTCCATCCCATCCTATTTAAATTCTATTCCTATATCCCTCTACTCTATTCTTATTGTACCCTGTGAGTATCATTAAGTGTTGTACCTGATGATTCCTGACTCTTGACGAATGTATCTTTTCTTTTATGTACACTGAGAGCATTTGCACCAAGACAAATTCCTTGTGTGTCCAACCACACTTGGCCAATACAGAATTCTATTCTAATTTCTATTCTATATTCTGTTCTATTCTATCTTGAGGGACTGTTTGAGATTAATTCTGGCTGGGAATGAAAACAATTCCCAGCATTGCAATAAAATAAGCCTTGTTTTTAAAATAAGTTTGTGCCTGATTAGGGTTTACGAAGCCTGGGTCAGAACATGAACTGCTGTACGAGTAGCCCTCCACTCCAAGCAGGTGTGACCCAGGATCCTTTGTGCCCACAGAAATACCTCCTCAGTCAAGCCCAGCCGGGCCCCTGGGAGTACCACAGCGACGTCCTGACCAGCCAGTCCCCGCAGGAGATCTGCGCTAACCTCATCCGGGCCAGACTCCTGGAACACCTGCCCCATGAAGTGCCCTATCTGGTAACACAGGTGAGCTTCAGTGCCTGCAGCCCCCCAGCCCCACTCCTTGCCCATCAGATGCATGGCAGATTTCCAGGGGGGCCCTTTGTCTTTTCTTCCAGAAAACAGCCCTTTGGGAAGAGGGCCCAGCTGGGGAGCTCCAGATTGTGCAGAATTTGGAAGTCCCGAAGGAGAGATACGTGGTGAGCGTTTGAGTCTGGGCTCTCTCCTCTTTTTGGTGGTGGTGGGGGCTTAGGGGTGAGAATGCATTTCAATACAGTTATTTATTTCCGTAGCTGCCCATCTCAATCAATGGCTGTTGTTAAGAAATATCCCCGTTAGGAGAATGAGTGAGCTCAGGGAAACGTAGTGAGGGAGATTATGAATAACATACATGTGACATGAAGATATACTGAATACTGAAATGTAGGTTTTACTTTGAGTAAATGGTTAAGCAGAATCCAAAAAACAGTCCCAAGTCAAACATGGTGAATGCGGTCAGTAGTCAAAGTAATATTTCAGTTGATAATCCAAAAAACAAAGTCCTTTTCCTTACCAGTATCATACACAGAGTTCAGTACATGGAGTTTGCAAACAATAGCAAAAAACTCATAACAATATCAGCAGAATGACGAATACTTCAACAGCAAAAAGACTCGTAGGAAATACAAACGGAGAATGGAGTAGAATGGCGTGGAGTGGAATGGAGCAGTCCATCTTATGGCCATTGACAGAAACTTCAGCCAATCACAATCGACATTCTCTTAAAGCTACATAATTAATTTACTATCCTGGTTTATATATTGCTAACCCAACTGTTAGGTCACTATCATTCCTAACAGCTGTGGGCGGCTTGCAGTTCCAAAAAGATGAAAACAAACAAACAAAGAAAGCATTTTAAACATAATGTAAAATTCATCAACAATGAATACAGGAAGTCCCTGACTTAAAGCAGAGGCCTCCAAACTTGGCCACTTTAAGACTGGTGGACTTCAACTCCCAGAATTCCCCAGCCAGCAGAGCATAGGGGCCTTGGAGGGCAATTAGTCCAACCCCCTGTTCAAGCAGGAGATCCAAATCACAGCTGCCAGTTCTGAGAAAGGAAGATGAAAAGAGAAAGGAAAGGAAGAAGGAAGGAGACAGAGGAAGGAAGGGGATGGAAAGGGAAGTGGGAGGCAAGTAGGCAGAGAGGGAAGGGGGGAAGGAATGAAGGGAGGGAGGCAGGCAGAGTTGGGTGGGTGGGCCCTGGTGAAAGGGGTGATGGGCTGGCCTGAAGGCTCTTCTCTGCTCCTCCTGCAGAAGATGCTGATTGGCCAGCAAGGCCAGGTGATCAGCAAGATCGCCACCGAGGCCGGCTACGACCTGATGAACGCCTTCCTGTGTGAAGTGCAGCTGAAGCTCTCCGTCCAGCTGAAGGAGTGAGCCCCGCCCGCCCCTCGCCCGCCTGCCCTGCGAGGATGGGTCTCTTTTTGGATGCTGCCCCTGTCTGGCCCAAGCGCTAACTGGACTCTGAAAGGCCCCACCTCTCTCCCTTGGGGCAGACGTGGAGACCCCTCCTTCCCACCCCAGGGACCCCAAAGGGCTTCTGGGGTGATGGGCAGCTGGCCGGCAGCTCTGAGCCAAGGCCCCACCCGCTGGCATCTGTGGTTGGCAGAAGAAACGCGGTGCCACCTTGCCCCTTTGACTCTTGTGAGTATGGAACTCTTGCCCTGCCTGGCAGAGAGGCTGGAAACCCACCCACCCCGGCCGCCTTTTCAAGCACCTCTGGGCAGATGTTGGCCACAGCTGGAATAACTTCCTCCTCCCCCTGCGTTAAAGGGCTCTTTCATCAGCCGTTTTTCCTACTCGGCAAAGGGATCTCTCTCACCCCATGGCTGCTCACGGGCAGCGGGCACATTATGGCGCATGCACCGTACACCCCACCGGTGGCGTCTGGGTGAAACCTCTGCCCATCCAGAGGGAGGCATGGAGGCGTGGGAGAGGAAGGCAAGGCCAGGGCTCCTGGCTGGACCTGCTCGCTCGCTCCGTGAGGAAGGGGTGTGCGGGGCCGGTTCATTGAATTGCAATAAAAGGAGGCTCCTGGTCAGAGAAACTGCGTGTCAGCGTCCCAGCATTCCAGTCAATCACTCCAAGACAGACAGACCCCAAAAGTACCTTCATTAGAATAGCACCTGGCACGTCTATGGGATCCTGAATCTAAAGGTTTTTTTTCAGACTTCCCACAATCCCCCAACCTTCCAACCCACCCCCCCTTGCTCATCATCACATCACACGGCCCGGATCCTTATTTCATCCTGTGCCACACACAATGACCTTAGGACCAACAGAAGAATCTTATTTTGTCTACTTAGAGCAGGGGCCTTCCAACTTGGCACGCTTTGAGACTCGTGGACTTCAACTCCCAGAATTCCTCCTGCAGTCACGTTAGCTCAGGAATTCTGGGAGTTGAAGTCCATAAGCCTTAAAGCTTGCCAAATTTGAAGACCCTTGACTTGAATCACCCCCTCCCACTTTCTCAGGCTATGTGGCAGCGTGGAACGTGGCTTCCAAAAGCTGACACTGCGTTCTCCTCAGCTGACCTGGGAAGGCAGGGGGGGGGTGTGTGGAAGAGACCATCCAGAAGAGGCAGGACAGGCAGTTTGCAACCGTTCATTTAGTGGCTGTTCAAAGTTACAGGGGAGGGGAGGGAAGGGAGGAAAGGAAAGAGGAAAGGACAGGGGGAGGGAAAGAAAGGAGGAAAGAGGGGAAGGGAAGGAGGGAAGGGAAGGAAGGAAAAGGAGAGGGGAAGGGAAGGAGGGAAGGGAAGGGAAAGAAAGGAGGAAAGGGGAAGGGAAGGAAAAGGAGAGGGGAAGGGAAGGGAAAGAAAGGAGGAAAGAGGGGAAGGAAAGGAGGGAAGGGAAGGAAAAGGAGAGGAAGGGAAAGGAGGAAAGGGGGAGGGAAGGAAAAGAGGAAGGGAAGGAGAGAAAGGGAAGGAGAGAGCAAGAGGGAGGGAAGGAAGGAAAAATGGAGGGAGGCAGGAAAAAAGACAGGAAGGAAGGGAATGGGAAGAGGGAGGGGGGGAGGATGGGATTTGACTGTTTTTCACGTTCTACGGCCATTGCAGCATCCTCACAGCCACCTGACCAAAATTCAGACGCTTGGTGAATAGGAAGGGAGTGGAATAGGATTGCAATAGCACAGAACAGAACCTTGGAGGTCATCTAGTCCAGCCCCCTGTTCAAGCAGGAAACCCTACACCATCTCAGACAAGCGACTGTCTAGTCTTTTCTTAAAACCCTCCAGCGATGATGGAGGGCTCACGATTTCCCGTGGCGAGCCATTCCACTGGTTCACTGATCCGCTGTAGCTGTTTGTCTCTCACCCCGTCCTGCTTTACGTGTCACAAAGAACTACGAGGCCCCGTTCTCCTATTTTCCTGCCAGTAAGTGGAATGGAACGGTTAATGATTAACAAGCCACTGGCTGACCTTCACAGAGGCCCCCTTCCCTGGGAAACCAAGGTCTTTGGAAGGAGGTCAGAGGAGCCCATACAGGGAGTCCTCAACTGACGGCCACAGTTACTTATTTATTATTTATTTATTTATTCGACTTATATGCCGCCCCCTCTCCAAAAGGACTCGAGGCGGCTCACAACTAAAATACAACAATAAATAAATGAATTAAAAGAATATTAAACAAATTAAGCCGAATTAAAATTTAAAAACCCCTAGTTAAAATAACCCCAACCCAAGAGAATCAGCACAGCCCAGATTGTAAAAAGAGCCAAGTTTTCAAATCGTGGCGGAAGGTGCGAAGATCGGGGGCCAAACCTACTATACCTACTATAGAAGATTGGATATTAAAAGTATGGAACTTAGCAGAAATGGCAAAGATATCAGCTTATCTGAAAGAACAATCACAAGAAAGGTATATTTGGGACTGGAGAAAATGGATTGATTATATTCAAAATAGATATGGGACTAAAAAGTTTCAAATAGCATATGAATGAAGATCAGAAGCTAGGAAGATATGTTATTATTACTTAACAATTTTAGTCTGCTTCATTTGGTTTTTTAATTTGATCTTTAAAATCAAAGTGGTTGAGGGACAAATAGCCTATATTTTCAGGCAACACAAATGTGTCATACCAACTCCATCTCCTATTTTAGAGTCAAGGTTCAGGTTAGTCCTTGACTTACAACCACAATTGAGCTCAATGTTTGTTGCTAAACGAGACACTTTGGCCACGTTTTATGACCGATCTTGTCATGGTTAAGTGAATCGCTGCAGATGCGTCTCCAACCTTGACCACTTTAAGACTGGTGGACTTCAACTCCCAGAATTCTTCAGCCAGCAAAGCTGGCTGAGGAATTCTGGGAGTTGAAGTCCACCAGTCTTAAAGTGGCCAAGGCTGGAGACCCCTGTCTTCGAAGCTAATGCGGAAAGCCTGGAATTATTGGAATTGCAGCACGGGGCCGCAAGGAAGAAGCTCGGCCTCGGTGTATCCGGAGCCGCCGAAGGGGAAGTCCAGGCCCGGCGGGGCTTGGAGTGGCGGAAGACGTCCGGAGTCCGGAAATCTCAGACTGCGGGCAAAAGGGCCGCACCTCTCCGTTCGAAGCGGCGGTGCGCGTGCGTAGACGCGAGCCACACTACCCAGCCCCAGGGTTAGGGTTAGGGTGCAATTCGCCCGCCTAACCACGCGGGGAGCAAGAGCGACATCAGCAGCGCCCGTCGCTCCTCCTCCTCCCCCATTGGCCGCCCGGGCCTCCCTTTTTTTTTTCCCCCCCGCCTCCTCTTCAAGGCCGCCGGAAGTGGCGCCGCGCCGCTCTCCCTCCGCTCTGACCTTCCCCTTGAAGGGGGGGGGCGGGGCGGGCGTCCGCGGCGCATGCGCAGAAGGGAGCGGCCGAGCCGGCTCTGAGGGTGACGAGGCGGCGGCGAAGAAGGAGGCGAACAAGAAAAGCGGCGGCGGCGGCGCCATGAGGGCCGGGCGGGGGCTCCCACGGTGAGCAGGCCGGGTCGCCGAGACCCTCCGCCCCCCCCCCTCGGAGGCGGAGGCCCTTCTCCCCCTTCCCCACCCCCGTCGGCCTCAACTGCCCCCCTCAACTAGGCCCTTCGCCTGCCCTTCCCCCCCCGCGCCTTCCCTTCGCGGGCGTCCTGGGGGGGGCAATTAGGCCCCGCCCTGCTTCCAGTCCCCCCTCAGGGCCCCCTGAGGGCAAAGTGGGACAGGGGCTCTTCCTTTCCCCCCCTTGGAAGTCCGCTTGGGGGGGCCCTCCCCCTTTTCTGTGGGCCGTGAGTGGGGGGGCAATGCCGGCTTGGAGGGCGAGGCAGGAAGGGCGGCCATCCGGCTGCAACCAGGCCCTTTCCTGCGGCTGTGGGGGCAGGCTCGGTGGGTCCTTCCTGCCCCGTTTGGGGGTCTTGCTTCCTGGGCCTGGATCGGGCGGGGTGGGGGAGGGGCCGAGGGGTGTCTCTCCCCCCCACACTTAAGGATCGGTACCAAAACCAGCCTTATCCACCCCATAAGCTCTGGGAAAGGGGAGGGGGGGTCAGGCTCCGTGGGTCCTTCCTGCCCCCATTGGGGGAGTTTGGGGAGGTCTCTTTCCTCCAGAGCTGCTTCCTGGGCCAGCATAAAGCCCTGAGGCGGGTGGGGGGGGAGGGGCGAAGGGGGCTCTCTTCCCGCCCCCCCCAGTTCAGGATCGGTACCAAAAACAGCCCTTATCCAGCCCTGTAGCTATTGGGGGGGGGAGAACAGGCTCTGTGGGTCTTTCCTGGCCCTCTTTGTGGGGCGGGGGGGGTTGTTTCCAGAATAAAAATGGGGACGAGGTTCCTTAATACAGGAAACGTGAAGGGGGGGCTTCCCAGTTTAGGATCGGTACCTCAAACCTGTTGGTTCCCCCCCCTTTATATGGTGTATTGGGGCAGGCTCGGTGGGTCCTTCCTGCCCCCATTGGGGGAGTTTGTGGGGGGTCTTTCTCCTCCCCCAGAGCTGCTTCCAGGATCCGTTCTCAAAAGCTTCTCCCCCTTATTCTCCTCCTGCTACTTGGGGGGGGGCAGTGACTCCTTCCTGCCCCAATTGGGTGGGGCTGTTCGCCCCCCCCCTCCAGCTTCCCAATTGGGGGTGGGGGGACGGACGGACCAGGGACTCTCCCAGAGCTGCTTCCTCCTCTTGGGCCTTTGCAGGCCAGAACAAAACCTGGTTCCTCCATCTGTGGGGGAGGGGAATTTAACAGATTTAACAGATCATCAAGAGTTGGAAGGGACCTTGTAGGTCATCTAGTCCAACCCCCCACCGCCCGAGTGGGAGACCCTACACCATTTCTGGCAAATGGCAGCCCAGTCTCTTCTAGGGGGAGGGGGGTTGTCTCCCGATTCAGGATCAATACCCCAAAGCTTATGCACCCCCTCTGATCTGCCTTGCCTGCCCTCCCCCTCCCCCAAATCAAGCCTTTGAGCCAGGTCTCCCCCCCTCCCTTCCCAAGGCCTGCAAGCGTGTGAATCTGGGGGAGCAGAGGCCGTTTCTGCTCCGGGGCGGATTGGCTTTCGGTCTCTAGGCCTGCCTCCGGGGCCTTTTGGGTGCCTGGCTGGAAAAGCCAGTTCCCACCCTCTTTGGAGCTGCCTCTCCCTCCCTCCCTCCCTCCCTCTTTTCAGTTGGGCCTGCTGGAGTGCTCAGTCCCCCCCCCCACCTCCACTCCCCGTAAGACTGCAGGCAGTCCTCGACTTATGACCACAAACTGAGCCCAACATCCCTGTTGCCAAGGGAGCCATTTTACAACCTTTCTTGACGCCATTAATATTAAGTGAATCTAGTTTCCCCCTTGACTTTCCTTGTCAGGAGGTCGCAGAAGGGGACCATGTGACACACACACACACATACACACACTGAGTCAGCTGTCAATCATCTGGATATAAACCATGTGACCACAGGGATGCTGCAACGTTCTTAAGTGTGAAAAAATGGCCATAAGTCACGTTTTTCACCTTTGAACGGGCACTAAACAGGCTGTTGTAAGTCGAGGACTACCTGTATATGGAGGCTGCCTCTGGGTCGAGGGGGCTCTTCTCTCTTCAGGATGATCTCTGCTGGAGCAGGGGGTGTCTTCCCCTCTGGACCCTCCCCATGGGGAGAGGCTGGGAGCCCAGAGGGCAGGAGCCCTGTGCGAAAACTGGGCCTCTCCCAGCAAAGCCTGCAGGCAGGAATGATTGCCCCTCATCTGTACCTTTAGTGTAATTGATTTTATTTTTGGATGCCTTCAAGTCAGCCTTGATTGCTGATCACTGAAGTCTTCCCTGCCAGGTTCTTTTTTTTTTTTAAAGCAAGTTTTGGGAGGGCTGGGATTTGCCCCCGAGAGACGAGAGGCTGAGGCAGATTGTCAGAGGAGGGATGTCCATCATGTGCCCTTAAATCCTTGATAACTGTTGCAAGAGAGGAGTTGGCGTTTGTGAGTCACCTGATCTCGGTTTGGCAGCTTTTCTGAAATCAGCAAAAGCTGCGAGCAAAATGGAGGATCCTGGCTTGCATAGGATCACGTCCCAACCCTGCATTAAATTTCTGTAACTGAATTGCTGGCTGCATTGCTATCCAGGTAGAGGAGGAACCCATTAAGTCAAGACCGACCTGGCTTGTCCTTGGGGGAGGAAAGGCGGTGGCAACTAGAGCCTCTGTGTGCAAAAGTCCAGGTTTTTTTTTTTAATTTCTTGCCTGCCGAAGATAAACAGAACTTTTGAGACTTGTGGACCAAGAATTGGTCTGCTTGGGCGGGGGAGGGAGGGGTTGGACTAGATGACCTACAAGGTCCCTTCCAACGCTGTTAATTCTATGCTGGCTGGGGAATTCTGGGAGCTGGAAGTCCACAAGCCTTCAAAGTTCCCAAGGCTGGACACCAATAGAAAACAGAATGGGAAAAGAATAACAAGAGTTAGAAGGGACCTTGGAGGTCATCTAGTCCAACCCCTGCTCAAGCAGGACACCCTATCAGGTAGTCCTCGACTTAATAACCATAACTGAGCCGAAAAGTTCTTGTTGCTAAGCGAAGCATTGATGAAGTGAGTTTTGCCCCATTTTACGACCTTCCTTGCCACAGTCACAAGGTTGTTAAGTGAGTCTGGCTTCCCCTTTGACTTTGCTTGTCAGAAGGTCGCAAAGGGGGATCACGTGACCCCCAGGGTCGCTGCAACCGTCATAAATAAGAGACATTTGTCAAGCATCTGGATTTTGATCAGATGCTGCTTAGGGATGCTGCAGTGATCTTATGTGTGAAAAATGGCCATAAGTCACTTTGTTTAGTGCTGTTGTAACTTTGAACAATCACTAAGTGAACTCTTGTAAGTCGAGGACTACCTGTGCCATTTCAAACACATTATCCAGTCTCCTCTTCAAAACCTCCAGTGATGGAGCACCCACAACTCCTGGAGGCTGAATAATCCACTGATTATTTGTTCTCACGGTCAGGAAATTCCTCCTCACTAGATTGCTTCTCTCCCTGGTCAGTTTCCACCCGTTGCTCCTTGTCCTGCCTTCAGGGGCTCTTTGGAGAATAGCTTGACCCCCCTTCTTCTTTGGGGCAGCCCCTCAGATACTGGAAGACTGCTATCCTGTCATCCTTAGTCCTTCCTTTTAGCCTCCAGTCCCCTAATCGTCTCTGTTGCTCTTCTCTGAACTCTTTCCAAAGTGCCAACATCCCTTTTTTATATCGTGGTGACCAGGACTGGATGCAGGATTCCCAGGGCCTTATATTCACCCTTCGCCTGATCTTGATTCAGTCCCTCTGTTGATGCAGCCTAGGATTGTGTTGGCTTTGGGGGCACACGGCTGGCTCCTATTTAAGGGAGTCTTTTTTGAACAGTTTTCTCTTTCCAGGCCCCGCTGCTCCTGAGTTCTAAGCTGCTTCTCTCGTTGGTCAGTTTCCATCCGTTGCTTCTTGTCCTGCCTTCAGGGGCTTTGCAGAATAGCTTGACCCCCTCCTTCTTTGGGGCAGCCCCTTAGATACCAGTATTGGAGTAACAGAGTTGGAAGGGACCTTGGAGGAGGCTGTAGATCATTCCAGACAAGCGGCTGTCAGGTCTCGTCTTAAAAGCTCCCGGTGTTGAAGCACCCACAACTTGTGCAGAGAAGCTGTTCCACTGATCATTCTTCTCACCGACAGGGAATTTCTCTAGATCCAGGTTGCTTCATGTCCTGCCTTTGGGGAATAGCTTCACACACACACACACACACACACACACACACACACCTTCTCTCTGGTAGCCCCTCAAATGTTGGAAGATGCTGTCAGGTGACCCCTGGTCCTTCTTCTCATTAAAAGAAGGCTGATTTCCTAATTTCAGCTTATTCTTATTTATTTATTTATTTTGGAGACTTGTATGCCCCCATCTCAAGAGGCTGCTCACAACTAAAAAACAATAACAATAAATAATTAAAAAGAAATCAAACAAATTTACAAGCCCAAAAAACGAATTTATAAAACTTAAAAATATAAAACTATCCCCCCACAAAGGTCACAGCCCGGATTGGTCAAACAACCAGGTCTTTAGATCATGGCGGAAGGTGCAGAGGTCAGGGGCCAGGCGGAGCCCCAGGGGGAGTTGGTTCCAGAGGTCAGGGGCCGCGACAGAATAGGCTCGTCGCCAGGGGACCGCCAGCCGGCATTGGCCCGCCGACAGGACCCCAAGGAGTCCTGCCTATGTGCGACAGGGGCCGGCAATCGCTATCGGCAGGAGTCGCTCCCTTAAATATTGAGGACCCATGTGGTGAAGGACTTTGTATGTTAAAACTAAACCTTGAATCTCACCCTGGAGGCAACCGGCAACCAATGCAGGCAGTGCAGGAGGGGGGGTAACATGGGAGAATCGGGAAACTCCCATCACCACCCGGCCCCGATTCTGCACCAGCTGCAATCTCCAGATGGTATGCAAGGGCAGTCCTAAATAGAGAGCATTGCAGTAGTCGAAGTCTAGAGGTAACAAGGGCGTGAGTAATGCGCAGGGCCCCGGTCCAGGAAAGGGCGAAGTTGGCGAACTAGGCGGAGCTGGGCAAAGACCCCTGGCGACGGCCCCCACCTGCTCCTCCAACGGAGCCGCACATCCAGGAGGACCCCCAGATTCTGCCCTATCCACAGGGGTAACACCACTCCCCTATGGCCAAAGATGGACATTCCTGACTGGGTGAGACCGGTATGCACAGCCACTCAGTCTTGGCCAGGTTGAGATGAAGCATGTTTCCGCTCATCCAGATCCGCACGCATCCAAGCACTGGGTCATCAGGGAGAGGGCATCACTGATCTGGTTCGGGTGGAGATGTACAGCTGGGTGTCATCTGCACTGATGGAACTCACCCCGAAACCACAGATGATCTCACCCAGCGCTTCATATAGATGTTAAATAGCAGGGGAGAGAACCACCCCTAGGGACCCCACAAGAGAGCACCCTCGAGGTAGACCTCTGCCCCCGCCAATACCGACTGTGACCGCCCCGAGAGGTAGGAGGTGAACCACCGAAGCACAGTGCCCCCCACTCCCAACCCCTCAGTGCAGAAGGATACCATGGTCGATGGTATCAAAAGCCGCTGAGGGGTCTAATAGGACCAGGACAGAGGAAAGACCCCTGTCCTGCGCCCTCCAGAGATCATCCATCAGCGCGACCAATGCCGTCTCCGTGCTGAAACCAGGTCGGAAGCCCGATTGATACGGATCCAGGTAGTCCGCTTCATCCAGGAAGAGTGGAAACTGCTGAGCCACCACACTCTCAACAACCTTTGCCAAAAAGCGAAGTTTGGAGACTGGACGGAAGTTGTCTAACACGGTCGAGTCCAGGGCAGGCTTTTTCAGGAGGGGTCTCACCACCGCCTCCTTCAAGGCAGAGGGAAAAACACCCTCTCTAAGTGAAGCGTTGACAACTGCCCGGAGCCAACTGCAGGTGGCCTCCCTGGCGGCATAAGCCAACCAGAAAGGACACGGGTCCAACAAACATGTGGTGGAGCTCAGCCGCCGCATAGTCCTGTCCACTTCATCCTCGGAAACAGGATCAAACTCATCCCAGATCACACTGGCCAGACTGCCTGTATCCCGTTCCTCAGACCACTGCAAATCAGAGGACAACCCGCTCTGAATCCGAGCGATGTTATCCGACAGATATTGACCAAACTCCTGAGCCCTTCCCCGCAACGGGTCCACCCTCCCCTCCGTATGAAGGAGAGAGTGGGTAGCCCGAAACAGGGCGGCTGGGCGGTTATCTGCGGACGCTATGAGGGCGGAGAGATAAGACCCCCTCGCTGCCCTCATAGCTCCCAGGTAAGTCCTAATATGGGCTCTTAGCTGGGCTCGATCGGACTGGGAGCGGGTGGACCTCCACCTGCTCTCTAAGCCCCTCCGATGGCATTTCATCTCCCGGAGCTCCTCTGTATACCAAGGAGCCATCCGGGATCCACGGCGTATGAGGGGACGCATGGGGACAACCCTGTCGAGGGCACCCGACACAGCCTGTTGCCAAGCAGCCGCCAGGTCCTCGGCAGAGTTGTGGGCAAGGGAAATGGGGAAAAAACCCAGTTCCGCCTGGAACCTCTCAGGGTCCATCAGGCGCCTGGGGCGGAACCATCTAAGTGGCTCCTCATCCCAGCAGTGGGGGGCAGCCTGTTGGAAGACCAGCCATAGGAGATAGTGATCAGACCATGGAACAGGCAATGCCATAAAAGTGGCTTGCCCTCTGTCACTGCGCCACCGTTCAGAGACAAAAACTAGGTCGAGAGTGTTTCCCCCCTCGTGAGTCGGGCCTTGAATCAATTGGGTCAGGCCCATGGCGTCCATAGAAGCCATGAATTCCTGGGCCAACCCCGACACTCCCCAGGGAGGCAGATTGAAGTCCCCAGACTATAAAGTCTGGGAACTCCACCGCCACCCCCGAGAGGACATCGAGAAGCCCAGGCAGGGCTGCTGCCACACAGCTGGGAGAAAGGTATGCAAGCAGCAAGCCCACCCGACCATTAGGCCCCCACCTCAGGAGGAGGGTCTCACTCCTGCCTATCTCTGGGACACTGACCTCCCTTGGAAACAAGGTCTTCCTGAATAACCACAGCCACCCCACCACCCCTGCCCTGGGCCCGTGGCCGGTGCAAAAACCGAAAACCTGGAGGGCACAATTCAACCAGAGGGACACCACCCTCCGGGCCCAACCAGGTCTCGGTGATGCAAGCCAGGTCCGCAGCCGCCGCCTGTATGACCTCACAGAGGAGGGAAGCTTTATTAGCCACGGACCTGGCATTAAAATACACCAACCTAAGCCCAGGGATCCCGGTTCCTGTGCCCCCTAGGGAGGAGGCCATAGGGTCGGAGCGTGCCACCGCACAAATATGGCGGGTGCGAGCTCCCAACACATGATATGGCCCTATGCCTCGACATCTCCTACCAATCCCAACCACCCTGGGAATCGGTCCCTCCTCACCCCCAGGGCCCCGCCAGCCCCCAACCCCCCCCCACCATGCATTGGGCTGCAAAAAGACCCATCCACCCCCCTCCCTAACCCCTTAAGACGGCCAATTAAAAAGTTTAAAAGTTTCCCCTTCATACCAAATTTAAAATTTAAACCCCAGGTCGCAGCATGCCACCTCTCGGGATCCCAGGATTCTTCCTGCAAAATGGAAGTTCTCTGGTAGCTTCATGCAGCCCACCGCCTGGGGGTTAAATCATCCCTCTCTGCTGAGTGGTTTTATGTTCCAGGCCTGGAAAGCTATTTCTAATTCTTCAGCTACAGGACCTTTAAACCTCAGCTCTGCCTGACAACGTGACGCATCCCCTGCGGGCTCTGCAACCGTTGTATTTCCTCCCAGGCCCTCTTCCAGCAAAACTCTGGCTCCTAGGCCTGTTGTAAATTTTACGTCATAATTTGCTGAAAAGCTGGGTGGGTCAAATCAGGGTTTTACAAAGCACACACAGGTCATGGCCACCATCAAGCCCAACATTTCTGTTCCTAAGAGAGAGTTACTAAGTCAGTTTGGCCCCATTTCAAGGACCTTCCTTGCCACTGTTGTTAAGTGAGCACACTGCAGTTGTTAAGTTAGTCACAAGGTTGTTAAGTGAACCCAGCTTCCCCCCTGTTGGCTTGTCAATGGGGAAACCTCAAATTTATGTTGCTCCGTGAAACATTCGTTGAGTCCGCTGTGCCCCATTTTACGACTTTTCTGGCACGTTGGTTAAGCAAATCACCGCAGCCATTAAAATTAGTAGCACGGTCATTAAGTGAATCTGGTCTCTTCCTCTCCCCCCCCCTTGACTTTGCCCATCAGAAGGTCGCAAAAGGGACCCCCCATCATAAATGTGAGTCAGTTGTCAACATCAATGCAACTCACGTGAGCACAGGGGATGCCACAACCATCATAAGTGTGAAAAATGGTTGTCTTTTTTTTCCCAGTGCTGTTTCAACTTTGAACAGTCACTAAATGAACTGTTGTAAGTTGAGGACTGCCTGTACTGAAAACAGCAAGTTTTTCATGATGTTGCTAATCAGGAAATTTTCCCGGTTCCTTTTTGCAGCCTAATTTTTATACAGCTCCAAGCTCTTCATTTGGTTGAAGGGACTTCCTTCTCTCTCTTTGCTAGGCATCTCAAAACAATTCTCCTTAAAATGTTCAGAATCCTTTCCATTCCCCTGTGGGGAGTTACTGTAAAGCACGTTTATAAATTTTTACAATCCTTGTAATTTTCTGATTCCGTCTCCATTAACGTGCAAGTTGTGGTTTTAAAGTGCATATGTATTAATGAAGCAGAGTGGTTCAATTGCAGCATTTATATAATTTACCAATTAAAAATGTAAATCTGGCAGTACAGCATAGTGGTGCAAAGTGATTTTCTGCATCTTACTAAAAAATAAGTCTAGTTTTGTGCAAATATTCCTGCAAGTCTGAGCAAAAAATAAATAAACGAAGTCAAAGAATATTTTTCTGTATAATAGTAATGAGGAAGAGATTACAAAAGCAGCTTATCTGGATTTATTTAGATAAATCAGCTAAGATTGAAATGATAAATAAGGTAAATTTATTTCCTCTTACGCCTATTTTATTTGCTCGCTGTTGAAAGTTATATGGCTACAGTTTGAAGGTGCTTCCAACAAAGGATTTCATGTATTTATTTAGCAAACTGGAATTGGCCTGCAAAGAGATCAGACTGTCATTCAGATTTCATTTTATGCAATGTAAAAATCTCCCAGCTGGCTTTGTGCCCAAGGCAGGACTAGAACCCATGACTTCCTGGTTGCTAACCCAAGGCCCTAACCACTGCACCAGACTGTCTTTCCTTGTTAGCTAATTGTAATTTTTCATGAAACGGAAAATTAGAGCAACAAACATTTATTTATGAATTGAATAGTATTCTAATTCAGGATAAATTAAACAACTAGTTGGGTCTAGTGGTTAAAGCACCAGACTGGAAAGCAGGAGATTGTGAGTTCTAGTCCTGCTTTAGGAATGAAGAAAATGTGACTTACGACCATTTTTCACACTTAAATTTACATTCTACGTCCTGTCTTGGATGCTAAGAGTTGGATCCCTCTCCTTCCCTCTAGAAAAAACCCAGATGCCACCAGGAGAACAGGAATTACAGGTAGTCCTTGACTTACAACAGTTCGTTTAATGACCGTTCAAAGTTGTTGTAGCACTGAAAAATGTGACTTAGGGCCATTTTTCGCAGTTCTGACCATTGCTGTGTCCCAAATTCATGTGATCCCCTTTTGTGACCAGACAAGCAAAATCCATGGGGAAGCCAGATTCACTTAACAACCGGGTCACTAGCTGATCAGCTGCAGTGATTCACTTAACATCTGGCAAGAAAGGTCATAAAACGAGGCAAAATTCATTTTGTCTCACTTAGCAAGAGAAATTTTAGGCTCCATTGTGGTCTTAACCGATTGTCTACCAGGGATATTGGAACTTTGAATCCAGATCACTAGGAACTTTCTTTGGCCTGTTGTAACGTGAATGGTTTCTGAGCAACCGGTCATAAACCGAGGACCACAAGTGCTGAAGTGTGGAGACCTAAGGAAACAATAAACACAGATTGCCCTCAACTTATGACCACGATTGAGCCCACATTTTTCTGTTACTAAGTGTTAAGTGAGCTTTGTCCCATTTTATGACCTTTCTTGTCGCTGTTGTTAAGTGGATCACTCCAGTTGCTGAAGGGTAACCCAGTTGTGAAGTGAATCCGGCTTCCCTGTTGACTTTGCTGGTCAGAAAGTTTAATGACCATGTTCCCGGGATACTGCAACCATCATAAATATAAGTCATTTGTCGAGCATCTGAATTTTGATCACGTGAGCGTGGGGGTGCCCCAACGGTCGTAAGCGTGAAAACTGTCATAAGTCACTTTTTCCAGTGCTTCCGTAACTCCAAACAATCACTAAAGAAATGGTTGTAAGTCAAGGACCATGTATCAATATTTCAAATCGTGCCAGTCTTCGATCTCGGGCTTTCTGGAGTCCTTGAGGTTATTCCAGAGAGTCTCACCTGTCACCTGTGTTTTCTTGCAGTGCGCAGAGGACCCAGGACCCCATGTGCTAACAGCCGCCTGCCATGCTGGCCTGTCTGCCAGGACCAGGCGACCTCTCCTTCCAGCTGCTTCCTTACCCGCAGATGAACACTGGGCTTCAGAAATGTGAGTTTTGGCCTGCATCTTGCACTGCACGCCCAAGGGATTGGGGTGGGTGAGGGAGGAACTAAACCGGGATGGTCAAGGGCGGAACTAGCACCCCGATAGGTCTTAGGCGCAGCTCGGGGAGTTGGTTTTGATCCCCAAAAGCAATCAGCTCGAGAAGGGTTAGGGTTAAGGTTTAGCGTGCCACCTCGCAAAATGAGACTCTCTCAACAGTGGCAGGTTGAAGATGGGTGGACTTCAACTCCCAGCATTCTTCAAGCTGCCATGGTTGAGAAACACCGCATCAGAGACACTCTGGTCCTGGCATCAGTGCAAACGTTCTCCCAATTCTTTTATTTATTTTTTATTGGTGGCTCAACTTCACAAGAACAAGGGTCAGCAAGAAAGTCCTGTCGTTTTGTAGTGTTAGAAATTTCTGTTTTATATAAAGCATTGCAGAAGAGCACAGTCACCATGTGCTTTACTGCTCAACAATTTTTTACTGGAACAAGAAACGGGAAATTTCGGGAAATTTCTCAGAACATAAAGAAACCATAGATGCACACTAAACACTGCCATCGACTGGCTAAATAATTTTATAGTTGCAATACAAAATACATCCTAACATGTATTCCAACATGTAGATATTCCTGCCTGGCACATTCAGTGCCTGGTAGTTTAATTTCCCTTGCCAATTCTAGGAGACCTTGCCCATCTCTGCAAGAATGGAGTCTACCCATAGAAGAGGCTGCCTGTCGCATCTCAGCCTGCTTCCCTGGCCTTGCCTTGTTTCCTTTCCAGACAGCTGTGCTAGGATGAGTACAGGTAGTCCTTGACTTAACGACCACAACTAAGCCCACGATTTCTGTGCTTAAGTGAGACATTTCTTAAGTGAATTTTACCCCATGTTACAACTTTTCTTGCTGCAGTGGTTGAGCGAATGACTGCTGTTGATCAGTCAGTAACCCAGTTAATAAGTGAATCAGGTTTCCCCCTTGGCTTTGCTTGTGAGAAGGTTGCAAAGGGGGAATCATGTGACCAGTTGCCAAATGGCCGAATTTTGATCACGTGACCATGGGGATGCTGCGGTGGGCGCAATCCCTTTTTCCAGTGGTCCTTGTAACTTCAAACAGTCACTAAACAAGTGGTTGTAAGTCAGGACCACCTGTACTTACATTATCCTGGATGAGTCAACCCATTGCCCTCCCCCCACAACAATCTGGGTCCTCATTTTACCGACCTCGGAAGGACGGAAGGCTGAGTCAACCTGGAGCTGCTCAGAATCGAACTCCAGGCTGTGGATATTCTATGGGAAAGAAGGAAGTAGAGGGAGGGAGGGAGGAAGGAAGGAAGGAAGGAAGGAAGGAAGGAAGGAAGGAAGGAAGGAAGGAAGGAAGGGACTAGCACTTATATACTGCTCCACAGTGCTTTACCGCTCTCTAAGCGGTTATACCAGGGGTCCCCAAACTTGGCCACTTTAAGACTGGTGGACTTTCAACTCCCAGAATTCTCCAGCCAGCAGAGTGGCCCAGGGGTTTGGGGACCCCTGGGTTACACAGTTGGCCTGTTGTCCCCCACAGTCTGGGCCTTCATTTTACCGACCTCAGAAAGATGGAAGGCCGGGCCAACCTCGAGTCCGACAGGATCGAACTGCTGGCAGTAGGCAGAGTTAGCCTGCAACGCTGCCTTCTAACCACTGCGCCGCCATTAGCCAGCTTGATTTGGAAAAAGAAAGAACCAGACCCCATTTGAGCCATCTGGTGGGCTTGCAGCCCCTTCAGGGTATCCAGAGCTCCAGAGGCCCACTGAGGAGGGGGCTTGCACCCCACGGGGGTCCCAAGGGTGCAGCCAGAACACCGAGAGGGTACGAGCGGGACTCCACCGATGCCCATCAGAAACAGATGGCGCTTCAGTCATGCCAAGGGGCCTTTTTTTCCCCCTCCCCTTTCCTTTTTTAAACAATACCCCGCTGGGCCCCCTATATTGGGTGAGCTCCCCCCCAAGCCCCGCCCCCTCTTTCGAGCTCGGCCCCGGGGCAGTTCTGAGGTTCTGAAGAGCCGGCGCTGACTGCTGACTCGGTCGGTGTTGATGGCTCCTTTCTCTCGTTCTCTTTCTCTCTCTTGCTCTCCTTTCCTCCCTTTCTCTCCATGCTCTCTGTCTCTCTGACTTTCTCTTCCTCCCCCCCCCTCCCTTCCCCAACCAGGGGACACTCCACAGAAAATGAGAGCCGCACAGCACCCTACTCCAGCAGAGTTGGACGCGTATGCTAAGAAGGTAGCCAACCACCCTCTGACCATCAAAATTTTCCCCAACAGCATCAAGGTCCCTCAGCGGAAACACCTGCGCCGTACTGTCAACGGGCTGGACACTTCTGGGCAGAGGTACAGCCCTTACCCGCCGTCGCAGGCTTCCGTGAGAACAGGCCTCCTGGCCATCGTCCGGTCCCCGGCCAAAGGGGTCATCAAGGACTTTGACGGGAAGCGGAGCCGCCTGCTGCCGGAAGCCATGATGAACCCCCCCTCGGTCCCCTACGCGGCACCTAGCACTTTAACCCACCCCCAGGCGCTGGCCCGCCAGCAGGCCCTGCAGCAGCTCCACTCTCAGGGGGTGCCCCCCGGCCTGCAGCCGCAGCTGACACAGAACGTGGCCCACCCCGGCCTGCAGCAGCTGCAGCAGCCGCCACCGCAGCACCCCACCAACCACTTGCAGCCGCAGCCGCCGCCGCCGCTGGCGGGCATGCACCTGGGCAGGAAGATGGCCGATGCCGACGCCCCTCCGAATGTGACCGTCTCTACCTCAACCATCCCGCTCTCCATGGCTGCCACGCTGCAGCAGAGCCAGCCGCCGGACCTGAGCAGCATCGTGCACCAGATCAGCCAGTTCTGCCAGGCGCGCACGGGCACTAGCGCTACCTCAGTCTGCGAGGGACAGATCGCCAACCCCAGCCCCATCAGCCGCAACCTCCTGATCAGCGCCAGCAGCCGGGTGTCTGCGCACAACGTCCCCACACCCCTGCCTTCCTGCGGCATGGGGAACCCGGGCGACCACGCTGCGCCGGTCCCGCCCTCTGCTGCCGCCGCCATGGGGATGCCTCTGGCCCGTGGCCCTCCCGCCTACCAAAGCGAAATGAAGCAGGTGGCAGCCTGGAACCAACACCAGCTGGCTCACCTGCAGCAGATGTGCGGTGAGGCCATTGGCCCCTCAGCCCCCCTGGGGAAGCCCCCCGGCCGAGAGCTGCCCGGGCAGGGCTTGCCCGGCAAAGGGCCCGGCTACGCCCTGGAGCTGTGCATGGGCCAGCCGTACGGAGCGAAGGCTGCCCTGGAGAAGCCCACCCCCTCGCCCCCGATCAACGGTCTGCCCGGCCCGGTGCCCTTCACCAATGGGCACTACTTCCAGCCTCCCCTGTGGAATAACATTCTACCCACGCCCAACAGTGACAGCTCAGGCTCCCAGGACCTGGCCTTGCCCTTCCACGGGGGTGGCGGAGGAGGAGGAGCCGGCGGACTGCAGGCAATGGGGGCGGCTGCCCTGGAGTGCACGGCAGCCCCCCACTGCCGAGGCGGGGCAGGGCCCCCCGGCCCGGGCGGTGTGATGCCGACGATGGAGTACCCAGACTTCCACCGGTCCTGCCTGCGCGAGCCGGGCGGGGCCCCGCTGAGCAAAGCCGCTCGCACGTCCGTGAACCGAGGGCGCGAGCCCACCGAGAGCTGCGGGCTTCACCTCCAGCACCCAGGCTACAGATGAGGCGGGCGTCGTCGTGGCAGCACGGTGACTTTCGCTCGGAGCTGGCGAGGATCGTAGGGGTAGTTTGGGCCGGCGTTACGGAGCCGGCCGAGCGCGCGGCTGTTTTCTCTTTTTTGAACTGGCAAACTGCTGTGATCATTCTCGCCAATGGCTGAACACTATAGAGATGAGCTCCCTACCTTCTGGGTGACCCGCCCCCCAGACCTTCCCCGCTGCCAGTCTGTAGCCCATGCAGAATATCCCCTCCGCCTTTAGCAGACACCCCCCCTCCCGGGAAGGATAGGCTCTGCGGAGCTACGGGCAGCTCGCCTTCTGCCCCCCTCTTGCCAGGAAGGTGGGTGAGTAGCTTGGCTCAAGAAATGCCCCCCTCCAAAGCGCAGAAGACCCTAAAATATAGCAACCCCCCCATCCCCATTAAGAGACCCACTTCTCTCCCCAGCTAATTTGGGGTGTAATGGAGCCACGTCTCTCTCTCGCGGCCTTTTCTGGGAGGCTTGGTCAATATTGCAAACCCCACACCCAGTAGCCCTGATGCTGTTCCCTAGTTGGGTCGTGAAACATCTGCGGAAAAGGAACCCAGCTCGGGGAGCCCCAAGGAACCCCTACAAGTTCAGCAACAGATTATGGGTCGTCCTCGACTTAACAACTGCAACCAGGGAAGGGGCAGAATTTCTGTGTCATTAAGTGACTCCCACCCGATTTTACGGCCTCTTTGGCCACAGCTGAGAAGTTAGTCCACAGGGGTCATTAAGTGAATCTGGCTCCCCCCCTCCCCCATTGTGACTTGGCTCCTCAGAAGGTCGCCAAAGGGTCCCCGAGGATACGGCAGCCATCATAATTCACTGAAGGCACTGGTTTCAATCCCAGGGGACGGTCATAAGTGTGAGGACTTTTCATAAGTCACTTCCCCCCCCCCCAGGGACATAACTCTGAACAGCCCCTAAACGAATGTTTGTAAGTCGAGGACTACCTCTCCACTCTCAGATAACAGATAATCCGAGTTGGAAGGGAGCTTGTAGGTCATCTAGTCCAACCCACCCGCCCAAGATGTCGGGACAGTTCTGTTGGTGGTCTTCAGATCCCCAAGTTTCTCGTGAACCGAGGTTGGGGGGCAAAGCCCTTCCTTTGGTCGAAAACCTCTTTGCCTATCCAGAAGCATCAGCCCCGCAGTGCCCAGTGGCGATGGGAGTCCCATTTGATGCCCGCACACCTCCTGCCTCCTTCCCCAAAGGACAGGCCCCCTCCCTCCTCTCGCCCCTCCCCACCTCCCACCCACCCCCAAATGATCACGGTCTGGTTTGGAGTTGAAAAAAGAACGAAGCCTCCAGCTGCCTTTCCGAAGTCTCTCTCTCTCAACACTGGCTAAAGCAATCACTGTATGGCTGCTGTGAACTGTGTTTCCCGTGTGAATGTGACCTGGGAGCATGGGTCTGAGTTAGCACTGGGAGGAGGGGGGGCTAGGCCCTCCCCTCCTCCCCCCTCCCCTTCCCTTCCCCTGGGGGGGGTGGGGGAGACTTGGTACCAACTCAAGCCTTAAGCGGCTGCTCGGCTGGTTCTCCTTAACAAGCATGGGTTTGCCCTCTGAAGCTATCCAGACAAAAATAAAAAAGCGATAATATATATATATATTTTTAAAAAAGAAGAAGGCACATTTCCCCACGTGAAAAGGGACCGTCCTAATTGACTGGAGGCTCTTCAAGCAGTTGTCCTGAAAACGGGGAGAGCGGACCTGTCTGCCTGGGACTCCAGGGCAGAGGGCTGGGCCTTAGGGACCCTGGAAGGGGCTTTGCTGGCCTTCCACGCCCCCCAGCCCTCGGTACCACCATCACCACTGCCACCCCCCTCCCCTTTCGAGAGGGTCATTTCTGGCACTCTCTACACCAGGAGTCGCCAACCTTGGCCACTTTTAAGACTGGTGGACTTCAACGCCCAGAATTCCCCCAGCCAGCAGACCAGGGGACTTGGAGACTTTGTTGGCTGAGGAACTCTGGGAGTTGAAGTCCCCCAGTCTTAAAAGTGGCCAAGGTGGGAGGCCCCTGCTGTACACTGAATTTCATCTTGAATTTTTCTCCCAACTTAATTCCCTTTGCGTTGCCTTAAACGGGATGCCTGGTTCCCGACGCCAATTTCACCCTTTCCGCCTTGTTCCCACGTGCAAGCACCAGGGCAGGTGGGGAAGAGCTTCTGATCTGCCCACACCCCCCACCCCCAAATGACTTTTCTTCCCAACATGTTCCCTACAAACACCCCCCCCAAAAAAGTGGGGGGGCCCTGAATTGTCTCTTGTTTCTTCCTCACTATGACGATCCGTTGGCACGTCCGCTCCATTAAATTGGGTCACTGCTGGAGACTTCAAACCAGACGGTTTAGCCTAGGGGGGTGCTGGACCCCCTGCCCCTCCCCCTTCTGCTGCTCTGGCCCAGCTTTTGTGGGTGGGTGGGTTTCTCTAGGTTCCCCCCCCCTCCCCCCAGTGCTGCCTTGCTTGGAGCAAATCCATCCCTTGAATTGAAGCCACGGGGAGTGGAGTTTTAGCCAAGATCCACTAGGCCCGTGATGGCGAACCTATGGCTCATGAGCCCCAGGCAAACTTGCCTTTACTGCGCATATGTGCGCCTCCCAGCCGATTTTTGGGCCTTTTTCAGCCTGCCAGAGGCTTTTTTTTTTTTTAAATTCACATTTATATGCCGCGCTTCTCCGGAGACTCAGGGCGGCTTACAATTTTTTGGAGCGCAACCCAATGTGCTCAGCAATAGCCTTCATTCCACTGTATATGCCTGCTTATTACTAAGCGGCATTTTTACAAAGTCAGCTTATTGCCCCCAACAATCTGGGGTCCTCACTTTACCTACCCCGAGAGGATGGAAGGCTGAGTCGACCTTGAGCCTGGTGGGATTCGAGCCTGCACTATTTGCAGGCAGCTGGAACTTGAGTGCTAGGCGTTTAACAGCCTGCACCACCAAGGCTCACCAAGGCTTGAGGGAAGCCTCTACAGGCTTTGCAGGCTGAAAACTAGGCCCGTTTCATCACTTCCTGTTTTTCCGGAAATACTGGAAGTGACGAAACGGGCCCTTTTTTCGGCCTGCAAAGCCTGCAGAAGCCTTCCTCAAGCCTCTGGCAGGCTGAAAAAGGCCTCTAACGGGATGAAAATCAGCTGGCGGCAGGGAAGAGTCATGCGAGCATGCATAGGGGTAGGGGGGCATGCGCATTGCCTTTTGGGTGCTTGCAAGCGTGTGCACAATTTTTGGCACAGAAGCCCAAAAGGTTAGCCACCACTGCACTAGGCCTTGTCTTGGTAAACCAGGGTCCCCCTTTCTCCTCCCCAAGGATGTTGGCCTCCCAGCTGTGGGCCCTGCCAGGGTTGGTCTGCATCCTTCCAAGGTCTGAGATGAAATTTCCGCCATCCCTCCAGCTGTTTTAATCCTATTTTTGCCATCCCCTCCAGTGTCTACCTGGGACTTCGTCCACAAGCAGAATATTCCTGGCCAGCTCAGGACAGGAGCTGGGCTGTCCTGGTCCCCATAGCCACTCTCCTCTCCAGCCCCCCACCCCACCCCTTTCTCCCCACTGCTCCTGCCCCAGGAGGCTGGGGCTGCATAGCCCACCCCCCTCCCCTCGGAAGGGCCCAGTGAACGCTTCCCAGCAGCATCTCCTCCTGCAATTACCCTTTAACCAGGAGCCTAAAACCAAGGTGGGCCCAGGTGGGTCTCCTTGCAAAGGGGGAGGGGTCCTCTCCTTTGCACTGACCCCCCCCCCAAGCCCGGGTTCAAGGAACGGAGAAGCCCCCTCCCCCTCTGGTTGGGCTGGTTTCGATCCTCCCCCAGTCTTCATTGCTGCTGCTCACGTGTGATGGGTATCCCGCCTCGGAGTTTCTCTTCTCTCTCACACTGTTTGTATTTTATTTTTTGTCTTCAGGAACAAAAAATAATGATGATAATAATAAAAAAGAAGTTGAGCCAAAAAAAGAAGAAGCTTTGAGCCCCTCGCTCGTCCTTTGGCACTGCCAGCCCTCTGGACTGGCTCAAGGGGGGGTGCAGGATGCAAGTTTTGGCCCCAAAGGGAGACGGGCAGGGGGAGGCACGGAGCAGAACTGCCTGCCTGATTCGGTCCGGGTCTGGCTGGCAGCAGGTTGTGTGGTGCAAAGAGAGAAGGGTGGGCGGCCCAGGCCCCTGGACCCATGTGGCTGGGCTTTGCATGCACGGCGCTCCTGGGGCGTTCCCCAGCATTAGCAGCTGGGAGGGTCTGGGCCCTCTTGCTTGTGCCCCCTCCCAGCAGCCTCTCTAAAAAGGGGAGGGGGGCACCGACACTGGCTGCAGGGCGAAGCGAAGACTCTTGGGGGCTTTTTCACAATGGGTTATGAGCAAAGAGCAAAGCTGGTGATATAAATGTCTGTGGAGACTCTCGGCCCTCCAAGTCTCCTGGTTGTCCCAAAGGGCTTTTTTCCTAAGAGGCAGCTGGACTTCCTTGGGTTTTTTTTTTCAGCTCTGACTGGATGGTGGGACTGAAGGGAAGGATTTCTACTCCTTGCAGGCAAAGCTGGTCATTTGCATCCTTTGAGAGGGTCATTGAGGCCACTTGGAGGTTAATAATAATAATTTATTAGACTTGTATGCTGCCCTCTCTCCCTAAGGACTCAGGATGGCTCACAGTGTAAAAACACAATGCAATAAATTACTTAAAAAATTAAATAGTACAAGCCCAATAATGAAACTAAAAAAACAAGTTAAAAATTACATTAAAAAACCCACCCTCCCCTCTTGGTTCAGTCCAGGCCGGCCTGCTGAAAGAGCCGGGTCTTCAGGTCACGGCGGGAGGAGCAGAGATCAGGGGCCAAGCGAAGACCCAAGGGGAGCTGATTCCACAGGGCAGGTGCTCCCACAAGGCCCGACCCCTGGGCACCGCCAGTCGACAATGTCTAGCCGACGGTACCCCAAAGAGGCCCTGCCTGGGGGAGCGTACAGGGCTATCGGAGTGTGATGCTGGCAGGAGACGCTCCCGCAAGTACCCCGGACCCAAGCCCTGTAGGACTTCATATATTGTTACTAATACCTTGAACCTCACCCAGAAGGCAACCGGCAACCAATGCAGGTCGTGCAGGAGGGGTGTAACATGGGAGTATCGGGACACCCCCATCACAGCCCGCGCGGCCGCATTCTGCACCAGCTGCAACCTCCAGGTGGTCCGCAAGGGCAGCCCCATGTAGAGAGCATTGCAGTAGCTGATTCGGGAAGTGACAAGTGCGTGAGTGACTGTCCATAGGGCACCTCGGCTCAAGTAAGGGCGGAGCTGGCGAACCAGATGCACCTGGGCAAATGCCCCCCTGGCCACAGCTCCCACCTGCTCCTCCAAACTGAGCTGTGGTCCTGGATAAACCTCCAGGGGGCCTCCAGGACCCTCTCTAAAAGGATGCAAATGACCAGCTGTCTGCAAGGAATCTAAACCATTCCCCACCCTCCAGTCAGAGCTGAAGAAACTTCTTGGGTGAGAAGCAAAACTTCTTCGAAGAAAAAAGAAAGTCCAGTTGCCCCCTGTGGGGCTTGTAATATAAACTTAATATAAAGTCTAAAATGCCTCTGGGCAAGATGGGCAGCCTACAGGACAGATCAATGCAGGTAGCCTCGACTTACGAGCACGGTTGAGCCCCAGCTTTCTGTGGCTGGGCAAGACGTCATTAAGTGGAGCTTTGTTCCATTTTAAGCCAATCTCTGCCACACAGTTAGAAACATGGTTGTTAAGTGAATCTGGCTCACCCCATTGACTTGGCTGGTCAGGTCACAAAAGGCCATAAAGATGAGCAAGTTTGCTGGGACCCCCAGGAGATGCTGCAAGGGTCCTAAGTGTGAAAAACGGCCATAAGTCACCTTTTTTTCCAGTGCCATTGTAACTCCGAGCCGTCACTAAGCACACCTGTAAGACGAGGGTTACCATGCGAGAGGCATGACCCACCTGGAGTCCTCTCTCTGGACGAAGCCATGATGAGAAGCCATGATGGGAAGAGCAAGCCGAAGAGCAGGGCGTGTTCACCCTGGCCAAACGTGGCCTCCCCAGGTTGTGTGAACCAGACCTTCGGGTTGTCCCTTCAGCTGTCGGCCGGGCTATGAACACTTGTCTCTCCTCGTCATTTGGGTTTGCCACCAGGAGTAAACCCAGCCATCTCAACGGTGCTCAGCTCAGCTGCTCACCAGGCAGGGGTTTCAAATCGGGGGCTCCCAGGGGGAGGAACGTGGGTGTCAGGGCTCCGACAAATCCAGCCCCATTCGAATCGAGAGTCTCTAGCCGCATCTCTCAGAGTAAAAAAATTGGTTGATTAGGAGTGGCCATGTTAGCATTACCTGGGTGCAGCCAACACTAAAATACATCATTTCCCTCTTCACCCCACCCCACCCCCTGGATGTATCTTCTCCAATGGACCACATCCATAGCCAAGAGTCATCAATCATGCTCTCCAGCAATATTCTTGTGCTCCGACAACTTTGGGCTGCCAAGGCGATTATCTGAGGCATTTAAGCAATGCACTGTTTTCCTCCACTCCCTTTTCCTGGCAGCTAAAGACCAAAGGAGTATTTTTTTTTTTGGTTTGACAGCGGGCATGCTGAGCCTCCAAGGCCAGGGATAGTCTACCAGAATACCTGCTGCTGAAGAGGAGGCGGGCCTTGGGTCCGGACATGGCCTGGGAGGTGGTCAGTTCTCTGTGGCAGGGGTCTCCCACCTTGGCCGCTTTAAGACCAGTGGACTTCAACTTCCAGAATGGCTGAGGAACTCTGGGAGTTGAAGTCCCCAAGTCTTAAAGGGGCCAAGGTGGGAGACCCCTGGTCTGCCGGTGGGGAATTCTGGGAGTTGAAGTCCCCGAGTCTTAAAGGGGCCAAGGTGGGAGGCCCCTGGTCTGCCGGCTGAGGAATTCTGGGAGTTGAAGTCCCCGAGTCTTAAAGGGGCCAAGGTGGGAGGTCCCTGGTCTGCCAGCTGAGGAATTCTAGGAATTGAAGTCCCCGAGTCTTAAAGGGGCCAAGGTGGGAGGCCCCTGGTCTGCCAGCTGAGGAATTCTAGGAATTGAAGTCCCCGAGTCTTAAAGGGGCCAAGGTGGGAGGCCCCTGGTCTGCCGGTGGGGAATTCTGGGAGTTGAAGTCCCAGTCTTAAGGCCAAGGTGGGAGGCCCCTGGTCTGCCGGCTGAGGAATTCTGGGAGTTGAAGTCCCCGAGTCTTAAAGGGGCCATGGTGGGAGGTCCCTGGTCTGCCAGCTGAGGAATTCTAGGAATTGAAGTCCCCTAGTCTTAAAGGGGCCAAGGTGGGAGGCCCCTGGTCTGCCGGTTGAGGAATTCTGGGAGTGGAAGTCCCCGAGTCTTAAAGGGGCCAAGGTGGGAGGTCCCTGGTCTGCCAGCTGAGGAATTCTGGGAGTTGAAGTCCCCGAGTCTTAAAGGGGCCAAGGTGGGAGGCCCCTGGTCTGCCAGCTGAGGAATTCTGGGAGTTGAAGTCCTCCAGTCTTAAAGGGGCCAAGGTGGGAGACCCCTGGTCTGCTGGCTGAGGAATTCTGGGAGTTGAAGTCCCCGAGTCTTAAAGGGGCCAAGGTGGGAGGCCCCTGGTCTGCCGGCTGAGGAATTCTGGGAGTTGAAGTCCCCGAGTCTTAAAGGGGCCAAGGTGGGAGACGGCTGGCCTGCTGGCTGAGGAATTCTGGGAGTTGAAGTCCCCAAGTCTTAAAGGGGCCAAGGTTGCTTGCTCTGTGGTCCTTCTAGGGAGGAGCAAGTGGGGGCAGAAGAAGCTAAAGGCAATGGGTCAATGGTGGCTCTTCCAGGGAGTTGAGTCCATGTGGGGCTCCAGCCAGCCAAGGAGCTGCTGGCCACCAATGGAGGAGGGGCTGATAGTGGGTGGATAAAAGAATTGTGGGGGGGTCTGCCTCTTGCACAGAATCTCTTTTAAGTACAAAGAAGAGCAACAAAGAAGATTTAGAACAGGGGTCTTCAAACTTGACAGCTTTAAGACTTGTGGACTTCAACTCCCAGAATTCCTCCTCCAGTCATGTTAGCTCAGGAATTCTGGGAGTGGAAGTCCACCAGTCTTTGAAGAGCCTTGATTTAGAGGCTGGAGGCTAATATATATGAAGGACAGATCCAGGAACTGGCTATGTCTAACAAAGAGAAGGATCAGGGGTGACACGATAACATCTTCCAATATTTGAGGGCCTTCCACAGAGAAGGGGGTGGGTCAAATTATTCTCCAAAGCCCCCAGAAGGAAGGACAAGAAGCAACGGATGGAAACCCAAGAAGGAAGGAAGGAAGCTAATTACTTAAAAGTTAAATTAAAAGAAATTTCCTGAAAGTTGAGGACAATTAACCAGTGGAACAGCCTGCCACCAGAAGTTGTAGGTGCTCCATCACTGGAGGCTTTGAAGAAGAGATTGAACAGCCGCTTGTCTGGAATGGGATATGATCTGCTTGAGCAGGGGGTTGGACTAGATGACCTCCAAGGTCCCTTCCAAATCTTGTTATTCTATTCCTATTCTGTTTTCTATTGGTGTCCAGCCTTGGGAACTTTGAAGGCTTGTGGACTTCCAGCTCCCAGAATTCCCCAGCCAGCATAGAATTAACAGCGTTGGAAGGGACCTTGTAGGTCATCTAGTCCAACCCCCCCCTGCCCCGCCCAAGCAGGAGACCAATTCTCGGTCCACAAGTCTCAAAAGTTCTCAAGGTTGCATACCTCTGGCCTAGGGTCTCCTGCTCAAGCAGGGGGCTGCACTCGAGGACCCTTTCCAAGACTGCCATTTTGCATTCTTTGGGGATGCAAGCCCACATCTGGATGAGGCGGGAAGAGCCACAGGTGATACATTTGTAGGAAGCCGTTGCTATTCAGAGGCCTGACCACAAGGGGGCAGCCCCAGCCAGCAGACCAGCCCTTTCCCTTCCAGGCCGTCTGTTCCACAGCCCACCACCCCTAGGTAGGTTTGGGAAGGGGGGCTCCTCGGGCAGCCCCTTCCCCACTGGAAACCCCTGGCGGTTCAAGGGTGTCTCAGCCAGGCATTGGGTTGCAAGTTTCTCTTGGGTTTTGTGAGATGGATGGATGGATGGATGGACGGACAGACGGACGGACAGACAGACAGACAGAAAGACAGGTGAGTTATGTAGGTAGATATGTAGATAGATTGATTAGATAGGTAGGTAGGTAGGTAGATAGATAGATAAGAGAATGAATGATGATAGATAGAGATGAATGAATAGATGATAGATGTTGTGAGTAGATATGTAGATAGATCGATTAGATAGGTAGGTTGATATGTAGATAGATAGATAGATAGATAGATAGATAGATAGAATAATAGATAGAATGAAGATGAATGATAGACAGACAGACAGACAGACAGACAGACAGACAGAGACAATTTTTTCAAATCAGATTTGTACAGCTGCCCAACTCCCAAGATGCGACTTGCAGCAATTGAACACCATTATTATCAAAACGGGACCTACAATCGATATAAAATCCAGACTTTTAAAAATGCTATAAAATGCAAAATACCAGTATGAGCACTAGCAGCAGTGGTCTGTCTCCCCATTCCCTGGGAACCCCAGCCAAGCTTTCGGGGTCAGGGGGGGCTTCTGGATTGTCCTAATAGATTCAGCTAGAGAGGGGTGCTGTGCCCCCCACATCCCTCCCAGGGCCTTGCTAAAGGCAAAGCAGTGGGGGCTCCTGGTAGGCTCTGAAATGAGGTCATGGTTTTGAGGGGTGGTTTCCTTGCGGATGTTTCATGACCCGACTAGGGAACATCGTCAGTGGTGCTGGGCTGACGGTGCTCCTAATGGAGTCATGAAATGCCTGCAAGGAAACCACCAAGCTGAGAGAACACCAAGGCCTCCTCTTCCTCCTCCTCCTCCACTCTGCAATCACCACCCCTGCCTTCTAGCACTGATGACATTACCTCGTTGGGTCATGAAAGGTCTGCAAGAAAATAACTCAGCTCAGAGATCCGTGAAGACCCCACAACCCTCCTCTTCGTCTCCTCCCCTTCATTCCTTCCTCTTCTTACTATCCTAGTCTCCAACCCTCTGCACAACCCTTCCTTCTAGCACTGATGGTGCTACCTAGTTGGGTCATGAAATGTCTGCAAGAAAATTCCCCACCCTCCAGTCAGAGGGGAAGAAGCTGCTGGGGTGAGAAGCGAAATGCCTTCAAAGGAAAAAAAAAGTCCAGTGGCCTCTTGAAAAAGCACCTTTGGGACAATCGTGACCTGGAGGACTGAGAATCTCTATGGAAGTCTGCAAGGAAACCTCCCAGCTCAGAGAGCACCAATAACTCCTCAGTCCTCCTCTTCCTCCTCCTCCCCCCCACAAACCCCACTCCCTGCTAGCCTTGACGATGTTCCCTAGTTGGGTCATGAAACGTCTGCAAGAAAACCTCCCAGCTCAGAGAGCACCAAGGACCTCACAGTTCTCCCTCCTCCTCCTCCTCCAGCACTGATGACGTTCCCCAGGTGGGTCATGAAACGCCTGCAAGGAAACCTCCAAGCTCAGGAGCCCCAAGGCCCCTTCGTGTCCACCTGCGCTCCAAGAAGGATCCCCCTCCTCCTTCCCTGGCAGCCGAGTGGGGATGAGGCCCCGGCCACCTTCCTCCTTTGGCTCCTGGCTAGAACACACCAAGCGGCACAAAAGGCCTTTTCAGGTAGTCCCCCCTGCTTCCTGCCCCCCCCCGGCTGCTAGGGCAAAAGACGTGGCTGGCGGAGGCTGGCAGGCCTCCTGCTCAGCGCGATGATGCCAGGAGGAACACGTAGGGGCACAGCGCCCTCAGCCCCAGTTGCAGGCGAGCCCCCACGGCACAGAAGGTCCCGGGCTTACGACCACTCCCAAGTTATACGAGGGAGGGAGGGGAGTGAGAAAAAGGGGACTTACGACCGGTCCTCACACTTAGGATGTTTGCAGCATCCCTGGGTCCAAATTGGGGCCCTCGGCGTCCCGGGGTCACACGGGCAATTCCCCAAAAGCAACGTCAATGGGGAGGAAGCGGGTTTCGCTTAAGGACTGTATGATTCGCTTAGCAACCATCATAAGGCTGGGCGTGACTCACTTAACAACCGCCTTGCTTAGTGACAGAAGTCCCAGTCCCACCACAAGCCAGGGACTGCTTGCAGTGCCCAGCAGAAAGGAGAGCGGAGAAGCTGGCAGAGTGGGCCTCGTGAAGCAAGGCAGGCAGTTTCGCCCCAGTTTCACAATCTCCCTCGTCAGCGTTGTTAAGTGAATCCCTGCGGTTGTTCGCTGTTAGTGACGCGGCTGTTCTCTGTGGATCTGGCTTCCTCCTTGATTCTGCTTGTCACTACCACTCCCCCAAAACACACACACACACACACACCAGGAAACCGCAACGATCACAATTGTCGATTTGCCAATTGTCTGAATTTTGATTCCTTGATCGTGGAAATGCAGCAACGGTCATAAGTGTGAAAAATGGTCATAAGTCACTCTTTTCAGTGCCGTTGTGACTTCGGTCACTAAATGATTGTCGTAAGCCAAGGACTCCCTGCCTATTCTCATTTCCCTGCTCTTGGCCAACACCCTCCAGAGCAGGGATGTCCAACCTTGGCAACTTTCAGCCTGGAGGACTTCAGCTCCCAGAATTCCCCAGCCGGCTTCGCTTTCAGCCTGGAGGACTTCAACTCCCAGAATTCCCCAGCCGGCTTCGCTTTCAGCCTGGAGGACTTCAACTCCCAGAATTCCCCAGCCGGCTTCGCTTTCAGCCTGGAGGACTTCAACTCCCAGAATTCCCCATCCGGCAAGCTTTCAGCCTGGGGACTTCAACTCCCAAAGTTCCCCAGCCGGCTTTGCTTTAAGTCTGGTGGACTTCAACTCCCAGAATTCCCCAGCCGGCTTTGCTTTAAGTCTGGTGGACTTCAACTCCCAGAATTCCCCGGCCGGCTTCGCTTTCAGCCTGGAGGACTTCAACTCCCAGAATTCCCCAGCCGGCTTTGCTTTCAGCCTGGAGGACTTCAACTCCCAGAATTCCCCAGCGGCTTTGCTTTAAGTCTGGTGGACTTCAACTCCCAGAATTCCCCAGCCGGCTTTGCCTTCAGCCTGGAGTTCAACTCCCAGAATTCCCCAGCGGCCAGCCTTCAGCGGAGGACTTCAACTCCCAGAATTCCCAGCCAGCATGCTTTAGCCTGGAGGACTTCAACTCCCAGAATTCCCCAGCCGGCTTCGCCTTCAGCCTGGAGGACTTCAACTCCCAGAATTCCCAGCCTTGCGCCTTCAGCCTGGAGGACTTCAATTCCCAGAATTCCCCAGCGGCTGGGGAATTCTGGCAGTTGAAGTCCGGCAGCCTTAAAGTTGGCAAGGTTGGAGCCCCCTGCTCCAGAGAACCTCCCCTGCCCTCCTCGAATCCCTCAGGTGCTTCACCCACAGCAGCAAGAAGAACCAGGAACGGCGCCAGCTTTGCCACCCTGCGTTCGCTGCCCACCGCAGCCTTCCCAGCTGCTTTCGAAGGCGCTGGGTGTTGCACCTGGGCAGAGCGGTGCCAGCTCGGATTGTTTTCCGGCTGCAGCTGACTCTGCCCAGCTGCCAGGAGGGCCTCCAGGGAGGGCAAACACCTGTGCCCAGCGGCCTCCCGGTGGCCTCTTGATTCTGCCAGGCGCCCCAACGTCGTCTCAGCCCAGCTCGGGTTTCAGGCGCTGCCATCTGCTTCCAGGGGCGGTTTGAAGGAAGAGGCTCGCCCACATCCAGGAGTCTCTCTTCCTGAAGGGTATTTTAATGGTCATTTTATAATTTGTGTTTTGATAGCTTTGCAGTTTTATCTTTCACCATTATAAGCTGCCCAAAGTTAAATGATCCTGCAGGGTGACATGAGAATTGGCGGCTACAAATGCCACTGAATCAGAGAAGACTAAGAATAACGGAGTTGGAAGGGACCTTGGAGGTCATGTAGTCCAACCCCCCTCCCCGCCCAAGCAGGAGACCTCACACCAATTCAGACAAATGGCTGTCCAGTCTCTTCTTCAAAGCCTCCGGTGATGAAGCACCTACAATTTCTAGTGGCAAACTGTTCCCCTGGTTAATTGTCCTCCCTGTTAGGAAATTCCTCCTTAATTCTATGTTGCTTCTCTCTTTGATTAGTTTCCACCCATCGCCCTCCCTCCCTCCCTCCTCCCTCCCTTCCATCCTTCCTTCCTTCCTTCTTTCCTTCCAGCATCATAGGATCCTGGGGTTGAGAAGGGACCTTGGAGGTCTTCTAGTCCAGCCCCCCCTGCTCAAGCAAGAGACCCTACACCAGACAAAGCCTCTTCTTCAAAGCCTCCAGTGAGGGAGCTACCCACAACTTCTGGTGGCCAGCTGTTCCACTGGCTAGCTGTTGTAATTGTCAGGAAATGAGTTCTGGGTTGCTCCTCTCCTTGATCGGTTTCCATCTGTTGCTTCTTGTCCTGCCTACACAGCTGGGGGAAAGGTATGCAAGCAGCAGGCCCAACCGCCACCGGGCCCCAACCGCAGGAGGAGGGTCTCACACCCGCCAGTCTGCAGAACAGAGACCTCCCTTGGAATCAAGGTCTCCCAAATAACCACAGCCACCCCACCACCCCTTCCCTGGGCTCTAGGCTGGTGCAAAACCCGAAAACCTGGGGACATAAGTCGACCAGAGGAACTCCTCCGGTCCCAACCAGGTTTCAGTGAGGTCATGCCTCCTCCTCAATCACTTCCCGGAGGAGGGCCTTATTGACCACGGACCTGGCATTAAAATACACCAGCCGCAGCCCAGGGGCTCCGAGTCCCATATCTCCAGGGGGTGGGGAGGCATGGGGTCGGGCGCGCCACAGCTGCAAACAGCGTGCTCCCAGATCGCGATATGGCCCCCTGCCCCTTCGTCCACCGCCAAATCCGATCACCCTGGGAATCGATATCCCCGCCCTGCTTCCCAGGGCCCCAAGAGTCCCCCCCCTCCTGCCCATCGCGATCCTTCACCAGGCTGGACCGAGCTCCAACCAAACTAGGCAGGCAATTCCCAAGTGCCTGCTGAAAAGACCCTTCCACCACCCCCCTCCCTATCCCAATAAAACATCGAATTAAAAAATTTAAAAGACATCCCTTAAAACCAGATTTAAAATTTGGCCCTTTGGTCGCGCCATTTATCTGCTAACGCTTGGCATCCTTGGGTGTATTGTGGCCGCCTGCCATTTCCCTGCCCGGGGAGGGGGGAGGGCAAAGAGGAATCCATGCCCAAGCGATGGGTAAGCCGAGAGGAGTGGCGCCAGGCGGTGCCCGCCAGACTCAGGGCCAGGCAAAGTGTGGCTTTTCCACACACCTCTCCACTGTCTGGCAAGGTTGCCAGCGCATCTGTAGAACCACAGTCTGTCTTTCCCCAACTGTCTGCTCTGTGCAATTCTCCTGCCGCCCAGTTGTCGTTCGTGATAAAAACCTGTGAGGTTCCCAGAGGTGTAGGCGCAGGGCTGTAAATTCTCCGTGGCTATTTATTTGGAGTAGCACTGCTCCCACAACGTTAACTTCCTAAGAGCATGCATAAGGGGGCGTGCATAAGCGCACCAACGTGCCTACCGTCCCTGTCCTAATGTCCCCTGTTCTTCGTACCCATTTCATGTACTCTTAATCATGTTTCCAATTATATCTGTAATTTAAGGCAGGGGTCCCCAACCTTGGCAACTTTAAGACTTGTGGACTTCAACTTCTAAAATTCTGGGAGTGGAAGCCCACAAGTCATAAAGTTGAATTCTGGGAGTGAAAGTCTCTTAAAGTTGAATTCTGGGAGTGGAAACCCACAAGTCTTAAAGTTGCCAAGGTTGGAGACCCCTCATCTAAAACATGCTTGACAAAATAAATAAAATATAAAATAAAATAAAATAAAATAAAATAAAATAAAATAAAATAAAATAAAATAAAATAATAAAATAAAATAAAATAAAATAAAATAAAATAAAATAAAATAAAATAAAATAAAATAAAATAAAATAAAATAAAATAAAATAAAATAAAATAAACAAAACAAAATAAAAAAATAAAAAAATAAAAAAATAATAAAATAATAAAATAATAAAATAATAAAATAAAATAAAATAAAATAAAATAAAATAAGATAAAATAAGATACGATACATAACAATAAGTGATGGTGGGGGCATATAAATCTATTTGTTTATCATTTATTTATTTGTTTGTTTATCATTTATTTATTTATTTATTTGGCACGTTCCCATCACCTTTCAATAAAAAGCACAAGAGCTCAAATGACAAAATACGAAATCCATAAAATATTGCAAAGGTATACAGGTAGTCCTCGACTTTTGACCTCAGTGGAGCCCAAAGTTTCGTGTTGTTAAGCAAGATGTTGGTTAATTCAGTTTCGCCCCTGTGGTACGGCCTTCCTTGCCATGGTTGTTAAGTGAAGCCCTGCAGCTATTCGGGGAGTTGCATGGTCATTAAGTGAATCTTGGCTCCTGCGTTGACTTTGTCAGATGGTTGCAAAAGGGGACCACATGACACACATGCCCGGGACGCTGTGGCTGTCATAAATATGAGTCAGTTGCTAAGAGTTTGGCAACTGACTCCTGGTCCCCTGTGTACCCACTGTCATGCCCCTGTCAGAGTCTGAACCCAAGGAGGAAGATGAACAGCTGATGGGGAGTGGGAGTGTGGCTCCATTGGCTGTGGAGGAAACTGGGGAAGGGCAAAGTCCGGGCTGGGCAGAGCAGGGCAGAAGTAGAACAAAGGAGAAGGAGTTCAGAGGAAGACCCAGGCCCACCCACCCCCCTTCATCCTAGGGCACACAGGGAGGAACGGAGAAGGGAGCAACAAGGGTTGCGTGGCTTATGGGGGAGGAAAGGGCCCTGATTCCCTTCATTAGCCACACCTGGGAAGAGTTTAAAAGAAATGCAAACTGAATGCGGCAGCTTCTGGGAACAAACGAGTTTATCTTGTGTTGACTTTGGTTATCTGCGTTCTTGGTGTCTTCCCAACCATGTTGAATTATGGCCATTCCTTCATGTCTGGAATTCCATCTCTTGCCCTGCTGGACTAATTAGCTCATTCTGCCTTGATTGGACTTATAGTTACAGTTTGTGTTGACCATGTTTTGGACCGATTCTCTGCAGCCAAAGGCTGTTCCTGGGAGAGTTTTTTCTGCAGCCCAGAAGGTAACCAGGAAATTGTGGGCACAGTTGGAGCTAATAAAGGGACTCCTACTGATTGTCTGACTGGGTTGCCTTTGTGCCATGCCCCTTTGGGTCATCACCTGTGACTGGCAGACAAGTTGACTACTGGGGTTCCTGGCACTCCATAGGACCCTGATAGCCAACTTGTCCGCCAGTCACAGGTGCCAAAGCTTTGCCATCTGCCTGCTTGACCCGATGACCGCTGGGCACATGGCTCCTGGCAGTGTGCCAAGCTGAGCCTTCCCACCCAATGATGCCTCCCAAGCAGGGCAGGCAGCAGGCAGAGAGTGTTTCTAGCTGCCAGGCAGGGCAGGTGGCAGCCCAGGATTAAACAGCAGGCACTGACATCTCCCCCCGCCCCCGGATGCTAGACTGGGTAGAAAGAGACAGCTGGCAAGCCCATCGTCAGGACTCTGGGCAGTTCTGCTCTGCTCCATGGTCAGCCTGGCCGGGGATGGGTAGACATTGGCCTTCCAGTGTCTTACTCCTCGAAGTTCTCAGCTACAACCGTCCAGCCTCAGGTCAGAAAACAGAGCAGCTGAAATGAGAAATCCATGTCGGTCTCTGGATAATGAGAGGGGTGGCGAATGAATGAATGAATGAATGAATGAATGAATGAGAAAGGAAGGAAGGAAGGAAGGAAGGAAGAAGGAAGGAAGGAAGGAAGGAAGGAAGAGAGAAGGAAGGAAGGAAGGAAAGAAAGAAAAGGAAGGAAGGAAGAGAAAGAAGGAAGGAAGGAACAAGAAAAGAAAGACAGAAAAGAAAGGAAAGAAAGAAGGAAGGAAGGAAGAAACAAAAAAGAAAGAGGGAAAAAGAAAGGAAAGAAAGACAAAGAAAGAAGGAAAGAAGAAAAAGAAAGGAGGGAAGGAAGGAAGGAAGGAAGCAATGAAGGAAAGAAAAAAGAAAGAAAGAAGAAAGAAAGAACCCCATTTATGTACTATATTGGCTTCATTTTGTCTTGTGTTTTTGTCAATGTTCATGTTTTAACGCTTAATGCTTTTCAATGTTTTTAACCTGCTAATAGTTTCACATTGTGTTTTATGACATCATCGTCGGCACCTGGGAGCAACTCTCGAGCAGGTGGGCAGCACAGGCATTTCACCAGTAAATGAAACCTGGGGAGGAGGAAAGATCTGGGGAGACCTGGCTGGGGTCCTCCTCCAGTCGGGGTGGCCCCCCCCTTCTGCAGAGCGATAGAGGTGGGGGCTCTGGTGGGCAGCTGAAGCCATGGAGCTCCCTTCCCCACTCCAAGCCGGCCTTGCCAATGAAGCGTCTTTGGCCCACAGATGCCGGGCTAAGGCCACAGGGGGGAATCCCGCCCTCCCCTCCCTCCATCTGTTGTGAATTAGTGGAGCAAAGTGCCCTTCAATGACAGGCTAATGGAGGGGAGGACTTCCCTGTCTTTGCACAGCTGCTCCCTGAGCCCGCTGGCTGGTCTGGAGGGAGTGTGTGTGTGTGTGTGTGTGTGTGTGTAAGGAAAGGGCCGGCAGAGAGAGAGAGAGAGAGGGAGGGAGGGAGGAGGAGGGAGGAGAGAGAGAGAGAGAGAGAGAGAGAGATGACAAGAAGCATCAGCCTGGAATCCCTACGTAGCCACCAAGGAAGTCCGACCTCCCTTGACCCCCCACCTGACTCCAAGTTCTAAGGGGGCTGAATTTTTACCTGAGAGGATTCCTGCACAGAGGCTTTTAGCATGAAGAAGGTGCCTGAAGGAGCTAGCCTTTAGGCCTGGCCTTTTGCACCCAAAAGGAAAATGGGAAAGAGAAAAAGAGGAGGAAAATAAGAAAGGGAAGAAAGGGAGGGTTCAAAGAAAGAAGGGAAGGAGGGAGGGAGGGAGGATTGCAGGAAAGAAGGGAGCAGAGGCAAAAAGAAGAAGAGAAAGAAAGAAAGAAAAAGGAAGAGAAAGAAAAGGAGGAAGGAAGGAAGGAAGGGAAGGAAGGAAGGAAGGAAGGAAGGAAGGAAGGAAGGAAGGAAGGAAGGGAAAAAGTATTGAAGGGGAAAAGATGTGGAATAAGGGAGAGTGGCAGAGCCGGGGAGGCGGAGTGAAATGAGGCATCTATCTAGAATCCTTACATAGCCACAAGCGAACTAACTCCAACCTCCCTTGGATTCTGTTGATCCTCATCTAACTTGAACCCAATGCTGACCATCAGTTGAGAAGATTCTCTTTGGAGGCTTTGAGCAATAATTGAACCTCTGCTGTGTGCACCTGTTGTGGTTCGCCGGCAGCAGGTGAGGTCGGCTGAGGCCTCAGAGAGCGAGGACTCGGATGAGGGGCCTGCGTGTGATGCAGGGATGGGGCCAGGACCATCAGGGAGTGGAGTGCTGCTGCGGACCTTGTGGAGGCTGGCAGCAATGAGAAAGAAGCCCCCGGGGTGCCTATGCCCAGTGCACGTGTGCTCAGGGCTGCTCATAGGAAAGAGCAGCTGCAGTAGCATGGGCGACTCGGGAGTAAGGCTGAAAGGTGATGGCCCCTCCCTGAGGAGATAAAAGCCAGCTGAGAAACCAGAGTTCTTTGCAGGAAGCAAAGAAGTTTTTGCACTCGAGCCTGGTGGACGTTCTGAGTATCTTGGTTGATGTTTGGAGACTCTTTGATTTATTGTTCAGGAACTTTATCTGTTGTTCTTGGCAGCCTTGCAAAAACTTGGCCAGGCTCTTCCTTATCGGAGCTAATTAGTTGGAAGCAGCCTTTGATCTGCGAAGGACCAGGATTCGTAAATGAAACAGTAAAAGGTTGTGCTGGTACCTTTGTCTTGTGTTTACTCTTTTGGGACCAGGTTTGGGTCAGAACAGCACCTGGTCTTTCACACCTGGCTCTCTGTGTGTGTGAGAGAGAGAGACTTGCTGGGGTGGGGAGGGACTCCTAAGGCTGACCCTTGGAGGGCACAAAGGATCACCTGGCATGGTGGCGTGAGCCCCTTCCTACTGCAGTGCCACAATTTGCACCGCTCTCCTGATGGGTTCCCAAGAGACACAGCTGACCCCGGCCCAGGCCTGCCGGTCACTGGTTTCAATTTCCAGTTCGGGATACAGCTGGAAGGGACCTTGGAGGTCTTCTAGTCCAGCCCCCTGCTCAAGCAGGAGGAGACCCTATAAACCAAGGATGGTGGCTAACCTTTTCAGCACCAAGTGCCCCAAATGCAATGTGTGCGTGCACTTTACCCCCCATGCATGCGTGCACAGCTCCCATGCATGCGCATGCATCTGCCACATGTGTGCATGCACCCCACGCCCGCACAAGCACAGCAGAGACCCACTGAATTGTGCAGCTGGCTGATGGGAGGCGCACACACGTGTGCAGCAGAGCTGAGCTGGAGAGGGCTCTGTGTGCCACCTGCACCGTGCATGCCATAGGTTCACCCTCATGACCCTATATCCCATTTCAGACACATGGCCGTCCAGTCTCTTCTTTAAAACTTCCAGTGTTGGAGCATTTACAGCTTCTGGTGGCCAGCAGTTCCATGGGTTAATTGTCCTCCCTGTTAGGAAGTTTCTCCTTAATTCCAGGTTGCTTCTCTCCTTGATCAGTTTCTGTTGTGGCCCCGCCTCGTGAGCCTGTGCTGACAGAGGAAGAGGACCTGGATGATGAAGAAGAAGAGGAGGAACGGGCAATGCCTTCCTCCCCAGGACCTTCCTCCCTGGCAAGGCCTCAGGTTTCCTCGGAAAGCCAAGAGGAACTGCCTGAGAGGCGATGTATCAATGCAGCCCACGGCGAGAGGAGGAGGAGGGTTCCTGGCGATCCCAGGCACGCGTCGGAGGGAGAAACATCAGCAGCAACAGGGGGGGTGGGAGGGCCAGAGATTGAGCTGGACCACACCCCACCAGGTATAAAAGTGGGTGTGCCTACGCTGCAGACTCTGTTCGTGACAAAGTGTAATATGAAGCCAAGGTTTCCGTCTGTGTGCTTGATTTTTGGACTCTGAAAGTAAAGCAAGTCTTCTGTGAGTACTGTATTCCTTGTTGGCTTTGAATTTGGCAGTGAGAGCCTGGGTGACTGCCAACACTCTTGTCGGGAGAGATAACGGGGGATTTTGGAGACAGGCCAGCGTGACTCTCTGTGTTAGCTAACGTTCCTTACCTTCTGGGGAAGGGAAGGTGAAACAGAACAAGTTTCCACCCATTTTCTTTCTTTCTTTCTTTCTTTCTTTCTTTCTTTCTTTCTTTCTTTCTTTCTTTCTTTCTTTCCATCCTTCCTTCCTCCCTCCCTTCCTCTCTCCTCTTTGTCTCTTTCTCATCTTCCTTCCTTCTTCCCTCTCCTTCCTTCCTTCCTTCCTTCCTTCTATAGAATAATAGGATAACAGAGCTGGAAGGGACCTTGGAGGTCTTCTAGTCCAGCCCCCTGCTCAAGCAAGAGACCTTATATCATTCCAGACCAATGGCTGTCCAGTCTCTTCTTGAAAACCCCCAGTGTTGGAACCCACAACTTCTGGTGGCCAGCAGTTCCACTGACTACTTGGCCTCCCTGTCAGGAATTTTCTCCTTAATTCCAAGTTGCTTCTCTCCTTGAGGAGTTTCCATCCATTGCTTCTTGTCTTGCCCTCAGGGGCTTTGGAGAATAATTTGACCCCCCTCTTTTTTGGGGCAGCCCCCCAAATACTGGAAGATGCTATCATGTCCCCGGCAGTCCTTCTCTGCTCTCGTTCTTCGTATGTTTTGTCTCTGTGCCTTTGTCTGAGTTGCTCTTCTCTGCACTTTTTGCACAAGCCCCGTTTCTTCTGCCTCTGTGAGATGCCCCTCCCAGACTGCCCCCTCCCCCAGCAATTCCCTGCAAGGTTCAGTGCTGGAGGGAGGGAGGGGAGGGAGCCCTCCATCTTGAGTGAATTAGGCCCTGCCCTGTGGCCATGTGGGTCAGCGATTAAAGCAGACGCTAATGCCCAAATCCCGGGCGGAAAAGATGTGGGGGAGGGGAGAGGAGACAGGAGTTCACTCTTAATCCCCACTGCCCTGCTGTCCCCCCCCCCAAAAAAAAGGAAAGTCAGTAGGACTGAAAGCTGCTGAGATCTGTCTTCTTCTGGGCACCGGTGACATTTAAAGGATGGCATCCTTGGGTGCCTTCCTCCCCACGCTGTGGCACCCCAGCTGCTCCTTCTGCCCAGCCTCGGAGCTGGTGAAAAATTCAAAAGGGCATTTTGGGAAGGTTGGTCTTGTGGAGTGGAAAGGAAGCAAGGAATGCAAAACCCACCCAGGAAATGTGGAAACGGAGCAGCAGCGGGATTTGGACACGGGTGACAGCCTTGGCTTCTGAGAGTCCACCCAAGAGTTTCCTGTTCTTTAAAGACCTTCTTTGTTGAGACTCTGGAAAAAGTGCAGAGAAGAGCAACCAGGAGGATGAGGGGACTGGAGGCTCAAACACAGAATGAATGGTTGCAGGGCATGGCTAGTCTAGAGAAGGACCAGGGGAGACAGGAGAGCATCTTCCAATATTTGAGGGGCTGCCCGAGAGAGGCGGAGGGGGTCAAGCTATTTCCTAAAGCCCCTGAAGGCCAGACAAGGAATAATGGGTGGAAACTGAACAAGGAGAGATTCAACTGAGTCCCTAGGGAGAGAGGGCGACATATAAGTCCAATTAAATAAATAAACAAACAAACAAACTTGGAAATAAGGAGAAACTTTCTGACAGGGAGAACAATTAACTGATGGAACAGAAGTTGCCCTCAGAAGTTGTGGGAGCGCCATCACTTGAGGCTTTCAAGAAGAGACTGGACTGCCATCGGTCAGAAATGGTGTAGAAGGGTCTCCTGCTTGGGGGGGGGTTGGACTAGATGACCTACAAGGTCCCTTCCAAACTCTGTTAATCTGTAATCTGTAATATGAAGAACGGTTGCAGGAATTGGCCAGTCGAGGGAAGAGAAGGACCAGGGGAGACAGGAGAGCATCTTCCAATATTTGAGGGGCTGCCCAGAGAGGAGGAGGAAGGGGTCAAGCTATTCTCCAAGGCACCTGAAGGCCAGGCAAGGAATAATAATGGATGGAAACTGAACAAGGAGAAATTCAACCTGGAAATAAGGAGGAATTTCCTGACAGGGAGAACAAACAACCTGTGGAACAGAAGTTGCCTTCAGAAGTTGTGGGAGCTTCATCCCTGGAGGCTTCCAAGAAGAGACTGGACTCCCATCGGTCAGAAATGATGTAGGGTCCCCTGCTTGGGCAGGGGGTTGGACTAGATGACCTACAAGGTCCCTTCCAATTCTGTTAATCTGTTCAATGTTCACTCCTTGGCGCATCTTTTTGTGAGCTGGGGCTGCTCCTTTGGAAGGGAAATTGTGGGATGGGAAAAAGAGATGCCATTCAAGTCCTGCCTTTCCCAGCTGCAAAGACTTTGCAGAAGGGAGAGAAATCCTGATCGGGTGGGCGGAAAAACCTACATGTGACCCAGGCAGTTTGGTCTAGTGGTGAAGGCAGCAGGATCGAATCAGGGAGACTGTTGACTTCTGGCCCCCTTAGGTACGAAAGCCGGCTGGGTGACTTTCGGCCGCTTGTCAGGAGGCGGTGAGTTCTAGTCTGGATGTTGTTGTCTATCTCTTCCGCATTTCTTGGCCTTTGTTAAAAGCTTTCTTTCCAACAAGAGTTGAGAAAGCGACAACTTTTTGCTGATGCCAAAAGATATTGGACTAAAATCCACACGTGGTTGGAAAAAAATGACACAACAACATATAGTCTTGAAACCTGAGATATTTTTATTGGGAATTATGCCAGAGACGTTCAGCAAAGAGCTGAAATATTTGATTCTTAATGTATTAACAGCTGCTAGAATTGTATTTGCTAAAAATTGGAGAAATGACAAATACCATAGGAGGAAGTGATTAAGAAAATTTTGGACTGTGCCGAAATGAGTAGATTAACATTTGGAATTAGAGATCAAGAAGAAGAACAGTTTTTTTAAGATATGGAGTATGTTTTATCAATGGTTAGATTAAAAAACTTGGTAATATATGGATATGATGGAGATAAATATAATTGTTGAATGAGAATATAATATAGAGACTATAATATTGTAGAGAGTTAATAACAATAATATTGGATAATAGAGGAGATAATTTAGGTAATGTATGAACTAAAATGTATAAGTTTTTGAGACTTCTTCAGATAGATAATAGGTGGTTGTATTTTTTAATTATTATTTCTTGTTTGTTCTGTATATTTCTTTTTCTTTTCTTCCACAATGGAGAGTATTGATGGTAAGGAGACGGCACTGAGATTTGTGACCGACCAACACACTTGAAATTGGTGTGGGTTTATGTTTTTTTATGTTATGTTTGTCTTGTTTGTCATGGAAAAAAATAATAAAACCTTAAAAAAAAGAACCAATGCCTAGAGGGATGTAGAAATGGTTTTGTGGTTGAAAATGGCACCACTTCCCAAAGCAGCCTCCCTCCTTCTCTGCAGGCCTCTTTGAGGCTTGTTTCCCAAGGAGAAAAAAAAACACATTTTGCACACACACACACACACACACACACTCTCTCTTACTTAAATGTCACTGCTGTTTTGAGGCCAGCACAGGAAAGTCTGGTGCAATTTAGCCCCTTTAAGACTTGGGGACTTCAACTCCCAGAATGTGGCCAAGGTGGGAGACCCCTGGTCTGCTGGCTGAGGAATTCTGGGAGTTGAAGTCCCCAAGTCTTAAAGGGACCAAGGTGGGAGACTCCTGGTCTGCTGGCTGAGGAATTCTGGGAGTTGAAGTCCCCAAGTCTTAAAGTGGCCAAGGTTGGAGACCCCTGGTCTGCTGGCTGAGGAATTCTGGGAGTTGAAGTCCCCAAGTCTTAAAGGGGCCAAGGTGGGAGACCCCTGGTCTGCTGGCTGAAGAATTCTGGGAGTTGAAGTCCTCCAGTCTTAAAGGGGCCAAGATGGGACACCCTTGGTCTGCTGGCTGAGGAATTCTGGGAGTTGGAGTCCCCAAGTCTTAAAGGGACCAAGATGGGAGACCCCTGGTCTGCTGGCTGAGGAACTCTGGGAGTTGAGGTCCACCAGTCTCAAAGGGGCCAAGGTGGGAGACCCCTGCAAGAGAGAGAAATCTCAAACGTGCCTCAACAAAGACCTTTTGCAAGGCAGCTGACTCCCGTGCGCTTCCGGTTTCTCCTGGAAAGGGGGAGGAAATTTGCATTTTCCTGCTACCTGGCCTGACTCAGGAGAGGCGTCGGCCTGGCTGACTCGTCTTGGGGGGGCGGGGTGGAGAAAAAACCCCAAACATGCACAGAAGTGTGGTTTGATTCCCCAGGTGCTGATTCAATCACCCGGTATATATTATTCCCATGATGAAAGGCTGGCAATTATTTCTTTTAACAGCCCGTGACTAACCTGGCGGATCAGGTTATCGAGTCTGACGTTGGCCCAGGCAACCGGCTGAGAAAATTAAAAAAGGGCTGATGAATGCGTCGTTCGAACTCGGTTCCTCTTCTGCCGCTTTGCCTGTTCAACATCGCTCCTTGGAGTTCCCCACAGACGTTTTGCAGGGTGGAAGAGACCCTCGTGTCAGAAATAATGTAGGGCAGGGGTCTCCCACCTTGGCCCCTTTAAGACTTGGGGACTTCAACTCCCAGGATTCCCCAGCCAGCAGCCTAGCCCTAACCCTAGCCCTACCCCAAAGCTGGCTGAGGAAATCTGGGAGTGGAAGTCCCCAAGTCTTAAAAGGTGACAGCTTGGGTGGGGGGGTTGGACTAGATGACCTACGTGGCCCCTTCCGACTCTGCTAATCTGTAAACCTCCTGGCAGTCACGCCTGTCTCCGTGGTCTCCAACACCGAAGCAGGCCAGGAGGAGCCCCAGATGACCCCGTGGGGCAAAGACCCAGCCGTTCACCACCAAAACCAGCCAAACCTGTTTATGTGGATAGCGGAGTCTCTTCAAGATCGTCCCTGCTCAAACAGAAGGCGGAAAATAATCCAGTTTTACGTGGCTTGCAAAGGCCACAGGCCTGGCCGTGCCAGCTCTTCAGGGAAATGGCCCCCCAGGTTGCAACTGGGGTGTGTGGGGGACCCCCCCCCTCGGTTTCCCTTTGTAGATCTGGACTGCAAGGGGGCTGGAGAGGGGTCTCCAGCTGAAATTAGCCCCCAGGATCCCATTGCATCCTGCAACCCAACCTGTGTGAATTGTTTTACTCCTCCTGATCACCATCCTAGGCTGCAGATAGTGGGCTGCGGGAGGGGTGAGAGGAGGCCTCCCCCAGGCACAACAGTGTTGTGTGGAAGGAGCTCCAGGCTCAGCAACGGGTGTAGTTTCTCTTCTAGGCCAATGCTCCAAGGGGTTGTTGGAGGATCCATTTGGAGACGGAGATTTGGAAGAGCTGCGCTGAGCTGGAAGAATCCCTGCCCACCTCAGAGGCAGAAGGAATGCAGAGAACGCAACCACAGGGAGAGAGGAACCCACACCCGCTCATTAAAGGACCTATATGTCTGTGTGTGTGTGTGCATCTGTATGCCAAAGACACACGCACACACCCACGTATATGTATGTTTGTGTGTGTTTTTGTGCACATATGTGTGTGTGTTTGTGCATGTGTGTATGAGTGTGCCAAACAGCCTGGAGTAGCTACGGCCTTGCACCTGCATGGGAGATGGGAAGAATGCTGGGCGGGGGAGAGACAAAGGGAAGCCCCTGGAATTGGGGGGCTCTGAACAGAAAGTGGGGAACCCCACAACTGCCATGGAAGCCTGCCCGGGAGGGGGGGTGTCACCTGGGATTCTCACGGAGCAGGAAGTAGCTCTGATGAGGTTGCTTACTTGGGTCAGGGAACGTCTGCAAGGAATCATCTGTGTTCAAAGAGCCTCAAAGACCCCACAGCCTTCCTCCTCTCTGCAAACCCCCCTCCCTTCCAGCACTGATGATGTTCCCCAGCTGGGTCATGAAATGTCGGCAAGAAAAGCATCCAGCTCAGAGAGCACCAAGGAGACTGGTACTAAGCGCCAAGGACACGCTGACACCCACATTCCTTTTCCTTCTCTTCTTCTTCCTTCTTTTCCTCCTTGCAAATTCCCACTCCCTTCCAGCACTGATGACATTACCTAGGTGGGTCATGAAACGTCTGCAAGAAAACCACCCAGCTCAGAGAGCACCAAGGACCCAACTTCCTTCCTCTTTCCTTCCTTGCTTCCTTCCTTCCTC
>CM019148.1:1408037-1457745 GCA_009733165.1 Naja naja | reverse complement strand
TCCAGGAGGGTGGATGCAAAAAAATACTTAAGATCTCCTGTGGCTCAGGACTTCAGTTCCTATCATCCCCAGCCAACAGGCCTAAACGTTTGTGGGCTGCCCACGACTTTAGGCTGGTCTGGGTATTCTGTGGTTGTTCCCAAGCTGGGGAAGGGGAGGCACCCCTCTGCAGGGGATGATGGTGGAAGATGGTCTCTGGAGTTCTTCTCCATTGGTGAGGAGGATTCAGTTCTGGGGTGGGTGTCTGGCTCCCCCTATCTCTCCCACTCTGTGTCCCCCCCCAACCATTGCCCCCCTCCTCATCAACGGTGGGGCAGGTGCAAAAAAGCCCCATGCCAGCTGGGGAATTCTGGGGGTTGTAGTCCACAAGCCCTAAACCTCCCAAATTGAGCAGGGGGCTGGACTAGAAGACTCCAAGGTCCCTTCCATTATTCTGCATCCTGCAAACAAAATGAACGATGTGGCACAAGCTTTGAGGTTCCGTGTGGCTTTGCCTGGACCTGCTGAGCCGCCCTGAGGGGCAAGGGGGGGCGAGGAAAAGACCAGGAGAGGCTCCTCCTGCCCCCCCCTTGATAAGGGTCTCCGAAGAAGCTAAACAAAAAAGGGCAAACTAGGCTCCATCTCAACTGTTTTAGAAATCACCCAGATGTGGTGGACATGCATAGAAGCTAAAAGATATTGGACAAAAGTACACCCATGGTTAGAAAAAAATGATAAAGCAACACCTAGATTTGAAACCTGAATTATTTTTTATTAGGGATGGTACCTGAATGTTACAGCAAAGAAAAAACATATTTGATTATTCATGTCTTAACAGCAGCTAGGATTGTATTTGCTCAGAATTGGAAAAGCGATAAAATTCCAGCAGAGGGAAAAGTGATTGAGAAAATATTTGAATGTGCAGAGATGAATAAATAAACATGGGTAATTAAAGAAAAAGAAGAAACTGAATACTATAAGATACGGGATACATTTTACCAATGGTTGGAAAACAAAACAAGTTAAAACTGAGCAGATGAATATATAGAGAAATAAGTGAATATTGATATAGAGGTGATAAACATAAGATATAACGATTTATAAAGGAAATGTGATTATTGTTATATTGGTAAAAAAAATACTAAATTACAATTGTTAGCACAAGATCTATGTACCCAATGGACACACTGTTTGAGGGAAAGATGGATTTATTGTAAATATAAAATAAAAAAACTTTTGGAGAAAACAAATTACCCAGAATTGCTTGACTGAGATGGGTGGTTCTAAAAATGGAAGAAATAAATTAAATTTCCTGGGCAGAGGAGGGCCAGAAGCTGGGAAAGGCTGCAGGAGAGAAAGAGAGTGTTAAAAAAAAAACTCAGAAAGGAAGAAAAGGTTGCCTGACGTGGCACCTTCCAGTGCCCACAGCTGGTTGCAGGAGGAGCCGGAGGGAGTCTGGGTGAGCAGAACTGCCAGGAAGTTGGGCTTTAATTGATACCCTGCAGCCTTCCCAGGCCTGCCCTTCTCCCGATGCAGCTGCCAACAGGTCTAAATTCCCTCTAAAGAAGTCAGGGCAGCTTCTTCTACCCCGAAATTATTGTGGGAAACTCACCATGTAAGTTTGGGGCTGGACTTCTGGCAAGCAGCAATTAATAGAATTCTTTATTTGGCCAAGAGTGATTAGACACCCAAGGAATTTGTCTCAGGTGCATAAGCTCAGTGTACATACAAGCAATAAGTAATAAATATTTTTTCCAGATTTTGTTCTATTGTACTTTATTAATTTATTTGATTCTTTTTTGTTAGTTTTTATTGTTTTTTTATTTTGTTTTTATTTTTTGTTTTAAATATGGTTTTACACTGTGTAAGCTGCCTTGAGTTGCCATGGGCGAATAGGCAGCAATATAAATTAAATAAAGAAATTAATTAAATTAAATTTAATAATTGGACTTGTATGCCGCCCCCTCTCCGAAAGGACTCGGGACTCACAACTAAAAATACAAACAATAAATACTTTAAAAACAAATTAAACCCAACAAGCCCAAATAAAATCAATTTAAGACCCACCCACCCCGGAGAACCTGGCCTGTTCAAACAGCAAAGTTTTCAGATCGTGGCGGAAAGAGCGGAGATCCGGAGCCAAACGGAGCCCCAAGGGCAGTTGGTTCCACAAGGCGGGAGCTGCTACAGAGTAGGCCCTTCCCCAGGGCACCGCCAGCTGACACTGTCTTGCGGACGGCACCCCGAAGAGTCCCAGTCTCTGCGCTCGCGCAGGGCGGTCGGCATTCGATGTCGGCAGGAGACGCTCCATAAATACCCGGACCCAAGCCATGAAGGACTTTGAATGTTAACATCAATACCTTGAATCTCACTCGGAGGGCAACTGGCAACCAATGCAGCTCGCGCAGGAGGGGCATAACATGGGAGTACCGGGAAACTCCCATCACAACCCACATGGCCGCATTCTGCACCAGTTGAAACCTCCGGATGGTATGCAAGGGCAGGCCTAGATAGATAATAAATAAATAAATAAATAAATAAATAAAATTAAATAAATAAATGATAGATCGTGATCATAGTCATTGTAAAAATACATTCATCATAAAACATTAGATACCACACTTAGTGATAGTCATAGGATACTAAGTAAGCAATCAACATAAATCCTACTGGGATGCTAATGAAACAATTTAAATCGTAGGATGCAAGCAACGAAGTTATAGTAAGAGGATAAGGTGACAGATAAAATATAGACATTGCATCTTTTATATAAGTATATTTTATAGGCATACCTCTTTTCATTTCTTACTTTTTATTGTTGTGAGCTGCCTAGAGTAGTTCCCAGCCCCCTTGGCATGATAAGCATCAAACCAATTTAACAAATAAATAATCTGGGAACTTTGGCATTTCTTTCCTTGGTGCACAGACAGAAGCATGAGGGTTTATTATGGTCAAAACCTCCAAATTTTCCTTGGGAAATACAGGTTGACTTACAACATGTCTCCAAACTTGACAACTTGTGGAGTTCAACTCCCAGAATCGAACAGGCAATTTTAAAGACTTGTGGACTTCAAATCCCAGAATTCATAGCTTTCATATTGTAGAATTCAGCATAGCTGGCTGGTGAATTCTGGGAATTGAAGTCCACAAGTCTTAAAGTTGCCAAGTTTGAGGACCCCTGACTTACAACTACAATGGAGCCCAAAACTTTTTCATTTATCAACTGTGTCACGACGCAGCAATTCATGTAACACCTGCGGCAAGAAAGGTCATAAAACGGAGCAAAACAAAACTGACTCAGGACCATTCTTCACCCTTACGACCGTTTGCAGCATCCATCTGACGGTCACAGGATCAAAATTCGGACGCTTGGCAACTGACGCTTGCAAGACCCCAGGGTCCCGTGATCCCCTTTTGCGACCTTCTGACAAACAAAACTCAAACGGGGGAAGCCAGATTCCCTTAACAGCCCTGCGACTCACTTAACGACTGCAAGGATTCCCTTAACAAGGGTGGCGAGCAAGGTCGTAAAACGGGGCAGAAACTCAAGCCCTGCCTCCCTTACACGGTTTTTCTTGCTTGGCCACAAACCTTGGTTTTTTGCAGGAAGCGGGGTTTGAAACGACAGCGGGAATCCCGTGTTGTCAATTGCGGGCGCGGCATCCCGGGCGCAAAAGCGAGCCAGGATCGCCCTGCAGTTGCCCACCATCCCTCCCTGGATCCCGCGCAGCCCGCCCGTCCAAGGTCCGTCGAAGAAAGCCCGGCGCTGCGCTGCGCTGCGCTCGACGGCTGCAACGGCTCACCGGGCACCTGCGCTGCTCCGGGGCACGTGCCAGCCGGGCGCGGGCCCCGCCCACCTCCCCCTGGGGGGAACCCCCCTCCCGGGGGGGCGTGGTCGGGGCGGGGCCTCGGGTCCTCCCCCGCGGGAGCGCACGTGGGCCAGAGCGGAGGGCGCGCCGGTGGGGCAGGCGAGCTGGCGGGCGGTGATGGCCCCGTGGCTGCGCTCGGCCGGGCTGGTGGCCGGCTCGACGCTGGCCTTCGCGGCCCTCCGATGGGCGCTGAGCCGCTGCCCGCTGCCCGCCCACGTCCGCCGCGACGCCACGCGCACCTGGCGCTGGAGGAACCTGCTCGTCTCCTTCGCCCACTCCGTGGTGGCCGGGCTCTGGGCCGTCGTCGGGTGAGCGGGGCCCCGAGGGCGCCTCTGGGCATGGGCAGAGCGCCGGGCAAGCGGCTGCCCAGCTCACGCCGCGCCCCAGGCCCGCCAGCCGCGGCTGCCCCCGCCCACCCGGCTGGGCACGCGGCGGAGCAACGACCGCCCAGGCTTCGAAGCAGGACCCCCGTCGCCCCTTCACCCGGGGGGTGGGGGGCTAGCATCGGCTCGTGGGACGGTTGGCCAGGACCCCCAAACGACTTTAATTTGGGGTGGGGGGCGATCTTAGCTCTTCTTCCCAGCTGGGCTCACTTTCTAGAGAGGCCTCTTTGTGGGAGGAGGGGGTGGGAATGAGAAACTCTGCCAACCTGTTGCGAGGTTTAAGGTGTGTTGGGAAACCTGGCTAAGAGGGTGGCCTTTTTTTACTTTCTTCCCCCCCTTCCCCACCCCAGGGGAGGGGTCTTCTCCTCTTTTCTGCTGACACTGTGATACTCCCCCCCCCAGGTTGTGGCAGCTGCCGGGGGCCTTCGATGACCTGGTGGAGACAACCTCCCCTTCGGTTCACCTGTTGCTGTGCTTTTCCACAGGTAAGAAGCATCTTCAATGGGGGGGGAGAGGGGGTGTCCTTTGCCACCTGTCTCCAAGGGGGCTGGGGGTTCCTGGAAACTTTGTTTGGAGATTGGACTGCCATTTGTCAGAAATGGTGTAGGGTCTCCCGCTTGAGCAGGCGGGGTTGGACTAGATGACCTATAAGGTCCCTTCCAACTCTGATTATCTGTCATCTGTTTATGGAATGTATCGGCTGCCAAGGGAGCATGCATAAGCGCACCAGCGTGCCCACCGTCCCTCTCCTACTGTCCCCATTTATTCGCACTCACTTATGTGTGTACTTATACCTGTTTATACTTATAGGTTTATATGTTATGTTCACACTTATACTTGTTTTCTCACACATGCTTGACAAACTAAACTAAATAAACTAAATAAAGGTACTTGTTGCCTTTCACAGCTTTTAGTCCAGAGGTCTCCAAACTTGGCCACTTTAAGACTGGTGGACTTCAACTCCCAGAATTCTCCAGCCAGCAGAGCATAGGGACCTTTGAGGTCAACTAGTCCAACCCCCTGCTCAAGCAGAAAATCCTGTGCCAGGAGGGTCCAACTTTGGAACTTTAAGACTGGTGGACTGGTTAAAAGAGATGTGTAAAATTAAAATGGAGCTCAGACCCCAAATTTTCTTATGAGGAGGAATCAGTGTGGGGAAATACAATAAAGAGGTAATATATTTAATAATCCATGTCACCACTGCCGCGAGACTAGCTTTTGCCCAGAGATGGAAAAGAAATGATGTGCCAGAAGAGATGGAAATAATTAGAAAAATTTGGTCGTGTGCTGAAATGGATAGAATAACTTAAGAATTAAAAGATAAGACTGAATCTGATTATTATAGAATTTGGGAGAAGTTTTACCACTGGCTTAAAAAAAAGAATGGAGTAACTAGCTAAGATGATTAATATATATGTACATATGTAAATTTGTATTTTTCGCTAAGTATGCATCACGTTCATTGTTTTTAATGTCTTTTTTTTCTGTTTGTTGTTCATTAATAAAACTTTATAAAAAGAAAGACTGGTGGACTCCAACTCCCAGAATTCTCCAGCCAGCTGGAGAAGTGGCCAAGTTTGGGGACCCCTCTTAAGCCCACCAACCCACTGAAGCCCACCAACTCGTCCTGGCACCGCTAGGAAAACCTGCTTTTCGGCAAAGCTTTGCCAGGAGGGGTCTTTGGGGCCTTGGAGAACCCAAAGCGGGCTGGGGGGGGCAAAAGTCCCCCACGCTATACAGCCTTCTAGCGTGACCTTGAAAGGGCAGCGGAGGGGGGAGTCTGGGTGGGTTTGCTGGGAAAGTCCCACATACGATCTCCTGCTCTGGGCACAAAATGTTGTTTTAGCTCCGGGCACAAAATGTTGTTTTAGCTTTGCCGAGTTGCTGTGGAGCAGAACACAATGGGGGCATTAAAAGCTTTTGTGCCAGTTGTGTTGTTCCTCCCACTCCCCTCCAGAGAGCTGCCCTATTCCTTCCTCTGCAAACCCCCCAGCTTCGCTCTTTACAATGGCGATGCGAATTCCTGGGTATTTGGGGGCCCTCCACATTTGGGGGTTGGGCTACTGGGGCCCTTTTAGCACAGCTGGGAGATCAGGCTGGACTGAATTCTGTGCCGGAAGATGGAGAGGGAGGGGGGAAGCGGGCTTCCTCGTCCTCCCCCCCAGGTGCAGCCGGGTGAAAGGGCGGGGGGGTGAGACACGGAGGGTATAGGGCTTGGAGAAGTGGCTGGAGACCCCCAGCTATGAAGTAGGTGCAGGGACCCCCAGCTTGGCAACTTTAAGACTTGTGGACTTCAACTCCCAGAATTCACCAGCCAATTATGCTGAATTCTATGAAATGTTATGAAAGCTATGAATTCTGGGAGTTGAACTCCATAAGTCTTAAAAGTTGAGTATGGGATTCCGGGAGCTGAAGTCCAGAAGTCTTAAAAGTTGGCGGGTGGATTCTGGGAGCTGAAGTCCACCAGTCTTAAAGCTGGCTGGAGCATTCTGGGAGTTGAAGTCCACCAGTCTTAAAGCTGGCTGGTGGATTCTGGGAGTTGAAGTCCACCAGTCTTAAAGCTGGCTGGTGGATTCTGGGAGTTGAAGTCCACCAGTCTTAAAAGTTGGCTGGTGGATTCTGGGAGTTGAAGTCCACCAGTCTTAAAGCTGGCTGGTGGATTCTGGGAGTTGAAGTCCACCAGTCTTAAAAGTTGGCTGGGGCATTCTGTGAGTCCACCAGTCTTAAAGCTGGCTGGGGCATTCTGTGAGTTGAAGTCCACCAGTCTTAAAGCTGGCTGGTGGATTCTGGGAGTTGAAGTCCACCAGTCTTAAAGCTGACTGGGGCATTCTGGGAGTTGAAGTCCACCAGTCCTAAAGCTGGCTGGTGGATTCTGGGAGTTGAAGTCCACCAGTCTTAAAGCTGGCTGGTAGATTCTGGGAGTTGAAGTCCACCAGTCTTAAAGCTGGCTGGGGCATTCTGGGAGTTGAAGTCCACCAGTCTTAAAGCTGGCTGGTAGATTCTGGGAGTTGAAGTCCACCAGTCTTAAAGCTGACTGGGGCATTCTGGGAGTTGACGTCCACCAGTCTTAAAGCTGGCTGGTGGATTCTGGGTATTGAAGTCCAGAAGTCTTAAAATTTGGCTGGTGGATTCTGGGAGCTGAAGTCCCCAAGTCTTAAAAGTCACCTGGGCAATTCTGGGAGTTGAAGTCCACCAGTCTCAAAGTTGGGGGACCCTGAAGTAGGAGACCCGAGTTCGAGTCCTGCCACAGGGAGAAAGCCAAGTGGTGATTTAGGGGCCCCAGCCTCTCGCGTAACCCAGGAAGAAAGGAAGAGTGAATCATTACTGAAAAACGCAGTCAAGAAGAAACTTCATGGACTTATTCCTGAGGCGCTGGCCCCGAGTTCGGATTGCGACAGAGGGAAAGAGAGAGAGAATGCCTGAAGGGGAAGGCAAGGAAACAGGTTCTTGGTTTAATGACGCTTCGCTTCACTCCTGAGTGACAGGCAACTTGGGGGTAGATGGCTGGGCCCCAGCTGGCTCTACTGCTTCTTTTTTTTTTAATTTTAAATTTTGTTCAACAAAAAATTTAAAACACATAGAGACAAAACAACACAAATATATATGTACATATATACATTTTACAACCTATTTGAGCAATGGTTAAGATCTTCCTCCGATAGTTTAACGTGATCTAATCTACCTTGTCAAAGTAACTTCTTCGTTCTTTTAACAGTTTAATTTCTCTATATCATTACTATCAGTTACACGTCTAACTCTTCCTTATCTCATCAGAATATCATAGATTACATTTCCTTTATCCACTTGTACCATATGTTCCATATTTCGTAGTATTCACTGTCTTGTTTGTTTTTTAGTATCTGAGTTAAACTGTCCATTTCGGCGCATTCATGAATCTTTTTGATTACAGTGTCATCTGAGGGGGGAGACGTCAGTTTCCAGTTCTGTGCATAGGCTGTCCTAGCCGCGGTTATAATGTGAAGAATTAAATAGTAGTATTTTTTCCCATTTTTAAATTGATCATACCTAGGAGAAATATTTCAGGATCTAGTTCTAAGTTTTGCTTTCTCATATTTAGTATCCAGTTTTTTATTTTCCTCCAATATTTCTTAGCAAATGGACATGTCCACCACATGTGAAAGTATGTTCCTTGTGGATGATTACACTTCCAACAGTTGGGTGATAAATTAGTATACAACTTTGCCAATCTGACCGGGGTTAAGTGCCAACGATGGGTCATTTTATATAAGTTTTCTTTGTAGGCTACAGACAAGGTCAATTTGTAATTTGTTTGCCAAGTATGTTCCCATTTGTCTGTTTCAATAGTATGGGCCACATTTTTGGCCCATTTTATCATGGTATCTGCAACTGTTTCTTCTTTTAATTTATGGTCCAGGAAATATCTATATGTTTTGCTGATTACTTTCTTTTCTTCTCCCAATCATATTTTATCAAATTCTTGTATAATCGTGTTAAAGCCAAATTGTTGTCTGTCTTTTTTATAATGTGTTTGAATTTGTAAAAAGGGCCACCAAGATATCTCTTTCCCTTGTGTTTTTATTTGGTTTCTATTCTTGAGCTCTCCCGATTCATATAATAGATCTTTATATCTAAGTATATTATCGTAATTCATTTGGGTGAGTTACTGCTTCCAAGGTGGATATCCAGAGTGGGACCTTTAGATAGTGATTCCTTTTAATTTTTCCCCAAACAATAGATAATACATTCCTCACATGGTGCCTTCTGAAATATGAGTGGTGCTTGTGTTTTTCGTCCCACATAAACGCATGCCAGCCAAGTTGGAGCTCAAAACCCTCTAATATTAATACTCTCCTTTTTTCTAATTTAGCCCAATTCCCTAAGCCAATTCACTACTGCCGCCTCGTAGTAAAGTTCGAAATCTGGAAGGCCAAACCCTCCTTTCTTCCTGGCATCCTGCAATAATTTGAATTTAATTCTAGCTTTTTTCTTTTGCCATATAAATTTAGAAATATGTTTATTTAAATCTACAAAAAAATTTCTTCTCCAACCTGACTGGCACAGTTTGAAATAGGAACAGCAATTTCGGTAAAATGTTCATTTTTATTGGCTCTACGGCTTCTGTACCAGAAGCTGCCCTGCAATTTGTTAAAAAGCTATTTATGTATTAAACCCAATTCATAGGCAGGTGGTCCTCAGCTTACAACCACAACTGAGCTCGGAATTTCCATTCTCAAGCAAGACAGTTAAATGAGTCTTGCCACACTGTACAACCCTTCTTGCCACCGACGTTAAGTGAATCACTGCAGTTAAGTCCTCAACTTACAGCTGTCCGTTTAATAACTGTTTGAAAGTGCAGGGGCACCGGGGAGAAAAAAGCCACTCAGGAGTATTTTTCACGCTTAGTGACCATCACAGCGTCCCCGTGGTCACGTGATGCTTGGCAACTGACTCATATTTATGACGGTCCCTGGGGGGGGTGTCATGTGATCTGCTTCAGCGACCTCCTGACAAAGCCAGATTCACTTAACAACGGGGACAGGAAAGGTGGTAAAAACAGGGAGAAAATCGCTTCAAGCCACTCCCTTGCCCGTCAACTGAGACTTTAGGCATGGATGTGGTCGCAAGATGAGGACCACCCATAGCCTGCTCCCCCACTAAGCCAGACTTAGATTAGCTCAAACCCAAACTGACCAAAGACTTCTTGGAAAAAGTATATGTAACTTTAAAAATAATAATAATAATAATGAATGGATGATGGAACCTCCATGTTCAGGAGCAATCTACCAGCCTCTACCCAATTTTGCTGCCTTTGAAGGGGGGGTGCTCCAGCGGCCTCTGTCCTGTTCCAGCAAGAGAGGGAGGGTGTTCCCCCCCTCCAGATCCAAATATAAACACAGGGCTAACCCCTCTGCTTCCTCCTAGGGTATTTTATCCATGACTCTCTGGACATCATCATCTGCCGCCAGTCAAGGGCCTCCTGGGAGTACCTGGTCCACCACGCCGTGGCAAGTAGTGGGGGGGAGGGCCGGCTGTGGGGCAGGAGGCAGGAGGAGGGGCTGGCCGGCTTGCATGCCAGGGAGTCCCTGACTTGCAACCATCATTGAGGCGCAATGTAAGGTGTAACGGTCGCTAAGCAGGTCACTGCATGACCGTGACCCTTTTTTGGGGGGGGGGGTGTGTCAAGTCTCCAACAATCCAGCCCCATTCGAATCATGAGCCTCTAGTCGCATCTCTCAGAATTTAAAGAAGATTTATTAGGAGTGAAACATGTCGGCGTTAACCTGGATGCAGCCGACTCTGAGACTCATCATTCATCTCCCCCTTGACCCTGGTCTTCCCGCACCCCCTGGATGTATAGGCTCCAATGGGACACATCCGTAGCCCAGAATCATCAATCATGCTCTCCAGTAATAAACTTGTGTGCCAACAGCTTCGGCTGCCTAGCAATTATCTGAAGCATTTAAGGAATGCACTGCTTTCCCCAATTCTCTTTCTGCTGGCAACTCTGAAAGACCAGAGAAATATTTTTGAGTTGACAGGGGCCTTGTTACACGAAGCCTTCTTCCTAATGGGGCATTTTTTATTTTATTTTTTATTTCGCAAGAAACCGGAAATAAAGACCACCGGGCAATGGCACAAATGTCGTAAATCAGGGTCATGTGACTGTACCCTGCCTGGCCGTAAGCGCAGGTTGGCTGCAGGGGGGCCAGAATGCAGTCACATGACCTGGGGGGGGGTATCGGGGTCAGTCGTCAGAACTTCAGATCTGAGTCGTGAGTCCCTTTTTTCGATGTCCATCATAACTTCAGATGGCTGCTGAGTGAACCGTCGTAAGTCGAGGACCACCTGTGGGCTGAATGTAGATAAACAGCAAAATCTTTAATTGGCTTTAAAAAAATTGTGTGGCTACTTTTTACTTCAATTTTATTTTATTTTTTACTTTACTTTTGACTTTTATTTTTCACTTTATTTTTGATTTTACATTTCTTTTTATTGTATTCTTTACTGTACTTCATTTTTTAATGGTACACTTTTTTTTGACCTTTTACAGTACACTTTAAAAATTTTACCATGCACTTTATTTTAGTTTTCTTCGCCCTTTACTGTACATCTTACTTTACTTTCTACCATATACTTTAGTTAGTTAGTTTATTTTATTGGTTAACCTTTGGGCCATATCAAAGCGTAGAGTTCCAGGCACAAACTATTATTAAAATCTGATTTAAAAAAAAACAGCTTAAAATGGAATTGGAATAAATACGATTTCAAATGGAATTGGAATAAAATAACAATAATTTAATATATAGATAAATAAAATATGACAAAATTATAGCTGGGTGTCACCCCTACAATCTACCCCAATCAGTCCCACATATGATCTCAAGTGAACTTATACTTCGCTTATTTTACATTAATCCCACCTTCATTATTTTTATATAAAGAACCAAAAACTCAAGGCGATGCACCTTCCTAATCCTTCCTACTATATTTCCTTTGAGTTTTGTCATCATCCCTGGCCTTTGATTTCTCTGCCTGCTGCTCCTTGCTCCTTCCCTGTCCTCAGGGCAGCGTTGCTTAACCCCACCTGATGCCAGGTGGGGATTCAGGTTAGGCAAACCTTCATCAGGGCCGGCTCTGCTCCTTACCTTGCTGGGGTTGGAGAGCAAGGGTGATTTAGAAGGGAAGACCTGAATGTCCATTCCTCCCTGCTTGCAATGTCTTTTCCTCCTCCTAATCAGACGGACCAAGGAGAGAAACTTCCTGACAGGGAGGACAATTAACCGGTGGAACTGCTGGCCACCAGAAGTCGTGGGTGCTTCATCACTGGGGGCTTTTTAAGAAGAGACTGGACAGTCAGCTGTCTGATATTGGGATAGAGTTTTCTGCTTGAGCAGGGGGCTGGACTAGAAGACCCCCAAGGTCCCTTCCAGCTAATTCTATTCTATTCTATTCCGTTCCATTCCATTTAAATTCTATTCTATTCTATTTTCCTTTCTTCCTTCTCTCCTCTTCTCCTTTCTTCTGTTCTGTCTGTCTATTCATTCTATTTATTCTATTTTCCTTCCTTCCTTCTTCTATTTTATTCTGTTTTCATTCCATTCTATTCCTATTCCTATCTGATTCTATTCTATTTATTCTATTTTCCTTCCTTCTTCTATTTTATTCTGTTCTCTATTCCATTCTATTCCTATTCTCTATTCGATTCTATTCTATTTATTCTATTTTCCTTCCTTCCTTCTTCTATTTTATTCTGTTCTCTATTCCATTCTATTCCTATTCTCTATTCGATTCTATTCTATTTATTCTATTTTCTCCTTTCCTTCCTTCTTCTATTTTATTCTGTTCTCTATTCCATTCTATTCCTATTCTCTATTCGATTCTATTCTATTTATTCTATTCTCCTTCCTTCCTTCTTCCTTCTATTCTATTTTATTCTATTCTCAATTCCATTCTATTCCTATTCTCTAGTCTATTCTTGTTATGGGATCCATCTGATTTGACTTGATTTGATTCTCATCCTTCCTTCCTTGGTTACTGTTATCAGAAACTCCAAGTGGCAAACCTATCTAAACCTCTTTCCTCTACTTTCCCACAACGACAACCCTGGGAGGTGGGATGGGCTGAGAGGGAATCATGGAAGTCACCCAGCTGGCTTTCATGCCTAAGGCAGGACTAGAACTCACCATCTCCCAGTGATTGTCCAAAAGTCCCCCAACTGGCCTTGATGCCCAAGGAGGAGCTAGGATTCACTGGTGACTGGCCCAAAGTCACCCAGCCGGCCTTTGTGCCTAAGGCAGGACTAGAACTCGCCACCCCCTGCTCTCTAGCCTGGGGCCTCCAGCACGAGGCCTACTCTCTTCCTGCTTCGGCCTGCCAAAGGAGCCACGTGAGAGAACCAAGCCCAAAGGGCCTGAAGTGGTTTCCCCTGCCTGGGGACACTAGAGAGGCCTCGGAGGGCCTGAAGGACCTTGAAGTAGGCCAGCCAGGGAACAGACCGTGCCCTCCGCAGCTCCAGAGGGAGGCAGGAAGGGCAGGGAAGCAGATTTGGGAGGAGGGAAAAACCCAAGAGAGAGATCAGAATAGCAGAGTGGGAAGAGCCCTTGGAGGTCTTCTAGTCCAGCCCCTCTGCTCAAGCAGTAAACCCTATGTACCACTTCAGACAAGTGGCTCTCCAGCCTCTCCTTAAACGCCTCCAGTGATGGAGCACCCACAATTTCTGGTGTCAAGCAGTTCCACTGGTTAATTGGAGGAGGAGGAGGACTGTGGGCTCCTTTATGCTCTCTGAGCTGGGTGGTTTCCTTGCAGACGTTTCATGACCCAACTAGGGAACATCATCAGGGCCAGAAAGGAGTGGGGTTTGTGGAGAGGAGGAGGAACAGAATAACAAAACAACAGAGTAGGAAGGGACTTTGAAGATCTTCTGGTCCACCCCCCTAATCAAGCAGAAGACCCTATATACCAGGGGTCTCCAACCTTGGCACTTTAAGCCTGGAGGACTTCAACTCCCAGAATTCCCCAGCCAGCATGCTGAGTTGAAGTCCATTCATCTTAAATCAGGGTCTCCCAAGCTTTGCTGGCTGGGAAATTCTGGGAGTTGAAGTCCTCCAGGCGTAAAGTTGACAAGGTTGGAGACCCCTGGTATATACCACCGCAGACAAATGGCTGCCCATTCTCTTCTTAAAACACCTCCAGTTTTGGAACTCCCACAACTTCTGGTGGCAGGCTGTTCCACTGGTTAATTATTGTTCTGTTGGAAACTATCTCCTTGGTGCTAAGTTGTTTCTCTCCTTGGTTAGTTTCCATCCCTTGCTTTGGAGAATAGGTGGACCCCCCACTTCAAAACAAAAAAGGGGAGGGGTCGCTTCTCTTTCCTGGAAGCTTGACCCAGTGGTGGGGTTCAAATTTTTTTACTACCAACGGTTCTGTGGGCGTGACTTGGTGGGCAGGGGAAGGATATACTGCCAAATCCCCTTCCTCCCCCCACTGACTGCTTTCCAGCTCCGTTCTCCTAGGCAGGGCAACCAAAGGAGACCCAGCTGATCAGCTGTGGGCGTGGTGTTCAGTGGGCGTGGTGTTCAGTGGGCGTGGCTTGGTGGGCGTGTCAGGGGAAGGATATACTGCCAAATCCCCCTTCCCTCCCCCCCCCCACTGACCTGCTTTCCAGCTCCGTTCTCCTGGGCAGGGCAGCTCAATGGGAGGCGGAGAAGAGATGGGGTTGGTGGGGCCAGTCAGAGGTGAAGGCATTGGCTGGTTCTCCCAACTACTCAACATTTCCACTACTGGTTCTTGAGAACCGGTCCGAACCGGCTGAGTCCGACCTCTGGCTTGAGCCCAGGCTGGTGAGGGGTGAGGGGACTAACCAGTCCCGGGCTTATCAGAGGTCAGCCTTGACTGGTTTAGAGGCGGCCGCAGGGTTCCGATCCCTGGGCTCTTCTGACCCCTCCCTTTGGTCCCCTTGCAGGCCGCTCGGTTTACTGTCCGGCGTCTTCCTGAACCGCTTCGTGGCGGCCGGACTGCTCTCCATGTTCGTGGAGGTGAGCAACATTTTCCTGACCCTGCGCATGATGATGCGGCTGGGCAAGCTGCCCCTCGCCACCTTCTACGAGGTCAACAAGTACCTCAACCTGGCCGCCTACTTCCTCTTCCGCCTGGCCCCGCAGGCCTACCTGACCTGGTTCTTCGTGCGCCACGTGGAGATGCGCGGCCAGGGCGCCTTCCTGATGGTCAACCTGGTCCTGCTGGACGCCATGATCCTGATGTACTTCTCGCGCCTGCTGCGCTCCGACTTCTGTCCGGGCGGCCACCGGCCGGGCTCGGACGACGAGAAGAAGTACCTGATCGACTGAAGGCCCAAGTGGGCCGCCTCTCCCCCCGCAGTGGAGGGGAGGACGGGAGCTGAGGTCCTGGTCCGGCTGCTGTCGCGGCGTCATGTGCCTTAAACTGCTGAGGACTAGCAACTTTTGTCGGGCGGCCGGAGGAACTGGACCCACGGCTGGGCCCGGTTCCAAAGGAAGGGTCAAGGAGCCCATCCTGGCCCAAGCCAGGCAGGAGATGACCGCAAAGAAACAGGGAGGAAGAGGAAGGTGTTGGAGTCTGGGGGCTGGATCTGGGAGGTTTTTGGGGGGCAGGAAAGGATTATTTCATGCATTAAATCTATTTGTAATCCGATCCCACTTAGTTGAGGTGCTTTTGGAGGGGGGAGAGAGGATCTGGCTGGGGATGTGCAGCAAGAGGAGATTCTTTCGGTGGGGTGGGGGAATACTGGGTGGGATTCTACGGTTCGAACGGTTTGGGTGAACTGGATGTTACAGCTGGTTCAGCAAACCAGTATTTCAACCGACTGACTGGCCCCACCCGCCCCTCCCAAGAGTCTCCACGCCCATTTTTGGTGGAGGCACGCGGCAGGTTCGTGGGGGGCTCTGGGGGTAAAAAATGGCCCTTCTGGAAGCCTCCAGAGCCTGGGTGTTCTGACCCAAGCCTTGTTTAAATCAAGCAAACGGATTGTTCATAAAAACACACCTCTTTTTCTGCGGCACTGTGAATTCTGTGCATTCACAGCCAAGAGTCATTCAAAACTAATTGTCCCAGATAAGAGCCAGGCCTTTCAAGATTGCGAAAGGCTGCCAAGACCAGAAGACTAATTGCAGGTAAATATCCCAAAGCCAGAAGTTTCCAAAGACAGACCGGAGGATGAGAACTCTTGAGCATGAAGAACTTCTTTACTTCCTGCAAAGAAGCCAACCCCGAAGGCTGGCTTTTATCCTTTAAGGGAGGGGCCATACCTTGCAGCCTTATTCCTGAGTCGCCCGTGCTGCTGCAGCTGCTCTTTCCTTCGAGCAGCCCTGAGCACACATGCACTGGGCACAGGCTCCTCGGGGCCTCTTCCTCACTGCTGCCAGCCTCCACAATCTTCAGGCAGCACCCCACTCCCTGATGGTCCTGGCCCCATCCCTTCCTCACATGCAGGCCCCTCATGTGAGTCCTCACTCTCTCCGAGACCTCAGCCGTCCACCTGCTGCCAGTGAACCACACACAGGCTGTTTCACCCTCCCAGAGGCCCCGGGGAGCCCTCTGAACACTTGGAAGGGTGAAAACAGCCGCCCCTGGGCTCTGGAGGCCCACCGAAAGCCAGGAACAGGAGGTTCCGGTAGGGCCCACCCTCCTTGCAGCCAGACAGCAAACTGGTTGCTGGGATTTTTGGAATTCCCCTGGGAATATAGGAAGCCAGGAAGGCAGATCCTGGTTTGTTTGGTTGTATCACACTTCTGTTACTTTCACAAACATCTCAAGGCAGCGGTGAATGTACGTAACCCTCCTAGTTCCCCCACAACAACAACCCTGCAAGGTGGGTTGGGGGTGAGGGAGGGGGGGCCTGACTCGAAATCACAGAGATGGTATTTCGTGCCTAAGGCGGGACTAGAACTCCCCGTCTCCACTCCATTGGTCTTCATATCTAAGGTGGGACTAGAACTCACGGTCTCCCTGTGATTGGCTCAAAGCCAGCTGTCATGAAGTTGAGCCAAAGTCTGCATTGCCAAACAAGCCAGTTGTTCAGTGAGTCCCCCCACATTTTCAAACCTTTCGTGCCACTGTTGTTAAGTGAATCGCTGCAGTTTCGGTCATAAATACAAGTCCGTTGCCAAGCGTGTGAACCTTGATCACGTGGCCACAGAGGTACTGCAACGGGCGTAAGTGTGAGAAACGGCCATAATTTAAGGGATTTGTGGCCCATCAATCCCATTTTCCGGGCCGTTCTAATTTCCAACAGTAACCAAATAGGCTGTAAGTCAAGGACTATTATCTGTGCTGTGGACTCCTCAAGAGCAGAGGTCTCCAAATTTGGCAAACTTTTAAGACTTGCAGACTTCAACTCCCAGAATCGCAAACTTGGTCCCTTTAACACTTGTGGACTTCAACTCCCAGAATCCCAAACTTGGCCCCTTTTAAGACTTGTGGACTTCAACTCCCAGAATCCCAAACTTGGCCCCTTTAAGACTTGTGGACTTCAACTCCCAGAATCCCAAACTTGGCCCCTTTAAGACTTGTGGACTTCAACTCCCAGAATCCCAAACTTGGCCCCTTTAAGACTTGTGGACTTCAACTCCCAGAATCCCAAACTTGGCCCCTTTAAGACTTGTAGACTTCAACTCCCAGAATTCTCCAGCCAGTGCTGGCTGGAGAATTCTGGGAGTTGAAGGTCTTAAAGGCCAAGTTTGGACACCTCTGCTCAAGAGTAAGTCAGGAATCAGTCATGCAAATTCCCCCCCACAAGCAGGAAGTTGCTTACAGGGTGTTCTCTGTGTGTGAGTGTGTGTTGTGTGTGCGTTGAAAATTCAACTAACTGCCTTTTGCCATCCAGGAAGTAGATGGCAGATAAAACACCGAAACTCTTCAGTCACAGTATCGATGACTAAGATTAACTCAGTATGCCAACGAGGCAATAACATTAGTCACGATGACCTTGGGGCTTCCTTGTCTGCTGGAGGCATCGGATTGAACCCTTGCCCAAGAGGTGGGTGGATGGGCAGGGTGGGAGGGGCTTGTGCCCCCTTCCGAGGCCCACCCAGCAAGCTTGTCTCTCTATGGCAGAGGATGGGCCCTGAAAGGAAATGGGTGAGATTTTATTAAAAAATTGTTACAGGGTAATAATACAAATGCAAGCAAACATTAACCGAGGTAAAGAGAGAAGGAAAAGGAGGAAGGAAGAAAAGAAAGGTAGAGAGAAAGGAATGAGAAAAAGAAAGGGAGGGAGGAAAGAAAGAAAAGTAAGAAAGGGAAGGGGAAGGAAAGAAAAAGAGAAGGAAGGAAGGAAGGAGAAGTGGAGGGAAGGAATGAAATAAACGAAGGATGGAAGGAAGGAAAGAAAGGACGGAAAGAGGGGAATTGCATGAAACAAATCAATATTGGTAAGGAAAAACCCACAGCCCGCTGTGCATTTGAACCCCGCCCCCCGGCTGCTTGTGCGCCAGATCCAGGTTGAAAGCGGGGCCCGCCGGCTGCTTTCGCCCCAGGGTTCCCAGCCGCAGATGTGGGGCGGCAGCTCTTTTCCCAGCGCCACGACAGCCCTGCAGAGGAGAACCGGCGAAGGGCGCCCTTTGCCAACTTGGGCCGGGGAGGGTCTCCCAAACAGGAGCAAGGAACCCAGACAGAGACCGAGGGCCGAGCTCGGCTGGGGGGGCAGGGTGGGGATGCTGGGGGGCAACCTCGCCCGTCCTCCAGGGGGCCCAAGAGGGATTTCAGCTGCGCAGCCGGGTTGCCGCCGCGTTTCCCCGGCCGGGCCCCCTTTTGCGCCTCCAAACCCAGCAGCGTTGGAGGGTCCCTTGGGTTCGAGAAGAGCGCGGGGGGGGGGGATGGAAGGGGGTCTCCCCAGAAGGCAGGCAGGCGCTGGGGCTCTCTCGGATCGGGAGAAAGCGAAGGGGCGCCGCCGCGGGTATCGTGGCCGGCCCGGTCTCCTTCACCCTCCACCCACTTGCGGTGCCTTCGCCTGCTTCGCGGGCTCACTCGCCCGACCGGTTCAGCCGGTCCTCCCAACACGTCCTCCCTCCTCCTCTGCCCGCCCACCCCGGCCCAGGTGGGCTCCCCACTGTGTGGACTGGCTGCAAATGCAGAACTGGGAAAGCCGCAAAGAGGACAATTGCACCCCAAAACACACACACAAAACACCCATGGAAAAGATGGGGCTTGTAAGGAAGGAACCAGAAAAGAAAGAAAGAGAGAGGGAGGGAGGGAGGGAGGGAGGAAGGAAGGAAGGAAGGAAGGAAGGAAGGAAGGAAGGAAGGAAGGAAGGAAGGAAGGAAGGAAGGAAGGAAGAAGAAAAGAAAAAAGGAAAAGTTGCTTTGAAGGAAGGAGAAAGAAAGAAAAAAGAAAGAAAAGTTGATTTTGAAGAAAGGAGAAAGGAAGAGAGAAAAGAAAGAAAGGTGATCTTGGAAGGAGAAAGAAAGAAAGAAGGGACGAGGGGGGAGAGAAGGTTGGAAGAAAGAAAAACAAAGAAAGAAAAAAGTTGATTTTGAAAGGTGAGAAAGAAAGGAAGAAAGAAAGAGAAAGAAAGACCCCCCTCCCTCCTGCTGGAGCCCACAGTCTGCTGCTGGGGGGGGGGCTGGAATTGGCTGCCAGCCCTCAGCCTCTTTGCCAACGGCCAAGACCCCCCTCCCCCCCGCCAGAACCTGAAGGGGAGAGAGCCGGAGCCCCTCCCTGCTGTGGGGCCAGCCCAGCTCCTGCCTGTGAGTGCGGCTGGCGCCACCAGAGCGGCTCCTTTTGCCCGCCGGGCTCTCCCCCCTCCACCCCAATCAGGTCTGCCAGGGCCTGGCCGCCTCCAGGGCTGGGTGCCCAGCTCCAGTGCGGGGGGGGGGCGTCCCTTGGAGATGCCTTGCCCTCGCCTGATGCCAAGCTGGGCAGGGGGCCCTGCAGAGGGGCTGTCCCTGGGCCCCCTCCCTCCCTTGGTGCCAGGTGGGTGAAGAACCGGCAGGCAAAGGGAGGGGAAGGGAAGGAGGCCCTGGGGGCTAAAATCGTTGGGCATTTTTAAAAGATGCCGGGGGCAAAGGGAGGGCACCCGTGGGGGGAGGGTCTCTTCGGGGGCAGGGAAAGTGCCCCCAGTTGCACCCACCGGAGGGAGGGGCGGAGGGCAGGAGCCTCAAAGTGGGGGGAGAGGGAGCTGCAGTTGAAGAGACCCCCCTGGCACCTAAATCAGGGAGGGCTCCTCCCGGCTGCCATCTGGGCTCTTCCTGAAGGCGCCCCTGACAGCAACCCAAGTGGGTAGTTGTGCTCTTGAAGTAGCATTTTGCTTCCTTCCTTCCTTCCTTCCTTTTCTTTCTTTCTTTCTTCTCCTTCCTTCTTCTTTCTTTCTATTCCTTCCTTCCTTCCTGTCCTTTCTTTACCTTCCTTCTTTTTTTCCTTTTCTCTTTCCTTTGTTTTTTTCCTTTTCTTTCCTTTCCTTCCTTCCTTCCATTCCTTCCTTCCCCTTTCCTTTCCTTTCCTTCCTTTCCCTTTCTCTGTGTTGCTTGGCATTTTACCTTGTTAAGAAAACTGTAATAAAAACTATACCCCAGCTGCTGCCGTCCTTTAATTACTAAATTAGGGATGGGAATTGCTTTGATTTGTTTTACGGCTATTTATTCGCCACCCAAAGTCATTTGTTGAGACGGGCAGACATGCTGAATAAACATCGACTGCAACGAACAGTGCAGTTATTCAGAGAGTTAGTCAATGCAATAATTGACTCAATAAATGTGGCACCACGTCCACCAGTCCTGACAGGTTTCTCGGAGAGGAGGAGGCAGGGCGTTCTGCGAGGGAAGGCAGCCCAGAGGGAAAACAACGGGGCTTGGCGTGCGGAGACAAAATCCTGCTTTCTTTCAAACAGGTTCGAGCAGCTGGTTGGGGGAGGAAAAGGGGTGGGGTGGGTTGCTGGCCCTTTGCTGCCCCCCAGGCTGATTCAATCTCTTTGCAAGAAAAATATTCAGGTGAGCAGACGCGGTTCGTCTTTTGAAAAACTGCTTGGCGCGGTTTTATGCTGCCCCCACGCCTGGCACGCCTCACTGCTCAGCTGGGGAAATAACTGATGGTGAAGCACGGAACAGTCTCGGTTTCTGTCCTGAGAGGATAGAAAAAAGATGTCTAGATTTTCCATCTCTCTGACGCTACTCAGAATTATAGAGTAACAAGAGTTAGAAGGAACCTTGAAGGTCTTCTAGTCCAACCCTGTTGAACAGAAAGCCGTATGCCAGGGATGTCCAACTTTGGAACTTTAAGACTTGTGGACTTTAACTCCCAGAATTCCCCAGCCAGCAGAGCTGGCTGAATCCTGTTAAAGTCCACAAGTCTTAAAATTCCAACGATGGCATCCTTACCCTATGCCATTCCCAACAAATGGCTGTCCAGTCAAAACCTCCATTGATGGAGCCCCATCAATTCTGTTCCACTGGTTGATTGTCCTTATAACCTCCTGGTAAACTGTCTTATCTTCTTGAAAACCTCCCGTGATGGAGCACCCACGAGTTCTGGTGGCCAGCTGTTCCACTGGTTAATTGTCCTCACCCCTCCCCTTCTTTATGGCAGCCCCTCAAATATTGGAAGATTCTATGAACAGATAATCAGAGTTGGAAGGGACCTTGTAGGTCATCTAGTCCAACCCCCCCCCCCAAGCAGGAGGCCCTACACCATTTCTGACAGATGGGAGTCCAGCCTCTTCTTGAAAGTCTCAAGTGATGAAGCTCCCACCGCTTCCGAGGGCAACTTCTGTTCCATGGGTTGATTGTTCTGCCAGAAAGTTTCCAGGTTGAATCTCTCCTTGGTCAGTTTCCATCCATTATTCCTTGTCTGGCCTTCGGGTGCCTTGGAGAATAGCTTGACCCCCTTCCTCCTCTCTGTGGCAGCCCCTCAAATACTGGAAGATGCTCTCCTGTCTCCCCTGGTCCTTCTCTTCCCTAGACTAGCCAGGCCCAGTTCCTGCAACTGTTCTTGTGTTTTAGCCTCCAGTCCCCTAAATAGATAGATAAATGACGATATACAGATGGTAGGTAGGTAGGTAGGTAGGTAGGTAGGTAGGTAGATAGATAGATAGATAGATAGATAGATAGATAGACAGACAGATAGACAGATAGATGGAGGATAGAGGATAGATGATAGATAGATAGATAGATAGATAGATAGATAGATAGATAGATAGATAGATAGATAGATATACAGATGGTAGATAGATAGATGATAGATGATAGATAGATGATAGATAGAAGATAGATGATAGATGATGATAGATAAGATGAATGAGGATAGAAGATAGATGATGATAGATAGATAGATAGATAGATAGATAGATAGATAGATGGATTGATGGATGGATGGGTGGATATATAGATGATAGATGATAGATAGAAAGATGTGTTGATATAGATATGTAGGTAGACATGTAGGTAGATGCTAGATCTGTAGATAGATAGACAAGACAGACTGACACGATATAGATGGATCAACAGACACACAGAGATGACAGATAGGTAGAGACAGACAGACTAGACTAGACTAGCCAGGCCCAGTTCCTGCAACCGTTCTTCATATGTTTCAGCCTCCAGTCTCCTCATCATCCTGGTTGCTCTTCTCTGCACTTTTTCCAGTCTCAACATCTTTTTAATAGTGTGACCAAAACTGGATGCAGGACTCTAGGTTTGGCCTTACTAAGAATAGATGGATGGATGGATGGATGGATGGATGGATGGATGGATGGATGGACAGAGATGATGATAGGAAGATAGATGATAGACAGACAGACACAGACATGATATAGACAGACAGGCAGAGACACAGATGATAGGTAGACAGACAGACTAGCCAGGCCCAGTTCCTGCGACCATTCGTTTGAGCCTCCAGTCCCCTCATCCTCCTGGTTGCTCTTCTCTGCACTTTTTCCAGAGTCTCAACATCTTTTTTATAATGTGGTGACCAAAACTGGACGCAGGACTCGAGGCTTTATGGAGTGGGATCAGTACCTCCCTTGATCTCGACGGTATCCCTCTGTGAATGCAACTATAGTCCTTCTTTGCATGAAACCACGAGGCGTACCCAATCCCTGCAAACATTCATTCTGCCCTGCAGCTTTGTGTTTTTGTTTTCCTTCCCCCCACATCTCTCTTCCTCCTCTGGAGCGGCTGGAAAACCCATTTCCTTGGCTCTCTCACCAGCAGCAGCTCCCAACCTGCCCAGCTGCTGGGTGTAGCGCCCAATTTTAAAAATCTGCCTCGCCTGCAAAAGATCCGCCCATCCCTCCCTGGCATTTGGCCCTCCTTCCACGGCTTGTTTACCGTCTCCTTTTTTAATCTCTCTGCCACTTGGCGCTCAACACTTCTGACCACCCTCGCTCAAGCAAGGCAAGGATTCCCAGGTGGGTCTTGGCAAGCGGCGGCAGCCTGGAGACAGCCCTGGCAACACAGGAGCCCCTGCCCCGCTTCGCCAGTGGGGGATGTGCCAAACACCAGGTGGCCGTGCGATTGGAGCGCTCCAGAAACCCCCGCGGGGGATCATGGCTAGCTAGGGCTTCATTGGCAGAGCCAGGCTCCTTATGGAGTGACGTCAGCTGGCTGCAGTGAGGACGTTTGCCCACAAGAGGGCAGCAGCTTCTGCTGCTGCTCCAGTCACTTGCTGACACTTCAACTCCCATAAACCCCTGGGCTGACCTGACCATCAGCTAAGCTGGCAGGGGCTTATGGGAAGCCCGATGGAGGAGGGGGAAACTGGCTTGGGGGTGGGCAGCCCTTCGACTTATTAACACAATGGAGCCCAAGGCTGTCGAGTCTCGCCCCGTTTTTACCTTTCTTGCCACTGTCATTAAGTGAATCACTGCAATTGCTAAGTCAGCAACACGGTCGTTGAGTGAATCTGGCTTCCTCCAATGACTTTGCTGGTCAGGCCACACACAAAGGGATCGCTGCAACCGTCGTAAGTACGAGCCAGTTGCCAAGCGCCTGGATTTTGATCACAGGATGGGGGAGGCAGTGATTGGTCACCAAGTGTGAAAAACGGTCCCAGGTCCGTTGTTGTAACTGGCCACTAAACAACCCATTGTTAAGGCGAGGACTATGAGTAAAGGAGATCCTCAGCTGCAGGAACTAAGGTCTGCGTGGAGCCTCCATATGCCGAGGCAGCCTACCTGCAAGTATAGTAGCTGGAAGTGGTGAACAAGCAGCTCTATCCGGTTCGCCTTTGGGAAATTGTTTGCAAGTCCTCAGCTTATGACAGAGACCAAAATTTCTGTCGTTAAGCGAGGTATTTGTTGAGTTTGTCCCATTTTACCTTTCTTGCCCAGAGCTGTTTAAGCCGTCGCTGCGGTTGATAAATGAGCCGCCTTGGTTTTTAGGGGAATCTGGCTTCCCACATCGACTCTGCCGGTCCAAAGGTTGCGAAAGGACACGGCAACGGTCGTAGTATGAACCAGTGGCCAAGCATCTGGGTTTCAATCACAGAGAGGCTGGAAAGGTGGCGACTGTGAACAATGGCTGCAAGTCACTTTTTTCAGTGCTGTGGCAACCTCGAATGCATCGGCTTGAATGCAGTTTGCAGGTTAAGCAGGAGACCTTGTGACCCCAGTAGGGGAGGGGGACAGGAGGGTCCAGGCCAGGGCTCTCCCACCTTGGCCACTGTAAGACTTGGGGACTTCAACTCCCAGAATTCCCCATTCAACCATGCCTGATTTTTTTTCTCCTACTCCCTAGAGTGGGAAGATTGCAGAGGAAGGCATTACAAGAGAGTAAGCAGGCAGAGTTGGAAGGCTAGCAAAGCTGGCTGGGAGAATTGTGGGAGCTGAAGTCCCCAAGCCTTAAAGGGGCCAAGGTGGGAGACCCCTGGGGTCCAGGCTCTCTGGAGTCAAGCATGAGGCCGCCCTTGGGACACAACTTTGTTAAACTTCCTGGCCTTTGGAATTGTTAACTTTTTACCTGTAAGCTTGAACCCTGAGGATTTGATGCGTGCATTTGGGGATTGGTTCTCTTATGCGCCGTCAATCAGCCAGTCGTTCAGGTGGGACGGGCCAAAGCGGAAGTGTAATTCAGAGGGCAGCTCAGAGACAGGTGAGGACACCTGGTGGAGGCTGGTGGCAGCAGTGGTGGCATAAAGCCAGCGGGGAGCTGCCTGGTTTGGGAAGGGCAGAGGAATAGGAAATAGGAATGAATAGAAATAGGACTAGAATACAGAATATAGACTAGTCGTTAGTTGCAAAGTTGAGTCCGACCCACTGCACCCCATGGGACGTTCCTCCAGACCTTCCTCCTTCTAATCTAATGTAGACTAGACTAGAATATAGACTAGACTAGTGGAATAGACTATAGTAGAATGGATATAGGCTAGGCTAGAATATAGAATAAACAGAGTTGGAAGGGACTTTGGAGGTCTTCTAGTCCAACCCCTGCTTATCATTCCAGACAAATGGTTGTCCAATCCCCTCTTAAGAACTCCCAGTGTTGGATCATTCATAATTTCTGGAGGAAAGTCCTTCCCTTAATTATCCTCTCAGGAAATTCCTCCTTAGTTCTAGGTAGCTTCTCTCCTTCATTAGTTTCCATCCGTCGCTTCTTGTCCTGCCTTCTGGGGCTTTGGGGAATGAGGGGGTCAAGCTATTCTCCAAAAGCCCCCCCCCCGCAAAAGGCCAGAGAAGGAACAACGGATGGAAACAGACCCAGGAGAGACTCAACCTGGAAATAAGGAGGAATTTCCCGACAGAGAGGACAATGCACCCAGTCTGGGCTCAGTTGTGGCCATTAAGTTGAGGACCACCTGGAATGGGGACAACCCTTCAGGAGATGCATTGCACATATTCTCCCTCCGCCAACTTCTCTTACGAGACCGGAAAGCAAAGGGTGGAACCCTCACGGGTGTTCGGGATAATTTATTGTAATTCTTCAAAGGCTTTGTAGGACAGTTTGTAAACCACTTGGACAAATGCTGGGTTGAGCCACTCCGGCTGGCCTTCGCTCAGATGATCCCAATCTGAAAAAGAGCCAGAAACTCTCCTTAGCCACCTCCTTCTCACTTGTCTTGGTGGGTCCAAGCCCAGCCCCCAGCAGACTTCCTTCCCTCTTCCCAGAAGAGAGCCCCCTCCCGTCTCCTATGGAAGCAAGGCCCGTAACGCACAAGAGGCCTTACCTTGTTGGCCACATCGAGCGCGTCGTAATCTGGAGCGAGACGGACGTAAGCTTTCTTTTCCCCGTCGGGCCTGGAAGGAGGCAGGGAGTCTTAAGCGCCGGGAAATAAAAGGATCTCCCCCCGTTCTAGCCATCAAGAGACGGTTACTATCCCCAGACGGTCTCTAAACGCACGGCTGGAGGTAGGCAGTCCCTCCACTTACAGCCCTCCAGCTAGTCACTAAATAAAGCCCTAGATCTGCAGAATAAAAAAAAACAATGCCATGAATACAGGTGGTCCCTCCACTTGGGCCTCTTCATTCAGGCCCCTGTATTCATCCCAAAGGTGCTTTTTTCCCAAGAGGCAGCAGGACTTTGTTTCTCCTTTGAAGACGTTTCCCTTCTGACCCCAGAAGCTTCTTCCGCTCTGACTGGAGGGTGGGGGAGGGAAGGGTTTATACTCCTTGCAGACAGCTGGTCATTTGCTTCCTTTTGGAGGGTCCTTGAGGCCACTTGGATCTTATCTGTGTCCTGCAGGTGGCTTCAACCCTCCTCTCAAAGGTTGCAAATGACCAGCTGACTGCAAGGCATACAAAGCCTCCCCTTCCCCACCCTCCAGTCAGAGCGGAAGCAGCTTCTGGGGTCAGAAGGGAAACGTCTTCAAAGGAAAAACCAGAAAGTCCAGGGGCCTCTTGGGAAGCTCTTTTGGGACAACCAGGACCTGCATGGCTGAGAATCGCCAGAGATCTCCAAGGACATTGACCTGCATTAATGGCAATGGTTTTGCTTCTGCTCATCTAGGGCTCGAGGGGCTTCCTTAGCACAGGAACTGGGGCGCAGTCTGATCCCCCCCATCAGAGGCAGCTGACTCAAATGAAACTGGTGGAGTGCAGCTAGTCCTCGGGTTACAACCATTCCTTTAGTGACCAACGTTACAATGCCGCTGATAAAAATTGAATTATGAGCGTTTCTCACTGCCGACCGCTGCAGCCACCCCCGTGGTCACATGATCAAAATTCGGCCGTTTGGCCACTGGTTCCTATTTACAACGGTCGCATGCTCCCGGGGTCATGTGATCCACTTCTGCGACCTTCTGACAAGCAAATAATCCCCGTGTATCCTGCACCCTGAGTCCAAAAGAGGGCTGGGAAAATATCTACAGGCCCCTCACATCCCGGACACAAACTGTGTCAGCTCCTTCCCTCAAAACGACACTATAGGGCCCTGCACACCAGAACAACTAGACACAAGGGGAGTTTTTTCCCAAACGCCATCCCTCTGCTAAACAAATAATTCTCTCAACACTGTTACAAAGTCTGCACTACTATTACTACTAATCTTCTCATCACTCCTTATCACCCATCGCCTCCCACTTGTGACTATATGACTGTAACTTTGTCGCTTGCAACCTTATGATTTATATTGTTTCCTGGTATTATTTGATTGCTTATTGTACCCTATGCCTATCATTAAGTGTTGTACCTGATGATTCTTGACGAAGGTATCTTTTCTTTTATGTACACTGAGAGCATTTGCACCAAGACAAATTTCTTGTGTGTCCAACCACATTTGGCCAATAAAGAATTCTATTCTATTCTATCCTATTCCATTCCATTCTCTATTTTATTCTATTCTATACAAAGTCAGCAGGGAAGTCAGATCCACTTAACCATGTTACTAGTTTCAGAACGGCAGTGATTCACTTAACAATACAGGCCCTAAAATGGGGCAAAACCCACTTAACTTTCGCTTAGCAACAGAAATTTCGGGTTCAATTGTGGTGGTAAGTCGAGGAACACCTATAATCTCCTGATTCACCTAACACAAAATTTACCCACGGATGCTTCTCTTTCCCACATGCCCAGGTTGAGTAAAAGCACTAAGCCACTTGCTAGAGAGTTTACACGCTTCAGGTCACTGGACGGATTCTGCTCTCAATCTGTTTTCAAAGTGCTTGGACTAGAAACGACCCGAACTCCAACTGTTCTGACCGGTTCTGCCAGTCAGAATGGCTGTTTTAACAAGAGATGGATCCTTCCCAATAGATTTTAAGCTGGGCTACTTAATAGACTTTCATATTAAACCATATATTCCCTCCACTCTCTCTAAAACAGGGGGGTTCAATCTTGGCCACTTTAAGTGGTGGACTCCCCCAGAATCCCCCAGCCCGAATTCCCTAGCCAGCTTTAAGACTGGCGGACTTCAACTCCCAGAATTCCCTAGCCAACGTTAAGACCGGTAGACTTCAAGTCCACTAGTCTTAAAGCTGGCTAGGGAATTCTGGGAGTTGAAGTGCCCCAGACTCAAGGTGGCCAAGGGTGAAGTCTGCTGCTCTAGGGGATTCTTCGTGCATCAGAGGTTCCTTTGAAAACATCACTTAGCTCAGTCGGAAAATCCAACCATCATCTGCACGAAATGGCCCTGGAACCCGCCCTCGTCACGCTCCCAGCTGCTCCCTTACCTGATCAAGGTGTTGACCTTGGCCACGTCAATGTCGTACAGCTTCTTGACCGCCTGTTTGATCTGGTGCTTGTTGGCCTTGACGTCCACGATGAAGACCAGCGTGTTGTTGTCCTCAATTTTCTTCATGGCTGACTCCGTGGTCAGTGGGAACTTGATGATGGCGTAATGGTCAAGCCTGAGAAGGGAAGGGAGGTCTTCATTAGCCCTGCTGGGGAACAGGCCAGGGGGAGCCCCAAGAAGTACAAAGCCTTGCCCAGGATCGAGGTGCATCAGCTCCTAGTGGCTACAATCACAGCCATTCAGACTTTGGTCGCTAAAGCTTCATCACGCGCAGCCTCGATCCTGAACAAAGGGGCTCCTTCGCCACCTGTGAAGGGCCAACAGGAATAACCTGGTTGAGCAGAAAGTGATATAAAATCAGGCCACCACCAAGATGGAAGCACCCCAATCTGGGCACCGGATTTGGAGAAGGGCTCTTGGCAAACTGGAACATGTCCAGAAAAGAGGCCCCAGGAATGTAAGGGAAGGCCTGGGAGAACAGATGGAGGCACTGGGAAGGTTTAGCCTGGAAAAAACAAAAGCTGGTAGGGGCAGGAGGGAGGGAAGAGAAGAGCTGGAGGGCTTCCAGGCAAAGAATAAGATGGTTGATTTCTGTCCTGTCTGGCAGAACTGCTTTCTCTAAGGCCCCTGCAAACTCAACGATCCCTAGCATCTTCCTAGCTGTTGTACTCACTCAAGAAGCCCCATGGTCTCCAGGCCCCCAAAATTGGAACTTGATAGCAATGTCTGAACATGGAGAGACTCGGCCTGAGTGAAAAGCACATTTTCACATTCCTGTAGGCCAGCACGGAAAACAGCTAGAATGCCTGGACAGAGAAATAGCAATAAGCCATCGCACTTAAGACTTATATAGCGCTGCACAGTGCTTTAACGGCACAGCTGCCTCTAAGCAGTTTAACCACTGCATCACCATGGCCTCTTAAATATGGAGATAAGGGATGGATGGGATAAACAGACATACAGACAGCAATAGCACTTATGTACAGCTTCACAGTGCTTTGCAGCCCCCTCCAAGCAGTTTACAGAGTCAGCCTCTGGACCCCCCCAACAATCTGGGTCCTCATTTGACCAACCTCAGAAGGATGGAAGGCTGAGTCAACCTGGAGCCGGTCAGGATCAAACACCTGTCTGTAGGCAGAGTCATCCTGCAACACTGCACTCTAAGCACTGCGCTACCAGTTCTTGGTGATCCCTCTACCAAATTCTTGAGAGATCCCCCTATCAAACCACCTGGTTTTAACCTGCCTCACTCTGACCTAACGAAATTGAACGGAAGTAGGAGTGATACTGGAAGGAGTGCCTCTGCCCTGCATCAGTGGGGATGGAGACATTCCCCTTGTTGCAATTGTGATGCTAATATGCAAATGATTAAACACATTGTGCAAGATTGCCCACGACAGGCATGCCCTGGTTCCCTAAAAGTCCCCAAACTTGGCCACTCTAAGACTTGTGGACTTCAACTCCCAGCTCTGCTGGCTGGAGACTTCTGGGAGTTGAAGTCCACAAGTCTTAAAGTGGCCAAGTTTGGGGACCCCTGCCCTAGAAGATCTGCATGGAGCAACACCGGGGGCCAGGGGCTGGATAGCTCAACTGGATATCCAGTTGTCATTTTTCAAAGTGAGGTCTCCAGATCTGGGCACACAGGATTCTAAATGGGGGTCTGACAAAAGCCCTACACAGCGGGATTAGGATCTCCCAATTCCCTCTAGTGATGCAATCTAAAAATGGAGAACAGAGCAATAAACTGAACCATCCCACGAGGGTTCCATCATCCACTCTAGCCCAAGGCCTGGGGGAAGAGCCAGCTTCTAAGGCAGGCACCCCCAGCTTGCCTGGGCCACCCTGAGTGAAGAGGAATTGTCTTGGGCCATATGATAAATATATAAGGTTAAGTATTGCTAAAAGTCACATATAGGTAGTCCCCAACTTACAAGTTTGTTTAGTGATGGCTCGAAGTTACGGCACTGAAACAAAAGCAACATCTTATGACCATTTTTCACACTTATGCTGCATCCGCGTGGTTACAACTTATATTTGGATGCTGGACAACTGACTCATATTTATGACCGTTGCAGTGTCCCGTGATCCCCTTTTGGGACCTTCTGACAAGCCAAGTCAATGGGGAAGCCGGATTCACTTCACAACTGTGTTGCTAATTTAACAACTGCAGTGACTCCCTTAACAGCTGGGCTCAATTGTGGGCATAAATTGAGGACTACCTGTAATGTTAGAAGTTTACAGTCCTCCCTAGCAGCCCATGGATTGCAGGTTGGACAGGCCTGTTCTAAAGGTTTACTGTCAAGGTGGAAGCCATTTGAGTTTGTTCGGGGTGGGGTGGGTGGGGTGGAACCCAACCTACTTGTTCCTGCTTGGAGCGCTCTTCCGGGGATACTTGGGCTGCCGCCGTAACCGCAAAGTCTTTGGTCTCCGGAAGGTGGGCGATGTCCGGATTTTCTTCTTCTTGTGACTGTGGACTCCTTTCAAGACAGCTTTCTTCGCTTTAAGTGCTTTGGATTTTGCCTCCGTCTTTGCTGGGACAGCTGCGGGAAGGAGGAAGAAAGGGGTTTAGTACAGAAGATCTCAGGTTTGTAATCTGGGCCATTCATTCCTCTGCTCCCTCCACAAGCCTCCAAGGGGTCTCAAAGAGAACAGATGTGCAGGTCCTCCCACTGCCCCCAAGAATCATGGTTGCTGATGAAACAGGATGCATCACCAGGTGGAAGCCCAGCCAAAGGCCCATGGAGAGTCTCATTAACCACAGGTCATGGTTGTCCCAAAGGTGCTTTTCCAAAAAGCAAATAATTTTTTAAAAAGGTTTTTCTTCTCATCCAAGAAGCTTTTTTTTTTTTAATTACATTTATATGCCGCCTTCTCCAAGACTCAGGGCTGCTTACAGTTTTTGGGATACAACCCAATGCGCTCAGCAATAGCCTTCATTCCACTGTATATGCCTGCTTATTACTAAGCGGCATTTTTACGAAGTCAGCTTGCTGCCCCCAACAATCTTGGGTCCTCAATTTACCTACCCCGAGAGGATGGAAGGCTGAGTCAACCTTGAGCCTGGTGGGATTCGAGCCTACAGCAGTTGTAGGCAGCTGGATCTTAAGTGCAGGCAATTAACAGCCTGAGCCACCAAGGCTAGAACTGAAGAAGCTTCTTGGGTGAGAAGTGAAACGGTTTCAAAGAAAAACCCAAGGAAGTCCAGTTGCCCTTATGGAAAAGCACCTTTGGGACAGTCTGGCCAAAAATACGTTACACAAAATACAAAGGGCACCAATTATGGTGGGTTTTAAGGATTCAACACAGACTGCAAGAGAAGGTGGCCCATTGGTGCTTCTCAACCGCAGCATCTTTAACCTGCATGGACTTCAACCCCCAGAATCCGCTCCGCTAGCCTGGGGGGAAATGTTCTTGGTGCTTGACTCCTTGCCCAGTGGGAACTTAATGGCATAATGGTCCATCCTGGGAAGGGAAGGGAGGTCTTCATTAGCCCAGTGGGGAACAGGCCAGGGGGAGCCCCAAAAGGCACAAGGCTTTGCCCAGGATCGAGGTGCATCTGCTCCACATGGCTACAATCACAACCATTCACTAAAGCTAAAGGTTCTCGATCCTGAAAACAGCACATTTTAAGAACACAAATAAAGCAGTCAATGCCAGAGGACACCAACCAAGAGAATAAAAGGCCTGTAATGAAAGAAAAATCCAAGGGGAACAAATAGCCCGTAGAAGGGGCAACAGGCTAACTTAACAAGAGTAGGGTGGGACCTTGGAGGTCTTCTAGTCCAACCCCCTGCTCAGGCAGGAGATCCTATAAAAACCTCCAGTGTTGGAGCAACCCGAACATCTGGAGGGAAGTCGGTCCACTGGTTAGTTCAGAGGTCCCCAAACTTGGCCACTTTAAGACTTGTAGACTTCAACTCCCAAAATACCCCAAGGGCGGGGATGATGGGCACTGTAATCCCCAATCACAGCTCCCCCAATTAAGCTGGGCTATTACAATCAGAGGCCTCGTCAGGCCGGGGACGATGGGCACTGCGATCCCCAATCACAGCTCCCCCAATTAGGCTGGGCTATTACAATCCGAGGCCTCGTCAAGCCGGGGACGATGGGCACTGCGATCCCCAATCACAGCTCCCCCAATTAGGCTGGGCTATTATAATCCGAGGCCTCGCCAGGCCGGGGATGATGGGCAAGCGATCCCCAATCGCAGCTCCCTCAATGAGGCCCGCCAATTACCCAGAGGCCTCGTCAGGCCGGGGATGATGGGCACGGTAATCCAGCAGCAAGAGAACCGGGAGGCGCGATTAAATGGGGGGTAGGGCAGAGAGAGAAGGGAAGGGTGTCAAGAGAATGGGGCCCATTCTGAAGGGGGGATGCAAGGAGGCCACGCTGCCTTTCTGAGGGGAAAGGCCGGAAGGGAAGCGCCCAGCCGGGCCCACCTCCTCGGGGAGGCCAGGCTGAGGCAGTTTCGGGGTAAGGGCGACGGAGGAAGGGGGAACCGGCACCCCCCCCTTCCGGCCGCGAGGCCCGCGCTCACCCTCCTTCTTCACCTTCGGCGCCATCTTGGCTGAGCGGAAAAGAGGCGGCCGCGTGATCGCCGCCTGCCTTTTATAAGCGCCAAGTCTCGCGAGAGCCGCCCGGCCAAGCCACGCGGGACTTTCACCAAGGAGGCTCGCGCGCGCGCACGCTAAACTAAGGCCTGCCCGTGGGGGGGGGAGGGGGAAGAAAATAGTAGTAATAATAATAATAACTGGAGGGGCGTGGCCGGCTTTCGAAAGGGAAGGCGCGTGCGCATCGAGGGGGTCATGGGAACGGTGGCCTTTCATGGCGGAGCTGTGGGAGTTGTAGTCCAACAGTATCCACGTCCATCCATCCACGTCCTTTCGACATGGCGACTGTTTTTTTTTCCTGCTTTTATGAGGCGCCTTTAAATGTTGTGCCTCTCGGCCGTTAAGGCGTCCAATGGCTTTGCTATTAAGTGGCTTTATGAATCAAAATTAATCAGTGGCTTCGTTTTGGGGGTGAGGGCCTCGGATCCACCATGCAGGATTCATGAGGACTAAAGACTTAAGCTGAGTTTTGGCTGCCTTGAAGCCCCATGTACACTTTTTTCCCAGGCCAGGGGTCTCCAGCCTTGACAACTTGCTGGCTAGGGAATTCTGGGAGTTGAAGTCCTCCAGGCTTCAAGTTGCCAAGGTTGGAGACCCCTGTTCCAAGCAGATGCATAGGCTGCTCCTAGGTGGTGTTTTATTGCCTTGAGTAATTTGAGGAGCAAGTTTGGTGGAGGGTCCCACATCCCAGCTTCCGTCCCAGGAAAAGGGCCCACAGTTGGACAATGCCAGGCGAGACAGCCCAAGTGAACTTTTGGGCCAGCCAGTGCTTCATATTTTTATTTTTATTATTATCATTTAATACATTATGCAGAAAATTAAAATACAAATTCCAAAGGGGAAAAAAATTACAAAGTAAAACAAAATTAGGAAAAAAACCCCATAAAAAGTGAATTATAAAACAACAAAACAGAAATGTGTTTCCTTTTCTGTTTTTTAAATCAATGTTTTAATGTTTTTGTCTTGTTTTATTTTTGATTATATATTTTGCTAGCTCCATACCCGTGCTTCGCTATGAAACTATGTGGTCGGGCTTAATTTTGGGGAGGAAAATAAGGGGGGGAAAATCCTGCCTCTGCCTACCAGCATCCATCAGTATTCATCTGGTTAGCGTCCCGTCAGTGTGTGAGAGAGTTGAGGGCTGTTTGGAAACGGAAAGAGTATTTGCTGTGTGAGGAGGCAGCAAGAAGCCTGGGCGTGGCTTAGCTCAACTGTTCTGTACTAAAGCTTCTTGGTGCTCTGAAAGTGAAACTCCTCTGCTTGTGTTTTTTTTTTAATAAAGGTTTTATTTTTCAAAAAAAACAAACGTAACAAACAAACATACAACCCATAAATCCATATCAATTTCAAGTATGTTGGTCGGTCAAAAATCACAGTGCCTTCCCCTCATTATTCATACTCAATATTACAAACAGGAAAAACTATAATCATTATTATTAATCCTCTATCGTATTATGATCTCTATATTGTTTCAACAGTTCTATCTTTATATTCCCCAAAATATATTACCAAACTTTTTTATCTAACCATTGATAGAACATATTCCATATCTTATAAAACTGCTTTTCTTCTTGGTCCCTAATTTCAAATGTTAATCTACTCATTTCGCACAGTCCAAAATCTTCTTAATCACTTCCTCCTGCGTAGGTGTCTTATCATTTCTCCAATTTTTAGCAAATACAATTCTGGCAGCTGTCAATACATTAACAATCAAATATTTCAGTTCTTTGTTGAGTGTCTCTGGTACAATTCCCAACAGGAATATCTCAGGTTTCAAGTCTATATGTTGTTGTGTCATTTTTCCAACCATGTGGATTTTAGTCCAGTATCTTTTGCATCAGCAAGTCCACCACATGTGGTAATAGGAGCCAGGTATCTGATGACATTTCCAACACTTATCCAATTTATCCTTAAACATTCTTGCAATTCTTCTCGGGGATAGGTGCCACCTGTAAAACATCTTATACAAATTTTCTTTATATGCAGTTGACATTGTCATTTTATAATTCTGATCCCATAGTGTTTGCCATCTCTCTAAATCTATCCCATAACCAAAATTTTTCCCCCAAACAATCATTGTTTCCTTAACCTGCTCCTCTTCCATTCTAACTTCTAGTAAATGACCATAAAGTTTTTTAATCACTTTTTCATTCGTACCCATCAAAATTTTATCTAGTTCAGTTTGCTTTATATAGATACCTTCAGTCCTAACATCCTCATCGTATCTAGATTGTATTTGCAAATATGAAAACCAATTCATTTTTATACCTTGTTCTTGTAGTGTTTGCATCAATTTGAGTTCACCCTTTTCATTTAAAATCTCTCCATATCTAATTGTTTGTTCCTTGTTATATATTATTGAATATGAGAAAGCTTCAATAGTAGATACCCATAATGGAATTTGTATATAATGTTGTTTTCTAGTTTTTTCCCAATTTAAAAATAAAGCTTCTCGAACATAATGTCTTCTAAAATATCCTTGTTTTTAGTTCCTTATACCATAAGAAAGCATGCCATCCTAGTAATAAATCATGACCCTCTAAAGTTAACAATCTATTATTTTTCAATGTTATCCATTCTTTCATCCACATAAAACTTGCAGCTTGATAATACAATTCCCAATTTGGTAGTGCAGATCCCCCTCTTGACCTTGCATCTTGTAATAGCTTAAATTTAATTCTTGGCTTTTTACCCTGCCATATAAATTTTGATGTGATTTTATTTAAATCTTCAAAGTACTCTTTCCCAAGTCTAATTGGGATTGTCTGAAATAAATATAGAATTCTAGGTAATACATTCATCTTAACTGTCAATATTCTGCCAATAAGGGATAGTTGTATATTTTCCCATCTTTCAAGATCTGTCGCTATCTGCTGTTTGAGTTTTATATAATTGTCTTCTTTCAAAGTACTGCATCTTGACATTATATATATTCCCAAATATTTAACTTTATTTGGAATCTGTATCTCTAATAAATCTTCTAAATCTTTCTTGCGTTTTGCTAACATATTCTTTGTTAGGATCTTTGTTTTGTCTTTATTAATTTTTAGACCTGCCACCATTCCATATTCTTCTATTTGTTCTATCAACTTAGGTGCTGATTTAAGTGGATCCTCTAGTATGAATACCAAATCGCCTGCAAACACCTGTAGTTTATATTCTTCTTTTTTTAATTTTCATTCCTTTTATTTCTTCATCTTCTCTGATAGCTCTATTCAGTACTTCTAGTGTTAAAACAAACAGCAGGGGCGACAGAGGGCAACCTTGTCTAGTTCCTTTTCTTATCCCTATAGATTCTGTCAACTCTCCGTTTACCAATATCTTCGCTGCTTGATTATTATATATTGTCCCCATTTGTATCATTTGCAATATCAAAAACCGCCAATAAATTTTCACCCTTCTCTTCCTCAACATTTTGGAATTTCAAATAGAATTCCGATCTATCAATTTCGCTTCACAGAGATTCATTATGGTTGCTCTCAACTTCCCTTAATCTGGTGTTAAAACTCTTCATTTCCTTGTCTCTTTGTTCTTGCTGCTCTTCAACTTTCTTCATCCTCTCACCATATTTCTCCATTGTTTGCTGTAAAGCCCTTATATTTTCATCTGTCTTATCTAACTTCTTTCCAATCTCCCCTACTGCTTGTAAAATCTTCTGTATTGTCTCTTCTGTTGTGGGAACCATTACTTGTGGAATTGAAGATCTTCTACTCATTGTTGCAGAAATTGTCAGCACCAATTCCAAAAGGAGGAAGAAAAAGGAATGAAGGCCAATAACAAAAATAAAAATAAAAATTAATGTTATAAAAGGAAAGGAACAATCCTGTTTAACAAGAAAAAGGGAAGGAAATAGTAAGAGGAAAAAAGAGGGGTTCAATTACATTATCAATAATATATCAATAATTTGAAAAAAAGGTAAAAATTTGAAAACTAAGAAAAGAATGTATAAATAAAAAACTTGAATTTAAAAAGGAAAAAAGGGAAAGAAAAAAGAAAGGGTCCAATAATTGACTGTCTTGTTTCCAATGTACAAAGTGAAAAACCAACTCTCGAAAGAAAAAAGGCTGAAAATTGAAAAATAGGAAGATATCAACAAAAAAAATAAAGAATAAAAAATAGTAAAGTAGTAAAATATCCTTTAAGAATAACAAAATATATTTTTAGGGGCTCCAATTATGAAGAATTAAATTCCAAACAATAAAAAGCCTTGGCAGGAAGCAACATCACTCTTTATTCCATTGCCCCTATGCAAAGTCCAGAGCTTAACTAGTGAAAGAGGAAAGATAGCAGCTCCTCTGTTTTTGCCTCTCGAAGAAATCCAGTTCTTTTATTTTAAAACTCTCCAAGGTCGCTTTACTCTTCAGTTCCGAACTGCAGGCTCAAAGAAATTCCAAAAGCACCTATCCAGCACTTTCTAATCAACAGAGCCTTGGATACAGTCCTTGCAAGTGTATATGTTTATATAAGATAACGGGCCTCTAGGTAGCAATATTGTATCTTGCAACCAACTTTCACTTCCTTGCCCGGTGGCTCCCAAAATGTATCACTTCCTGTCTTATTCAAAACAAGAAGGACAGAAAAAAAGCCTCAGCAGCCATTTCTTGTATACAAAAAATGAAAAGTAACCAAGTCCAAATAGCCAAATTACATTAGAGCCCACAGTGCCAAAAAGAGAAAAGGAAAAAGGAGACAAAGTTCAAAAGGTATAAAAGGCATTCAAAAACTCCCAAGAAGAAAAAGTGGAGGGAAAAGTCTTTAAAGCCATACAAAGAAAGAAGAAACAAAGTTCTTTACTTTCAAGCCCAATCTCTTCCGCCGCCTAGTCCATCTCTCATTCAATTTCACACCATTAGAATCACTAGGGTGTTCCCAAAGGGTTAACAACCAAATGATCTCACCGACCGACAAACTTCTTCCAATCTCATTCCTCCGGAGCTGTTACAGCTTCTTCAGCCCGATGGCTGCCTCAGCACGTTTTGGGTAAGGGGGCTGTCCTGGATCAACCAGGGACTTTGCGACGTCCCTGGGATCAACAGGAGGCGCCCCCAACTTTCACCAACCCTACGAGTCGGTTTAGGTCCCGGGGGACCGTCCCGAAGCGGCAGTATCAGGGGTGATCTCAGGAGTCAAGATCACCTCCGTCTCGCAGCGACTCCAGCTCCGCCCATCTCCTCCTCTGCTTGTGTTTTGTAGGGTTTACGGTTCTGGAGATTTTGTGATGATGCATGAGTGCTATTTTGCTTTTATATAGAGAGATTATATATTTATTATTAAATATTAGTTATTAAATAATTTTCTTCCCCCCCTCCAGCTGTGGCTGTGCCTCATGGAAGCAGAGTCTGTCGCTCGTCTGGAATAAAAGTGTGGGAAGCCTCTCCCTCCTAGAAGAATCTAATATTTTGAGAAATATTAAAAAGGCAGAATATTATATTTCCCAAAGGGAAGAATGGAGAAACATGTTTTTGTAGAGGCAGAAAGCAAGCCCCACTTTCCTTAATAGCCCACAGCAGATGCCAGCACTTAAGAGATATAGAGTGTATTGAAAGAAGACAAGTCTCTAGATAGCTCTATTCATAAGCAAATAGCCTCATCCAAGATCCAAAATAGGATGAAATCCATTAAGCCACAATAGGAATTGCCCAACACCCGTTCAGAACACAAGGCCCTTCACTGCATCATCTCAGAGCAGCCCAAACTCCAACCAAACCTGGGAGCTCAAACACCTAGGATTTGCATTTTGCCTATAGAGCCAGCTATGACCCCTACATGACCCCATAGGCATTTGACAACAGCCAATAGAATATTAAAGTACATGTTCTTGCACAGGAACAGGAAGCTCAAACACAAAGCCCAAAGAAGGTATTATTTATTTATTTATTTATTTATTTATTTATTTATTTATTAATTCGACTTATATGCCGCCCCCTCTCCCGAGGGACTCGGGGCGGCTCACAACTAAAATAGAATACAACAATAAGTTACTTAAAAATATATTAAATTAAAGCCGAATTAATATTAGTATTATTATTAAGACCCCAAAATTACGTAAACATTAAAAAAAACCCTCTCAACTCCAGTTTGTCACAAACCCTGGTGGTTCTGTCCATCAATAAACCATCTTTCCAATCAGCCTTCATGATTCCAGTGTCTTCCTGCTGGCTTGGAACTGAACCAGATGGATATTTCTTCCAGCAAAAGTTTATCTGGGACCAGGGCAGGCAGAGCCCTCCCCAGGCTTCCAACAGAGCAAGAACCAAGGAGCGGGGTCAGGGGTCTTCCCCCTCAGGAGATCCCCCCCCAGCAGCAGCAACGCAAATCTGGGGTCTTCTGAGTCCTGCCTTCGGGCTTGGCTGCAACACACTTCACACGTTCACACCGAACAAGACACAGGTGCAGAACCTCCTCAGAGCTCAGCCCTCTTATTTTGCATCACTGGACCTGCAACCCTGCAGATAAGTTTCATAAATAAATCCAGAATAAATGATGTTCCCTGGTTTAGGAATGAAACACCTGCAAGAAAACTGCCAGGCTCAGAGAACACTAAGGACCTCCTGCCCCTCCGCTCTGCAACCCTTCCTTCCTCCCCCATTTTCTTTCATTTCTTCTCCCTCCTCCCTCTCTCCTTCTCATTCCTTCCTTCCTTCCTTCCTTCCTTCCTTCCCTTCCTTCCTTTCTTCCTTCCTTCCTTCCTTCTCCCCATTCTTCCTCCTCAATCCCCCTTCTAGCACTGATGAAGTTACCACGTTGGGTAATGAAACATCTGCAATAAAACTACCAGGACCCCACAGTCCTCCTCCTCCTCCTCTCTCAGCCCTCTGCAACCCTCCCTCCCTCCCTCCCTCCTCCTTCCTTCCTTCCTTCCTTCCTTCCTTCTTCCTTCCTTCCTTCCTTCCTTCCTTCCTTCCTTCCTTCCTTCCTCATTCCCAACTCCTCCCTCCCTCCCTTCCTTCCTCCTATTCCTCCTCCTCTTCCATCCCCCTCCCTTATAGCACTGATGATGTTACCCAGTTGGGTCATGAAACGTCTGCAAGAAAACCACCAGACCCCCCACAGTCCTCCTGCTCCTCCCTTCCCCTCCTCCTGGCTGGAGAATCCTGGGAGTTGAAGTCCGCTGCTCTTAACATTGCCAAGCTTGGACCTCGTGTTCTAAGCCTTTGGCTGAACCGCATTCCTTCCGGAGGGCCTGGATGCCATGCCAGAACCATATTGGTGGTTAATCATCAATAATCCTCCCGGGGGAATTTGCATCGGACAGACTTTCTTTGCAAAAGGTCAAGGCGATTTGGCAAGGACCGGCCCTTCAAACTCAGCCTGGTCCTTGCTGGACCTTTGGACATGGAGAGTCCTTTCCACCCCCACCCCCGGTGGTCAGACTTTCCCACTAGAGTATGAAGGATCAGGGGGTGGCATGTGTGTACAGAGGAGGCCCTGGGGATCAGAGGAAGGGTCGTATGTGGAGATAGGACCCAGGTAGGGATGGAATGGACGTGAGAGGGAGGAACATGAATTCTGATAAAAACATTTTCTCTGGTCTTCATTTCTTTGCCTTAAGCAGCCTGGCTCCTTCCTGTCTTCTCTCTCTCTACAGAAGGAGGGGGGTCATGGGAGGGGGAGGGGGGGGTGCTGCCTCAGGCAAAGATTTAAAACTGCTTTTACTTTTCTCTGTGGAAGGAGGGGGTCCTGGGGAGTGGGCTGCTCTGCTATAGGAAAGGGGTTGGAACTGCACATTCTTAGCGAGGCAGAAGTTAGCACCCAAAAGGGGATCACGGTTGTCCCCCCCAGGACCTCATAAATACGAGTCACTTGCCAAGCCCCTGAATTCTGATCCCGTGACCGTGGGGATGCTGCAACGGTTGTAAGTGTGAAAAATGGCCCACAGTCACTTTTTTCAGTGCCGTCGTAACTTTGAACGGTCAGTAAATGAAACGGTTGTAAGTAGAGGAACACCTGTCATCCAATCTTTCACATTCATGTGACAAAATGTGGAAATTGAATTGTCTTTTACAGATTTACAGAATAACAGAGGTTGGAAGGGACCTGGGAGGTCATCTAGTCCAACCCCCTGCCCAAGCAGGAGACCCTTCTACACCATTTCTGACGGATGGCAGTCCAGTCTCTTCTTGAAAGTCTCCAGGGATGAAGCTCCCACAACTTTGTTTTAAAATCTATTAACATTTTAGATACTTTTATTAGAGTATGGGTTTCCCCCCCCCCCCCTTGATGTCGCTCTTGGATTTTCCTGGGTAAAGCAAAGTTATAAACATGTTTCTTTTTTAATTGTTTAGATTTAAATCTTTTAGATTTGCTCCTTTTTTGGCTTTATCCTTTGTTTTTCCCAAGGAAAGATGGTCATCCTACACCAGAGAGGCCAAAATGACAGAAGACCTGCCCTCTTATATCGCACAGAGACGGTGTGTCTCAACCTTGGCCATTCGAAGATACGTGGACTTCAACTCCCAGAATTCCTTCAAACTATGCTGGCTGGGGAATTCTGGGAGATGAAGTCCACATATCTTCAAACTGCCAAGATTGCGAAGCACTGAACTGAGCATTATGCATAAGGAAGAGGTGGAGTTTTAATTGCAGTTGTCTGCAATGTGTGGTCAGAGGAAAAGTCAGGATGGCAGCACAAGGGTGTGATTGAAGCACCACACATAACAACTAGGCAGAGCTTGGATCTCACTGCCTTGGGGCAATGGATCCCACAGGGCCCAAAGACACAGAATAACAGAATAACGGAGCTGGAAGGGACCTTGGAGGTCATCTAGTCCAGCCCCTGCTCAAGCAGGAGACCCTAGACCAGTGGTGGCTAACCTTTTTGGACTCCTGTGCCAAAATTTTGTGTGCGCTTGTGCACTCGCACTCGCATGCCAGATCCCAAAGGCAATGTGCGTACCCCACCCCACACCCCTGCACATGCGCACACAATCGTCCCCCCTTACCTGCACTGCGCCTCCCAGCTGATTTTTGGCCTCCCAGAGGCTTGGGGAAAACTTCTGCAGGCTTTGCAGGCCGAAAAATGGGCCTGTGTCGTCACTTCCGGTATTTCCGGAAATACAGGAAGTGATGAAACGGGCCTATTTTTTGGCCTGCAAAGGCTTTCCTCAAGCCTCTGGGAAGCCGAAAAGGGCCTCGAACAGGCCGAAAATCAGCTGTGAGGCGTGCGCATGTGCAGTGAGGTAAGTTTGCCTGAGGCTCCTGTGCCAGCACAAATGGCTCTGCGTGGCACCTGTGGCACACGTGTCATAGGTTCGCCATCATGGCCCTAGATCATTTCGGACAAATGGCTCTTCTTGAAAACTTCCAGTGTGGGAGCACCCACAATTTCTGGTGGCCAGCTGTTCCACTGGTTAGTTGTCTTCACTGTCAGGAATTTTCTCCTTAGTTAACAAAACAACAGAGTTGGAGGGACTTGGAGGTCTTCTAGTCCACCCCTCTGCTCAGTTCTAGGTTGTTTCTCTCCTTGATTACTTTCTATCCATTGCTTTTGTGCTTCCCATGCCCCCTTCTCAGTCAATTCAGTGGATGGCCCTTGATCATGTTCAGAGAGAGAGAGAGAGAGAGAGAGAGAGAAAGCGAGAAAGGAAGAACAGGGAAAGAGAGAGAGAGAGAAAGAAAAAACTGAAAGAGAAGGGGGGGAGAGATATGGAAAAAGAATCAGAGAGAGAGACAGAGAAAGAGAGCAAAAAAGGAGAAAGTCAGAGATTTTGTACAACTTCTATGTCCTTGATCACTATTACTCCCCCGCAAATTGAAGAATCCCACCTATTCCCACCTTGCCCCCTGTGGCAATTCTGACCCCCACCGACAGAGAGAAGCTGGTTTTCAGCATCCCCACTCTCCCACCTACCTCCATCTTCCCACAATGCACTGGAGCTCAGCCATCACTTCTTCCTTTGGGCCAAATCTGTAAAGTGGTAGCCCATAAGGGATCCTTGGTGGTCTCTGAGCTTGGCCGTTTCCTGGGAGACATTTCGTTACCTGACTAGGTAACACCAGTCGTCTCCCACAATGGAGGGCTCAGCCATCACTTCTTCCTTTGGGCCAAATCTGTAAAGTGGTAGCCCATAGGGTTGTGTGTGTCTCTGAGCTTGGCGTTTCCCTTGACTGACAGGTAACACCAGTCGTTTGAAGGAGGGAGGGTTTGCTTCTTGTTTATGTTGCTTTGTTGGCATTTGTGTGTGTGTGTGTGTGTGTGTGTGTGTGTGTTTTCTCCTTGATCAGGGTTTTGTTTTCTGCTTGATTGGTCAAACTACTGTATAGAAACAGGGAATAAACCCCGTACTCATTTACACTGATGCTGTTACCTAGTCAGGTCATGAAATGTCTGCAAGAAAACAACCAAGCTCAGAGACGCAGCAGGGACTCCACAGCCCTCCTCCTCCTCCTCTTCCTCCTCCTCCTCACCCCCTTCCTCTTCTCCCTCTTTCCCCCCTCCCTTTCCCTCTCTCCTCCTCCCTCCAACTCCACTTCCTTTCAGCACTGATAAAGTTCCCTAGTTGGGTCACGAAATGTTTGCAAGAAAACCACCAAACTCAGAGAGCACCAAGGACCCCATAATTCCCTTCTCCTCCTCCCCCTCCCTTTCTTCTTCTTCTTCTTCCTCCTCCTCCTCCTCCTCCTCCACTTTTCCCCTTACGCCCTCTACTCTCCTCCACTCCAGCCCCCTCTCTTCTACCTCTGATGATGTTCCCTGGTTGGGGGATGAAACGTCTGCAAGAAAACAGCCAAGCTCAGAGATCGATAAAGAGCCCACAAATCCTCCTCCCTCCACTTTGTCTCCCTCACTTCATTCATTCCTCTTCCCCTTCTCCTCCTCCTCTCCAGAACCCCCTCCTCTTCCACCACTGATGATGTTCGCTAGTTGGGTCATGAAACGCCTGTAAGAAAACCACCCAGCTCAGAGAGCACCAAGGACCCCACAGTTTTTTACCTCCTCCTCCTCCTCCTCCTCCTCCTCCTCTTTTTCTTCCTCCTTCTTCCCCTCCGCAAGTCCCAGTCCCTTCCAGCACTGATAAAGTTCCCCAGTTGGGTCACGAAACGTCTGCAAGAAAACCACCCAGCTCAGAGAGCACCAAGGACCGCCGCCCCAGTGCCTCCCTAAAACTCTCTTCTCTTGGTGAAAGAACGGAGGCAGCCCGCACCCTCCACCCTCCTATTAGAAGCCCCCAAAGACCAGGTAGAGGGCAGATCATCCTGGGGGGGGGGCGGGAAGGGGGGCATTTATAGGGTAGCTAAAGAGTTGAGACCAACTGGATGGCAGGTCCTCGAAGAAACCAACAATCGAGTCAACCCCGCCAATCCCACAAATCTCGGGGTGATTGGATTATTGCCCGGGCAAGTCCTGAGCGGCGTCTGAGCGCGTGCAGAGGGCAGCGGAGGGGCTCCGGGCGGCCCACGGCGGGCGCGCTTCCCAGCCTGCCTGGGCGGGCTGCTCCTCCTCCTCCCGGGTCTGCCTGCCTGCCCCGTGGGGGGCTCTGCCCGCCCCACCGCCGCCCGGGCCAGCCTCTGAGTCACTCCGGAGCAGATGCCGCCGGCTGCAGCCTCGCCTGTCTGCGCGCCGCCGGGAGAAGGTAGGGAGGGGCGGGCGGCGGGGCGGTTTGTCCCGGCCGGGAGGGACCCCCGCTTTCCTCCCTTGTCCCGGCGCTGAGTGGCGGCCGTCCCCTTCCCCGCGGGACCCTGCTGCCCCCCCCCCGCGCGCGACTCGGACCACCCGCGACGGCGAGGGGAGCCCCCGAGGCCATGCAAAGCGCCTCCCCGGCGGTAGCGAGCTGGGGACCCCCCCCCAAGCCCTCTTTGTTCGGCCCGGAGGGAGCAGGGATACGCGGAGGGCGGGGTGGGTGGGGGGGCGTCTGCTGGAATTTCCGGGGATCGGAGACGACCCTCCCTCCGCTCGCCTCTTGCCTTGCTCGCCTTCGCCCCCACCCCCCGCCACTAGCGGGGCGCCAGGCAAAGCCCCTCCCGGGACGGCTTCGGTACGCTTCGGTACGCCCTCCACCCCCGTCCCGCCTAAGGCTTCCTCGCCCGCCCCATCTGGCAGGAATCCGGTGCTCCCCGTCCGTCTCCGCCAGCTGGCTGGTCTCAAGGCAGGACTCGGGGGCCGTCCCGGGGCGTGGAAGCCGCGTGGGCTGAGCTCCGTGGGCGGGCGGAGGACGGGGGGGGGGCAGACCGACCGGCAGCTGCTCTGCACCGACCCTCCCCCGCCAGCTCCGCCGTCCCGCAAGGAACTTTCCGGCTGCCCCGAGGGGAGCTGCCCGGCCCACGGAAAACGCGGCTGGCAGCCCCGGCTCCAGCGGCCTCTTCCAGCCTCCTTGCTCGGAAGGCCACCTGGGTTGGTGGGCGCCGCCTCGCTCGCGGGAGCTGCTCCTGCTGACGCCCCTTCTTTGGGCGGGGGGGGGGAGTGAGGAAGAAGAGCCGCACCCCAAAGCCGGACGAGCCCATGAGCCAAGTCCTTTCAACGCTGGTTTCATCGGCTTGTCAAACTCCGAAACTCCCCTTTGCTCCGTGGGAACGCAGACAGAGGGATTAACGGAGTGGGAAGACACCCGGGAGGTCATCTAGCCCAACCCACCCTGCCCAAGCAGGAGACCCCACGCCATTTCTGACCCACGGCCGTCCAGCCTCTTCTTGAAAGCCTCCAGGGGTGAAGCTCCCACCGCTTTAATTAATTCAGAATAGAGCTGGGTGGGACCTTGGAGGTCATCTAGACCAACCCCACGCCCAAGCAGGAGACACCCCCCCCCCGCACGCTATTTCTGACACACAGCAGTGAAAGCCTCCAGGGATGAAGTTCTGCCTTAAGTCGAGAATTGACCAGTGGAACAGCTTTGCCTCCAGATGTTGCGGGAGCTCCATCATTGGACGTTTTCAAGAACAGGCTGGACATTTATCCAGAATGGTCTGGGGTCTCCTTCTTGAGCAGGGGGCTGGACTAGACGACCTCCAAGGTCCCTTCCAACTCAGTTATTCTGTAAATTCGCCAGTGGAACGGCTTGTCCCCAGAAGTTGTAGGTGCTCCACCACTGGAGGTTTTCAAGAGATGGGTCAACCATTTGTCTGGAAGGGTGTGGGCCCTACACCATTGTAGGGCCCCCTACTTGAGTTGAGGGGGTTAGACTAGAGGACCTCCAAGGTCCCTTCCAACTATTTTTATACAGGCAGTCCTCAGCTTTTGACCACAATGCAGTCCAAAATCTCTGTTGTTAAATGAGACATTGGTTAAGGGAGTTTTGCCCCATTTTACAAACTTTCTTGCCGTGGTTCTTAAGTGAATCACTGCAGGTTGTGCCCCTCTGAGGGAGGGCCTGGAGCCCCTCCCTTGTTTTCTGCCATGTGGGACCCTCACGGAAGGTTTCTCGGGAGGAGGGGGCCAGCGGGTGACCAGGCGGATGAAGAAAAACCCAACGGTTTAGCTCAGGGGTGTGCCACCTTGGCAACTTTTAAGACCTAACCTAACTGGTTGGGGAATGCTGGAAGTCCAAAAGTCTTTTTTTATATATATATAAAGTTTTATTATTTTCCAAAAAACAAACAAGACAAACAAACATACAATACATAAACCAATCTCAATTTCAAGTGCGTCGGTTGGTCACAAATCTCAGTGCCTGCTCCTCATCATGCATACTCTCTGTTACAGAAAAAAAAGCTATAATCGTTATTATTAATTCTCTATCACGTTATAATCTCTATATTATATTTCCTTTCAACACTTCTATTTATCTCCATTATTCCATATATCACCAAGCTTTTTTATCTAACCATTGATAAAACATATTCCATATCTTATAAAACTGCTTTTCTTCTTGATCCCTAATTTCAAATGTTAATCTACTCATTTCGGCACAGTCCAAAATCTTCTTAATCACTTCCTCCTGCGTAGGTATCTTATCATTTCTCCAGTTTTTAGCAAATACAATTCTAGCGGCTGTCAGTATTTATTTATTTATTTATTTATTTATTTATTTATTTTTGGGACTTGTATGCCGCCCATCTCTGAAGACTAAGCTCACAGCTAAAAACAACAACAATAAATAATTTTAAAAAGATTAAACCAATTTTACAAGCCCAAAAGATGAATTTACAATACTTAAAAATATAACCCCCTCCCAAATAGGGTCACAGCCCGGATTGGTCAAACAACCAGGTCTTTAAATCATGGCGGAAGGTGCGGAGGTCAGGGGCCAGGCGGAGCCCCAGGGGGAGCTGGTTCCAGAGGTCCGGGGCTGCGACAGTACATTAACAATCAAATATTTCAGTTCTTTGTTAAGTGTCTCTGGTACAATTCCCAACAGGAATATCTTGGGTTTCAAGTCTATATGTTGTTGTGTCATTTTTTCCAACTACGTGTGGATTTTAGTCCAGTATCTTTTAGCATCAGCGCAAGTCCACCACATGTGGTAGTAGGAGCCGGGTATCTGATGACATTTCCAACACTTATCCGATTTGTCCTTGAACATTCTTGCAATCCTTCTCGGGGATAGGTGCCACCTGTAAAACATCTTATACAAGTTTTCTTTATATGCAGTTGACATTGTCATTTTATAATTCTGATCCCACAGTGTTTGCCATCTCTCCAGATCTATCCCATAACCAAAATTTTTCCCCCAAGCAATCATTGTTTCCTTAACCTGCTCCTCTTCCAATCTAACTTCTAGTAGATGACCATAGAGTTTTTAAATCACTTTTTCATTCGTACCAATCAAAATTTTATCTAGTTCAGTTTGCTTTATATAAATACCTTCAGTCCTAACATTCTCATCATATCTGGATTGTATTTGCAAATATGAAAACCAATTCATTTTTATTCCTTGTTCTTGTAATGTTTGCATCGATTTGAGTTCACCCTTTTCATTTAAAATCTCTCCATATCTAATTGTTTGTTCCTTCTTATATATTATTGGATATAAAAGTTTTATTTCAGTTTTCCACATTTTTAAAGAAACATCTCTTTTTAGTTTAGTGAACAGCATGATTCCAGGTTTTCACATCTCTGTACAGACATAGTTTAGATTACATATTCATCTTTCACATTTAATTCATATCTTACCTCTACTTTACGTATTTTCTACTTTCCTCAGGCTTATTTATAAATTTTCAATTCCTTTTTTAGCCTATTTCTTTTAGCTTTAGATAATTCTCATATCATCATATTCATTATACTTACACATTTATCTGTCACGATTACAATTTCATTGCATATTCTTATTTCATCATTTCAAAAATTCCACCTTAGTTCAAACATTTTAAAGCAAAAATTTCCCCAGTTAGAGTGTGCCACCCCCTATGGCTTATATATCATCTAATGAATTCCCTTTTAAATCCCAATATCATGTAACTTGATTACCCCCTTAAACATTTATAACAGTCATCTTCTAACAATAACCTAACATATATACCTTTTATATCAGATTCTGCATGATGCTTTTCCCTTCAATTACATCAAAAACATTTATGGTTTCAAAAAGAAAAAATTATTTATTTATTTATTTATTTATTTATTTATTTATTTATTCATATTGAGATTTATATGCCGCCCCTCTCCCGAAGGACTCAGGGCGGCTTACAACAATAAAAACATACAATACAAAATTTAAAATTTAAAAATATCAAATAGAAATCCCAATAATTCAATTAAAACCAACACCAGCTAATATAAGCCAATAAAAATTAATCTATTCAATTCATTGTAAAAAACTGGTATTAATTTCGCTGCAACAATTCTCATATTTCATTTGAACTGTATTCTATAAATTCATTAAACATAGTTAATAAACTTATCATAATTTCTGTTTATTCACATTCTTCCATTCCCCCCCCCCCACACACACATTTATAATCTTATAATCAGAAGTCTTAAAGTGGCCAAGGAATTCTGGGGCTTGAAGTCCACAAAGTCTTAAAAGTTGCCAAAGTTGGACACTGTTGGTTTAGTGGTCTTCAGCGCCCCCCCCCGCTTTCTGTGCCCACAGGTGGGAACCTCGGAGACCTGCGAAGGCCCCCCCTGCAGACCCCCAGCAATGAACATCCTGGCCCCCGTGCGGAGGGACCGGGTCATTGGTGAGCTGCCCCAAGTAAGATGAGTGTGGCACTGAATTTGGGGGCGGGGGCTGGGGGCACCTTGCATGTGTCCCCCCCATGATCAGCCTGTACCAAATCTCTGGCTGGGGAATTCTGGGAGTTGAAGTCCCCATGCCTTAAAGGGGCCACGGTGGGAGAGCCCTGCTCGGGGTTGATGGCTCCTGTACTTTCCAGTGCTTCAGCAAGGAGGCCTCTCTGCACAGCAGGACTTCCTTCCATCCCAAAGTGGTGGGCACATGCCAGGCCCAGCGGACGGGCACCGTGGGGTAAGTAGATGCCCTCCCTGGACGAGGGCTGCTGCAGAGTTTAAGGAAAGGCAGGCTGGGCTGGCTTGTTTTGAGGAGGGGGGGAGGCTGAGCTGCTTGCTCTTCTGGCTCCCTGAGACCCCCCCCCTCCCTCTTCCTGGGATGTCCAGGGGGCCAGAGGAGGGGTGGCGTAATGCAGGAATGTAGCTGGGGGAGGGGGAGGGCAGGGCAAAGCAGCCCCTTCCAGGCCCCCTCTGGGTATATCCCGGCTCAGATTTCCTCTGCTTGAAAGGGGCCTGCTGGGAGGAGGGGCCAGTCGTGCCCCCCCTGTCCATCCCCCCCTCCGTCCCTCCCTCCATCTGTCCGTCTGGGAGGTTTGCTAAGCTGCTAATCGCATTTCTCCACATGAAGCCCCTGTAAGCAAGATGGGGTGGG
>CM019148.1:1319719-1407037 GCA_009733165.1 Naja naja | reverse complement strand
TTCTATTCTATTTTATTCTATTTTTATTCTATTTTTATTCTATTTTTATTCTATTTTTATTCTATTTTTATTCTATTTTTATTCTATCCTATCCTATCCTATTCTATTGTTTTTCTATTTCCATTCCATTCCATTCCTATTCCTATTCTGGCCTGAGCTTCAGACCAAGGCTGAGTTTGGAAGAGCTAGGATTGCACTATGGAAAACCTTGGGGTGGGGCCTGGAGGGGAGAGCGGGTCTCCCAACAGAGGAACCCCCCCACTGCCCCAGAAGAGCCTGCCAGCACTGCCCTGGCCCTCAGGGAGTCTGTTCCCAGGCCTTGATGGGGAGCGGTCTCTTGGGGAGCAGGTCTCTGCAGGAGGGATCTTGAGCCTCCCCCCCCCCCCGTGTCAAACATCCTTCCTGGCTGGGACTGTGGGAGGTTGTGTGGAGGGGGGGAGGCTAATTCCCGGGGGAGGGCACCTATTTTGACTCCCCCCAGCACCTGGGCTGTTTACAAGCTGTCCTGCCTTTTTCTGCACCTCCCTGGATTTGCAGAACTCGAGATGCAGGAGAAGAAAGGGGCGGGGGGAGCCCCCTCCCCTCAGGGAACTGAACCTCCCTTTCTGTGCGCCCCCCACCGAAAAAACCTCTTTCTTTGCAGCCATCATTATCGTCTTTGACTTGACTGACGTGGCATCGCTCGACCACACGAGGTGAGCAGCTGCCCAGAGGGAGCCGGACTCAAAACCTTCTGAGCTGGCAGAGACGGATCTGATTGGATTGGCCTTCCCTCCCTCCCTCCCTCCCTCCCTCCCTTTTTTCCCCTTCTTTCTTTTTCTTTCTTCCTTCCTTCCTTTCATCCCTCCCTCTTGCTCCTCCCTCCCTCCCTTTTTCTTCCTTCCTTCCTTCCCCCTCTCTCTTGCTCCTTCCTTCCTCCCTCCATTCCTTCCTCCCTCCCTTCCTTCCTCCTCCTCCCTCCTTCCTCCTCCTCCCTCCCTCCATTCTTCCTTCCTTCCTTCCTCCCTCCCTCCCTCCCTCTCTCCCTCCCTTCCTCTCTTCCTCCCTTCCTTCCTTCTTCCCTCCTTCCCTCCCTCCCCTCCCTCCCATCCTTCCTCCCTCCCTCCCTCCCTCCCTCCCTTCCTTCCTTCCATGAACCTGGGGATCCCAGGGCTTCTGTTAGACCGGGAAGTCCACAGGGTTTCAGACCTTTTCCCAGGCAATCCACTGATGCCCCCAAAGACCCTCAGTTTGGGGGAGGGGAATGCCCCCCAACCCATCTGATCCATCCAGATCCCCCCCGAATTTGGGGGTGTCGCCTTTCAAGGGGGGTTTCTGGGGAGGGAGGGTCTCCCAGGAGAAACCTGCCCATTTAGAGAGGCAGCCCCCCTGGTTCCCAACAGAGAAATGGGGGGGGGAGGCGAGAGGGCCGGGCTGACGTTTCCCCCTCCCTCTGCAGGCAGTGGCTGGCCGATGCCCTGAAGGAGAATGACCCATCCAGCGTCCTCCTTTTCCTGGTGGGCACCAAGAAGGACCTCAGCGTGAGTGGGGGGGCAGGAGGGGAGGGGGTGAAGGGGGGGGAGATGCCTGGGTAGCCCCTTCTTCGCTTCGGATGACGGCCAAGAGTTTTAGTCCTGCCTTCGATAGGAGACTTCGGGCCAGTCGCTCTCCCTCAGCCTGGTCCACCTTGCAGGGTTGATGTTTGGCGCAAAATAGGAGGAGGATTAGGTAGGTTCGCTCCTTTGAGTTATTGTAAAAATAATAAAGTGAAATAAATACAAATTTAAATAAATAAATAAATTTAAATAAAAATCAATAAATAATTTATCAATTTATCAAAAATAAAGAAAAATCAATCCAAGGGGTGTCAGGATTATGTGACACTTATTTAGGCTGCTTTATAGAAAGCCAGCATTTCCTAATCTGGGGACTGTCCACCTGCTCTTCCGGATCCCAGAATTCCTAACCAGATGGGAATGCTGGGAAGTGAAGTCCTCGTGGCTGGTGGGCACCAAAGCTATGGAGGGGGTGGGCACTGCAGCAGGGATGGGCAAAGAATAGCCACCAGACGGCCTGTGGACTTCAAATCCCAGAATTCCTTAGCCAGCCTGGCTCAGGAATTCTGGGAGTTGAAGTCCACAGGCCATCCAGTGGCCATCATTGCCCGCCCCTCACTCAGGTGTCTGTTACCTGCGTGATCTGCTCCCATGTTTCACACCTCGGGTGCCCCCCTCTGCCCCCCTCAGCCTTCCTCTTTCTCCACAGACCCCTGCGCAGTATAACCTGATAGAGCGGGACGCCTGGAAGATGGCCAAGGAGATGCAGGCTGAGTATTGGGCCGTCTCCTCACTCACAGGTAAGCGGCACCTGGATCCCCCATCTGTGTCTGCAGAGCCTGGGGGCCCTTGGTCTCTCTGGGGGGCTGGCAGGTCACCTTTTTTTTGTTATCTATCTATCCATCTCTATCTCTATCTATATCTATCGATAGAAATAGATAGGTAGATAGATAGATAGATAGATAGATAGATAGATAGATAGATAGATAGATAGATATAGATAGATAATCTATCTTTATTTCTATCTATATCTATTTCTATCTATCTCTAGCTATCTCTAGCTATCTATTTGTATCTATTTCTATCTCTATCTCTCTCTCTCTATCTATCTATCTCTATTTCTATCTATCTATCTCTGTCTCTAATCTGTCTGTCCTATCTATCTATCTATCTATCTATCTATCTATCTACCTACCTACCTATCTATCTATCTCTATTTCTATCTATTTCTATCTATATATCTCTATCTGTCTCTATCTCTATCTATAGAAATAGATAATTGATAGATATAGATAGATTCTCTCTCTCTCTCTCTCTCTCCTCTCTCTCTCTCTCTCATGCCTCTATATTCTCCCCATCCCACCCAGAGGCCCTGCCCCCCATCTTCCCCAATCTCTCCCCGCTCCCCTGCTTTGTGGGTGGGCCCTCTGCCTCTGCCTGGCTGGGGGTGGGGAGAGGCCGAGCTGCCCCCTGACCTTGCCAGAGGTCTCCCTCTTCCCTCCAGGCGAGAACGTGCGGGAATTTTTCTTCCGTCTGGCCGCGCTCACCTTCGAAGGCAGCGTGCTGGCCGAGCTGGAGAAGAGCCACGCACGCCGGATTGGGGACGTTGTGCGTAAGTAGCCCCCCTCCCCCGGCTGGGGGAGACCGGAGGGTCCCAGGTTGGGGGCTGTAACAGGCGTTGGGCTGAAAGAGTTGAAAGGGCAGCTGGGACGGTGCGATGGACGTTTCAGGCCTGTTTCTTATCGGTTCAGTCAGTGCCTATAAATTTGGTGGTTTTTTTTAAAAAAACACCTTTTTATAAGCTGGCTGGAGTTGGTTCACCAGTGAGATGGGAGGTCTATGAACTTAACAAACAAATAACAGCTGGAACTGGGGCATCAATTGTACTCAGCATGGTTGCCGTTCTATCATTTCTTTAACCATACTTGTGGAACGCACACACACAAACACAAACACACACACACACACAGAGGCCTTGGAGCATGTGACTCTGTCCCACTGGGTTTGTGGTCTCATCTTTGTGGTCAGCCCTGATCATCCTGCAAACATGTTCAGCCTCATTACCCATCTGTGTGTCTACTAGTGCAAGAGTCTCCAGCCTTGGCCACTTTAAGACTTGTGGACTTCAACTCCCAGAATTCTGGGAGTTGAAGTCCACAAATCTTAAAATTGAATTCTGGGAGTTGAAGTGCACAAGTCTTAAAGTTGAATTCTGGGAGTTGAAGTCCACAAATCTTAAAGTTGAATTCTGGGAGTTGAAGTCCACAAATCTTAAAGTTGAATTCTGAGAGTTGAAGTCCACAAGTCTTAAAGTTGAATTCTGGGAGTTGAAGTCCACAAGTCTTAAAGTTGAATTCTGGGAGTTGAAGTCCACAAATCTTAAAGTTGAATTCTGAGAGTTGAAGTCCACAAGTCTTAAAGTTGAATTCTGGGAGTTGAAGTCCACAAGTCTTAAAGTTGAATTCTGGGAGTTGAAGTCCACAAATCTTAAAGTTGAATTCTGGGAGTTGAAGTCCACAAGTCTTAAAGTTGAATTCTGGGAGTTGAAGTCCACAAGTCTTAAAGTTGAATTCTGGGAGTTGAAGTGCACAAGTCTTAAAGTTGAATTCTGGGAGTTGAAGTCCACAAATCTTAAAGTTGAATTCTGAGAGTTGAAGTGGACAAGTCTTAAAGTTGAATTCTGGGAGTTGAAGTGCACAAGTCTTAAAGTTACTAAGGACTTGGGGAATGACTTCTTCTTACTAAGAACTTCTAGAATGCCCTAGAATGGGAGTCTCCTAACGGCAACTTTAAGACTGGGGAATTCTGGGCCTTGAAGTCCACCAGTCTTAAAGTGGCCAAGGTTAGAGACCCCTGCACTGGTGTCCTCATTAAGTCTAGAAACTTAGCATTAAAAACCAAAGCCTGTTTTTTTCCAGAGCTGAGATGACCAGCAGGGTGGTCAAAGCATTTTTAGCAAGATGGTTAAACGGACTCCCAACTGGGGTGAATTTAAACTATCATGGGGGAGGGGGAAGGGATGAAGGGCCAATGGGGCAACCAGACCTGAAGGTAAATTATTTATTTATTTATTTATTTATTTATTTATTTATTTATTTATTCATTCATTCATTCATTCATTCATTCATTCATTCATTCGACTTATGCCCTCTCCAAAAGGACTCGGGCGGCTCACAGCTAAAAATACAATGATAAATTAATTAATTAAAAGTATATTAAACAAGTTAAGCCGAATTGAAAATTAAAACCCATATCAGCCATAGAGAGAGTTTTCTTTAATACCCATCTATATCTTTATTTCATCTCATCCCCAATTTTTCAGAATTATTCCTTCAAATGAATGAAAAACACAGTTGTCTACATAGAGTTTTCGATGGCTCTTTGCTGCCCTCTGGTGGTGATGCGGCATTGGGACGCCCAGACCTGGCTGCAATTGTGATGGGTTCGAAACCCAGCCATGGTCTACAGACAGCAAAAGCCCCCTCCCCATTTCCACAAGCTGGGTCCCCTCCCCATAGCACAAAAGCAATGCATCTTTTTCCCATAAGTGAGACACCACCACTCATTCTGCTTAGCTGGGGGTTGGACTAGATGACCTACAAGGTCCCTTCCAACTCTGTTAAACTGTATTCTCCACTTTTAAAGGATCCCCCCCCCTCACTCTGTGACTGTCAAATAGACAAGCTGGCATAAACCTGTGAGGCTACCTTGGGGGCGGGCTTCCCTGGCACAGGGAAGAGAGGCAGGTCAGGTTGGATGGCCTCAGGGAGACCCTAACACTTAGGGCCTAAGTCAATTCCTCCTTGGTGTCAGAAGCCCGGTGAGGGGTTGTGGATCAGTCTGCCTCTCTTGGCCTGGCCTACCCTGCAGGGTGATTGTAGGGGGAGAAACAGGGGAGGGAGGGCTGTGCCTTTGGGTGAAAACCCCTAAGGGATGAGAAGACCCCTGGGGTGTTATAGGGTGGGGGGTCTCTCTGCCAGCCCACCAGAGAAGCCCCTGGGTCCTCCCACAGTCCCTAGGGCAGAGGAAGTGGGGGGGGTGTCAGGTGGGATGCGGGATGCCCACCTATAACTCTGTTTCCCTTTGCAGGGATTCATGAGCGAGACTTGTACGTGACGGAGAAGAGAAAGCGGACCAAATGCTGCGCATGACGGAGCCCCCCTGAACAGCCCCCTCCCCTGGCATTTGCACTGGACTCTTTTCTAGACCAAAGGAAGCCCCCTCCCCATTTCTGACACGGGAGAAGCAGCCATCTTCCCAGGGCCAAACCAAAGATTCCTTGCAGAATGAAGGTGTCCAAACTTGGCAACTTTTTAGACTTGTAGACTTCAATTCAGCAGAGCTGGCTGGGGCATTCTGGGAGTTGAAGTCCACAAGTCTTAAAGTTGGCTGCAGAATTCTGGAATTTGAAGTCCACAAGAGCTAAAGTCGACTGTGAAATTCTGAGAAGTCTTAAGTCTTCACGAAGTCAATCTTAAAGTGGGCTATGGAATTCTGGGAGTCGAAGTCCACAAGTCTTGAAATTGGCTGGGGAATCCTGGGAGCTGAAGTTTGCAAGCCTTAAAGTAGCTGGGGGATTCTGGGAGTCGAGGTCCACAAGTCTTGAAGTTGGCTGAGGAATTCTGGGACCCAAATTCCACAAAATCTTAAAAGTTGGCTGTGGGATTCTGGGAGTCGAGGTCCACAAGTCTTGAAATGGGCTGGGGAATCCTGGGAGTTGAAGTTCGCAGGTCTTAAAACGGCCGTGGAATTCCGGGAGTTGAGGTCCATCAGTTTTGAAGTTGGCTAGGGAATTCTGGGAAGCGAAGTCCACAGGTCTTAAAAGTTGCCAGGCTTGGATACCTCTGTTGTAGGGCCTCCTCCTGATCACATCCTGGCTTCACCTGTACCTTCCCTTGCCGGGGCTCTGCATGCTCACCTGTGAGACCCCACCCGCAAGTGGCAGCCGAAGCCCCCCAGGCTTGCTCGGACTGTGCCAGCCACTTCCTGCTGACCGAAGAAGTAACACCTTTTTGTCTGGAGATTTTCAAACACCTTTATTGCTTTTTTGTACCTGGCTGGTGCTTTTTTGTGTCTTTTGGGCTGAGCTGGCGGTGGGGGTTGGAGGGTTGGGAGGGTCACGCCTGGCTACCAACCAGTGGTGAGATTCAATTTTTTTTACTACCGTTTCTGTGGGCGTGGCTTGGTGGGCGTTTCAGGGGAAGGTTACTCCCCACCCCACTAACCTGCTTTCCAGCTCCGTTCTCCTGGGCAGGGCAACCAAAGGAGACCCAGCCGATCAGCTGTGGGCGTGGCGTGGTGGGTGTGGCTTGGTGGGTGTGGCTTGGAGGGCGTGGCATGCCTTGGTGGGTGTGGTGTACCTCGGTGGGCGTGGCAGGGGAAGGATATACTGCCAAATCCTCCTTCCCTCCCCACCTCACTGACCCGCTTTCCAGCTCCGTTCTCCTGGGCAGGGCAACACAAGAAGACCTAGCTGATCAGCTGTGGGCGTGGCTTGGTGGGCATGTCAGGTGAAGGATATGCTGACAAATCCCCCTTCCCTCCCCACCCCACTGACCTGCTTTCCAGCTCTGTTCTCCTGGGCAAGGCAACTCAATGGGAGGCAGAGAAGAGGTTCCAACTACTCAACATTTCCACTACTGGTTCTCCAGAACCAGCCTGAACCGGCTGAATCCCACCTCTGGTACCGACCCCAGAGACCCTGCAGGACTGGGAGTCAAGAGGGTGGGGGGGCGGTCTTGAAAAGGAAGACGGGGGAGTTTTTCATGGCCACCGGTGCTCAGCCCAAAGGGGGGGGTGTTGGCTTCGGCCTGCTTGGACCCCTTTGGGGGCCTGGATGGGACCCCACCCCTGGCTTCGCTGGCTGGGAAATGGATGGCACCCCCCCACAATCTGGAGTGTGTTCCCTCCTCCTCCTCCCGCCCTCCAAGTGGGCTAAAAGTGAAGCAGAGAGTTGCTTACCAAAACCTGGAATGCCTTTGGCTGGGTGAGGGCCAGGAGCAACCCCTCCCCCACTGGTTGCAGGGCACCATTTGTCACCCCCCCCCGAGAACTGCAGTATCAGGGGATCCCCGATTGCCCCTCCTTTTCCTGCAATTCTGCAGTGGGTCCTGCCAAGGGCAATGGAGCACCAAGGAAGGCAGCGGGGGGCTGGGAGCCGGGAGAAGGCCAGGCCAAGGCACAGGAAGACCCCCCCCCCACCAGCAAAGAGGTGGATTGGATGGCAGCAGGGATGGGATTCAATTTTTTTAACAACTGGTTCTGTGGGTGTGGCTTAAGTGGTGGGCGTGGCTTGCTGGACATGTGACTGGGTGGACGTGGCTTGGTGGTCATGTTATTGGCTGGGCGTGGCCAACTCAACATCACTCACATCGAGGCACACATCTCCTCGCCTGGCCTCCCGTGACTGTGGGGATGCTGCAACAGTCGTAAGTGTGAAAAACGGTCATAAGTCACTTTTTTCAGTGCCATTGTAACTTTGAATGGTCACTCCACACAAGCAAAGTACCAGCAAAGGAGGGGAAAAAACTCCACAGAGATGTTTCTGAGACAGGAAGTCTAGTCCTGCCAAGAATAGAATAGGGGTTAACGGAGAGGCAGCTTCTGTAAGCAACACCAGAATGTTTCCTTCCTGCCTTCCTTACAGGATTAGTCCTGTAAAGTGGAAAAAACAAAAGGAGATTTCTTCTAACAACCGGTTCTCTGAACTGCTTAGAATGTTAACAACCGGTTCTAGAGAATAGGTGCGAACTGGTAGAATCCCAACCCTGGATTGCAGCAGAAAAGGGGCTCTTCCCTCCTCCCCCAATGTCCTGGGGAGGCATTTGGCACAGTGGTGCCAGTTCAAGGCACAAAAAGGCCAGATTGGGGGCAAACATCACCCCCCCAGGGAAAAAAAACCTGGCTGCTAAAAGTCAAGGATCAATTTGATGGCACATCAGCCGATCTGTACAGACACACAAGCAGTCCTCAGCTTACAACCACCATCAACCGCCCCTTGAACTTCCGTGGTTAAGCAAGACCGTTGTTAAGTGAGTTTGCTCCATTTTACGACCTGAAGTGCCACAGCTGATACGCAAAGCCCTGCGGTGCTTAAGAGAGAAATCTACAGCAATTGGCTGTGAATAAATAATAAATATTAAATAAGCAAGTAAACAACATAAGTTAGTTAGATAGATAGTTAGTTAGTTAGCAAGTTAGCTAGTTAGCTATCTAGTTAGTTAGCTAGGTAGATAGGTAGGTAGGTAGATAGACAGCTAGTTAATTAGATAGTTACATAGGTAGATAGCTAGTTAGCTAGTTAGATAGCTATCTAGTTAGCTAATTAGGTAGCTAGTTAGGTAGATAGGTAGGTAGATAGATAGATAGATACATAGATAGTTACTTAGATAGGTAGATAGTTACATAGGTAGGTAGCTAGTTAGATAGATAGTTACATAGGTAGGTAGGTAGATAGATAGATAGATACATCGATAGTTAAATAGGTAGGTAGATAGCTAGTTAGTTAGCTAGTTAGTTAGCTAGTTAGATAGATAGTAACACATTGTTAAGTGAATCTGGCTTCTCCATTAACTTTGTCAGAAGTTTGCAAAAATTAATCACGTGACCCCAGGACACTGCAACCATCATAAATATGAGTCAGTTGCCAAGCGCCTGCATTTTGATGATGTGACTGGGGTGCTACAAGAGTCGTAAGTGTGGAAACAGCCATAGGTCCCTTTTTTTCAATGATGTCATAATTTTGAACGGTCACTAAGTGAGTGATTGTAGGGAGTGGCCTAGAGGTGGAGCTCTCAGCTCCCAGTTAGGAGGCTGTGGGTTCGATCCTTGGTAGAGGCAGATATTTTTCTCTCTCTGGGAACCATGAGTATCTGCTGAGCAAAACTCCGTACTGGTGACAGGAAGGGCATCCAGCCATTCAAGTGCTCTATTCAGTTGCCCAGACTCCACCCCAATGCAAGGGATTATGGGGTCTGAACGATGATGATGAAGATGACTAAACGAATGTTGGTAAGTCTAGGATTCCTTGTACATATCTACCTAAATACACCTGCACAGTACAGTATGGTAGGGGGGTTATTTGGTGGGACCAGACAAGTTGCTGGGCGGAGGGGGTGAATCTGTGTGGGGGTGCAGGAAGGCCCCCCCCCCAGGCTAAGCAGGGCTGCCTCCGGCCCCTGGTTCGAAGGCGTGGCTCGGGTGCATTGCGGGCTGCTCCGGCCTGGGGAGGCTCGTTCGGAAAGCGTGGAAGGAGTCCAGCTGGTGAGCGTTGAACTGGGGCATCAGGAGGGGGGCCACGCAGTGGGACCACTTGTAGTGGGATTTCAGCCAGCGGCCGCCGTCACTGTCCTCGATGCAGATGGCAGCGATACCTAGAAGGCAGAGAGGGGAGGGAGGGGCAGAAGGCAAAGCATCAGGCCCAGCTTCATGGCCCAAAGGCCAGTTGGCTCCCTTCCCAGCAGGATGGGATGTAACAGAATGACCGAGTTGGAAGGGACCTGGGAGGTCTTCTAGTCCAGCCTTCCTGCTCAAGGAAGAGATTTTACACTTGGGGGGAGGGGTCTCCAACCTTGGAACTTTAAGACCAGTGGACTTCAACTCCCAGAATTCCCCAGCCAGCGTTGCTGGCTGGGGAATTCTGGGAGTTGAAGTCCCCTAGTCTCTTAAAAAAAACCTCCAGTGATAAAGCACCCACAACTTCTGGAGGCAGGCAGTTCCACTGGTTAATTGTCCTCACTGTTAGGAAATTTCTCCCTTGTTCCAGGGTGCTTCTCTCCTTGATGAGTTTCCATCTGTTGCTTCTTGTCCTGCCTTCTGGGGCCTTGGAGAATAGGTGGACCCCCTCTTCTTTGGGGCAGCCCCTCAAACATTGGCACGCTGCTATCATGCCCCCCCCACTAGTCCTTCTCATTAAATAAGACCTGCCCAATTCCTGCAGCCATTGGTCGTATGATTTAGCCTCTTCCTCATCTCTGTTGTGCTCGTACCCAACCTGCAGCCTCGCTCTGCAATCTGGTGCCCGCTGGGCGGGTCAGGAGGTAGAAAGCGGAGGTTGCAAAACAAAATAAATTGAATGGTGCCCCTGTCTCTGAACATGGAGGCTGTACTGGGAGCCGCTGAAATGCGTTTAATAAGCCCTTGCTGGATTTCCCAGGGCTGTAGCCTCTAAGGTAGACTGCCACTGCACGTGGAGGCTTCAAAGACTAGCCCTCCGGCCCAGCCTGGAGAGGAAATCCACCCTGGTTGGCCCCTTCCTCTCCTTACCTGCCACCACACCGCCTTGCCGTTCCACCAGCTCGATGGCGCCCTGCATGGTGCCCCCTGTCTCTACCCACTGGTCCACCAGCAGAACCCGGACACCTGGAGAAGGGAGGGGGAGCAGAACCAAGGTGGGTCTGGGGTCTTTCTCACCCAGCTGCCTTCCCCCACCAGCCCTTAACAGAGGGGTCCTGGCAGGTGGAGGGTTCCAGGCAACTTTCTGGCTGTGTGCCCAGCATTGGATGCCACCCGTGTGCCATCCCTGGGCAGATGCCCAGGGGTGGGATTCAAATTATTTAACTGGTTCTGTGGGCGTGGCTAGGTGGGCATGGCCATGACTGGGAGGGCGTGGCTTTTTTGCAGCATACCTCCCCCCCCCGTGTTTTTTTTTTTGCATCCTGGGCCTCAGGGTAGCCTCCTGGGTGAAGCAGTAAAACAGTGAGGGGGATCCCAGCACAGCTGATGATTGGACCAGGAGATCATCAGGAGCGATAAAAAAAAGAAGAAATACTTTAAGGCAGCGGCCACCAGCCTTTTGGACCTCAGGGACCATCAGACTCATAATGTTAAATCCTGCAGACCAGAGACCCTGGGAAAATCCCCAAAAGAGACTGCAGGAAAATCCCCCACCCCGTTTTCCTACCGATCAATGGTTCTTTATTTGGGATGGCAGGATACCATCTCCAGCTCCTTTCTCAGGGAGAGAGGGAGAGAGGAGAGACTTTTGGCTTCATGCAAGGAAAGCAGCAGAAGCTGCAGAGTTTTTTCTCCCCAAACTCTGCCAGGAATGACTCTTTGCTGGCGCAGCCTCTTGGAGCACGAGGCCTTACAGGGTCCCAAAGACTCATTTCTGGTGGAGTTTGGGGGAGAGAAAGAAAGACTTTGGCTGCTTTCCTTGCGTGCAGCCAAAAGCAGAAGAAGAAAGAAGTGGAAAGAAGCAGCCCAGTGGCCAGGCCAGGTGCGGGGGGCACGTGGGGCAAGTTCCCCCCTTCCGTTCTTTCCCCCCCTCCCCTCACTACCTCCTGTTGTTTGCAATGCAAGTGACACAAGCCTTGTGCTTCCACGGGCCATGTGGGCGGCACAGCCTTGTGTTCCTGCACAGCCTGGATTAATTGCTTTGGGGGGACATTTCTGTGTGGACCACCACCATTTTCTCACAGACCACCAGTGGTCCCCGGCCCACCGGTTGGCAACCACTGCCTTAGGGAGTGACTGGGCAGAGAAGAACACAGTCAGCGATGTTGGGCATGCACGCGATGTGGCACATGCGCGATAAGGACTGCCTGGGCGGGGAGGGGAGGGGCCAGCCAGGGGCATGTTTTGCCGGTTCTCTGAACTGCACAGAATCATAACAACTGGGTCTATAGAACCGGTCCGAACCGGTAGAATCCCACCCCTGCAGATGCCCCACTGACAATGCCCACTAGAGGTGGTATTCAGCCGGTTTTCACCAGTCGGGCGAACCGGTAGTGGCAATTTGGCCTGGGTCGCTGAACCGGTAGCGACTTCTGGCTGGCCACGCCCCCTGCCCACCTGCTCAACGCTGCTCGCCCACCTCCACCTGGAATTGGCGAGGAGGGTGACATACAAATTGAATCCGTCATCCCCCCCCGAGTCCCCTTCTACCTGGGCCGATGGCATCTGTGCGAATTTCCATCACTTTCTCACGGTCCGTGTAGTCCCTGTAGGTCTGGGTGCGAGTCTCGACGCAGAGGTGGCCGGCTTTCCGGATGGTCACAAAGCCCTTTCGGAGGGTGATGGCAATGGCGGCGCCTGGGGGGGGGAGGAGGAAAATATTTGGGGGAGGAGATGAGGTTTCCTTCATCCTTCCTAAGAGAAGCCGCAGATCCTGGTCATTAGCCAGGTTTTCTCTTCAATCCTTCCTAGAGCCATTATGTGATGGATGAGAAGGACGTCAGAGGTCATCTAGACCAACCTCCAAATCCAGGGAACTGCCCCCATTTGAAAGCCTCTTGGGAGAGTGGGCCCATTGCTTAATGCAGGGGGGCCCAAACTTGGCCACTTTAAGACTTGTAGGCTTCAACTCCCAGAATTCCCCAGCCAGCAGAAGTTTGGAGACCTCTGGCTTAATGGTTGCTGGCCAGTGTTTTTCTCAGCTGTCTTCATCCTGGCCATGACAACGCCGTCAGCGGGAGTGAGAAAGCTGAGAGTCACTGGCCGGGGAGCGCGCTGGCTGGAGAGGGAGCACATGTCCCCATAAAGGAGAACCTTTGTAGCTCAGGGTTGAAATGAGGGATCCTTGGGGCTCTCTGAGCTTGGCTGTTTTCTTGCAAACGTTTTATGACCCGATTAGGGAATGTCATCAGGGCTAGAAGGACGGGGGAGTTGCAGGGTGGCAGAGGAGGAAGAGGAGGAGAAGAAAAAGAAGGAGGAGGAAGAGGAGGAAGAGGAGGAGGACGGCTGTAGGGTCCTTGGTGCTCTCTGAGCCTGGTGATTTTCTTGCAGACGTTTCATGACCCAACTAGGTAACACCATCAGTGCTAGAAGGGGGAGAGGGTTTGCAGAGAGGAAGCAGAGGAGGAGAAGGAGGACCGTGGGGTCTCTGGGCTTGGGGGCTTGCTTACAAACATTACCCAAACCAGGCGACATCACAGGTGCTGGAAGGGGTTTGAGGAGAGGAGGAGCACTGTGGGATCCTTGGCACTCTCGGATATTGGTGGTGTCCTTGCAGACGTTTCATGACCACACTAGGGAACATCACCAGTGCTAGAAGGGGGAGTTGAGGAGAGAGTGGGGGAGGAGGGGGAGGAGGAGGGAAGAACTGTGGGGTCCCTGGTGCTCTCTGAGCTGGACTGCTTTCCTGCAGACATTTCATGACCAAACTAGGGAACATCATCAGTGCTAGAAGGGGTGGGTTTTGCTCTCAGTTTATATTGCCCTGCCAATGGGAATCTCCCCCTCCCCCCCTGGGCTGAGGACTTGGGTGAAGGGAGTGACAGAGAAGCAAGAGAGACCTACCCAGAACGAACCCCATGGCATCAATGCCAATCACTTGGTCGATGGCATCGTCCCGAAACGGTCGCACCAAATCTTCCACGCAGTCCTGCAAGGCCTGTGCGGGCAGAAGAGAGGCACGGCTACCCCAGAACCACAATAGAACCACCCAGAGCAGCGTCTGGTGCTCCTCTAAGGACGTCTCCCCTTATTTATCAAGGAGCTGAGTTTCTGCTTTTGTTATTCAGGCCAGCTTTCAACATTTAAATCATGGGGTCTCCCACCTTGGCCCCTTTAAGAGTCGGGGACTTCAATTCCCAGAATTCCCCAGCCAGCAGGCCAGAGGTCTCCCACCTTGGCCCCTTTAAGACTCAGGGACTTCAACTCCCAGAGTTCCCCAGCCAGTTGGCTGAGGAATTCTGGGAGTTGAAGTCCACAGGTCTTAAAGGGGTCAAGGTTGGAGACTCCTGATTGACAGCATCCCTCGGATAAACTGCAAGGAAAATATAAACCCTGAAAGAGAGTTAAGCCCATCATGGTAACAAGGATGCCACCCTAACCCTTCCTGCTACAAGGATGGCGTAAAGGACAATCCGAACACGCTACCCAGTGAAATATTCTGAACAGGATGGTCGATGCCAGAGGCCTCCTGGTGGGATAATAGGCTGACTACATTCCCTATCATCCCCACTCAACCCAGCCTTATGGATCGTAGGAGAGACTGGAAACTGTGAAAAAGAACCACTGCAGGAATCGGGGATGTCTACTTTACTTTAGACTAAGGGGAGACATGAGAGCATCTTCCAATATTTGAGTGTTAATACCACTTTATAAGGCCCTGGTAAGACCTCACTTGGAATAATGGATCCAGTTTTGGTCGCCACGATGTAAAAAAGATGTGGAGACTCTGGAAAGAGTGCAGAGAAGAGCAACTAAGATGATTAGGGGACTGGAGGCTAAAACATATGAAGAATGGTTGCTGGAACTGGGCATGCCTAGTCTTATGAAAAGGAGGACTTGAGGTGACATGATAGCATCTTCCAGTATCTGAGGGGCTGCCCCAAAGAAGCGGGGGTCAAGCTATTCTCCAAAGCCCCTGCGGGCAGGACAAGAAGCAACAGATGGAAACTGACCAGGGAGAGAAGCAATCTAGAAGTGAGGAGGAATTATCCTGACCGTGAGAACAATTAATCAGTGGAACAACAACTTGCCTCCAGAAGCTGTGAATGCTCCAACACTGGAAATTTTAAAGAAGAGATTGGACAGCCACTGATGTGAAATGGTTTAGGGTCTCCTGCTGGAGCAGGGGGCTGGACTAGAAGACCTCCAAGGTCCCTTCCGACTCTGTCATTCTGTGAACTCTTCTGCAGGACAGTTTGACCAGAGCCCTTAGGGGAGGCATTGGAGTGCCAGGTGAGACCTCCCCCTCCCCATTATTCTGACCAAGCCCAGCTCCTCAGGAGACGGAGCCCTCCTCCACAGACTCTGGCTGGGCTAACACATTCCTGGGGCTAAATTTAGTCCCTTGCGCATGGCATCCTGCGAGAGCATTGAAGTGTAGACACCTTAGACCCTGTTAATAATAGATATGGGTGTGGGAGTCACTCCGAAATGTGATTCACAACTCAGAGCAACAGGGGCGGTGGCAGCCATGCCCACGTGGTTTACAACTGGGAGCAATGGGAGGGAGCGCATATGTCAGTCTCAGACTGATGACTGCAGCCAACCTGGTGGGTGGCACTGCCCAGCCTCATCCCCTTGGAGAGAGCAGAAAGTCTATGGGGGTGCAGACCCCAGACACCCCCTTCCTGCAGAGGTTTGACCCCACCCCTCCCAGAGGTGGGATTCAGCCGGTTCTGACCAGTTCTGGAGAACCGGTAGCAGAAGTTTTCAATAGTTGGAGAACTGGCAATTCCCACCTCTGACTGACCCCGCCAGCATCTCTTCTCTGCCTCCCATTGAGTCCCAGCTGATTGGCTGGGTCTTTTTTTGGTTGCCTTGCACAGGAGAATGGAGCTGGAAAGCAGGTTAGTGGGGTGGGAAGGGAATGGGGATTCTGCAGTAACCTTCCCCTGCCACGCCCACCAAGCCACACCCACAGAACCGCTAGCAAAAAAAATTGAATCCCACCACTGCCCCCTCCCCATACCTGGGGGTGGCAGTAAAGACGAGAGGGGTCCAGCCAGGCATAGGAGGGGCCCTTGATGTTGGGGGCCATCAGCTTCAAATACCAACCCTGCTCTTGGGAGGCTGGCACCGTCTTGAGGTCCATGGGCAGCAGCGGACGGGACTGGATGGGGAGGGCACAGAGAGAGGCATTTCAGACTGGCCGGGCAGAATCAGTCCAGGCTAGAAAAAGCCGGGCGCAGCCAGGCAGCGTACCTTAAAAAATGCACCTGGTTGTGGGAAGCTGAGGGGGGCGGTTAATAGGGCTGGGGGGGAGGGGGAATGAGGATTGTGGAGAATATGAAGTGGTAAAAACTGAGCCGACTCACTGAATTAGGGGTGTCCAACCGCGGCGACTTTAAGACCGGTGGACTTCAACTCCCAGAATGGGAATTCTGGGAGTTGAAGTCCACCGGTCTTAAAGTTGCCAAACTTGGACCCCCCCCCTGCATGAAATAATACCAATAGAGCCATTGAGGCAGATGGAGACCAGTTTGCTTTCCCAGGCCCTTTGCCCTGGCGATAAAATTTCAACACCTCAACCTTCCCCAAGTGAATTAATTCCAATAGGTCACCTGGGAATTATAGGCAGCACCCCAGAGACCCCCCACCACAGGATCCCAAGGCAGCCGACTTCAATCGGAGTGGAGCGGGGCAGCTGTTGGTAGCCCAACCCCCTGCCCAAAAATAAAGCCATTTTAGCTGCAGACTCAAGGCCTTTAGGGTCCCTTGGAAAACTTCCTGCCATTTTTCTGCAGGTTTGATTCTTGTTGGGTGGGTGGGGGGAGGCTTTGGGGGCTGCTGAAGGGGCCCCAGGGCCAGGCACCAGGGGCTTGCCTGCTGCGCTTGACCCAAAGCTCAGCAGGATTGGATCCAGCCATCACTGGAGACTTTCAAGAAGAGATTGGACTGCCCTCGGTCAGAAATGGTGTAGGGTCTCCTGCTTGGGTGGGGGGTTGTACTAGATGACCTGAAAGGTCCCTTCCAACTCTGATTACCTCTTATCTGTTATCTGTTATCAGTTACTCCCTGGGCCAACGAATTTGCATAGGAGGGTCTGTGTCCGAAATCTGCAGGAGTCGAAAGTTTTGGTTTTTTGAAAGTGGAGGTTGGATCCAGCCCGCGTCTTCAGCAACTGGCGGTGTTGAACATTACAATATTCAGATATGATATGATGAGCATAAATGTAAATATGATGGTGTTTCAGCAGACAGCTGTAAAGCAGACCCAATTTGCATTGCAACAGAATTTTTCTCAGCCAGAGTTAACAGAGGGAAGATGGGCAGCCAATAAATGGGAGCAGCTTAAGACTGGTGGACTTCCAACTCCTGGCACAGGATCTCCTGCTTGAGCAGGGGGTTGGACTAGTTGACCTCCAAGGTCCCTATGCTCTGCTGGCTTTGGAATGCTGGCCGTTGAAGTCCACCAGTCTTAAAGTGGCCAAGGTTGAAGACCTCTGCGAGAGAGAAACGCACGCATCGAACACGCGGGACGGAGCCGGACTTTCGCGGGGGTGTCTCTGCGTTCCCACCGGGAGGAGGACCCCCCCCCTCCCCGTGCTCTGAAGGCCAGGTCCTGCCTAGGAGAGAATTCGGGCAGTTTTCTTCGGGGTGGGAAAATCTCCTTTTAGGGGGTCTCCTTGCAGCTAGCGTCCCCTCGCCGCCCCGCGCTCAGGTGCTCGGACAACAGGTGTGAATCGGGGCTTCTCGGCAAAGCTCCCCCCCTCGTCCAGCCCCCCCGCGCGGTGACCCCTACCTGGCCGAGGGGCCGCTGCCGGGGAAGACCCCCTGTGCGCCTCCGCCGGAGTGCAAGCACGGCGGGACCCCTTGGAGAGGGGCTTCCTTCGTGACCCCCCCCCGGGCAGAAAATGCGGGGAGAGGCACAGCGGAGGCCCCGGGGTTGGTTTCTGCTGCGGTCGCTGGACTGTGGGGCGGGGCGGGAAGAGCGGCGGGGACTTGGCAGTGCCCGGCGGTGGCTGGCAGAGCCTCTTCTGGCAGCGGGCGAGGGGGTGGCGTCCCGGGGGCCAGCGGAAGCCGGGAGGCGGGGGGTGGGAAGGAACTCCGGAGTGAGGGGGGCTTCTCTGCAATCGGGGCCAAAGGAGGGAGGAGGAGGGTCTCCGGCAGCGGCCCCTCGGCCAGGAAGGGGTCACCACGGGGGGGGGGGGCTGGGCGGGGGGCCTTTGCAAAGAAGCCCCGATCCACACCTGTTGTCCGAGCACCTGAGCGCTGCGTCTGTGACATGCTTTGCCACCCGTCCTGCGACCATTTGGACAGCGGGGAGGGGGTCCCAAACGCCGAGGCGGGGGGGGGCAGGGGGGTCCCAGGACGGGTGCAAGACGGGGGGCGGGGTGTCTCTGCGGCCGCCCTCGTGGCTTTTTTGACCGTGTCTGGAATCTCTGGTGAGCCGAAAGGGAGAGCAAACCTTCAAAAGAGGAGGTTCAGCCTGCAAAATTGGGATGGAATTTATTGACAAAAATAAATTTGTGGGTGGGTGGGTGGGGGACCCCGGCGCAGGAAGGCCTGAAGGTCCACGCGGGGTGGGGTAGGGGGAGAGAAAGACCCTCCTGTGGGGGGTGAGGGGGGCAAATCTGTCCCGCGTGGCCGCTGAGAGTCGCAATCCATCGATCAGCTGATGCAGGGGTCCCCAAACTTGGCCACTTTAAGACTTGTGGACTTCAACTCCCAGAATTCCTCAGCCAGCATAGCTGGCTGAGGAATTCTGGGAGTTGAAGTCCACAAGTCTTAAAGTGGCCAAGTTCGGGGACCCCTGAGCTGATAGGTCAACTCTCCCTCGCGGGAGGTTTTTTCAAATGGGGGGCGGGTTTGGAAGGCTCCCCGCCAGAATGATGGAGGGGAGTCCTGCACGGTGCAGGGAGGCTGGACTAGATGCCCTCAAGCTTCCCCGTCCACGCACACGGAGCCTTTGAAGGCATTAGCGGCGGGAAGGTTGCCGTACACCGCTTTGGCCAGCAGGTGGCAGCAACAGCTACCTCTTTTCCCCGTTTGGACGCTTTTCAGATACAGTATAGAATATCAGAGTTGGAAGGGACCTTGTAGGTCATCTAGTCCAACCCCCCTCATCCCCCCTCCACCTAAGCAGGAGACCCTGCACCATTTCTGATAAATGGCAGTCCAGCTTTAAGACGGTGGAGTTCAACTCCCAGAATTCCCCGGCCAGATGTTTTAGGGCAGAATGATTCAATCTCTCCTGGAGTTCTCTGCGGAGGAGGTTCTGCTCAGCCTCCGACACATTTGGGCAGAAGAGAGGAAGGAGGGAAGGGAAGGGACTGCTGGTGCTTGGGAAACCCACCCTGCCTCCCCCAAGGCTGGGGTCAGCTTATCCCTCTCCACCCCCAATAAAAAACTTCAGATTTCAGGTTGTCCTGTACTTACAATCACAATTGGGCCCAACATTTCTGTTGTTCAGCAAGCCAGTTCTTAAGTGAGTTTTTGCCCCATTTTCTGACCTTTCTTTCCAATGTTGTTAAGTGAATCCTGGAATCCGCACCGTATAACGGACATTAATACAATTGAGTGAGGCCAGAGGTATTTCATGAGAAGAGCCCTCCAATCCCCTGCTTGCAATAGAATTTTTTATTCCTTATAGAATTCTTTCTTGGCCAAGTGTGGTTGGACACACAATGAATTTGTCTTGGTGCAAATGCTCTCGGTGCACATAAAAGAAAAGATACATTCATCAAGAGTCAAGAATCATCAGGTACAACACTTAATAATAATAGTCATAGGGTACAACAGAATAGAATATAATAAAATTTAAATAAGATGGGATGGGATGGGATGGGATGGGATGGGATGGAACGGGATAGAGAATAGAAGAAATTGGGAATGGAATGGAATAGAATAGAAAATAGAAAATAGAAAATACAATAGAGAATAGAATAGCATAGCATATAGAATTCAATTCTTTATTGGCCAAGTGTGATTGGACACACAATGAATTTGTCTTGGTGCAAATGCTCTCAGTGCACATAAAAGAAAAGATACATTCATCAAGAGTCAAGAATCATCAGGTACAACACTTAATAATAGTCATAGGGTACAACAGAATAGAATATAATAAAATTTAAATAAGATGGGATGGGATGGGATGAAACGGGATAGAGAATAGAAGAAATTGGGAATGGAATGGAATGGAATAAATAGAAAATAGAAAATACAATAGAGAATAGAATAGCATAGCATAGCATAGCATAGCATAGCATAGAATTCAATTCTTTATTGGCCAAGTGTGATTGGACACACAAGGAATTTGTCTTGGTGCAAATGCTCTCAGTGTACATAAAAGAAAAGATACATTTGTCAAGAGTCCAGAATAATTAGGTTCAACACTTAATAATAGTCATAGGGTACAATAAGTAACCAAATCATACTAGGAAATAGTCAATAAAAATCGTAAGGATACAAGCCACAAAGTTACAGTCATACAGTCACAAGTGGGAGGGGAGGGGTGATAAGGAGTGATGAGGAGATTAATAGTAATAGTAGTGCAGACTTTGTAATAGTTGGACAGTGTTGAGGGAATTATTTGTTTAGCAGAGTGAAGGCTTTCGGGAAAAAAACTGTCCTTGTGCCTAGTTGTTCTGGTTTGCAGGGCTCTATAGGGTCGTTTTGAGGGTAGGAGTTGAAACAGTTTATGCTCAGGATGTGTGAGGGGTCTGTAGATATTTTCCCAGCCCTCTTTTTGACTCCTGCAGGATACAGATCCTCCATGGAAGGCAGGTTAGTAGCCATTGTTCTTTCTGCAGCCCTAAATACTCTCTGGAGTCTGTGTCTGTCCTGTTGGGTTGCAGAGCTAAACCAGACAGTCATAGAGGTGCAGATGACAGACTCAATAATTCCTCTGTAGAGCTGGATCAGCAGCTCCTTTTGGGCAGTTTGAGCTTCCTGAGTTGGCGCAGAAAGAACATTCTTTGTTGTGCTTTTTTGATGACGTTTTTGATGTTAGGTGTCCATTTTAGGTCATGTGATATAGTAGAACCGAGAAATTTGAAGGCCTCTACTGTTGATACTGTGTTGTCTTGTATTGTAAGAGGTGGTAGTATGGGAGGGTTTCTCCTAAAGTCTAGCACCATTTCTATGGTTTTGAGTGTGTTCAGTTCCAGATTGTTCCGGTTACACCACGAGGCAAGTTGTATAACCTCCTGTCTGTATGAGGATTTGTCGTTGTCTCAAATGTGGCCAATCACTGTTGTATCATCTGCAAACTTCAGTATTTTAACAGAGGGATCATTTGAGATGCAGTCATTGGTATTTATTTATTTATTTATTTGATTTGTCAATCGCTTACAAGATTATAAGTATAAGGGTAAACATAGTTATGAATACATGTAATGGACACATATAAGAGAAATAAAAATAAAAATAAAAAGAATCAATAGGACAGGGACGGTAGGCACTTTGGTGCGCTTATGCATGCCCCCTACAGACCTCTTAGGAAAGGGGTGAGGTCAATAGTAGACAGTGTAAGGTTAAAGTTTTTGGGGTTTGGGGAAGAAACCACAGAGTCAGGTAGAGTATTCCAGACATTGACCACTCTGTTGCTGAAGTTGCATTTCCTGCATTCCAGTTTGGTGTGGTTAACCTTGAGTTTGTATCTATTGTGTGCTCTTGTATTGTTATGGCTGAAGCTGAAGTATTCATTGACCGGAAGGACATTGCAATGTATGATTTTATATACTAAGATCGGACCGAAGGCGGCGTAGTTCTAGGTTTTCTAGGTCTAGAATAAACTGCTCCAAACTCGATTGCAGAAATATGACTTCAGCAACTGAGTGATCAATGCCTGGAACTCACTACCTGACTCTGTTGTTACATCCTCAAACCCCCAAAACTTCAACCTCAAACTATCTACCGTGGACCTCATTCCATTCCTAAGAGGCCTGTAAGGGGGCGTGCATAAGTGCACCAGCGTGCCTACCGTCCCTGTCCTCCTGTCCCCATTTATTCGTACTCATTGATTACGTATATCCTTATACTTGTTTATATGTATATGTTTATATGTTATGTTCATATCTATATCGGTTTTCTCATACATGCTTGACAAAGACACAAAGAAACTAAACAAACAAACAAATACATAAATGTTCTGTGGGTTGTGGGAATCCAGCCACCACCATTCCTCCTTCTCCCTTCTCCCTTCTAGCATGGATGGTATTATCTAGTGTGGTAATGAAACGTCTGCAAGAAAACCACCAGGATCAGAGAGCACCAAGGACCTCATAGTCTTCCTCCTCCTCCCCCCTTCTTTCCCTTCCTCCTCCTCCTCCTCCTCCTCCTCCTCCTCCTCCTCCTCCTCCTCCTCCTCCTCCTCCTCCCAGCAACCCACTCCTTTCTAGCACTGATGCAGTTCCCTAGCTGGGTCACAAAATACCTGCAAGAAAACAGCCCAGCTCAGAGAGCACCAAGAACCCCGTAGTTCAACCCTGAAAACCTTCCCTTCTATCGGAACGTCTTCCTGCTGCGCCTGAGGCCAGGCGCGTGTTTGTTGATCCGAGCATTCTTGTAAGACACCAGCCGATTCCCCTGGCTCAGTGTCATCTACACAGATCCGAAAACGCCTTTAGTCCCATCAGCCTCATTTTGAAAGCGCTGGAATGTCGCTTGTCTCAGCCCCAAATCCTGAAGAATAAACCCCGGAGGCCTTACCGTGTCTAAGCAATCCTGCCCTTATGCCTGAACCTGCTGGGCCCGTTCCAGAGCGGTGGCTGCATTCCCACAACCCACAGAGCCTCCTTGTTCTTCCCAACCTTGCGCCAGCTAAAATCTGGGGGAAATCCACCCCTCCAGGGGGCATCTGGCAGGATTGAGTTTGCCTGGAAGAAAGGACTCTGTAGGCTTAATCTCTCCCCCTCCCCCGCCCCAGTAGCACACCAGTGAGTTTGTTAAGGTAAAATGCCAAACTGCTTTAGTCATATAGGAAAACATTGCCATTGCAAAGCCTACATGTCCCATGATGCATCACTGCACCTTCCCGTCCCACAAGGTATAAAAGGCACTTACCTTTGGTTTTGGTCTTCCTCTCGTCTCTCTCCTGAAAGAATGATGTATCTAAGAGAGAACATAGACATAATGTAAGTTTATATTTCTGCAATAAAGGGATTCCTCTGATCACAGATATTTGAAAGTTAATGGTGGCTAGATCCATTGGAAATTATCAACAGAGTTACCTCTCTGTGCGTACTTTGCCATTTTCACCAGCAACCCCTCTGCATTTTGGGGGTTCCCCTGCTTCCCTATTGAGTGGGTTTCCTCATTTATTGGGGTCCCAGGGAGAAAGTTTAGAACAAGGGTCTCCAAAGATGGCACCTTATGGTCACCTCAGAATTCCCCAGCCAGCTATGAAGGGAGGGGAGTTTGTATGGAGGAGGAGGAGGAAGGAAGAAGGATGAAGAAGAAGAAGAAGAAGAAGAAGAAGAAGAAGAAGAAGAAGAAGAAGAAGAAGAAGAAGGGAAAGAAGACGAAGGAAGTAGACGAAGGAGGAAGAAGATAAAGAAGGAGGAGGAGTTCTGAGCTCAGTAAATTTCTTGCAGACATTTAATTACCGAATTAGGTAATGTCATCAGTGCTAGAAGGCAGCAGGGTTTGGGGAGTGGAGGAGAAGGGGGTGAGGAGCAGGAGGAGAAGCAGGAGAGGGAGGGGAGGAGGGGGGAGGAAGAAGATGTGGGGGGGTCCTTGGTGCTCTCTGAGCTTGGTGGTTTTCTTGCAGACATTTTGTGACCCAGCTAGGTAATGTTATCAGTGCTAGAAGGGAGTGGAGTTTGCAGAAAGGAGGAGGAGGAGGAGGAGGAGGAGGAGGAGGAGGAGGAGGAGGAGCAGCAGCAGCAGGAGGAGGAGGAGGAGGAGGAGGAGGAGAAGGACTAGTGTGGATGCTCTCTGAGCCTGGTAGGTTTCTTGCAAACATTTCATGACACAACTAGGTAACGTCATCCGTGTTATACTGGCTGGGGAATTCTGGGAATTTAAATCCACAAGTCTTAAAGTTACGAAGTGTGGAGATCCCTGGTTGTGAACTTTGAACCCTAGGGCTGGAAGGGATCTCAGAGGTCATGTAGCCCACCCCCCTTTCAAGGCCGGAGACCTTAAACCAGCCCGGTTTGTAGCTCAGAGCCCTCCCTTCTCCTGGGGGGGGGGCTTTTGAAGTTGGAGTCCGCCAAATGGCCTTCCCAGCAAGGGAGAGACAGACCCTGCCTGCTCCCACGATCAGAGTGTCCTGAACAACATGCAACACAAAGTATCGCTCTGCACTGGGCATTGTGGGACTCGCCCTTAGTCACGTCCTTCGTCAGAGCAATTCAGAGGACAAAGAATCCTTTTGAGGGATGTTGTGAGTGGAAGAAAAGCAACTCCTGGCTATCTCCTTCGGCCGCAAGGAATTCGGCCCTCCCAGGGAGGAGGAAGAGGAGGAGGAGGAGGGCCACAAGATCAGCCAAGCCGCAGCGGCCGAGGCCTTGAACCCGATGGAGCTTCCTGCGGGGAGGCTGGGAACGGCTCCTGCCACTCGAGTGGGACGTGCAACAGAACCACCAGGCAGTCCCCGACTTACGACTGCCACTGGTCCCCAAAAGTCCGTGGCTAAGCGGGATGGTTAAATGAGTTTTGTCCCATTTTAGGACCTGTCTTGCCACTGGGACTAAGTGAAGTCGTTAAGTGGGTCACACACTTGTTGAGTGAATCTGGCTTCCCCTCTGGTTGGAAGGTCGCAAAAGGGGATCATGTGACTTCCGGACACTGCAACCATCATAAGTATGAGTCAGTTGCCAAGCGTCCGGATTTTGATCAGGTGACCATGGGGATGTTGCAACAGTGTGAAAAACGGTCATAATCCAGTGTTTTCAGTGCCCTTGTAGCTTCAAATGGTCACTACATGAATGATTGTAAGTCAAAGACTACGATAATTCAGGGGTGGGACTCTACTGGTTCGATAGAAGTGGTAGTTACAAATCGGCGCAGGCAAATCGTGCCCCTGGCTGGCCCCGCCCCGCTCTGCCCACCCCTCCACTCCCCACCCAGTCAGTCCTTATTGCACATGTGCAGCATAGCTGACTGTGTTCTCCCTGCCCAGTCACTCCTTAAGGTATTTCCCCCTCCCGATGATCAGCTGTTCCAATGATCAGCTCTTCCGGGATCCCCTTCGCTGTCTTACTGCTTCACCCAGGAGGAAGGAAGGAAGGAAGGAGAGGAGGAGGAAGGAAGGAAGGAAGGAAGGAAGGAAGGAGAGGAGGAGGAAGGAAGGAAGGAAGGAAGGAAGGAAGGAAGGAGAGGAGGAGGAAGGAAGGAAGGAAGGAGAGGAGGAGGAAGGAAGGAAGGAAGGTGAGGAGGAGAAAGGAAGGAAGGAAGGAGGAGGAGGAAGGAAGGAAGGAAGGAGAGGAAGAAGGAAGGAAGGAAGGAGGAAGGAAGGAAGGAGAGGACAATCAGCTGTTCCGATGATCAGCTGTGCCGGGATCCCCCTCGCTGTCTTACTGCTTCCCCAGGAGGAAGGAAGAAGGAAGGAAGGAAGGAAGGAAGGAAGGAAGGAAGGAAGGAAAGAAGGAAGGAAGGAAGGAAGGAGGAAGAGTACGATCAGCTGTTCCGATGATCAGCTGTGCCAGGATCCCCCTCGCTCTCTTACTTCTACCCCCAGGAGGCTTCCCTGAGGCCCAGGAGGCCAAAAAAATGGGGAGGGGGTGCTGCAAATAAAAAAAACTGCCCAGAGAACCGGTCGTTAAAAAATTGGACCCTCCTGATCACAGATATTTGAAAGTTAATTTTGGCTCCTGTAATTCCCCTTCTCTCAGTGGCCGCTGGGTTCTCGGGTGAGGGAGGGGAGCCATTTCCTAGCATCCCAGACAGGGTGGAGGAGGTTTGCTGGGGGCATTCTGGGCATTGAAGCCCACAAGTCATAAAGGGACCATGATTGCCCACTTGTGTTTTAGAGGGACCAGGGATGTCCTCGGGGTGAGGGGCGGATGGTCCGTCACCGAAAGGGATTTTCAGAAATAAGTTGGACAACCATTTCACCGGGATGGCCATAAGGTCTCCTGCCTTGAGCAGGGGGTTGGACTAGATGACCCCTCAAGGTCCCTTCCAACCCTGTGATTCTGTGATTCCGTTTAGGCCACTCCCTCCTTTAACTTTGCCTGCAACTCCCAGAGGGAAAGCAGGTGGCAAACGCAATAAACACAGGAATGGGATAAAATGAACTTGGCCGCTGGAGGGTATGGTGGTGCGTGTGTGGCTCAGCCTGATGCGTGAATTCGGTTCTTTTGCTTCCACAACAAGCTAGAGCCAATCAAGTCTCCAGAGCCCCACCTCTCGTGCCCCCAAAGCGCCTGCATCTGCAAAGGGACTTGCTCTGCCGGTTGATTGATTGATTGATTGATAGGTGTCTTGCTTTGATTATTTCTACAAATAACTCAAGGTTGGCAAACATAACCAGCACGCCTTCCCCCTCCTATTTTCCCCACAACAACCCTGTGAGGTGGGCTGGCCTGAGAGACAGAGAGAGAGAGATGGACTGGCCCAAAGTCACCCAGCTGGCTGTCATGCCTAAGGCAGGACTAGAACTTGCCGCCTCCTGCTTTCTCACCAGGGGCTTTAACTACTTGGCCCCGGACCTCCACACCTTCCGCCATGATTTAAAAACCTGGTTGTTTGAACAGGCTGGGCTGGGCTGACTTCTTGGGGGGGGGGGCGTGTTGGTTTTTTATATTTTAAATTAGAAATGGGTTTTTAGTCGCATTTGGCTTGTTCAATTTAATTTAATTTTAGTTAAGTAACTTATTGTGCTGTTTTTAGTTGTGAGCCGCCCCGAGTCCTTTTTGGAAAGGGGGCAGCATACAAGTCAAATTAAGAAATAATAAATATGAACTACGAAAGCAAACTGGCTCTCAATTGGGCAGCCTGTGACTTTGCCAAGCTAGCCCAGAGCAAGGTGCCCCCTTCGTGTGCAGGAGGACCAGGGCTGGGCAGGGGGACATCCATCCCTTCCTCAGCCAAAGGGAGATGCTGGGCAGCCCTTATTGCAGTGCTGGCTGAGCCATCTCTTCTTGAAAACCTCCAGCTGTTCCACTGGCGAATTAACAGAATAACTGAGTTGGAAGGGACCTTGGAGGTCTTCTAGTCCAGCCCCCTGCTCAAGAAGGAGACCCCAGACCATTCTGGATAAATGTCCAGCCTGTTCTTGAAAACGTCCAATGATGGAGCTCCCGCAACATCTGGAGGCAAAGCTGTTCCACTGGTCAATTCTCGACTTAAGGCGGGAGCTTCATCCCTGGAGGCTTTCACTGCTGTGTGTCAGAAATAGTGTGCGGGGGGGGGGGTCTCCTGCTTGGGCGTGGGGTTGGTCTAGATGACCTCCAAGGTCCCACCCAGCTCTATTCTGAATTAATTAAAGCGGTGGGAGCTTCACCCCTGGAGGCTTTCAAGAAGAGGCTGGACGGCCGTGGGTCAGAAATGGCGTGGGGTCTCCTGCTTGGGCAGGGTGGGTTGGGCTAGATGACCTCTCGGGACCCTTCCCACTCCGTTAATCCCTCTGTCTGCGTTCTCACGGAGCAAAGGGGAGTTTCGGAGTTTGACAAGCGGATGAAACCAGCGTTGAAAGGACTTGGCTCATGGGCTCGTCCGGCTTTGGGGTGCGGCTCTTCTTCCTCACTCCCCCCCCAAAGAAGGGGCGTCAGCAGGAGCAGCTCCCGCGAGCGAGGCGGCGCCCACCAACCCAGGTCGCGTTCCGAGCAAGGAGGCTGGAAGAGGCCGCTGGAGCCGGGGCTGCCAGCCGCGTTTTCCGTGGGCGGCCGGGCGTCCTCCTCGCCCTCCCTCCGCCCTCGGCCTTGGGCCGGTGTGGCCACCCAGCCCCCGGATGCATGGTGCCCTCTTAGGAAACACCCCCCTCCTCCTGCTGCTCCTCTTCCCGGCTTGCGTGCCCCGCTATCAGGCGCGGAGATAAGGACCAAGGCCTCCACCCGCTCGGAGGAAGCGCGGCTGCAGCGCTGTCCTTCCTCCCGACGTGCGGAGATGTTCCCGCTCTGTTCCCAACTGTCCTTGCCAGCCGAGGGAAGACCCCCTCCGGGCAGCCCCGGCCGTCCCTCCGCGGCTGCTGACTCAGTGGCCCCGGGCGGAAGAGCGGGGGTCAGCGCAGGCGAGGCTCCCTGGATGCAGGGCTACGGCGGGGTGGGGGGGGTGGGCTCCTCCACCCACACCGCATCCCTTCCACCGTCCCAGGTTTGGGTTCAAGGAGAAGCCCAGACCTGGATACCTTCTGGGGGAGGAGGAGTGTCCTATACAGTGCAGGACAGAAATGAATAGCGGGATGACAGAATGGGAAGGGCCCTTGGAGGTCATCTAGTGCAGCCCCCTGTTGAAGCAGGAGACCCTATATACCACTTCAGACAAGGGGCTGCCCAGTCTCTCCTTAAGAGACTCCACTGTTGGAGCGCCCACAATTTCTGGTGGCCAGCAGTTCCACTGGTTAATTGCCCTCCCTGTTAGGAAGTTTCTCCTCAATTCCAGGCTGGGTCTTTCTTTAATGAGAGGAGAGGAGAGGAGAGGGGAAGGGAGGGAGGGAAGGAAAGGAAAGGAAAGGAAAGAAGGAAAGGAAAAGAAAGAAAAAGGAGGGAAGGAAAAGGGAGGGGAGAGGAGGGAAAGGCTTAAGCTCCTCTCTGCCCCGCCTCACAGCCTTCCCTCTTTCTTGGTGTCCCACAGCAGAACTGGGGAGGGGGCCCTGCCTTCCCTCCCCTCCCCGCGTGCCACCTCTGCTTTAGCTCTGGCCAACTTCCATGCGCAGCCAGTGGCTTCCTTCCCGGGGCAGCATAAAGACGCCATTGCCCAGCGAGCCTGGGCTCCACCCCCCCACACACTGGAGGGTCCGTCCTCTGGGCAATGAGAGGGAGTTTTGCTCAATGGGAGAAGCCCCCCCCCCATCCACTGGCGGCTGCAGAGGCTCCCCAGCCAGTTTGGAGGGGCCACTGTGGGGGCTGCCCATCTCTGCATAGGGCCCCTCGCCACTTGTCTGCCCTCCCTCGGAAGCCCAGCAGCTCTGGAAGGAGAGGCTGGGCCTCCCTGGGACGGAGGGGGGCAGGAGCAGCCTTTTCCTCCCAGAAGGTAATGGGGAGACCCTTTTGCGTCCCACTAGGCCGGGCAGGCAACCTTAAACACTCAAAAGAGCCCTTCCCCAAAAACACCGGGAGCCACAAAACCTGGTTGGGCACGGCCAACTCTTTGTCACTCACTCTCACCAGCAAGGGCCGGAAGAAGGTCCAGCAAGAGTGAAGGGCCAAATAATCAACCCTGCCTGCTTCTCCATCGTTGCCCTTACCTTCTCAGGCCAGGTGAGGGAGGGGAGGGGACGGCGAGGGGCGGGGCCAGCCAGTGATGGGAGAGGGAGCCACAGTAGAGGGCCCAAAGAGCCACATGCGGCTCTGGAGCCATGGGTTGTCGACTCCCACACTAGGTAATGAGGGGGTGAGCTGCACAGGTGGCATTCAGCTGGTTCTGACCAGTTCTGGAGAACCAGTAGTGGAAATGTTGAGTAGTTCGGCGAGCCAGCCAATCCCACCTCTGACCGCCCCCGCCAGCCCCATCTCTTCTCTGCCTCCCATTGAGTGCCAGCTAGTCGGCTGGGTCTCCTTTGGTTGCCCTGCACAGGAGAACGGAGCTGGAAAGCAGGTTAGTGGGGTGGGGAGGGAATGGGATGTTGCAGTATATCCTTCCCCTGCCATGCCCACCAAGCCTTGCCCACAGAACCCATAGTAAAAAAAATTTGAATCCCACCACTGGTAAGCTGGGCGTCGCTTGGCTTCCACTGCAGCCCTTGGCTCTTCTGTCGGGCATCTCTTGGCAAAAGGGGGCTGACACCCCAAAGCCGTGTGCCGGAGGTGGCACACAGAGCCCTCTCTGTGGTCACACGGGCTGTCGCCAGCTGGTCCGAGTTTCCAGCACTCTGGCGTGTGTGCACGCATGTTTTCTGGTTTGGGCACAGTGCCGAAAAGGTTCGCCATCCCTGCCCTAAAGCAATTGGTCAGGCACTTCGGCCTGCAATCCAGTTTGGTGGCGGTGAGGGTGAGGATGATAACATGCAGTTTTGGTCCCTCACGTTACACCAAGGGCCTTGGTGGTGCAGGCTGTTAAACGCCTAGCACTTAGTTCCAGCTGCCTGCAATGAGTGCAGGCTCGAATCCCACCAGGCTCAAGGTTGACTCAGCCTTCCATCCTCTCAGGGTAGGTAAACTGAGGACTGTTGGGGGCAATAAGCTGACTTTGTAAAAATGCCGCTTAGTAATAATAAGCAGGCATCTACAATAGAATGAAGGCTATTGCTGAGCGCATTGGGTTGCGCTCCAAAAATTGTAAGCCGCCCTGAGTCTCTGGAGAAGGGCGGGATATAAATATGAATTTAAAAAAAATGATGTTGAGATTTTGGGAAAAGTGCAAAAAAGAGCAACTAAGAGGATCAAAGGCCTGTTCTGACCCAAACCTTCTTCCAAGTAAACAAACACCAAACAGAGATAAAAACAAAACCTTTTAATGCTTCTTTACGAATCCCGTTCCTTCCCGGATAAAAGGCTGTTTCAAACTAATGGTCTCTGATAAGAACGAGCCTTGCCAAGGTGGTGCAAGGCTGCCAAGAACACTAGATAAAGTTGCCAAGAAATAGTTCCAACACAAAGAGTCTCCAAACACAAACTAAGAGAGTCTGGAGACAGATTATATTGGCCCGTTTTTCTAATTTGAGAAATATTCTTTTTTTTTTTTGCTGGCTCATTTAATCCATTAATATTTATGGATATTAAATTTACTCCTTTATTCATTTTCTTTCTTACTCCTATCCCACTAGGTTTCTATTTGTCGTTTGACTCCTGGCTCTTACTCCTATTTCCTTCTCCAATCTCTCCTCATCATCTCCCTCCCTTCGTCCCTCCCTCTGTTTCTGGGTTGTACTTCTTCCTGGCTCTCATTGTCATCTCTACTACTTAGTTCCTCTATTGTGTCCCCCGCCTGGTCTGTTCAAAGATCTCTTGTGCTTTGGTCAAGGTGTCAATCGTCATCCGGGGTGATCCATCTAAAGGGGATATTTTCCTTGTTCAGAAAATTTGTCAGAAAACAATATTCTTTTCTTAGTTCGCGGATTCTTCTCAGAGCTTGTTTGAGAACCTCCCTACCTTTGTATTTTATCCCTCGTCTCTCGTGATTCCATAAATTATATCCTTTACTCTTCTTCTCACAAATCTAATGGGTACCTGCCTAGGTAGTCTGTGCCATCTCGCATAACTTGTATGGACTCTGGATACATCGTCTAATTCGTTTATCATCTCATTCTTGTCCCTTCTCAATAATCCCGCTAATAGTCCAGCCATCGCCAGCCATCTCCCCTCTTCCCTCCTCCACATTGTGGAACCTAAGATCCAACTCCAGGTACGCCAGGGTCTCATTTCTCTCTTTCTTCTGATCACTAAATTTTTGTTCCATATCTTCCAATTTTTTTCCCGTTTTGTCTGCCTGTTTCTCTATTACATTAATTTTTTCCTTCATTCACTTTGATCGCTTGCTGTATCTGGCCTATTGTCCCTGCCAGGTTCTTATTCTCATTTTTTATTTCCCCTATTTCATTTTTTATCTCTTCTTTTATTGACTCTCTCTCTGTCTTACTTTCTGTGTGGTTCCTGTGCCTAGAATCCTGCAGTGCCAACATTGTATTTTGAATCGATAGTAAAGACGCTTGTAGTGTTTGCGCACTGGTTTGACTAGTAGCTTTCTCAGGGGCCAACGTGCCTTCAATCGTTTTTTGGTTTGCTGGTACTGTAGGAGTAATTGGTGTTGTTACTGTAAGCTTTCTTCCCGCCTTTGTAATGGTAGTTGTTGTACTGGTCATCTCTTGAATTATTCTTTTTTGCTCCTGGATTATCCTCAGGATATTATCCCAGATTGTATTACCAACCATCATACATTTGTCTACAATTTACCACTTGGTTCACCCTCTTTATCCAATTATCGTTAATTGCCCACCTTAATCTAATTTATTATCTACACAATATTGTTGTTCCTGGCTTTAACAATTCAGTTGATTGTATCTAAGTGATTAACTACTCAGCAGTCTTAAAACCTTTCCAATCAGTTATTATCTTCCCGCGATTCAATTAATCTTTTCCTTGATATATAATAAAGGATTCTAGATTTTTAAATTAATTTACCGTAACCAATAGTAGGAGGGTATGAGAAGGAAGGGGAGGGAGCAGGTGATTAGTGTGTCAACATATTAATTCATTACTATAATTATCATAAATTACTAGAAATTCCTTATGCCTTACTCTTATAAATATTTATGAAATAAGTAAAGAAGAAATAGGTGTAAAGTATTAATCCAAAAGTAAGAAAAATTTATTTTATCAAATATCAAAGTTAACCGTTATTTCAAACTAATGTAGCAACTATATACCCTAATTATTCTGAATATGTATATTATAACCAGTAAAAAAGAGAAAAGAGAGAAAAATAGAACGTTTACAGTTTCTTAATTCCTAATTATTGTCCACTTGACCACAGTAATAGTGAATGAATAGTTAATTAAGTTCTTTTGGATTCCTTAATACTTCACCAGTATCCAAAATACGGATTCCAAAGTTCTTCCCTCTTCTTCCTCTGTTATTTGTAAGTGTGTGTCTGTGCCTTCAAGTTTATTAGTCTCAGTTTGCTAAAGTGCCAGTCACTCCAAGCCTCTTTTTTTCTTTTTTTTGACTCCGCCGTTCCGGAAGTTTCAGCCTCGATACTTTCCTCTATAATCTGCACTGTCACTCCAATTCAATATTCCAAAGTTTAAGAAGTTTTTCTACGATTCAATCAGCTGAAAGTTACCAAGTTTATGTCAAAAATACTCTCCTCTTTTTTCACTTTCCGCTTGGAGGTACAAATTTACTTTGACCTGAGCTAGGCTGAAAAGGGAAGCTCACCCTTCCCGTTTCTCTTGCCTTCCCCCTTTCCGCTCCGGTTCTCCACAGATTCCACCCGATCTTTCCAATCACATCTTGTTTCCCCGAGTTATAATCCACAATGTGGCTCGGTGCCGATCTCTTTCCAGGACTCCACTTCGATCTTCCTCCTCATCTTCCTTCACTGCTTTGCTCTGTCGCGACTTTGCTCTGTTGCCACCCTCGGAAGGTTGGATTCTTCTGCCTTGGGCTTCAGAGCTCCCTTCCTTGCCCAACCCTGGGTCACAACTACCCAGTTAGGCTCCGAGAGAACTCCCTTGTACAGGCGATCCCACCAGGTTCAACTCCCACCACGAATGGCCACCCAAACCGCAGAAGACCCGAAGTAGGAGAACGAGACACCGATCTCCTACCTCGCCATGCCACAACGTTGCCGGAAGTCCTTAGAGAGTCTGAACATCCATAAGGTTCGAGTGCAAAAACGTCTTTGCTTCCTGCAAAGAACTCCAGTTTCTCAGCTGGCTTTTATCTCCTCAGGGAGGGGCTGTTACCTTGCAGCCTTACTCCCGAGTCTCCTGTGCTGCTGCAGCTGCTCTTTCCTTCGAGCAGCCCTGCACGCACACACACTGGGCACAGGCTCCTTGGGGGCCTCTTCCTCACTGCTGCCAGCCTCCACAATCTCTGCAGGCAGCACCCCACTCCCTGATGGTCCTGGCCCCATCCCTGCATCGCACGCAGGCCCCTCATCCGAGTCCTCACTCTCCGAGGCCTCAGCCGTCCTCATTTGCTGCCGGCGAACCACAACAAGGCCTGGAGAGCCAAACATACGAAAAATGGCTGCAGGATTTGGGTTTGGCCAGTCTAGAGAAAAGAAGGACCGGGGGGAGGACAGGATAGGAGTGTTCCAGTATCTGAAGGGCTGCCCTGAAGAAGAGTTGGGAGGTCAAGCTACTCTCCAAACCAAAGCACCCGAAGGCAGGACGAGAAACCTGGAAAGTAACCAAGGAGAGAAGCCATCTGGGATGAAGGAGAAAATTCCGGTGATGGGTTTGGTGCTCCTCAGACCCCCCCACCCTCCATGCACACCTGGGCTAGTGTCTCCCACCCCCCACCTGCCAATCCTCTTGAGAGTTGGCAGCTGAGGTGCTCAAGTCCCCCAAGTTTTTGGGGGTGGAGGAGTAATGGGGCTGCTTGCAAGGGATGCCTTTGTATCCTGCACAGGTGATACACGTAGTCAGTGGTGGGATTCAATTTTTTTTACTACCAGATCTGTGGGTGTGGCTTGGTGGGCATGGCTTGGCTTGGTGGGCGTGGCAGGGGATGGATATATTGCAAAATCCCCCTTCCCTCCCCACCCCATTAACCTGCTTTCCAGCTCCCTTCTCCCGTGCAGGGCAACCAAAGGAGACTCAGCCGATCAGCTGGGACTCAATGGGAGGCGGAGAAGAGATGGGGTTGGTGGGGCCAGTCAGAGGTGGGATTGGCTGGTTCTCCCAATTACTCAACGTTTCCACTACTGGTGGTTCTCCAGAACTGGTCAGAACCGGCTGAATAGCCATCTCTGCATGTAGTCCTCGACATACAACAGTTCCTTCAGTGACTGTTTGAAGTTAGAACAGAAAAAAGTGACTTATGAGTTTTTCACACCCATGACCATTGCAATTTAAAATTGAAATGCTTAAATTCAGACGCCACTCGCTCGCATTTATGACGGTTGCAGCCTCCCAGGGGTCACGTGCTGTATTTTTGCGACCTCCTGACAAGCACAGCCAACAGGGGAAGCTGGATTTGCTTACCAACCATGTGACTCGCTTAACAACGGAAGCGATTCGCTTCAACCACTGAGGCAAGCCAGCTCGTAAAATGGGGCAAATCTCGCTTAGCACACACATCCTGCCTAGCGACAGAAATGTTGGGCGTCAATTGTGGTCATAAGGTGAGGACTACCTATACAATGGAAGTGGTGGGAGCTTCATCCCTGGAGGCTTCCAAAAAGAACTGAACTGCCATCTGTCACAAATGGGTTTCCTGCTTGGGCGGGGGTGGGGTTGGACTAGATGACCTCCAAGGTCCCTTCCAACTCTGTTAATCTGTATCAATGGCTGCGTATTTCAGCATCCCCCGCCCAAATCCCCCTGCAGATGGTCCACAAAAATCCTCCATCTTCCCTGACAGCTGTCAGTCTCTGGGGCAAGAGGGGGACACCCCCATAGACCCCGGGGGATGGACGATGACAGACAGGCCTCCATCCCGGGACAAAGCGCTCCATTGCCGGCAAAGAAAAGGACCCCCCCTCCCTTGGGGGAGAAATCTCTCTGATCGGAGGCTGCGTCCTATGGGCCCAGCGAGATCACCCCATCGCGGTTGCCATGGCAACCGGCCTCAGCCCACCGCCTTGGAAAGCAGGCATGAATTCAAGAGATGGGATGGGGGGCGTGAGGGGGAGGGAGAGGTAACTCCCGGTCAGGCAGGGAAAGTGGGCAGCAGCCTTACTAGCCCTTTCCTCCTCTGTGTAGTGTGAGTGCAAAGGGGCTTCTCTGGGTGGGGGACTGGGGGGGGAAAGTAGAGGAAAATGCCCCTCGCTTTTTCCAACTCCTTGACCGAGTTTTATAGCTTCATAAGAGGCTATTTCAGGCCAGGTTTCAGCTGGGGGTGGTGGTTTGGGGTATGTGTGTGTGTGTGTGTGCGTGTATGTCAACTTTGCAACAGGTGAAAAACTTTCTGGCTGGCCAACTAAGGGAATTTGTTTTTTTTTAAGTTGTTGAAAAAGTTTTTGAAAGTTTTCAACCAGTTTTGGAAAGTTTTCAAAAACTCTTTAAAAGTTTTCAGAAAGTTTTTAACAGCTTTAAATTTTATACAAGTTGTTTTAAAAGTTTTCAACCAGTTTTGGAAAGTTTTCAAAAAGTTTTCAAAAAGTTTTTACCAGCTTTCAAACTTATACAAGTTGTCTTAAGTTTTCAACAAGTGTTTGAAAGTTTTCAAAAAGTTTTCAAAATGTTTTCACCAGCTTTCAAACTGATACAAGTCGTTTTAAAAGTGTTCAGCAAGTGTTTGAAAGTTTTCGAAAGTGTTCAACAGGTTTTCAACCGCTTTCAAATGTTATGCCAGTTGTTGACAAGTGTGTAAATGGCTGGAAATGCCTTGCGGCCTCCAAAAACGGAAGAATCATCATAAACATACAATGGTGCCAAGCCAGGGGACGATGAAGGCCAGGAGATCAGAGGAAGAGTGTGGGACTTAAAAGATCCGCTGTCTGTCCTTGGGAGATCTGGACCTTGCCAACTCCTGACCTTGCTGAATCCAACACCCCCCCGTGAAATATGACGCTGGTTTGATCAAACATTGTGACAGCTTTAGGTCTGGCTGGCAGCCACATGGGCCCGGAGTGGCTGAGGGGGGTGGGGTGGGAGGGTGGGTGCCCACCTCTGCAAAGCCGGGCAGGTCGGTGGGAGGGAAGGTCTCCCCCTTCGGGAGCCCTGAAAGGGCCCTGAAACGATTGGAATGCATTGAGCTGATTCGTGGGCTGCTGGCTGGCAGTTGCAGGTAGACTGCAGCTGCACCTGGAGGCTCCACTGACCCAGCTTTTCCTGGAAAGTCTTTCTCTGGACGTCCCGCCTTTGGGAAAGTTCCCGGCCGTCACCAAGGCCTCCCACGTAGCCCCCAGCGCTGGGACAGCCCCCCACGGGAGCGGGGGGGCGGCAGCTGCTCCTCCCCCCGCCCCCCTGGAATCAGGCCACCGCTCGGCGGGCCTTAAAAGGCGGTGGGCGCGCGGGCGCTGTCTGTACGCGATGGTGCTGAAGGAGGGTGGCCCGCCGGCCGGCAAGAGGGAGCAGCAGCAGTCGCAGCGCACCATGGGCCTGGCGGTGCTCGCGGCAGCGGCGGCGATGCTACTGACGGTGTCCGGAGCCGGCCTGCCCCCGTGCGCGCTGGACAGCCGGGACAGCGACGGGCGGCTCTGCGCGGAAACCGGCCCGGCGGCTTTGGCGCTGCTGCGCGGCCGGGGCGCCTCGGAGCGCCCGCGGGATGCGGGCTGGGCCGGGGGTCGTCGGCGGGCCAAGCGGGGCTTCACCTACCCGGGGACCCTCTGGTGCGGCGCCGGAGACATGGCGGAGAACTACGACCAGCTGGGTAGGCGAAGGGGTCTCTTGTGGCGGGGGGTTCCGTAGGGAAGGCATCGTGGGAAGTTGTGGCCAGAGCGAAGGGCCCTGCTGCGAGATGAGGCGGCGGGCGGGCGGGGAGGGTTGGGCTAGATGACCTATAAGGTCTGATTATCTGTTATCTGTTATCAGGGTCACACAAGCCAGGTTTTCAAGGAGGAGCGGGAGAGAACACCGCAGTGCCAGGGGCTGCTCTGGGGGGGGCGAAAGCTGCCTTTACTGTCCTCCCCACACACCCTCCCCCCCCAGCACTGTAAAATCTAAACTTCGTTCTAAACTCTAAAGTAAAAAGTTTGATTTCTGTAATAGAGTTGTCAAAATCTGGAATTCCCTACCTGGTTGTTTCAGCTACAGATTTTCCCAGTTTCAGTCCCAAATTGACTTCCGTGGACCTTACTTCATACTTAAGGGGTTAGTAGAGGGGCCGTGCATCAAGGCACTCACCTGCCTGTCGTCCCTGTCGTTGTATTTTTATTCTCTCGTTCTCGTTTTTGTTTGACAAATCCTGATAAATAAAATAAAAGTTGACTGGGATTCTGGGAGTTGGATAAATAAAATAAAGTCCAGCTGACAGTCTTAATAACAAGGGGAAAAGGGTGTGTGTCTGTGTGTGTGTGTGGACAAGGAACTTGAGGGGAAAAAAATGGGAGTTTGGGATGTTGAAAATGCTCTATGCGCAAAACCTGGGAGGATTCTCTGACTCCCACAATGGGTGAAAGGCTGCCAGAGTTGGTGGAGTTGTTCAGAGATGGCAAAATTGTGGGCTGGTACAAATTGGTACAAATGGCTAGAGAGGAGATAGAGGAAGGAATAGGAATTATCAATAGAGGTATAGATGGAGTATAATACATTTAAGTAGGAGTTAATACTCGATAGAATATATAAAAGATTGCTAAGTAAATATCGGCACAGGTTGTTCTGAACACAATATTTTTAATGTTTTAATGGTTTATATTGGTGTGTCTGACAGTTTGTGTTTGGTGTGGGTTTGTTTGTGTGTTTTTAAGGTAATAAAAGTTAATAAAGTTTTTCTAAAACAAAAATTGTGGGCTTGGATTTAAGAAAAGGACACCATGAATTTTGTTTCTACCCGGAAAGCGTTTCTGGACTTTGTGCTCAAGGTGGGAGGGGAAAAAATTAAACTTTGATTTTGGGTTTTGCTGCTTAGGTAGCTTTGGTTATGACATAAATGGCTAGGACATGGAGTCCTCAACTTATGCCCATAATCAAGCCCAAAATTGATGCTACTAAGGGAGACATTTGCCAAGTTAATTTTGCCCCATTTCATGCTCTTTCTTGCCACCGTTGTTAAGTGAATCATTGCAGCTTGTTTTTTTTTTTTTAATTACATTTATATGCCGCCCTTCTCCGAAGACTCAGGGCAGCTTACAATTTTTGGGATACAACCCAGTGTGCTCAGCAATAGCCTTCATTCCATTGTATATGCCTGCTTATTACTAAGTGGCATTTTTACAAGGTCAGCTAATTGCCCCCAACAATCTTGGGTCCTCAATTTACCTACCCCGAGAGGATGGAAGGCTGAGTCAACCTTGAGCCTGGTGGGATTCGAGCCTACAGCAGTTGTAGGCAGCTGGAACTTAAGTGCAGGCAATTAACAGCCTGAGCCACCAAGGCTCAGTTAGTAACCTGGTTGTTAAGTGAATCTGGCTTCCCCCCTTGACTTTGCTTGTCAAAAGGTCACAAAAGGGGATCACGAGACACCCCCCCGGGACGATACGACCATCGTAAATACAAGTCAGTTGCCAAGCATTCAAGGGTAAATCACGTGACCGTGGGGAATGCTGCAATGGTCATTAAGTGTGAAAAATTGACGTTTTTTGGAGCCGTTGTAACTTAGGCCATCAAGTGAACTGTCACAAGTGGAGGACTCCCCGTATATATTGTGCAAAAGTGAAAAGTTGAGATTGCACCTTATTATTTTATTCTTCTTGGGCCAAAAAGTGCTGGAAGTCACTTCATTTCCCTTTTATCCTGCATTCTTTCCTCTTCTTCCCCATTTTCCTATTTTCCTATTATTCTCGTTTTTCTTTGTGTTTTTGTATGGTAATTTTGGTAAATAAAATTTTTACCGCCAGCAATGGAGCTGTCTGGGAGGGGGGGCATTGTGGCCAGGAGGGGGAGAGGCCTGGGGGCTGCTCCCCCCATCTAAGCACTTCCCCTCACTGCCCCCCCCTTTCAGGAGAGCACCAGGAGACAGACAGGTGTTGCCGGGAGCACGACCACTGCCAGCACCTCATCTACCCCTTCACCTACAAGTATGGGCACCGGAACCTGCGCTGGCACACCATCAGCCACTGTGACTGCGACAGGAGGTGAGTGGGGGGGGGGCAGAGGCACAGAGACCCCCAAGGAATCAGCAACCCCACCCCACCCCCCACCCCTGTGCAATGAAAAAAGACCATAAAAACACGGCTGTTAATATTATTTATTCTTTCATTACCTCTTAGTTCCCCCTTTTACTGGTTGCTCGCTTTTACTGTCACTGTTGTGTTGCAAGTACGCTGAGAACTTCTGCACTGGAGACAAATTCCTTGTGTGTCTAATCACACTTGGCCAAATAAAGTATTGTATCATATTGTACAATATTCTATTCTATTCCAATTTCTTTATTCTTTATTCCTTTTTCCTTATTCTATTCTAGATTCTTACATCTTCTTATTCTTTATTCCATTCTAAATTCTAAATTCTTACTATTCTATTCTAAATCTTTATTCCTTATTTTGTTCTATTTTATTTCATTATTATTCTACTCTAAGTGTTATTATTTTCTCAGTTCTATTTTCTTAATTCTATTCTTTTATTATCTTTAATTATACTTTCTCTTAATCCTCTTCTCTTATTATCTTCTCAATTCTGTTCTTCTCTTCTCTATTTTCTTCTTAATTCTATTCTTTTATCTCTTCTTTCTTATTTTTTATTCTATTCTCTCTTCTCTTCTCATTTTATATTCTCAGTTCTAGTCTTCTGTCTTAATTCTCCTCTCCTCTCCTCTATTTTCTTCTTAACTCTATTCTTCTATTATCTCTCCTCTCCTCTTCTTAATCCTCCCCATTCCTCCCCTCCCCTCCCCTCCCCTCCCCTTGGTTAAAGGAAACATGCCTGGATGCATCCCTACCATTACCATGGGAACCATACTTCAGCTCTTCCTTTCACCCACAGATGAGCTTTTCCTGGGGGACTCTGTACCCGTGGGATCTCCTTGTGGCCTCCCATCTTAATAACCAGATTCAATCTTGTTGGTTTGGGGGGGGGATCAGCTGTGAGGTGGGGATGGAGGGGCCCCTGAAGTTGGCCTTGGAGCAGGCAAACTCTCTGATCCAGTTCTTCCCCTGCTTCAGCTCAATCATAGTTTAGCCCGCGACCTGGTTTCACATGACCCATGCAAACCTGGTCAGCCTTCAAGCAGGACTCAGGATGTCTTGGGAGCTCATCCTAGATTGCTCCCCTCCCCCCAAGACTTTTCCCCAAGATGGTTTTAGGGTTGGGTGAGTTTGGCGCCTGGCTGATCATCCCTCTTTGCTTGCAGTATGGAGTTGAGATCCAGGGCAAAACAGGGCTTGCACAATAAGCCACGAATGGTGGCTGAACACGTCTGTCCCTGGAGGGTTTCTGATTTCAGCTGTGCTCCTTGGCCTAGAAGAGCCAGAGGCAAATGTCAACTCTCCCCCACCCCCCCCCCACCGCCTCACCACACACACACCTTGCAAATCAGGACCCAATCCAACCCTCTGTAGCATGCCTGGGAGGGCCCTGGCCTGGCTCCCAAGGCCACCAATCAAAGGGCAGGTGAGGTGACTCCGAAGCCCATCCGCACTCAGCTCTGTTGCAATGGCCTACTTCAAGGGAGAGGCCAAAATTGCAAAGGGTAAAAACCAGGGGCATTCAACTCGGGCCACTTTGAAGACCTGTGGACTTCAACTCCCAGAATTCCCCAGCCAGCGTTGCTGGCTGGGGAATTCTGGGAGTTGAAGTCCACAAGCCTTAAAGGGGCAGACCCTTGGCGTAAACACTCAAATTTGCCAGCCTTCTTTGGGCTAATAAAAGAATGTCCCAACCCCCCTCCACCCTCCCCCCCAGCCTGAAACCCACCTAACAATCTGTCGTCTGAATGGAGGCTTTCACTGGAAGGCCTCGGGAGCATGGGAATCGCACAGCAGTGCATGCTGGGTGTAGAGTCCATTCCAGGACAAGACCAGCCCCCCCCCTCAATGCATCCCCTCCTTCCGGGTCTCTTCCAGGCTGAAAGACTGTTTGAGAGCCGTGAACACCTCCGCTTCCCGCGTGGTGGGACAGGCCTTCTTCAACATCATCCAGGTGCCGTGTTTTGAGCTGGTCTACCAGGAAGGCTGCGTGGAATCTTACCTCTATGTCTGGTGAGTGGGGGTCTCTCTCCCCCCCCCTTGGCCCCCACTCCACCCCAGGTCTTTTCTGCAGAAGCCAATGCCCCGACCCTGGCAACCAGCACGGACATTTTGTCTGAAATGTGATCGGATTTCCTGCCTTGGAAGCTGGGGGGGGGGTTTGGACTGGATGACCTCCAAGGTCCCTTCCGACTCGGTTATGCTGTTAAAAAGGGGGCGTGGAAGGCTCCAGGCGACCCTCGACTGACGACCACAAGGCGAGCCCAAATTTTCCATCGCTTAAGGAAAGTTAAGGGAGTTTTGCCCCGTATTACAACCATCCTTGCCATGGTCATTAAGTGAGTCGCTGCAGTCGTGAGGTGAGTCACATGGTCATGAAGTGAATCTGGCTTCCTTTGGTTGTCGGAAGGTTGCAAAAGGGGATCCCGCGAACGACCCCTCCCCCGGGACATTGCAACATCTGTCACAACTGTGAGACCAATTCAAGCATCATGACGGTTGTTAAGGGTGAAAAACAGGGCTAAGTCACTTTTTTTTGGTGGGGTTGCAACTCGAGTCACTGAACAGATGGTTGTAAGTCGAGGTCTACCTGTTCTGGGCAGGAGACCCAGCATGGATGTGCTGTGGGTCAGCAGGGAACCAAGGACAATACATGGCAAGAAATTAAATTGGACCTGTTGCTTTAAAGCAGCAACGTCCAATCTTAGCAGCTTGAAGACTCCAACTCCCAGAATCCCAGAGTCAACTTTTAAGTCTTGGGGACTCCAACTCCCAGAATCCCAGAGTCAACTTTTAAGTCTTGGGGACTCCAACTCCCAGAATCCCAGAGTCATAGTAGCTCTGCTAGCTGGGGAATTCTGGGAGTTGAAGCCCACAAGTCTGAAAGTTGCAAGGTTGGAGCCCCCCTGCTTTAAGGCAACCCAGAGTTGGAACCCCCTGTGTCCTGGCTCCCCCTCTTGCATTTCCCTCCTTCCACCCCCCCTTTGCAAAGGACCCCATCCCCACTTGGCTCTTTCCTTCCTAGGTGCAGGAACTACAGCCGGATGGCCGTGGCGGTTCTGCAGGACCCGGTGACGTTTGACCACGGAGGAGAGCACATCGACATCCCCGCTACGCACCAGCCCCAACCGGCCTCTTCCACCAGCACCAGCACCAGCACCAGCACCAGCACCAGCACCAGGCTGTCCCCCAAGGCCCCCTTTGGACCCTGGGGGAGCTCTCCTCCTCCCACCTGGAAGCCCAGCCAGGCCAGGCCGAGCCCGTTGCCCCCAAAGCTTCGGAAGGGCAAAGGGAAGGATGGAGGCCGAGGCCGGAAGGGGAAGGGGGCGAAGAAGCAAAGGAAGAAAAAAGGCCCCTGGGACAGGGCAGGCACCCCCCTCGCCCACCAGCACCCCCCCACTGGGGAGGCAGTGGCCCCCAAGGAGCTGGCTGTGCAGGGACTGGGGAAGGGGGATGAACAGGCCCCCCAGATGGGACAGGGGGACTCTTTCAATGCCATCTTGAGCGACCAGCCTGGCCGAGGGGGGAGCCAGCCGGATGCTGCTGCTGGTTTGCCTGAGAGCATGCAGACGGTCCCACAAAAGGGCTCCCCCACTGCCAGCCCATCTGGGTTGAGGAAGAGGAGGAAGAGGAAGAGGAGGAGGAAGCTGCAGAAGGATGAGGAAAGCTCACCAGGACCTCAGAAGCACTTCATGCCCAGCAGAGACTTGGAGGAGGGAGTGGGGGCAGCGTAAGGGAGGAGCAAAGCACCCCCCCCCCAAAATGTTGGGCAGAAGGGCCCTGCGGCTGGAATGGGAATGGCAGAAATCAGAGAGACCCCCGTCCCAAAGGGGCTTTTCCCCAAAGGACTTCCTTGGATTTTGTCTTCTTCTTGAAAACATTTTGATTCTCAGCCAAGCAGCTTCCTCAGTTCAGGAAGCTTATTTGTGAACCGAGGAAGCTTCTTGGCTGAAAAGTGAAATGTTTTCAAGGGGGAAAAAAAATCCCAATAAAGTCCAAAAGTTGCCTTGGTGGGAAAAGCCCCTTTGGGACAACCGGGAGAATCTCCGTAGACATGAGAGCTGGAAGGGCCCTCGGAGGTCTTCTAGTCCAACCCCCTGCTTGAGCAGGAGGCCCGATGCAAACGACCAGACCTGCTCGGCTGGCCTTGGTGGAGAAGGAATAAAAGCGGATTTAACTATGCACTGATGCCCTCCTTCCAGTCTGTTTTGCAAAGTCCTTTCGGGCTGGGGTGGGGTGGGGGTGGGGTGTCTCCCCTGAAGAGGTCAGTGGGCCAGCTGGGACACACCCCCCCCAGCCACTTGGTCCCCAACAGAACCCATAATAAGGCCTGGGAGTTGCTGGGGGGGGGGTCTTGAGGGGGTCAGCCCTCACCCACCTTCAATATTATTATTACTACTACTACTACTACTATTATTATTATTATTATTGGATTTATATGCCGCCCCATCTCCGGGGAGGACTTGGGGCAGCTCACACAAAATATATATACAATACATAAAACATCATTCAAAATCATCTAATCCAAATACATTATAAAATATTAAAATGTCCCATTTTAAAATCCCCAATCCCTCTCAATCCAGGCCGGCCTTTTAAGGCAGCTGCCCCTTTTAACCCCACCGCCTTCGAGAGAAAGCGTTTTTGGGGAGGGGGGGGTAAAGGGAGTCGCCCCTGGGGTCTTCCCCCCTGCTTATCTCCACCTTTTAGGGTCTTCCCTTCTCCCCAAATGGGGTTCTGGTTTCACTGTCTTTCAAACCCATCTCCCCAGATGTTCATGACTAGTCCAGCTGAGCTTTTTTTTAAAGCAAAGGCCACCTTCAGATTCCTGGAAAATGGGGTGGGGTGGACACGCCCTCAGGACAAGAGTGGGGAGGGCCAGCCAGAGGACACCAAGAAGCTCCACCGGTTGTGAAATCAGGAGACGCAAACGGATGCCAGGAATATTGTGCCCTCTGCCTTCTGGGTCCAAGGCTGGGCCAGGTCTCTGCCCAACCTACCTGGGGGGTCTGAGCCCCAGAAAAGCAGCCCCCTTGCTCCCCACCGGCTGGGGCGGCGGCTTCGTCCCCCTGGAAATGGCCGCTCACCGTCCCCTCTCCTCTCTCTCCAGCCGTGCGTCCCCCCAGGCAGCGGAGAGCAGCTTGCTGGCACAGGAGGGGCCCATCCCAGCCCTCCAGGATCTGGGCAAGTCAGGAGGGTGTGCACGGCCGTGCTCCTCCCCAGGGGTTGGGGTGGGGGCTTCAGTCGGGGTAACAGCAGCAGAAGAGGCAGCTCTACTGACTGCTCCCAGCCCCCCCCCCAAAGGGATCTGGAACCCTGGGAGGAAAGACACTTGCCAATGGGGTGAAGCCCCCGCCTCCTGCCGCTTTGTGTTGGGGGGGGAAGGGGGGAGCCGGTCTTTCCCCCTCAGCAGGGGAGGGCCCCCACCTTTGCTGCAAGGAGGAATCAGAACCTGCCCCCTGCAGCACCATCTGGCCACGTCTGCCTTGGGGGCCCCCGAGGAACGTGGCCCCTGCCACCAGCTCCCAGTACAGACCGGTGCATGGTGCACAGAGCCGGCCACACCTCCCTGCCTCCTGCCCACACGCCTTGTGGCAGGGGCCTCATACTCTACTCCGTTGAGGTGGGGTTTGACCTGGGGAGTGCATGGTCAGGGGGCTCTGCATGTGGCCAGCTCAGCGCCACTTGTGGGGGGGGGCAATTGCTAAGGCAGCAATTCCTCAGACCCTCCCTCCCTCCTTCCTTTTCCTTCCTTGCTCTCTTCCCACCTTCCCTTCTTTCTCTTGGCCCTTCCTTTCCCCCTTTCTCCTCTGCTCTCCCCTCTAGCATGCACGTTTCCAGGGCAGCCCTGCAGGCCAGACCTAAGCCCCCCCCCGTGGGCCTTGAGCCTGGCGCCCCCCTGTGCCAGGGGGAGACTTGGTGGGCGATTCAGGCCGATTGGAGGGGGGGGAGCACCTCCGACTGGAGCCCACTGCAAGGAGGGACCGAGAAGCCCCCGCAGCACCCCAAGGTTTCCCAAGGGAGGCCTCTGCCAGTCCCCAAAGGCCCAGCCCCTGAGTAAGCCCAGAGCCTGCCCACAATGGGCACAACTCCCTGCCCAGCAGACCGGCTGCTCCTACAAAGCCAATTCTGTCGAATAGACTCTCCTCTTTACGGCTAGGAGGAGGAGGAGGAGGAAGAGGAAGAAGAATCCATAGAAACACCATTTATTCCTTTTGTTGTCAGGAGGGGGGTGGGAAATGGGGGGTGGGAGGGAGGAGACGCTATTTGGCATTCCAGCTGCTGCCACGGAGGCTCCGTTCCTGCTTCACCAAGGCGGCCATCGACTGGGGTTTCTGCTTGCAAGCATTTCCTTCCCCTTCCTTCTACTTGTTCACGAGCACAACTGAATAAATATTGTCCTGCAGAAGCCCCCGAGGGACGCAGCGGCCGATGGCGGAGGAGGCCGCGTTTCCTTGCGGAGCCCAGGCAGCAAAGCGCCCCGGCCATCGACACAGCCACTTGAGCACAGAGGAGCGAGAGCGAAAGAGGGGAGGACAGAGAGGGGAGGAGGAAGAGGGAGGAAAGGAGAGGAGATGGACAGGCACGTCCGGTCTCTGAGTTTGAAGCCAGGCCTTCTGATGTCGCTCCTGGCCTGGCCATTCTGCTTCGGCATCACCAGTGGGGACCGGAGGGCAGACAACAAACCGGGCATGGGGGAAGCGGCAACGCCCAAAGGCCTCAATGGGTCCGAGAGCCGCAGCAACCCTGCGGCTTCTTTGAGCCTCCGGGGCCCGCGGAGGGCGCCGCCGGGCGTCCCTGGCACACTTTCTTTCCGCCCAGGCGGGACGAAGCGAACGAAAGACGACGGAGCGAGGTGGCTGAGCAAGAGAGGGGGGCGGGAGAGGGCGGAGCCCCGGCGTCGTAGCGCTGCTCCTTGCGGGGCGACTACCGGTCCATCTCGTCCAGGAGCGGGGTGGCGTCGCCGGCCACGGACATGGGCGTGCTCTCGATCATGGGGCTGGGCGAGGGGCGAGGGGTCAGCCGCTGCTTCTGCTTCCGGCGCTCGGCCTCCTTCTCCTGCAGCCACTGTTCGGCCATCTTGCCCCAGTCGATGGGCGCGTGGGAGGTGGACCTGCGGGGGAAACGGGGGACAATGAGGAGGAGTGGGGGCACGGGTCCCTGCAGCTGCGTCCTATGGGTGGGTCATTCGTTGCAGGGCCCACCTGGGCATGAAGATGGGGGACTTCAACTCCCAGAATTCCCCAGCCAGCAACGCTGGCTGGGGAATTCTGGGAGTTGAAGTCCCCCTCATCTTCAAGTGCCCAAGGTTGGGCATCCCTGCTCTTAGCACCCAAGGCCACTACCCTGTTTCCCTGAAAATATGACCTCCCCTGAAAGTTAAGTCCTAGCTTGATTTTTTTTCACAGGCACCCAATATAAGCCCTACCCCCCCCCCAAAATAAGCCCTAATTAACACCTCCACGCCCTCCAGAGTGGAAGGGTAAAAATTAAGCTAGGGTAGGGATGGGGGTGTGTGTGACGGAGCTGCCCTACTACTTCCCTTTGGACAGGTGTAGCCAGGCCTTGCATACCCCGACCCCTGCCTTGCTGGCCCATTTCTTCTGCAGCCAGCCAGGCTGGCCTGGCGTTCCTGAAAGCCTCTGGAGCTGAGAACAAAGTTCTGGATTGATCCTGAGCTCTGTCACTGGATGCAGAGGCCTTCAGGAAAGCCTTGCCGGCCGCAGGAGGAGTTCCGGAAGGCCTCTGACAGTGAAAAGGAGGCCGGGGCAATGCACGCAAGTGCGGTTAGTCTGTGGAGGACACCCCTTGAAAATAAGACCTGGTGCCTTTTTTTGGGTGGCAAAGAACATTCTAAGGCAGGGCCTTATTTTCGGGGAAACAGGGTACATAAGACAAAGAGGAAGAAAAATGGCAGAGTGCGTTCATGAACCCTGGCAGGGTAAGCCAACAGAACGTAAACTGAAAGCGAGCCCCCCTCCCCTGCTAGCACTGAGGATGTTCCCTAGTTGGGTCATGAAAAGTCTGCAAGAAAACAGCCCATCTCAGAGAGAGCACCGGGGAGCTCCCCATTCAGCCCTGAGCTACAGAGATTCTCCGCTATGGGCATGGAAGCCTTCTGTAGGTGAGGGTTGCGGGGTCCGGCTTCTCCTCCTAAACTCAGGGCAGACCCAGCAAGGCAGCGAGGGCCGCCCCAAGGGCGTGGGGAGGGAAAGCATCCGGTTAAGGGATTAAAATAACTTTAAAGATAGCTGGAGCCCATCAAGCTGACTCCTCCTCAAAACAACAACGGTAAAAGAAATCTTTGTTCCTGAAAATGTGATCCCAAACTCTTTTCCCCAAAAGCAACGGGACTTGCTGGGGGGTCTTTTTTTCCTTGAAAAGTTTTCCCCATGAAGTTTTCATCCAAGAAGCTTCAGTTCTTCAAGAGTGAGTTCCTTCCTTCTTTCCCTTCCCTTCCCTTCCCCGTCCCTCCATTTAGGTGTCTATATATACATATATACATATATATATGTCTGTACCTCCCACCCACCTGGCCTAAGCATCTTTTTTTTTCTTTCTTCCTTTCTTTTTCTTTCACTTCACTTTTATTTCCATCCTTTCTCTTCCCTCCTCTTTTACCTTCTTCTTCTTCTTTCTCAATCTATTTATGTATCTTATCTTATCTCCTCTCCATCATCTGGCCTGAGTATCTACCTACCTACCTACCTACCCATCCATCCATCCATTCATCCCTCATTCTCTATCTATCCATCTATATCTCTATTTATCTCTATTTATCCATCTATATCCATCCATCCATCCATCCATCCATCTCCATCTATTTCGGTCTTTCTTTCTTTCTTTCTTTCTTTCTTTCTTTCTTTCTTTCTTTCTTTCTTTCTTTTCCTTCCTTTGCTTCCTTCCTTCCTCTCCTCTCCTCTCCTCTCCTCTCTTCCTCCCTCTCTCTCTCCGTTCCCCGCTCTGAAGAACTAAAGAAGCTTCGTGGATGAGAAGCAAAACACTTTCAAGAAAAGAAAAGAAAAGAAAAGAAAAACCCAAGAAAACCAACCACCACCACCTGGAGGATTGAGACTCTCCTTAAAGTGGGACGTAACCCGGGGACCGCCTTCCCAGGCCCCAGGAAGAGAGGCACCTCCCCCCCATTCTCCTGGCCAGGGCTGGCTTCCTCCGTGGGCTGCTTGGAAAGGCAGGCAGGCAGCCAGCGCAGCAGGAGGAGCGGGAGGGAGCCTTGGACGGGGTCCTGCTGAGCAGCAACTGGGAAAACTGGAGCACCGCCCCCCCCTTCCCCCCCTTGCTTACTTTGGCGGCTGCCGTTGCCCGGCGTTGCTGGAGGAAGGCTGCGATGGTGGCTGCGACTGGGTGGACTGTGGGGTGGTGCTGGCCTGAAGCTGGTGGTACTGGGGGGTGGTGATGGGCTGGCTGGGGGTGGTGTAGGAGTAGCTGGGGGTCAGCAGAGGGGTGGCCACTGGCTGCTGGGCAGGCGTAGTGAAGACCTGTAAGCCCAAAAGAGACACGTCACAAGTCAGGGGCACCGCCGGCTCCGGGGGTGGAGGAAAAACCCTTACCTCCTCCTATACAGGTAGTCCTCGACTTACGACCATTTGTTTAGTGACCATTCACAGTCACGACGGCACTGGAAGAAGTGACTTGTGACCGTTTTCCACCCTTACAACCATTGCAGCGTCCTCGCAATCAAAATTCAGGCGCTCGGCAACCGACTCGGACTTGTGACGCTTGCAGTGTCCCCTTAACAGGCGAAGCCAATTGGGGGAGGAAATCCGGGTTCACGTCACGACTGTGGCGATCTGCTTAGCAGCGCTTGCGAAACAGCCATAAAATGGGGCGCCAAGTCGCTTAACCACAACTCGCCGTCTTACTCCGCCGTGGAAACTTCTGCGTTCAATGGTGGCAGTGAAGCCCAATCCTTGACTTACAACCCCCAACGGAGCCCAACATTTCTGTTGTTAAGCGAGGCGTCTCTTTCGCCCCGTTTTTATGACTTTTCTCGCCACAGTCGTTAAGCAAATCACTGCCACGTCTGAGTGAGCAACGTGGTGGGTGAAACGAATCCAGCTCCCCCTTCTGCAGACTTTGCTGGCCGGAAGGTCACAAAAGCGGATTCGCAGGACCCTCCCGCCATAAGTACAAGTCAGTGCCTGAATGCAGATCGGGCAACTCTGGGGAGGCAGCAAGGATTGTAAGGGTGGAAAAGGGCCTCTGAATCGTTTTTGTTGGTGCCGTTGTAACTTCGAATGGTCACTAAATGAACTCGTCAATCAAGGTCTACCTGTACCATTCCAGACAAGTGGCCGTCCAGGTTCTTCAATTTATTTACTTAGTGCATGTCAAATATGTGGCCTTCCGAGTGCTTCAAATGTTAATGTCCACCCAGCCATTCAAGGACAGGGTGGCCTATGTTGCAAAAAGCAGGCATTGGGCGTAAGCTCTTGACGGACACTCGGACACCATGGGTGTTGTGGTTCACCGACAGGCGGCAGAGGAATCAGACAGCGGGGAAGAACGAGGAGCAGTCCGGGAGTCTGGAGAGGACTCGGACGAGGCTCCTGCGTCTGATGCAGGGATGGGGCCATCTGGGAGTGGGGTGCTGCCTCTGGAGCCTGGAGCCTGGCAGCAGCAAGGAAGAGGACCGCAGGGAGCCTGTTCCCAGTGCGCGGGTGCAGAGCTGCCAGAAGGCGAGAGCGACTGAGACAAAAGGGGTGACTTGGGAGTAACGCTGGGAGGTGATTGCCCCTCCCATAAGGGATAAAGGACAGGCAAAGATAGAGAAACCTTTGCAGGAAGCAAAGTCGTTCGATTGGTTCCGAATCATCCTTGAAGCTCTGTGTATTTCGGCTGTTGTTTTTCCTAATTCATTCGACACTTCTCTTCTTGGCAGCACTTCACAAGGAAGGAAGGTGGGTGCTTATCTCGAGGAACTGTTTGAGATTCATTACCAGCTGGGAATGAAAATAATTCCCAGCACTGCAATAAAACAAGACTTGTTTCTAAAATAAGTGTGTGCGTAATTACGGTCCCAGAAGCCTGGGTCAGAACAATGGAATGGGTATTTCTTTGAGGAGCATCACAGTCACACAGAGGGGTAGAGACAAGACCCCACTTAAACAAGGAGTCCTGACAGACCCCTTGTTGGGTACGGATCCTGTTCAGAGTTGACCCATGCTGGCGAGGAAGGTCAACCCCTGGCACCTGTTGTGGGTAGGGTCATCTACGTAGGTGCCTGTAGCTGGGTGTTGAGCTTTCCACTGTGTGCTGATGTCCAAGTTGCTGCACAGCTGTTGAGTGAGGGGCGGAGGGGGCTTCCTGGATTTAAGCCTGCCCGTTGTGCAGAGGAAGAAGTGGGTTTCTCATCATTTTGCTGTACTCTTTCACTGAGGCTTCCTGCCTTTGTAGGGCTGGGGGTGCAACGTGGCTCAAGATGGGGAGCCAGCAAGTTGGAGTAGATTTTATGCAGCCGCTTATGATCCTCATTGTATCATTTAGTCTATCATCAATCTTGCTAGTGTGGCAGCTATTAAGCCAATAGCTTCATTTAATTAGAGCTTTTAAGCTCTTCTTAACCTCCGCCGCCCCCCAGTGATGGAGCGCCCACCATGTCTGAAGGCAACTTCTGTTCCCCTGGTTAATGGTCCTCCCTGTCAGGTTTCTCCTTCATTCCAGGAGCTGCTTGTCTCCTTGATCAGTTTCCATCCATTGTTCCTTGTCCAGCCTTCTGGGGCTTTGTAGAATAGGTTGACAACCCCCCCCCCCTCTTCCTTGTGGCAGCCCCTCAAATCCTGGAGTGCTGCTATCATGCCAGCCCTGGTCCTTCATTGCTCCAGACTAGCCAGCCTAGAGAGTTAGCTGAGGTTCCATCTCTTGTGCAAATGTGCAGAGGAATTCATCTGGGTGTAGTGTGAATGCTCAATTCTCCCTCCAGGCTCAGGACAGAGTTTCCCAGCTGCACCTGGGTTTTTAGTGAGCAAGGAAGGAACCCCCCCCGCTCCCATTCAGGTATGCCCGGTGCCTGCTGGCTGTGCAGCATGGACAGCTTGCCTTCTCCGGGCTCTCTCTTGCTGGCAGGGTGGCTGGTGAGTCCCCCTTTGGCTGCTGTGGGGGCGCCAACCCTGGAGGCTTTCAAGAAGAGACACTTGTCTGGAATGGTATGGGGTCTCCTGCTTGAGCAGGGGGCTGGACTAGAACACCTCCAAGGTCCCTTCCAGCTCTGTGGTTCTGTTACAAACCATGTCCACGCACACCAACTAGGAAGACGTGACGGAAACTCCTTGATTCCACAGGGCACGGACAGCTTTGACCATAGTTTCGCCTGGGAACTAGTGACCGTCTCAGAGGAAGCCAAGTCCATACAGGGCAGAGAATTCTTGGCACTCACACAGATCGGCCAGCATGGATGTCGCCTTCTCTCAGCTCTCGCTGCCAGGGTGACTGTTGAGCCCCTCCGGCTGCCAGCTCAGCCCTGCAGGAGCTCCTTCCCTGGCAGCTTAACGGTGCCTTCTTCACCCTCTCCACCCCCACAGGAAAACAGACCCCTGCACCCCCCGCTCTCCTGCCCACTTTCAAAGCAGTCGGGCTCATGGGGGGAGTCCTGGCCTGCAGCTGATGCAGCCCCGAGTAGCTTTCTCTCTTTGCTTCCCAATAAACGTGGGGCACGGAGTGAGGCAGGGTTGGGCAAAGGGCCTCTGGGAATCCCAAGGGTGCTTTCCAAGCCCCCAAGAGGTAACTGGACTTTCTTTGTTTTTCCTTGAAGATGTTTCCCTTCTCATCCCAGAAGCTTCTTCAGCTCCGACTGGATGGTGAGGAAGGGGAGGATTTGTATTCCTTGCAGACAAAACTGGTCATTTGCATCCTTTGAGAGGGTCGTTGAGGCCACTTGGAGTAGTGCAAATGGGTGTGGAGCCTCCTTGGATCTGTTGGCAACAGTTTCAACAACTTTCAGCAGTTCCATGAAGGCTCCATGGCCATTTGCACCACTCAGGTGACCCTGAGGACACAGACGAAGCTCCAAGTGGCCTCAAGGGCTCCTTAAAAGGATGCAAATGACCAGCTGTCTGCAAGGAGGATAAATCCTTCCCTTCCCCTCCATCCAGTCAGAGCGGAAGAAGATTCTTGGGTGAGACTGAAATGTCTTCAAAGACAAAAACAGAAAATCCAGCTGCCTCTTGGAAAAAAAAGGCACCTCTGAGACCACCATGACCTGGACGACTGGAGAATTTCCACAGACGGTCTCTAGGAATGAACACGTGTCCTGCTGCCCAGCTGAGGTGGGGCACTGCCAGGCGGCCTGGGTGGGGCCCGGACCCCTTCTGCCCACTCACGTGATATGCGCTGCTGCCACCGCCGCTGCCCCCGTAGCCGTACTGACTGGAAGCCCACTGCGCAGGGGTGGCGTTGGCGTTTTGCCCCTGCCCCGTCACGGCAGCGATGGCGCTGAACATCTGAGAGGTCATGTTTTGCGGCAAGGAGTTGACGGCTCGGGTCAGGTCTGCCGGGACAGAGGGAGGAAGGCGGTTAGGAGGCCCCTCTCTGTTCCTTCGGGCCGGGGAGGGAGGTGGCGCCACGGGGGCCTCTGCAGAGACTCACCTGCGAGGTTGATGTTGGCAGGAGTGGCGTTGATGGAGGCAGGCGTCCGGGTGCGGCTGCTGCTGCTGGGAGTGACACCTGGGCAGGGAGGGGAGAAGAGAGGGAGGAACAGCCAGGTGAGAAACGGGTGAGAGTTTCAGGAAGCTGCTTGCTGGGGGAGATACCCCTCTGACTGGATTGGCACAATGGGAGAAAGCGAGGGGAGGGGCCCTGATGAACCCTAACCCTGAGGTTTGAAGGGAGGGGGGGGTCTCTCGCTCAGCTGTGCAGGAAGTGGACCACCAGGGATGAGGCCTCTGGGCTTTGTAGTCTTCTGGACAGGCCAGGAATAACATCGTCATCATCATCAGCCATATATGGCTTAGGCCGGGGTACTTGCGGGAACGTCTTTTGCCAGCATCGAATGCCCATCGCCCAGTGCGCCCCCACAGACAGGGCCTCCTTGGGGTACCGTCGGCCAGACAATGTCGGCTGGTGGTCCCTAGGGGTAGGGCCTTCTCGGTGGGAGCGCCCACTCTGTGGAACCAGCTGCCCCTGGAGCTACAATTGGCCCCCGACCTCCATTCCTTCCGCCGCAGCCTAAAGACTTGGTTATTCGAACAAGCCAGCCTGCACTGAGGGGTCATAGCTTTTAAATGTTATGTCTTTGGGTTTTAGATGATTTGTTTGGTTGAATTGGGTTTAATAATTTTTTAAACTGATCTTAACTCTTGTATTGTGTGTTTTTATGATGTGAGCTGCCCTGAGTCCCTAGGGAGATAGGGCAGCATACAAGACCAAAGAAGTAAAATAAATAAATAAATAAAATCTTCTTCCTGAAAACCCCTCAAATTCTGGAATGCTGCTTGGTATTAGCCGTGGCCCCTGGAGCTCAGAGGCACCAGCGGGCCCTTTCAAGAGGGGCAACTCTAAAACTAAAAAGAGCCTTGGTGGTGCAGGCTGTTAAATGCCTAGCACTTAAGTTCCAGCTGCCTACAATTACTGCAGGCTCGAATCCCACCAGGCTCAAAGTTGACTCAGCCTTCCATCCTCTCGGGGTAGGTAAAGTGAGGACCCAAGATTGTTGGGGGCAATTAGCTGACTTTGTAAAAATGCCGCTTAGTAATAAGCAGGCATATACAATGGAATGAAGGCTACTGCTGAGCACACTGGGTTGTATCCCAAAAATTGTAAGCCGCCCTGAGTCTTCGGAGAAGGGCGGCATATAAATGCGAATAAAAACAAAACAAAACTGCTGGGTAGGGAACCAGGCACACCCACTGCCCTGTTCAAGGCCAGAGCAGAGAAGCATCAGCCCCCACACCCGTTAGCCTTCTGTAAAGGCTGGGCTGTGCTTCAGAGCCTGGGATGTGACAGGCACCAAGGGCCCCATTCCTGGCCTATATTGTGAACAGATGCCTTGCTCTCTAGGTGCCCAAATTAAGACTCTTTCAATGGTTTTTTTTAATTGCTTTTACAGCTTTAAAATGCTTTTGTAATGATACTATATGTTTTTGAATTGTGAGCCGCCCAGAATTGGTTGTTGAGATGGGCAGGTAATCAAATCAAATCATAAATGAAAAAAAAAAAAACACCACATAATTCCAGGCAGAGGCAGGGAAGGCGTTCCCTGGCTTTCCTCTGCTCAGTGTCGTTTGCTGAAGTGGGCAGCTATTGAAACCAGTCAGTCAATCAAATTCAGCTGGTAGTCCATCTGGGCCTGGCGCCTTTCCATTATTTTGTTTCTTTAACGCCTCCATTAACTCCATCATCGTCACTTCAATGTCCTTAGGTATCTGGGGTAGCTTTGCCTTCTGTAAGTATTGTTTAATGTTTTCCTCCTCCACCTTCATACAATTTTCCATAATAGTCCTGTATAATTTTGTTCTTCTCTTCATTTCCATAACAATCTTCCCTTGATCGTCTGTCAATTGTATTATCCTTTTCGAATCTCTCTCTCTTTTTAATTTATATGCTAGCCATCTACCTGGGTTATTTGCCTCTTCAAAATAATTCTGTTTAGCACTTCTTACAGGGGGGGTCGAGGGCAGCTGGGCCTTACCTGGCACAGGGTCCTGGTAGTGATCCTTGAACCACCGGAAAAGGCCGTTGACCGTGGGGAAGACGTGGTTGCGGTAGCGGAATCCCTCTGGCGTCACCGTTACATACTCGATTCTGTGGCCAGAGAATTTTGTGGCAACTCTCACCAGCACAGACCACCGGGCCAGTCCTTGGGGGCGGGGAAGAGTGGGACACCCACCTGCCCCCCCTTCTGATTCAGGTTTGCCAGAAGCAGCAGCCAGAAAGGCAGAGACTGGAGGGGGGAGCAGGCATGGGATACCTCCAAAGGCACATGTCAGGTTTCTGACATCATGCAGACCAGCTGTGGCCCCACAGCTCCCGAGAGAGGAAGACTGCCTGTGACCAGCATTGGTGGGGAGGGGGGAAAGGGGGCCTGGGGAAGGGGCTTCCCTCAGCAGCAGGACCTCCACCCTGCCTGCAAGAGGCCCTGGGGTCAGCCCCAGAGACCCCACTGAAAAGGCCTCTGGTCCGAGGCAGGGAGCAGCCGAAGAGCTTGACCGTCTGGCCCGGAGTGGGGTGGGGTGGGGGGCAGGCCCACCTTGGCTTCCCTCGCGGCTGGTAGCCCAGCAGGAACTTGCCCGGAAGGTCCTTGCAGGAGCAGATGAAGTAGGGGATGAAGGTGGGCTTCTCCTTCTTGGTTTTCACCAGCAGCTCCTCCAGTTTCTGAGAAGATGAGAGAGATGAGAGAGGGGAGACAGTGATTGGCATCTGCCCTGAACGGAGGCTCCCCTCTCCCTGCAAGACCTCAGGGTGCCCTGTGCAAAAGACCAGTGTCAACTCATCAAATATTGGTAGGGTCTTTTTAGAGTGGCCAACACAATGGGAGGGGGGCAGCAGTGCAGCAGCTTGGAAACTGAAAGTGCATTCCATAAATGTTTTTTCAAAGATGGTAACTAGGTGACTGAAGTTTCTGCGCAAAATTCTAACTGGAGAGCCTGATTGACGACTCTGGGCTATGGATGTGACCCATTGGAGAATATGAATTATGATACACCCAGGGGGTGGGGGAAAAACCAGGGTCAAGGGTGACAAGGAATGATGTGTCTCAGAGTCGGCTGCACCCAGGCAGTGCCGGCATGTTAACTCCCTTTGGAAGTTTGGCTCAAGACTCAGGATTTAATTGGGGGTCACTGCCGGAATCCTGACAACTTGTGTGTGTGTGTGTGTGTGTGTGTGTCACCCTCAGGACCCACAGAATTTCCTTCCTGCGTCCAAGGTCACCATCATCAGCAAGGCTCACAGAACTCCATGTTTCTTAGTGGAAGAGGGTTACGCCAGCTGCTGCCCACAGAAGTGAACCCAGCATGGAACACCCGATTGAGGTCTGGGACCCGATGCCAGCCCAGCTGGGCAGTGGGAAGACCAGCTGTGCCCTCCCAAGAAGCTCCAGAAGGGGAGAGTTGAGGTCATCTGCTACAGCCCAAACCCAGAAGGAAACAGAGAGCACCACTTCTGACCCACGAAACCTCTTGAAAGGTTATCAGCTGAGGCCTTTTAATCCCACCTTCACTGGATGAAGAGAGCTGCAGCTCAGCTGGCCCACTTCGGCCAAGCTGACCCCTTGTAAGAAGGGTGGGAGACTGGCATTATTGTAATAAATTCACCAGGATTTAACTGATGAATATATTACAATACCCAGACACCCCCAGAGGGAGTATGTGACTAGAAGGGACAATACGTGTTTATGCGTTTGTATTTTTTTCCAATGCTCTTTTTGGTTTAATATACCATCTCTTTTGTGTCTTCATTTCTCTTTTATGTATCTATTTTTTTTAAAATTACATTTATATGCCGCCCTTCTCCGAAGACTCAGGGCAGCTTACAATTTTTGGAGCACAACGCAATGCGCTCAGCAAGTTTTCTATTTTAACTTCATTTTGAATGAAATAAAATTACATGTCAGAGGTGACCCCTTGTAGGGAAGGGATTCTGCCCAGGCCCCCCCCATACCTTCCGGTCTCCTCCGCTGCAATCTTGGTAGTATTTATGGCCAAGCAAATCCCGGGCAAAGGAGGCCATGGGCTGGACGTAGCGGGCCACGATCTCGTCCAGGTCCTCAAACTCCTGGGGAAGGAAAGAAGAATGGGAGGAGGTCCCAGAGGGGAGGAACCCTGTAAGGTCTTGACCCCTCCTGTCCCCTCACGAAGCGGAACTCTTGAAACAGCAGCAATTCAGAAGGAAGTTTTCTTGGGAGGTGAGTGATTGCAAGGAGAACAGGCAGGATCTGAAGTTCCCTCTCGAAAATGTTAAGGTTAAACGCTGCGGAAGCCTCCCTGCGTCCAGTCCAATTCCCAGGTGTGAGGTGGGAACTTCGAGCTAAGAAGGCGTTAAGAAGTTGTTCGCAGGTGATCGGAGACAAAACAGGTGGGCCCAGGCTCATCCCTCCTCCCTCCCCTCCATTCCAAGGGATGTACATCAAAGGAAAGTCCAGAACTAGGAACAGATCATGAAATGTCACTGGGTCGCACTCCCATCAGAATGGCAGCATCCCGATAGGGATAAAACATATCAAGAACGGTGGCTGGAATTGGGTATGTCTGGTCCGATGAAGTCCCGGAACCAGGGAAAATCTGGGGTCTGGGCAGGGGAGAGACTGTATCTGTGTGGAAGGGACTGCCCCTCTCCAATTGGCCTTCTTAGCCACACTGGATGCTGTTTTAGGACCTCTTTTCAGAGCACAACACCATCGTCTCTTGAGACTGAAGGATGCGTGTATCAGGTCTTATGAAAAGGAGGACCAGAGGTGATATGGTAGCAGTCTTCCAAGATTTGAGGGGCTGCCACAAAGAAGAGGTGGGGGTGGATCAGCTTGTTCTCCAAAGCCCTGAAGGCAGGACAAGAAGCAACAGATGAAAAGTAATCCAGGAGAGAAGCAATGTAGAACTAAGGAGACATTTCCTGACTGTGAGAACAATTAATCAGTGGAACTGCTGGCCACCAGAAGTTGTGAATGTTCCAACACTGGAAGGTTTTAAGAAGAGATTGGATAACACTTTGTCTGAAGTGGTGTAGGGTTTCCTACCTAAGCAGGGGGTTGGACTAGAAGACCTCCAAGGTCCCTCCCAACTCTGTTATTCTATTCTGCTTTATCTCTGGGGACCTGACGGCCCCTCCGCCCTCCCCCAGGCGCGCTCAGCCTCACTCACTTCGGTGTTGATCCAGAGGGTGGAGCCCAGGCTGAAGGCGTTCTCCTTGCCCTCCTCCCGCACGTCCACGTGCTGGTAGATGTTGTCGCAGACCTTCCAGGTGACCGTCAGGTGATTCTCTCCTTTGCTGCTGGGCCGGATGATGACGTCGCCTTGGTCCATGGTCTCCATCATCTTCTCGGCCTGCTTGAAGTTGATGTTGTGGAAGGAGGGGTGCGCGATCACCCGCTTGATGTACGCTGTGGGGAGGAGGAGAGGCCAGGCCGTCGTTGGCAGCTGCTCTCCGGCGGGAGGTCCACCTGCCCTCCCTCCCTCCCTCCTTCCCCCAGGTTGGAGGGCCAGGCCCCTCCCCCGGACTCACTGGTCCGTTGCTGCTTCCTCTTCAGCTCTTCATCCTGCTTGTGGTCAGCGGCCTCGTCCGCAAAGTCGTAGTGGGCGTCCTTGGGCAGCTTCCACTCATTGCTCCTGTCCATGAGGTCCGACGTTCTGCAGGTCAGGTCGGCGCTGAACTTCTCAATGTCGATCTTCATGATCCTGCAATGGACGGTCATCCCCACCTGCCGAGGAAGGAAGGAAGGGGGGGATTCAAGATGGACCAAGAGGTCCCCCTGGGCATCTGGAGGGGAACCCAGCACTAAGTGGACGAGGAGGAGGAGGAGGAGGAGGGAAGTGCGACTGGTGTCACCACCTTCATGCAGGGAAAGTGGTGCTTGTCCAGGGGTGGGATTCAACCGGTTCAGGCCGGTTCAAGGGAACCGCTAATTCCGGTGATCATTTGGCCCCTGCTCTTTCCTGTGTCTTATTTAGTTTTTTAGAGCAGGCGACTCCAACCTTGGCCACTTTAAGACTTGTGGACTTCAACTCCCGGAACCCTGGGAGCTGAAGTCCATAAGTCTTAAAGTGGCCAAGGCGAAAACCCGCTTAAACACAGTTGATTCACACGGCAGAGCTGTCCTGCCGCGCCTCAGCTGTTTTTATTCACAGGGGCTGCAGTAGAAGGCAGCTGAAAATGGGCCTTTTAAAATGCCGAACCGATCGTTACACCAGTGGAATGCACCAGGGCGGTTATGCTACCGATCTGGCCCAGTTCAGGCGAAAAAGTAGTGAAAAAAACGACCCAGTCTGTCTAACCCAGTGATGGCTAACCTTTCCCACACTGCGTGCCAAAAGTGTGCACACATGTTACGCGGCAAATCCCCTGCCCCCATGATACAATGCGCGCGTGACTCCCCCTGCCCCCCTGTGCATGTGCGCGCAAGCCCCCTCACACGCATGCCTCTGCACATGTGCATCTCCCACACGTGGCAGATACACGACAATCAGCTGGCTGGCGGGGGGCAGGTGCACATGCGCAGTGGCGCTCTTCCGGGCGACCTCTCGCGTGCTGGCAGAAGTGGCTCTGCATGCCACTTCCGACACACGGGCCACAGGTTTGCCATCACAGGCCTAACCGGTTCCTCCGATGATCAGCTGAGAAGATGCGCTGATGGGTGCATAAGGGCCGTGCGCGATCCCCCACTGAACCGGCAGCAAAGAAAGTTAGGAACCCACTCCTGGAATGCACCCCTGTGCCTGTCCATCAGGAGACCCGTGGTGGCACAAAGTGTCTTCTGTAGTCACCAACTCTCCCCTTCTAGGGAACAATGGGCTGGTCCATCTAAAAAACTCAGGGAAGGGAGGGTCCTTGGGCCCCTTTAGGGTCAGAAAACACACTGGTCACTCTGCTCTATGACGTTGTGGGGAGCAGAGCCCTCCTTGTCCTGCTGGGTGCTTTTGTAGCTCTGATGGTTTCTTTTTTTTTTTAAATAATGCTTTATAGAATTGTTTCCATTTATACATATTACCAATAGTTATTAAACAGTGCTGTGACATTATATATACATTCATGTGTCCTATCAAAACTTACTATGCATAATACTTTCATAGCCTCTTATTTATTATATACATTATTTACAATTTCTGTGTTTATATCTATTATCTATCCAAATGAACCATGTTTCCCATACTGCATTGTATTCTGTGTCTGTTTTCCCTTTTAGTTCCATAGTTAATTTATCCATTTCCACACACTCTAAAATTGTTTTTGATTATTAAGCCTTCAGGTGGTATAAAATTTTCCTTCCAGTGCTGAGCATATGAAATTCTTGCTGCTGTTAATATATGCAATATAAGGTATTTTATCTTCCTATTATACGTTTTTTTAATTATTCCTAAGAGGAATAATTCCGGGACAAAATCAATTTTGTTTTTAGTCAACTCTTCTAACCACATTTGAATCATTTTCCAGTATTTTTTCGCTTTGGGGCATGTCCACCAAGAATGAAAGAAGGTACACTGTTGTTGTCCACACTTCCAACAATTTGGTTTTAAGTTTGGGTAAATCTTAGCCAGTCTTGAAGGTGCCAAATGCCAACGGTAGAACATTTTATGTTGGTTTTCTTATATGCCACCGATTTTGTTATTTTATAATTCACATTCCACATCTTTTCCCATTCTTCCAGATCAGTAGTATGTCCAATGTTCCTACCCCATGCAATCATCATTCCTTTCACAATTTCTTCCGCTCTTTCAAATTCTAATAAATGTTTATATAACTTTGATAATTTCTTGTCTGGGCCAATCAAGATTTTATCTAGTGTTTGTATTTCATTATCTATTCCAAATTCCTCACTGTCTTTTTTATGTCTTGTTTGAATTTGCATATAGGTCCACCAATCCAGTTTCATTCCCTGCTCTTCCAATTTCTGTCTGCTCTTTAAGTTCCCTTGGTCATCTAGAATTTCCCTATATCTAGCTGCTTTCTTAACCTCTGTTATATTGGGGTGGATTACTGCTTCCAAGGGAAGCTCTGATGGTTTCATCCAAGTCCCCCTGTGGACAGTCTGCAAGGGGTGGGCCTCCCAGGAACCATTCGCTGGGGTTCTCTCTCCTTGTTGACTGGATGGTTCTAGCAGAGTGATGGCTAACCTTTTCGTCATCACGTGCTGAAAGTGCGCGTATGTGCGTGCCTGCACCCATAATGCAATGCACACATGACCCTCCCCTGCCCCCCCTGCCCATGCGCACGTGTCTCCCCCTGCACATGTGTGGCAGATACCCGACAATCAGCTGGCTGGTGGGGGGTGGGCATGCATGCATGCGCAGTGGATCAGTTCCAGGCGATGGCTCATGTGCTGGCAGAAATGGCTCTGTGTGCCACTTCCGGCACGCGGGCCATAGGTTCGCCATCCCAGGTCCTCGTGGCCGAGGGGGCAGGGGAGACGGAGCCTCTGGAGCAGCCTAAATGTGGCTGAACGCAACCCTCTCCTCTTATTTTAACTTCACGTGTACATCAAAGCTGCTGCGCGCAGGACAAAGTTCAGTGTTTTGGGGGACAGGATAGAGAATGGGCCACTCTCAATCCCAGGGGTATGCCTCGATGCCAGAGGTTTGGCAGAGATGGAAGGAGAGAAACAGGCTCAGACTTAATCAGTGGAAGGGCTTCCCTCCAGAAGTTGTGGGTGATCCATCACTGGACGTTTTTAAGAAGAGACTGACAGCCACCAGTCTGAAATGGTAGAGCAGAGGCCTCCAACCTTGGCAACTTTAAGACTTGTGGACTATTCTGGGAGTTGAAGTCCACAAGTCTTAAAGTTGCCAAGTTTGGGGACCCCTGCGTGAGCAGGGGGCTGGACTAGAAGACCTCCAAAGTCCCTTTCCACTTTTGCCATTCTGTAAAGTCAGAGTGGCTTCTGCTTCAGAAGCAGATAGATCCAAAACTAGGCTAACTTTACCCTTTTGAAGCCCAAGAGAGAGAAAGGACTTTGGGCCCACTGGGGTCTAGTCCCCTGCGGAAGCAGCGGGGGAAGCCAAGGCTTTGCCCAACACAGCCTGGGCACCAGCTGTGCGGCCTTTCAAAGGGGTCTCTGGCCTTGCAGAGTTGGAGGCTGCCCATTGCCCCACTCCCTCCCACCCCACCCTCCAAGGCTCCAATCGCCGGCCAAGAAGCTGCACAAACATCCAGCTCTCTGGCTGGGAAACTGGGACACCCACGCCCCTTCCCAATAAACAGGTGGGTATTTTGCTTTCCTGCCCTCCACGCTGGAGATCTGCTCCCAGCCAGAAAGCAAGCCCTTTTAAACAAACGGGAGGTCACTGCCCGCTGATTATTTTGGCCACCCTCCCGCCGTCTGGCCAAAGGGCAGAGTGGAAGCATGCTGGGAAGAGGGGACAGGTATGGTGGTAAAACAGTGCCAGCTCCTGCTCAGTGGGAGGGTCCGGGGGCATCCTGGTGCACGGCAGGAGCCGGGGAGAGGCCCTGGGCATCCTGACTGGCCGTTGACCAGAGTCACCTGAGCTGAACTCCCCAGAACCTACCTTGACTCTTTCCTCCGGCCGTTTGACCACTTTGTCGCTGAGGAATTTGGTGGGGATGAAACCAGTGACACCGTTGTCCAGACGGGTTTTCACCCCAATGGCCTGACCGGGGCAGGAGCCGCTGTCAAAATGGTTCCACACCTGGACAGAGGAGAGGTGTTGCATTAGCCTGGTTGCTTAAGCAATCACAAGAGTCCTTGTGCGACCTACGTGAGTTGGTCTCCAAGAATGCAGCATCTCCTGGAGGGTGGCAAGAGGGATCCAGGGAAGCCCTCCCCATTTGCCAGTGTCTTCATGAACTGGCAGAGACATGGTTAACAAGGTCAGCCAATGGGAGCTGACTTGAAAACTTAAGGAGTCTGGGCATGGCTTAGCTCCCTGCTCTCAACTCTGAAGAAACTGAGGCTTGCTTGCTTGCCCGCTGAACTAAAATGAGACTATTTGTTTTCTCTGCTTGTGTTTTGCCTGGACCTTTCTACCAGTTGGGAGAATCTACTATTGGTATTGTAAACTTTACTTTAATAAGTTATTATGTATATAAAGAAATTAACGAATCCTGCTGAATCAGTCACCTGTGTGGGCTTTCTGGATTTGATTGCTGCAATAAACTCTAACACCCTTTCAACCGACTAAAGATGGTGAGACTCTGGAAAGAGTGCAGAGAAGGGCCACAAAGATGATTAGGGGGCTGGAGGCTAAAATATACAAAGACCGGTTGCAGGAATTGGATACGGCTAGTTTAATGAAGAGGAGGACTGGGGGGCATGACAGCAGCATTCTAGTGTCTGAGGAGCTGCCCAAAAAAGCCCATTCTCCAAAGCCCCACAAGGCAGGACAAGAAGCAACGGAATAAAACTCAACAAGGAGTCAAGCAACGTGGAATTAAGGGGGAATTTCCTGGTAGGGAGAGCAAGTGATCAGTGGAACAGCTTTGCCATCAGAAGTTGTGGCTGCTCCATCACTGGAGGGTTTCAAGAAGGGACTGGACAGCCCCCAGTCTGAAATGGTAGAGGGTCTCCTGCTTGATCAGGGGGCTGGGCTAGAAGACCTCCAGCCTCCCTTCCAACTCGGGTATTCCGAATAGGTGTGATGGGGTTCAGGATGGCTTCAGAAGCTTTCAAGCAGCTGAGGAAAGGACAGCCCCCCCCAAAAGGACTGTGTGGGGACGGGGCTGGAGGTCAGCGCTGGGGGTTACCTCGCTCAGCTCGGGGAAGTTATCCTGCTGGCAGAAGGGGCACTGCCAGAGCCCCGTCTCATCGTTCCTGATGGCCTGGTCGTAGCTCTCTCCTTGCGGGCGTCGATGGGCGATTCCCGTCACGTTGCAGATGATCAGTTTACCTGCAGGCAGGAGAGGAGCCTTCAGGGGGGGCCTCGGCTCAAGGCAAGCGGGAACTTCGCAAAAGCCCCCCCCCCGACCTCAGAGCAAGGGGGAGCTGGGGAGGCCCTCGCTCCTGCTGGGGCTGGGCTGGGGGCCGAGGACGCAGGCAAACCAGGGTCCTGCCTGTGCAGGAGATGCAATTGAGCCCCCATTTCCTTTGCTAAGCGAGGCAGCTGTTCAGTGAGTTTTGCCCCATTTTACGACCTTCCTTGCTGCTGTTGTTAAGTGAATCATTGCATTTGTTATGTTACAAGCAGGGTCATTAAGCAAATCCGGCGTCCCTGATGACTTGGGCTTGTCAGAAGGTCGCAAAAGGGGATCACGTAACACCCCCCGAATGCTGCGATATTTTGACACTGCCACTGACTCGCATTTATGACCTATCATAAATGAGAGTCGGTGGCCGAGTGTCCAAATGTTGACCATGGGGATAGCACAGTGGTCGTAAGTGTGGGAAACACCAGAGCCACTATTCTCAGTCCCATCGTTAATTCTGAATGGTCATTAAATGAACGTCTGAGATTCCCAGTCCTGGTTTTTTTCTGACTTTTGGGTTTTTCCTTGAAGATGTTTCCCTTCTCATCCCAGAAGCTTCCTCAGCTCCGACTGTGGATGGTGGGACTGAAGGGAAGGACTGATACTCCTTGCAGACAGCTGGTCATTTGCATCCTTTGAGAGGGTCGCTGAGGCCACTTGGAGTAGTGCAAATGGGTGTGGAGCCTCCTTGGATCCCTTGGCAAGAGTTTCAGCAACTTTCAGCACTTCCATGAAGGCTCCACGGCCATTTGCACCACTCAGGTGTGACCCTGAGGACACAGACGAAGCTCCAAGTGGCCTCAACGACCCTCTCAATGGATGCAAATGACCAGGTGTCTGCAAGGAGGATAAATCCTTCCCTTCCCCTCCATCCACGAAACGTCTTCAAAGAAAAACCAAAGAAGTCCTATTGCCTCTTGAAGACGTTAAACGAATGGTTATAAGCAGGGGTGGGATTCTACCGGTCCAGACTGGTTCTATAGAACTGGTTGTTATGATTCTGCGCAGTTCAGAGAACCGGCAAATTGTGGCCCTGGCTGGCCTCCGCCCCTCTCTACCTGCCCCACCCCAAGTCAGTCCTTATCACACATGTCCGACATCACTGATTGCATTCTGCCCCACCCCAGTCACTAAGGTATTCCTTTTTTGCTCTCCTCCCAACGATCAGCTGTTGCGACGATCAGCTATGCTGGGATCCCTCTCACTGTCTTAGTGCTTCACGCAGGAGGCCCCCCCCCGGAGGCCCAGGAGGCAAAAAGGGGTGTGTGGAGTGGGGTGGGTTGCACGAAAAAGCCACGCCCACCCAGTCACATGACCACGCCCACCTAGCCACGCCCACAGGACTGGTAGTAAAAATATGTGCATCCCACCTGGTTATAAGTCAAAGACTAGCTGTACCCACATACCTGCTCACCACCCTGAAGTCACCTGAAGGTTCTATAGGTACTTTGAAGAATTCCCCAGCCAGCTGGCTGGGGAATTCTGGGAGTTGAAGTCCAACCCATCTTCAAGTGGCCAATGTTGAGAAACCCTAGTCTCAGGTCCCCCGAAGCCTGGTTACCTCTCCAGGTGACCAGCATTGGGTGCACCTACCGATGTAAAAGGTTTCAGGGGTCTCCTTGGTCAACATGTTGAAGACCTCCTCAGAATTGGGGGAGCGATAGGGGCTTCTCAGATCCTTGTAGCGGCAGCTCAGCTCCGCTCGGATGTCATACAGGGTGATGTGCTTGTCACCATAGCCCTGAAAAGGACACAGATTACACATTAACAGAGTTGGACGGGACCTTGTAGGTCACATAGCCCAACTCCCCGTGGGGGCCGTGAACGCCTGGAGAGAAGCCCAGGAAGTCCCTTCTCTTGGGCTGGGGAGGACGGGGGGAAAGAGGTTCTGCGCACCTGTCTCTCCAGCTCCTCTGCGAAGGCGTCGAGGTCCAGGTCCTTCAGGCGTTCCGGGTTTTCCAGGATCTCCTCTAGGGCCCCGGCGGGATTGGCGTCTTCGGCCGACTCGTCGTACTCCAGAGCATCGACCGCCATCTTCCGCGCCCACTCGTAGGTTTCTGGGTGGACCCGGGAGCCGTCCAGGACCTCGATGTAGGAGTCCGTGCTGGGAACCCAGAGAGTCAGGGGAGACTGATTGGTTTCGCACGGCGTTTAACAGAATACGGCACCAGGTGCATAAAATGCCACCCAAACAGCATATAAATTGTCTATCGAAACACACAGCACCAGGAGGGGGAGTTGTTTTAAAAATGCTCAGGTGGTGTATATTGGAGGTGGTGACCCTTTGAGAGCTGTAGGCAACCAACTTTCATTTTGATGTGTGCCGATTAGTATGTAAAGTGATGATGAAGTTATTATTCTATTCTATTGTTATTCTATTCCCTATTTTGTAATCTATTCTCTATTGTACTTCTATTCTATTCTATTCTATTCTATTCTATTTTTGTCTAGTCTAGTCTATCTTGTAGTCTATTCTATTCTATTCTATTCTATTCTATTCTATTCCTATTCTATGCACAGTATGAATATAATTCTGAATAAAATTAAATTATGTAGGAGCAGTTAGTAGAGTGACTACATCCAGGAGCTGGGCCTGGCTAGTCTAGTAAAGAGAAGGACCAGGGGAGACAGGAGAGCATCTTCCAATATTTGAGGGGCTGCCCCAGAGAGGAGGAGGAAGGGGTCAAGCTATTCTCCGAAGCCCCTGAAGGCCAGACAAGGAACAATAATGGATGGAAACTGAACAAGGAGGAGGAATTTCCTTGACATCAATCAACCCATGGAACAGAAGTTGCCCTCGGAAGTTGTGGGAGCTTCATCCCTGGAGGCTTCCAAAAAGAGACTGGACTGACTACATCGGTCAGAAATGGTGTTGGGTCTCCTGCTTGGGCGGGGTGGGGGGGAGGTTGGACTAGGTGACCTACGAGATCCCTTCCAACTCTGCCATTCTGTTAAATGTTCTACTCTATTCTATGGCTGGATATCTGTATCGTTTAGCCATTGGACAGCACTGCCCTTAAGGTGATGTATGGGAGTCCTCAACCTGCAACAGTTTATTTAGTGACTGTTTCAAGTTACAACAGCACTGAAAAAAAGCGACTTGGGAGTGTTTTTTTCACCCTTACGACCGTTGCAGCATCCCCATGGTCACATGATCAAAATCCAGGTGCTTTGCAACCGCTTCATATTTATGACGGTTGGCGCAGTGTCCTGGGGTCACGCAATCCCCTTTTGTGACCTTCTGACAAGCAAAATGCCAACTAAAAAATACTCCTTTGGTCTTTTTAGTTGCCAGCAGAAAGGGAGTGTGTGTGTGTGTGTGGGGGAAACAGTGCATTCCTTAAATGCTTCAGATAATTGCTAGGCAGCCGAAGCTTCTGGCATGCAAGTTTATTACTGGAGACCATGACTGATGACTTTTGGCTATGGATGTGTCCCATTGGAGAATATACATCCAGGGGGTGGGGGGAAGACCAAGGTCCAGGGGGAGATGAATGATGTGTCAGAGTTGGCTGCAACCAGGAAACACCGACATGTCAACTTGATTTGAATGGGGGTGGATTTGTTGGAGCCCTAACACAAAGTGAATGGGGAAGGCAGATTTGCTTAACAACTGTGTGACTCGCTTAACAAATGCAGTTAACAACTGTGGAAAGAAAGTGGGTAAAATGGGGCAAAGCAGACTTAACAACTCTCTTACTGAGCATGGTCAGAGTATATTTATGAACTGGAATAGAGCTTAGTAACAAGGTCAGCCAATGAGAGCTGAATTGGGGGCTGAAACTTAAAAGAGGGAATCTGGGCCTGGTTTATCTCTGCTCTGTGCTCAGCTCTAAAGTGGAAGAGAAACTAATTCGCTTGCTTGCTAGAAACTGATACCTGTTCTGAGCCTCCTGAGCTGCTGTTTGTGTTTTTGCTTACGTTACGTTGGAAGAAGGTACTAATGGTATTGTAAACTTTACTCATATTATTTATGTACATAAAGAAGTTAATGATCCTGCTGAATCAGTCACCTGTGTGCTTTCTGGACTTGAATTCTGCTGCAAACCCTAACAAGCACCAGGGTGGTTGTAAGTCGAAGACTACCTATATTTTAATGGTTTGTGTTGTTTTGATTTGTTGTATGCCCCGTCAGGATTCCAGCAATCGCCCTAATTAAATCATGATCCTTGAGCCAAACTCCAAAAAGCTGCAAAGGATTCATTAGGGGCGACATCCTGGCCCTGCCCCATATGAAGCCAACTCTGGCCTACGTCCTTCACAGTCCCCTGTGATGCTGCTTCCCCCCTCCCCCCTGGGTGTGTCATAAATCAGATTCTCCAACTGAGCGCTTTCACAGGCTGGCTGTCATCAATCACCTTCTCCAATTCAATATATTCAAGGGCAAAAGCTCTGGTAGTTTAGTTCCAATCTTTTAAAGATAAACAATTGGAATGTGCTTTCGCTTCCAAAGTGCTGCACTTCTGCTCTTCCAGATTTCCCTCCTCCCCACACCCCTTTTTATGGCAACTACTAAAACAGGCATAGGCATGTTTGATGAGTTGACACCCCTTCTGGCCCAAAGGGCAGCATACAAATTTAAATAGTTCAACCAACCACCCAACCAAGGCCTGGCGAGAGAGCAGCCCCTGGCATTGGGGGGGGGGCTGGAGCCGCGGAGGCTTCCTCTGGGACGCTGCAGCAGCCGTGCCCAGCCGAGGACCTGCCAGAAGGGCTGCTGCCTTGCTGGCTCCCCCAAGCGCCCACCTGTCTCCCAGCGAGGCCGTGTCAATCTTGATGAAGCCGGCGCAGTTGATGAAGACTTTGGGCCCCATGTGGCACATGGTGACTAGCTGGGTCCGGTTTTCCAGCCGTGTGTTGTTCTGCTTCAGGATCTGAAAGAGGAGACGGGCAGGCGGTCACTCGGAGGCCAGGAGGAAGCGAGGGAACCGCTTGGGGGTTAAAGGAGAAGGGTCTGGAGGAGGCAGAGGTCCTCCCGAGCCTCCAGCCCCCTTGGACTCCCACCCAGACTTTGTCCCCCTGCTTTTCAACTTACAGCACAGGTCCCCAAACTTGGCCACTTACTTTATTTATTTATTTATTTAAATAAATAAATAAATAATTGGACTTGTATGCTGCCCCCTCTCCAAGGACTCGGGGCAGCTCACAATTAAAATACAGCAATAAATATTTAAAAAAGAATTAAACTAACAAGCCCAATCACTAAAATTACTTTAAAATTAATTAACCCTGCCCCCCAAGAAGTCAGTCCAGCCCAGCCTGTTCAAATAACCAGGTCTTCAAATCACGATGGAAGGAGCGAAGATCAGGAGCCAAATGGAGCTCCAAAGGGAGTTGGTTCCACAAGGCGGGGGCCGCAACGGAGTAGGCCCTTCCCCGAGGCACCGCCAGCCGACATTGTCTCGCAGACGGCACCCCAAGGAGTCCCCGTCTGTGTGCACGCACAGGGCGATCGGTATTCGATATTGGCAGGAGACACTCCCGCAAATACCCCGGACCTGTATCGTAAAGGACTTTGACTATTAATACCAACACCTTGAATCTCACCCGGAGGGCAACCGGCAGCCAATGCAGGTTGCGCAGGAAGGGTGTAACATGGGAGTACCAGGAAACTCCCATCACAACCCGCGCAGCCGCATTCTGCACCAGCTGAAACCTCCGGATGGTATGCAAGGGCAGTCCTAGATAGAGAGCGTTGCAGTAGTCGAAGTCGGACGACAAGTGCATGAGTGATCGTGCGAAGGGCATCTCGGTCCAGATATGGGTGCAACTGGCGAACCAGTCGGACCTGGGCAAAAGCCCCCCTGGTCACGGCCCCCACCTGCTTCTCCAAACTGAGCCATGAGTCCAGGAGGACTCCCAGGTTCCAAGCCCTGTCCACAGGGGGCAACACCTCTCCCCCTATGACCAAAGGTGGAATCTGTTGACTGGTCCGAGATGCCTGTACTCACAACCACTCGGTCTTGGCCGGATTGTGCTGTAGTCCGTTCCTTCCCATCCAGATCTGTACCGCATCCAGACAACGGGACATCACAGAGAGGGCATCACTGATTTGGCTTGGGGTGGAGATATACTTTAAGACTTGTGGACTTCAACCCCCAGAATTCTCATTGACAAGGCAATATAAACAGAGCAAAACCCACCCCTTCTAGCACGGATGATGTTACCTAGTTGGGTCATGAAATGTCTGCAAGAAAACAAGCAAGCTCAGAAAGTACCAAGGACCCTACAGTCATTGTCGTCCTCCTCCCCCCTCTCACCTCAAACTCCCAGAATTCTGGGAGTTGAAGTCCACAAGTCTTAAAGTTGCCAAGTTTGGAGACCTCTGACTTAAAGCCATTCACTTAGTGACGGTTCAATGGCCCTGAAAATAGTAACTTCCAAACAATCCTCGCAACTGCAGCCTCCTCACAGCCATCTGATCCCAATTTGGGCCTTTGGCAACTTTCACGTATTGACTGGCTTCGCACCGTGGTGATGCACTGAACAACAGGGGGCAGGAAACGGTTGGAAAACAAAGCAAAACCCATTTGCTGTTCCTGGTAAGCGACGGATGTCTTTGGCTCAGTCGTGACTTTCCTTGCCCCCGTTGTTCAGCGAATCAGAGCAACCGTTACGTGAAACCGGCTTCGCCATTGACTTTGCTTGTCAGAAGATCGCAAAAGGGGAATCCCGTAACCCCGGGAACACCGCGACCGTCATAAATACGAGTCAATTGCCCAAGCGCCTGGATTTTGATCAGGGGATTGTGGGAACGCTGCAACGGTCGTCGGTAATTTTTTCCCAGGGCTGTTTGTAACTTGGAACAGTCACTAAAACGGAGGATTGTTAAGTCGAGGAAGATCTGTAAAAGGGGGGGTTTCCTGCTGCCCCCCCATGCTAGGGCCCCCCAGCCCTCCCCCCCACCCCTGGCACGTAGCAGAGCCCCTACCTTCAGCAAGTGGGTGCCCTTGCGGGCTCCCAGGCCGCAGACGTACTGCAGGAGGGCCTGGCTGTGCGGGTGGGCGATGGCCCGGTTCACGTCCACGCCCACCTCGTTCACCCGGTTGATGAATTCGCAGTAGAGGGCGCCCAGCAGCTCTTCTTTCACCACGTGGTCCTGGGTGGTGGGCACAGAGAAGGGAGCGTCAGCCCTCCAGCCGTGGGGGGGGGAAGGAAGCCTCAGAAGCGGGGTGGCCCAGTCCAGGTGAGGGGAGTGGGATCAACTAGAGAGCTCGGAGGGGCGGCTTCAGGCTGAGTGGTGCCAATAGACTTCTGGACACCAGGTCACCCCTCCCCACCTTTGAGAGAGACACCCCCCACGAGAGTGTGAGGCTCTAGCCAAAGTCCGCTTAGCATCTCGGTATTACCTGTTCAAGACCGGTTCTGGAAGGGACGGGAGTTTTTTTCCCCACCCACCAACTCGGGTCCTGATTCTTTTTGTCCTGGCTGGCCTTCGACCCTCAGGGCCTCCCCATTTGGAAGGGCCAAGAGCCGGTTTGGTCTAGTAATTAAGACACCAGGCTAGAAAGCAGGAGACGGGGAGTTCTAGTCCCAGCTGGGTGATTTGGGGCCATTCATCAGGAGACGGGGAGCTTTAATTTCCCTTTAGCCATGAAGGCCACTTTGGTGACTTTGGACAGATCATCAGGAGACAGTGAGTTCTAGTCCTCCCAGTCCGGCTGGGTGAATTTGGGCTAAACACCAGGAGACTGGGAGTTCTAGCCCCGCCTTAGGCACGAAAGCCAGCTGGGTGACTTTGAGCCAATCTCATTCTCTCAGCCCAGCGCACCTCACAGGGTTGTTGTTATGGGTAAAACAGGAGGAGGAAGGTGTGTGGGATATGTTCACCCCCTTGAGTTGTTTGTACCAATAATGGAGGCGGGGTACAAAACAAACAAACTCCTCCAACCTCTCGTCTTCCAGGCAAGGCCTCCCTGCGGGGTTACCTGCATGGGGTGCAGCTTCAGGCAGAGAATATCCTCGTCGGGGCTGCAGACTTGGGAGAACTCGACCAGCGGGTCCTGGATGCGGCGAGCGAGGGAGACAGCTTGGCGCAAGACGGGCGGATAGTCCCTGAACTCGGTCTGTGAGGAGAGTCAACCCGCAGTCGGTTCTGCTTTATTGTCACACGCTCCTCTGCCCCCCCCTTTATTATTATTATTATTATTATTATTATTATTATTATTATTATTGTTATTTATTAGACTTGTATGCCGTATTAGACTTTCCTACCCTTAAAGCACATTCTCACGTTCACCATTGTCATAGAATAGAATAGAATAGAATAGAATAAAATAAAATAAAATAGAAGAGAATAGGAATTAATTAGGAATATGGAATATGGAACGGGACAGAAAAGAATTAGAATAGGAATAAGAAGAATGGAATTTGATAGAAAAGAAAATATTGAATGGAATGGAATAGAAAATACAGAACAGAAAATAGAACAGAACAGAACAGAATACAATATGATACTGTACAATGCGACACAATACTTTATTTGGCCAAGTTCCTGTTCCTCTTGAATTCATTTCACTTCTGTGTTTCTGCTGGCTGACCCAGTTCACACCCACGTAACACAATTGAGATCATTGTATGCTAAAAGCAAATATTTTCCCTTCTTTTGGCAAACATTCATTCGTCCTCGAGCCTGCCTAACTTTTGCTACTTTTCAACCGGGATCTGCACGTTTCTAGAATTCCCCCATTTCCCCTTTTATGGGTAGTCCTCAACTCACGACCACAATTGAGTGGAATACCTGCCACGCTATGTGTATCCCACAAAGGGCCTTTTCAGATCCACAGATGACTATTAGCATTTAGCATTAGCCCTTAGACTTATGTCCTGCTTCCAGTGCTTTCCAGCCCTCTCTAAGTGGTTTAGAGTCAGCCTATTGCCCCCAACAATCCAGGTCCTCATTTTACCCACCTCGGAAGGACGGAAGCCTGAGTCGACCTTGAGCCTATCAGGGTCGAACCGCTGGCTGCAGGCAGTTAGCCTGCAATACAGCACTCTAACCACTGTGCTACCCTAGTTGCCTTCCTTTCCTTCCTTCCTGTCTTCCTTCTTTCTTCCCATTTTCCCTCCTTTCCTTTCCTTTCCTCCTTCCTTCCTTCCTTCCTTCCCAAGCAACAGCCCTTAGACTTCTATATTGCTTCCCAGTGCTTTTACAGCCCTCTCTAAGCACTTTACAGAGTTGGCTCTTGCCCCTAACAACCTGGGTCCTCATTTAGGTGACCTCAGAAGGACGGAAGCCTGAGTCAACCTTGAGCCGGTCAAGATCGAACTTCCTGGCTGTGGGCAGAGTCAGCCTGCAATACGTCATTCTAACCACTGCGCTCCCATAGTTATTATTTCAGTAAACACTGAGGGTTCGCCTGCATGTGAGGAAAGAACTGTTGCGGGACGCACATCCAGTGACTCCTTCGCAATTGGGGTGACATGCAGACAATACCACCTATGCATACCTGCCCTGTGTGTCCTGATCAGGACTCCGTGGAAGTGCAAACGGAGCTCAGTTAAAGTTTCTAGTTGCTGGGCAAGATCTGCTTAACTGTTTTACTCTTGTGTTTTATATTTTAAAATTTAAAACTGTGTGGTACGCCTTATTTTAACTGTGGTCCCTCTGAGACGAATAAAGAAAGCGAAAGGAAGTTAGCAGCCCCCTCCGCACCCTGAAGACCCCCAGCCCCCCCACCCCCCAGCAAAGGGTTACCTCCGACTTCTTGCTGTTCATGTAAAGCGTGGCCAGTTCGTTGTCCACCAGCTCCACGCCGACGGAGGAGAGCTGCTGGCCCTGCTCCAGTTCGTGGACAATCCGCTTCACATCTTCCACCAGCATCTGTGCGTCCCTGGGGGAAAAGGAGCGAGGGGAGGAGGAGAGCTGAGGATCCCGGCCTGGTCCTCTCTGGGGGGGCAGCTCCCCCACTCTTTGGGGGGGGGGGTGAGGGTGAAATGAGGAGCAAGCAATTCTTTGGCAAAGAAAGTAAGTTTGCCCTTTTAGGTGATGGCTTAGAATTGCTGCCCTGACCTTCAGGCCAGAGGTCTCCAAACTTGGCAAACTTTAAGACTTGTGAACTTCAACTCCCAGGATTCTGGGAGTTTGAAGTGAGAGGGAGGAGGGACAGAGGCGGGAGAAAGAAAGAGAGGAAAGAGTGTGAGAGAGAAAGAAAGAGAGAACGAGGGGAAGAGAGGAGAGAAAGAGAGAGAAAAAGAGAAAGAAGAGAGAAGGAAAGAGGAGAGAACGAGAGGGAGAGAGGAGAGAGAAAGGAGAGAAAAAGAGAAAGAGGAGAGAAAGAGGCAAGAGAGAAAAGGCATGAGAGAGAAAGAGAGACAGAGAACGAGAGGGAGAGAGAGAGAAAGAGAGGAGAGACAGAGGCGAGAGAGACAGACAGACAGACAGATTGTTGAAACTTTGAATCTGAGTCAAAAGTAGCCCCAAGTTAGTTTCCTCATAAGCAACTGGTCATAAGTCAAGGACTTCCTGTATCACTGCTCCCTCAGTTACAGAAAGAAAAGGAACGGCAAATTCTTTAAAACAAATCGTACACCTGAGAAGGTTAAGTGAATAAATGAGACAGGACGGAGGGGCCAGAAGCCTCCCGTGGACAAAGGTTCCTTGCAGACCTTCCCAGGAGTGGGCTTGTTCACCCCGAAAGACGGTCCCTGTGAGCTTCTCCCAGAGAGGAACAAGGGGAAGGTGGTCCTTTTGTTAAATGTGAGCGGAGAATAAATACCTGCCCGGGAGTGTGTGTGTGTGTGTGTGTGTGTGTGTCTGAACTCAGGGCCTTGCTGGGAGGGGTCCCCGAGACAGGTCGCTCCGAAGCTTACCTGTTTTCTCCCCCAATGGTGACCACGTGGGGTTTCTTGCTGAGCAGGAACTTCTTCAGGGTCTCAATATCCTGAGCCTACACCAGAGAAAAGGGGTCTCACGCTTGGAAGGAGGGGAGGGGAACCAAACAGCAGAGCCCCCCACCCGGCTTATGGCAAAAGGGGCAGCCCCACGACCCTCCCCACGCTGGAAGTTGGGCAGAACAGAAAGAAAAGGTGATATTCTCCTACAAGGTTCAGCTGAATAGAATCCACCACTGAGCCCAGCATTTCGGTTGCTAAGTTAAGGGAGTTTTGCTCCGTTTCATGACCATTCTTGCCACAGTCATTAAGTGGATCACTTAATCAGTGACTAAGTTACTACTGTGGTTGTTAAGTGAATCCGGCTTCCCTATTGAGCTGCCTTGCCAGAAAGTGGCAAAAGGACCACCATAAATCTCAGCCGGCTTCCAAGCGTCCAAATTTTGTTCATGTGGCAGTTCACAGGGAGGCTGCAACCATCCTAAGTGGGCAAAATGGTCCAAAGTCCCTTTTTTAGGGCTGCTCCCCAGTGAACAAACTTTAAGGCGGTGGACTCCCACTCCCAGAATCCCTCTGAAAGCATTGCTGGCTGGGGAATGCTGGGAGTTGGAGTCCAGCCCTCTTAAAGTGGCCAAATTTGGACACCCCTGTTCAAAAACGAAGACACAGGCGGTGCCGTAGCTCCGCTTCCTTCCTGGTGGCAAACCACGAGGATCCTGGGAGTAAGAAGACTCCCCCCTTCCCCACCTCACCTTCTTCTCCCGCTCTTCCTCCCGCCAGGCGTTCCTCCTCTTGGTGAAGTGCGGCAGGCGCAGGAAATCGGTGACTTCGCCTTCCCCGTTCAGCAGGGCGCAGAAGACAGGGTGGTTCCTGCAAAAAGGGGCCACTGAGTCTGGGGCAGAGCCCGAGGGGTCACGCTGAACCTGGGCCTCCCCCGCTGCCCCCCTGCCCGTACCTGGCCGAGGAGAAAGCGATGCCCAGCACCCGGATGCCCTTCCCTTGGCTCTCGTCCATTAGATCTTCGTCTTCCTCCACCTGCTGGTCGGGCCGATAAGGGGCCACCTTCAGCCAGTTGTACAGCTTCCGGCTACAGGCCTGGTCGGAGACACGGGGGGCGGTTGGTGAGGCATCAATTTAATTCAATCAAATTCAATTTAATAATTTAATGTAGTAATTCGCTGTAATAATTTCAATTCATTTAATTAAGTTTAATTTACAGGTAGTCCTCAACTTAGGACGTGGTGTCAAACTCAAGACCCTCGGGGCCAGATCTGGCCCACAGGGGTGCCCTGAAAGCAGCGAAAGAGCAGCCCACGGTGCCCCTGCCAGCCCAGCCGTTTTCCTTTCTGCTGGCAAAGCGCTTGGTGCCACCACAGGCCACTCTCCCTCTGGCCATGGGCAGCCCCCTCCCCACCCCCAAGGTCAAACACAACCCCGATGCGGCCCTCAATGAAATTGAGTTTGACCTCCCCGACTTAGGATCACTGAGCCCAGAACTCCTGTTGTTATATGAGACATTCATTCAGTTTGAGGTTTGCTGCATTTTACGACCTTTCTCCTCCTGTTGGTTACGTGAATCACTGCAGTTGTTCAAGTTAGTAACCCGGTTAAGCAAATCCGGCTTCCCCATTGACTTTTTGTTTTTTGGTCCCTTGACCATCGCAAATACACACCAGTTGCAACCTTCTGGCCATCTAAGTCAATAGGGAAGCCAGATCCCCCTAACAACTGGGTTCCTATTATTATTATTATTATTATTATTATTATTATTATTATTATTATTATTACCTTTACTGTCAGAGTACAACATGTGTACAATGAGATTGGCTGAGCCTCCCTCCGTGCACCCACACACATACACAACTCACAGTGAGGACAGAAGTCCCTAATCCAGTCCCAATTACTACCAACCTGCCTCCCATGGAGAACCTCTTATAACTGTACGAGTCAAAGAGGGCTGGGAAAATATGTCACATCCCAGACATAAACTGTTTCAACTCCTTCCCTCAAAACGACGCTATAGAGCCCTGCACACCAGAACAACTAGACACAAGGACAGGTTTTTCCCAAAAGCCATCTCTCTGCTAAACAAATAATTCCCTCCACACTGTCCAACAATTTACAAAGTGTGCACTACTATCACTATTAATCTTCTCATCACTCCTTATCACCCACCCCCTCCCACTTGTGACTGTATGACTGTAACTTTGTCACTTGACTCCTTACGATTTTTATTGACTATTTCCTAGTATGATTTGATTGCTTATTGTACCCTGTGACTATCGTTGTGGTGTACCTGATGATTCTTGGCTCTTGACAAATGTATCTTTTCTTTTATGTACACTGAGAGTATTTGCACCAAGACAAATTCCTTGTGTGTCCAATCACACTTGGCCAATAAAGAATTTTCTATTCTATTCTAATTTCTATTCTATTCTCTATCCCATCCCATCCCATTCTATTTAAATTCTATTCTTTATCCTTCTATTCCATTCTATTGTACCCTATGACTATCATTAAGGGTTGTACCTGATGATTCTTGACTCTTGATAATCTTTTTTATGTCCACTGCACCAAAAACAACTTCCTTGTGTGTCCAATCACACTTGGCCAATATATTCTGTTCTATTCCATTCCATTCCATTCCAATTTCTATTCTATTCTCTATCCTGTTCCATCCCATCCCATCCTATTTAAATTCTATTCCTATATCCTTGTATTCTATTCTATTCTACCCTATGACTATATTCTATATACTATATAACCTATGACTATATCACCCTATGACTATTATTAAGTGTTGTATCTGATGATTCTTGACTCTTGACGAATGTATCTTTTCTTTATGGACACTGAGACCATTTGCACCAAGACAAATTTCTTGTGTGTCCAATCACCCTTGGCCAATAAAGAATTCTAATCTAATCTAATCTCATTACACTAAGTGACCTTGTTGCACAACGTGCCGGTCCCGCAAGTCTATCCTACTATGTTAACATGAAGTTATTTTCCGTTCAGGAGTCTGACAGTCCACAGGTAGAAACTGTTCTTCAGCCTGTTGGTGCAGCTGGCTCTGCTTCTCTGTCTCCTACCTGATGGTAGGAGAGTGAAGAAGGGCTGACCAGGGTGTGAGTTGTCCGTGAGGGTTTTCCTCACTCTTCTAAGGCAGCTAACTGAACGACTGTGGTGATTCACTTAACAGCTGCGGCAAGGAAGGCCGTAAAATGGGGCAAAACTAAATAAACGCCTCATTTACCAGTAGAGAGATTTTAGGCTCAATTGTCGAGGGTAGCTTGTGTTAAAGGATCTATGCCGCCTGGCTCGCTGTCTCGAGCGACTCAGGGTGGCTTTCCCCCACCCAGGTTGAGCCAAGCCCCCACTTCCTGCCCCCCCAAACGCTGCTGCCCCCCACCCCACTCCGCCACCCACCTTCACGACGCACTCCTTGGCTTCTAGCAGGAGCTTGTTCATGAGCTCCTTGGCCATCTGCGGGTAGAGGAACTGGCGCAGGGCCCGCTCAATGGCCAGGGTGCGCTGGCGGTTCCACTCCTGCACCTGGTGGCTGAACTCGTCCCGGTAGTAGAAGGCCTTGATCTCCTCGAAGTAGCTCTGGTCGCTGCCGTAGCTGCAAGGGAGGGCTGGGGTCAGGCTGAAGAAGGGCGGCCCAGCGGGATAGCGGGAGGGCCACCCGCCTGACTCACCCGTCCACGCCCTTCATGTCCACAGAGATGTCGATGGTCAGCAGGTTCTCCTCTCTGGCCAGTGAGATCTTCAGGAACTGCTCGTCCCGCAGCTCCTTGACCGGCTTGTTCTTCAGGTACTTGAAGGAGTAGGCATAGTGGGCCTCATCCACATCCTGGAAGGAGGGGGAAGGTCTTGCGGCTCTCTCTGAGTCTCCGGCACTGGGGCTCTATCACCCCCTATGCCCCCCCTTCCCAACAGCTGTGGGTTCCAGATGCAGGATAGCCCCAAAGCACCTCCAAGCCAGCAACAGGGCCGCTGGTCAGGATTGCTGGCTTGCCTTGGCCTTTCTTGTAACTGCTCAGAATAGAATACAGCTGGAAGGGACCTTGGAGGTCTTCTAGCCCAGCCCCCTGCTCAAGCAGGAGAACCTATCATATTTCAGGTAAGTGACTGTCTAGACTCGTCTTAAAAGTCCCCCAGTGATAAAGCAACCACGGCTTCTGGTGGTCAGCTGTTCCACCGGTTCATTGTCCTCCCGGTCAGGAAGTTTCTCCTTAATTCCAGGTTGCTTCTGCCCTGGATTAGATTCCCATCCGCTGCTTCTTGTCCTGCCTTCAGGGGCTTTGGAGAATAAGTTTCTCCCCACTTCTTTAGGGCAGCCCCTCCAATACTGGAAGACTGCTATCCTGGCCCCCGATTCTTCCTTTCTCCAGACTAGCCAAGCCCAAGTCCTGCAGCCGTTCTTCCTGTGCTTCACAGTCTCCAGGCCTTTGATCCTCTCGTTGTTGCTCTTCTCTGAACTTTTCCCAAAGTCTCAGCATCAGGCACAGGTGTAACACCTCCACAGACATCATGCCTCAAGTATAATTTAAATAAATGGGCACTAAATGGCGAGCTGCGAGAGCAAACCACGGCCAAAATCTGAAACCTGACTTAGAAGTTATTTTCTATTATTTCAAAATTGCACAGGCATAAACCGCTTAAACGTGCCACTCTCTAAGCTAAAGAGGAAGGAGGAGATGCTACAGATGATGTTACCTGGTCTGGTAGCAAAACGTTCAGGAACTAAATGACCCTCTTGGAGAGCAAACCACTGCCTAAATAATTTTAAATGTATTCACAATTTCATGCACCCATATTGTGCATTTTTAAAAAGGTCGTCCTCACCTTACCACAGCTCACTGACTGACTGTTCAGTTACAACGGTTCTCTAAAAAGCGGCTTATGACCATTTTTCACTCTTCACGACCGTTGCCGCAGCCCCTGGTCCTGGCAACTGACTCATTGTTACTGATGGCTGCAGGGTCACATGATCTCCTTTGGCAGCCTTCAGGGAAAGTCAACAGGGAAGCCAGGTTCACTTAATGTCCGGGGTACTAATGTAAGCAGGATTCACTTAACAGCAGTGGCAAGAAAGGTCGTAGAATGGGGCAAAACTCACATTTCACAACTGTCTTGTTTAGCAATAGAAATGGTGGGCTCAATTGTGGCCGTAAGTAGCTAGTCCTCGACTGATGACCACAATTGAGCCCTAAATTTACGTTGCTGAATAAGACATTTCTTAAGTAAGTTTGGCCCCGTTTTACCACTCTTCCTGCCACGGCTGTTAAGCGAACCACTGCAGTTCTTCAGTGAGGAACACAGCCGTTAAGCAAACCTGGCTTCCCTGTGGACTCTGCCTGTCAGAAGGTCGCAAAAGGGGACCACGTGGCCCCTCCAGGACACTGCAACCATCCTAAATATGAGTCTGCTGCCAAGAGATGCTACGACGGTCGTAAGCATGGAAAACACTTATAAGCCACTTTTTCCACTGCCATTGTAGCTCTGAATGGTCACTAAATGAAGTGTTGTTAAGTTGAGCAGTACCTGCGTTAGGCAAGCCAGAGGTTTACTTGGGCTCTGCATTCTAGATTCACATTCCCAGTTTGAGTCTTGTGGGGGAGCCACCTCCTGCTCCCCCCCAATCAAGATGCAAGCCTGTGCTGGCTTGGGTGGGTGGGTGGTCTCTTCGAGGAGCCCCCAGGAGGGGAGAATACCGAAGGCCCCCCAGTGCCCCCCCTCCACAGCCGTACCTTCTTGCCCTTCTTGGTGGGGGCCACGTTGATCTTGGCCCGTTCCTGGAAGGTCTGGCGCAGCACCTGACGGACCAGGGGCTCCCGGGCGATCTGCAGGGCCACCATGTAGCAGGCCCCTTCCAGCACAGCCTCGGGGGTGGGGAACTGGCTGCAAATGTCAGAGGCAAAAGGGGAGAGGGGGCTGAGTACGTGCCACAGGACCCTCTGCCAGAAGCCCCCCTTCCTCCTTTTTATCTACAATCTGCTCTTCTGCTCCCAGACCACTGAACAGAGCTCAGGAAGAACAATACAAAGAGGAGGAATTATTGGCCCAGGGGTTGAGGCCCCAGGCTTCCTTGCTAAAAAAAGGCAGCAAATGCAACTTGAATTAGATTCACTGCCTATTAATCCTGACGACTTGAAGAGGGGAGGAATTCAACTCCCAGAATGTGCTGGCTGGGGGATTCTGGGAGAGAAATCCACATATCGTACAACCATCCTGGCTGAGGTCATCTGGGAACTAAAGTTCACCTATCTTAAATCAACCTGGCTGGGGAATTCTGGGAATGGATGTCCACCCCTCTTAAAGCACAGCTGGCTGGGGCATTCTGGGAATTAAACTTCACCAATCTTAAAGCAGGAGAATTCTGGGAGTTATCATATCTTGTAGCACAGTTGGCTGGGGAGTTGTGGGAGTTGAAGCCCACCCCTCTTAAAGCATGTTGGCTGCGGGATTCTGGGAGTGGAAGTCCACCCCTCTGGCTGGGAATTAAAGTTCACCTATCTTAAAGCAGGGGAATTTTGGGAGTGGAAATCCACATATCGTACAACCATCCTGGCTGGGGTCATCTGGGAATTAAAGTTCACCCATCTTAAAGCAAGCTGGCTGGGGAATTCTGGGAATGGATGTCCACCCTCTTAAAGCATGTTGGCTGGGGGATTCTGGGAGTTGAAGTCCATCCCTCTTAATGTTGTGACAATTGAGAAACAGAATTTGATAAAAACAAAAGCCAAATTCAGAAGAACCCTTAGGACAAGGGTCTTCAAACTTGGCCAGTTTAAGACTTGTGGGCTTCTATTCCCAGAATTCCTGAGCTAACATGACTGGAGGATGAATTCTGGGAGTTGAAGTCCACAAGTGTTACAGCTGTCAAGTTTGGAGCCCTAAGTGATCATACAGACTGGGGGAAAAACGAGGCACAAGTGATCGGGTGTTGCTTTTGGAAAGGGGATCTGGTCGCAGGTGCAAAGGAAACCTGATCCACCTGTATGTAGCCAAAGTGCTCAACGCTGGCCTGACGCCCTCCCCTGCGCAGGCCAAGGTTCAAATCCAAGGCATGGGAAACAACTCAAGAACTTCGTAAAGCTCCCTAAAACGGAGGGAAGAAATGCTGCCTTGGCAGGAGAGGGGAAGAGGAGGAGAGATTTTCAGATTGCCCAAAGGAGACCAAAGGAAGGGAGACCCCCCCCCCCTTGGGAGGAGGATCCCCTTACCTGCAGACATAATCCTTAGCCAGCTCCAGGGGTTCTGCAGGAAACTGCTCGGTCTCGTGGCGCTGGTAGCTGTCTCGGAGATTCTCCCCAAACTGCTCGGGGGTCAGCCCAAACTTCTTGGCCAGGCCGTCTAGAGAGGAGACCCACCAGTATCAACGCTAAGCGTACGTTTAAGACATCAACGCAGGATCAAAAAAGCTGGGTCAGTCACTGGGACCAGAGGTTCCGTCTCCCGAGCTTTTGGACTCTTGCTGGAGCCCATCCTCAGGGAAGGTCTCTCTAGCAGGGTGTGCACTGCTTTGTGTGTGGCAATTATACGGTGCCTGGGTATGTGGCTTTTTAGATGCTGATTGGATATGTAATCTACAGGATCCCCTGCCTGGATTGCCCCCTGGGATTAAGGGATTGAGGGTTGCCATCTGTGACAAAGAATGTCTTTCCTGTGCCAACTCAGGAAGCTCAAACTGCCCAAAAGGAGCTGCTGATCCAGTTCTACAGAGGAATGGTTGAGTCTGTCCTCTGCACCTTTATAACTGTCTGGTTTGGTTCTGCAACCCAACAGGACAGACACAGACTTCAACAGATAATTAGGACTGCGGAAAAAACAATTGCTACCAACCTGCCTTCCATCGAGGACCTGTATTGTGCACCCTGAATCAAAAAGAGGGCTGTGAAAATAGCTAGAGACCCCTCACATCCTGGACACAAACTGTTTCAACTCCTTCCCTCAAAACGACACTATAGAGCCCCACACACCAGAACAACTAGACACAAAGGGGAGTTTTTCCCTGAATGCCATCACTCTGCTAAACAATTCCCTCATCACTGTCCAACTATTTACAAAGTCTGCACTACTATTGCTATTAATCTTCTCATCACTCCTTATCACCCATCCCCTCCCACTTGTGACTGTATGATTGTAACTTTGTCCTTGTCTCCTTACGATTTTTATTGACTATTTCCTGGTATGATTTGATTGCTGATTGTACCCTATGCCTATCATTAAGTGCTGTACCTGGTGATTCTTGACCCTTGGTGAATGTATCTTCTCTTTTATGTACCCTGAGAGCATTTGCACCAAGACAAATTCCTTGTGTGTCCAATCACACTTGGACAATAAAGAATTCTATTCTATTCTATTCTATTCTGTATTTCTATTCTATTCTATTCCTTATTCTATTCTATTCTTTTTATTCTATTCTATTCTTATTGCACCCTATGCCTATCATTAAGTGCTGTACCTGGTGATTCTTGACTCTTGATGAATGTATCTTCTCTTTTATGTACCCTGAGAGCATTGCACCAAGACAAATTCCTTGTGTGTCCAATCACACTTGCCCAATAAAGAATTCTATTCTATTCTATTCTATTCTATTCTATTCTATTCTATTCTATTCTATTCTGTAGGGCAGATGGGGAGGAAGGTAATTACCAGATTGCAAGAGCACAAGGGAGCAGTCAGACGAGGAGACCTGCACTCATGGTAGCCTGGAAGGTGGGGGAGGGGCACTTACCTAGACCTGCCGTTTGGCAGATCGTGTACATGTCCCGGCGGGAGGCCTGCTTGAGCTCGGGCCCCTTCTGCTCTTCATCCTCTCCATCCTCTCCCTCGCCTAGAAAGAGAACGGGATGGTCACCTTCTCACTAGAGACCCTTCCGCCATGGAATAGATCAGCACTCTATGGTAAGACTTCCTGGGTGAGGGAAAGGGAGCAGGAAAGGGATAGAGCGCCCCAGCAAGCCAAGGGCAGAGGGATGACCTCCCCCTCTTTCCCTCTCTCTCATCCATCCATCGTTTATCTCTCTATCGTCTCTCTGTCTGTCATGCATGTATTATGCATTCATCATCATCTCTCTCTCCCCCCCCCCTCTCTCCATGCATCACCTATTACCTGTCTGCCTTTCTATCTAATTTTGGAACCACCCATCTCCCTCACAAAAACCATAAAAGATAACTTTCAAATAAGAGGCAAGAATGATTAAAAAGTGCTAAAACTTAGAGAAAAGGTGAAGGGGGGAGCCTTTCAGAGCGTTAACCAGCCCACAGCTGCGCTCTTCTGCACACACACACACACACACACACACAAGCAAAGCCGCTGAGCTGGGCTGTCAAGCTTTGAAAATGTGCCTCTGCTGTTGCAACCATTTTCACTTCTCAAGCTTGCCAACGATCCGGGCGAGGGGGATGGAATGTGGGCTCCAGAGAGCAAGAGGACAGTCGTGAGAACCAAGGATACTTCAACAGGTGGTTGCCAGAGCCAGAGGACTTTCCCATAACAGTATTGTGAGACTCAATCGGACCCTGCGACCAGGTCTAATAGGGGGAGGGACACTGTATGCTTTGTGTGGGTTTGCGTGGGAAATAGTTCCATCTGCTTTTGCCTCTGCCAAAATGGTGCACTCAATAAAGCTTTACATGAAGAGATTGGATCGTGTCAGTCATGCTTGCTTCGGTTGGGTTCGCTGGTCGGAACCCTGACACAGGCCTTTAGGGGCTGGGAGGGTGGGAGCCCTCCTCATCTCCAGGTGGAGATGATGATGATGATGATGATGATTATTATTATGAGACTTATATGCCGCCCTATCTCCCAAAGGACTCAGGGCGGCTTACAAAGTAAAAATAATACAAATATACAAACATTAAAAAAACTATTAAACCTAAGGTCTCATAAATATGCCAATTAAAACTATGCTAAAATCCCTCCCCCCCATCAGTCCGGGTAGGCCAGTTGGAAGAGCCAAGTTTGTAGGTCATGGCGGAAGGAGGGGCCACCCAGAGCTCCAGGGGAAGCTGGTTCCATAGGGTGGGTGCTCCCAACGAGAAGTCCCTACCCCTGGGAACATATCCCACAAGGGAAGAGATGGCCGCCTTCCTGGGCCCTGCCAGCTGGAATTCTTGGATGGACAGCATCCGCAGCATACCTCCCCTGCCTGATGGGTGGGACAGTTGATGCGATGGGACAAAGACAGTTCCTTCCATGCCCCCCGCAGCCATCAACCTTTTGGACAGCCCTGATCCTATCTGCCTGACCCCAGGGGCCTTTAGCGCAGGAGGACGGAGCAGGCCCTTAGAAACCCCTTAAGAGGCTGCAGGAGCTGCGGCCCACCTTCCTCTTCCTCGCCATCCTCCCGGACCCGCTTGTGTTTCTTGCGGCTGGCTTTGGCAGCGTTCTGCATTTTGGGGATGTCTCGGCCGTAGTAGAGCAGGAAATGGTTGTAGACATCCTTCAGCTCGTCCATCGACTGCACGTCCTTCAGCCTGCAAAGACAGCATCTTCCAGGAGGGAGGAACGGGGGGCCGGGAGAGGGAGACACCCCTCCTCCAAAGGGCGGCTGCCTGGAGCTCATCCACAGAGAGCTTGTGCCCAGAAGGCGGAAAAGGGAGGGGGCTTCTTGGTGCTCTCTCAGCTTGGTGGTTTCTTTCTTTTAATTACATTTATATGCCGCCCTTCTCCGAGACTCAGGGCGGCTTACAGTTTTTGGGATACAACCCAATGTGCTCAGCAATAGCCTTCATTCCATTGTATATGCCTGCTTATTATTACTAAGCGCATTTTACAAAGTCAGCTTATTGCCCCAACAATCTTGGGTCCTCAGTTTACCTCCCGAGAGGATGGGAGGCTGAGTCAACCTTGAGCCTGGTGGGATTCGAGCCTACAGTAATTGTAGACAGCTGGAGCTAAGTGCTAGGTGTTTAACAGCCTGAGCCACCAAGGCTTGTTTTCTTGCCGAGGTTTTGTCACCCAACTAGGTAACAGCATCACTAGGCGACATCATGATGTTCCCTAGTTGGGTCACGAAACGCCTGCAAGGAAACCATCAGGCTCCGAGAGCACCCAGGACTCTGTATTTCTCCTCTTCCCCTCTTTCTTCCTTTTCTCCTCCCTCCTCCTCCTCTCTGCAAACATCATTCCCTTCTAGCACTGCTGACGTTCCCTAGTTGGGTCATGAAACATCTGCAATAAAGGCACTAAGGACTACAGTCTTCCTCCTCCTCCTCCTCCTCTTCACAACCCCCCTTCCTTCTAGCACTGATGATGTTCCCTAGTTTGGTCACAAAATGCCTGCAAGGAAACCATCAAACTCAGAGAGCACCAAGGACCCTACAGTCCTCCCCCCCTCTTCTTCCCCTCCTCCTCCTCTCTGCAACCCTGCTCTTCTAGCACTGATGATGTTCCCTAGTTGGGTCATGAAATGCCTGCAAGAAAGCCACCCAGCTCAGAGAGCACCAGGGACCCCTCACGTCAACAGTGAGCTACAAATATTCCCCCTTTATTGGTGGAAAAGTGACGCCCGGAGGAGAGCCTGTCCCAGCGGATGAGCCTGGCTGCCCTCCAAGTGTGGAGGCGAGAGGGAGGGGTGGGGTGGGGCTACCTCTCCATATCCGTGGTGTCCAGGGCCCGGATGCCGTCCGCCAGGGGCTTGTCTGGGTCGGCAGAGATCTGCTCGTACTGGTAGGCCTGCATCTTCTCAAAGAGGCGGGTCAGGTTCTGCTTGCGGATCTTCAGCTGGGTCCACTGGGGGAGGAGAGCAGAGGAATCTTGTTTGCCTGGCGCCTTCCTGCTCCCCTCCCTCTTCCTTCCCAACCGTGGAAGGAAGCCACCAACACCGGGAGCATCGGCACAGCCTTCCAAATCCTGGGGCTCTGGCCACTGAGCCAGGCTTCCTCGAGATGTGCCGACATTTCCTTGAGTAGAGAAAAGGGTGTCCGACCTTGGCCACTTGGAAGGCTGGTGGACTCCAACTCCCAGAATTCCGGAAATACCAGAAATGATGAAACGGGCCCATTTTTCGGCCTACAAAGCCTGCAGAGACTTCCCTCAAGCCTCTGGGAGGCCAAAAGAGGTCTCAAATGGGCTGAAAACCAGCTGGGAGGTGTGTGCATGTGCAGTGCAGGTAAGCAGGGGGGATCGTGCGTGCATGCACGGGGGCGTTGCGCGCATTGCCTTCTGGGTGCTGGCACGCACAATTTTTGGCAGAGGAGCCCAAAAAGGTTAGCCACCACTGGAATAGGCTAACGCTAGCAATTAAAGAGAAGGAGCAAAATGAACATTATATGATATGGGAATTATTTTATCAACGGCTGGAAAATAAATATGGAAGTTAGAAATTAAAGACGACTAGCGAAAAATAGTAAACATGTGAATGGAAAGGATTAAAAATGTTCAGATGGGGAATGTGATAAGAATTAGATATACTATGCGTATTAGTATTAAGAATAAAAGTATTAATACCAAGCAATGAATATGTATAAACTGTCACTGTTATTGCACAAAGTATTTGTACCCAAACGACACAATTTAAATG
>CM019148.1:1287634-1318719 GCA_009733165.1 Naja naja | reverse complement strand
TAGCCACCACTGGAATAGGCTAAGTAGCTAGCAATTAAAGAGAAGGAGCAAAATGAACATTATATGATATGGGAATTATTTTATCAACGGCTGGAAAATAAATATGGAAGTTAGAAATTAAAGACGACTAGCGAAAAATAGTAAACATGTGAATGGAAAGGATTAAAAATGTTCAGATGGGGAATGTGATAAGAATTAGATATACTATGCGTATTAGTATTAAGTAAGAATAAAGTATTAATACCAAGCAATGAATATGTATAAACTGTCACTGTTATTGCACAAAGTATTTGTACCAGGCACACAATTTAAATGGAAGATAGTTTGTATTAAAATTAAAAAATTACCAAAAAAGGAAAAAAGAAGCAGAAGCAGAAGCAGAGAGAGACCTAATCTGTTCCTCTCAAGTCCAGCTGGGCCCAGCTCTGCTTCTCCAACCAAAACAGCCATCGACCTGGTAGTTGGGTTGACTCTTGAGCCCTTCCTCACACACACACCTCCCCAAATTGGTCCTCACCTTCTCATCCCACTGCCAGACCCTCCAGAGATCATTGATGTGCAGCTGGGTTCCCGTGTACTCCTTCGGTGAAAGTGATGAAGGGGAGCACCTGCTCCCAGGTAAGACAGGCTGATTAGCCAGGAGGGGTGGGGAGGGTGGGCTGGGCAGCCCAGTCTCTTTGGGGTGGGGAGGGGGGAGTGCACCTGGGCCCAGAAACCATCTTTAGCCTGGCAGAGATGGCTTCATTAATGAACAAGAGGGAGGCTGTGGGTAGGGGGCAGCCAGGGAAGTCTTTTCGGGATGGGGAGATGCAGCTGGGCCCAGAAACCCTCTTTATTCTGGTGGTTCTGCAGCAGCCACGGCTCCTTCACCTGCCGAGCAAACCTGCCTCAAAATGTTGGTTCCTCATGAAGTTGAGGGCTTCCTTGATCTTCTGAATGGTGCTGGGCCCCTTCCGGCTGAAGCTGCTGCTGCTCTGGCCGCGATCCAAGTAATCGGAACTCTCCTGGGGGGGGAGAGAGAGAATAAACTGGCTGGCCCTCAAGAGCTTCCCCTAGCAATAGCAGTAAAGACTTACAGACCGCTTCACGGTGCTTTACATCTCCTCTAAGCACTTTACAGCCTGTTGCTGCCAACAATCTGGGTCCCCACTTGACTGATCTCGGAAGGACGGGAGGCTGAGTCAGCCTGGAGCCAGTCGGGATCAAACCACTGGCAATACGGCACTCTAACCACTGCACCACCAGAGCTTCCTTCATGCTTCCCTGTCCTTCCTTTTCCCCTTCCCTCTGTCCCTCTCCTTCCTTCTCCTCTCTCTCTCTCTTCCATCGCTCCCTTCCTCCCTTCTCTTTCTCCCTCTTCCCTCCCTCCCTCCCTCCCACTCTCCCCTTTCTTGCGGGAGTGTCTCCTGCCAGCGTCGACCTCATAAGCCCTGGGCTCCCACAGGCAGGGCCTCCTGGGGGTGCCGTCGGCCGGACAATGTCGGCCGTCGGCGCCCAGGGGTAGGGCCTTCTCTGTGGGAGCACCCACCCTGTGGAATCAGCTCCCCTTGGAGCTCCGGCTGGCCCCTGACCTCCGTTTCTTCCACTGCGACCTAAAGTCCAGGTTGTTTCAACAGTCTGGCCTGGACTGAAGGGTAAGGGGTGGGGTTTTTTAATTGTTATTTTAAATTTAAATTGGGTTTTTACTTTTTATTGGGCTTAGCTACTGTGGTTTTAATGTATTTAATTGTATTTCTATTTTTTTCTTTTACTGTAAGCCGCCCTGAGTCCCTGGGGAGAGAGAGCGGCATATAAGTCCAATAAAACTAAACTTTCTTTCTCCCCTTTCTTTTTCTCTCTTCCCTTCCCTCCCCTCTTTCTCTTGGTTTCTTTCTTCCCTCCTTCCCCAGAAGAACTGAAAAAGCTCCTTGGAGGAGAAGTGAAATGTTTTCAAGGGGAAACCAAAAAGCAAGGCAGCCCAGTTGCTTTTTGGGGAAAGCATCTTTGGGTCAGCCAGCAGGCAGCCCCAGCAGGAGGGACCTGGGGGTGGGAGGGAGGGAAGGAATGGCGGCCAACCCCCTTGGCTCGGGGCAGGAGAATCTCCCAGCCAGGCTCACTGGCAGGATTCCCACAGGGGTCTGGGGTCCTACCTGCAGGGAGATGGTGGGCATGGCAAAGGCGTTCCGGTAGATCCAGTCGGCTTCTTCTTCCAACTCGTCGTCTTCCGCGCTCTTCACGGGAATGGAGCGCAGCTGGGGGGGGAAGGCAAGGGGAGAAGGGACTTCCTTGGAGACCCCACCCCTGTTTTGCCCAAGGGGCAGGGAGGCCCAGCCCCTGAGGGATGTAGGGAGGAAGGAAAGGGCCAAGGACCCCCTCCCCTAAATGCATAGCCTCCGTAGGGAGTTACAGGGAGTCCGGTCCCTGGCGCCGGACAGCGAAGGTGGGAGCTAAGCAACATTAATAGTGACAAGGTCATTGGAGGGCCTGCAGCTTGTTTAAAAACTCTACAGGTGGCCCTCGACTTACAACTGAGCTAGAAATTTCTGTTGCTAAGTGAAACATTCGTTGTGCCCATTTTACGACCCTCCTTGCCACGGTCCTCAAGTGAATCACTGCAGATGCCAACTTAGTGACAGGGCTGTTAAGTCAATCTGGGCTTCCCCGTCGACTTGGCCGGTCAGAGGGTCCCAAGGGGGGAAATCACGTGACCCGGGACTCTGCGACCGTCATAAGCATGAGCTGGTTGCCAAGGAGCTGAATTTTGATCGCATGGCCGTGGGGGAAACTGCGACGCTTGTAAGTGTGAAAAGGGGGTGGTAAGTCACTACTTTCAGGGCCGTCGCAATTTGGGACGGTCACTAAGGGAATGGTTGTAGGTCAAGGACTACCTGTACCCATATTCTGGCTCCCTGGTCATACCTGTTGCTCATCAACATGAAGTCACCTGAAGGTCTAAGGCAGCGTTTCTCAATGCTGGCCACTTGAAGATGGGTGGACTTCAACTCCCAGAACCCCCCAGCCAGCATAGCTGGCTGGGGGTTCTGTGAGTTGAAGTCCACCCATCTTCAAGTGGCCAACATTGAGAAACCCTGGTCTAAGGTCCCCCAGAAGCCTTTGAAGTATCTCTCCAGGGAGTTGGGACAAGAGGAAGGGAAGGGAAGGCGAAGAGGGTGAAAGGACAACCGAGCGACCCTCACCTGGAACCTCTCGGGCATGTCGGTCACGCGGATCTCGTTGTCCTGGTCGGTCAGGTGGCTGCTCTCCAGCTCACTGGGTTCATAGATCTCGAAGATGCTGCGTCGGCTGACCCGCTTCTTGGCCGTCTTCTTGGGCCGGACCCGGATCTCCCCTTCCGTCTCCTCGGGCTCGTAGTCGTACTCATCCTCCATCTCCTCGTCGTATTCGTTGTACTTTTCGAACTTCATGGTGGTGAGTCCACGAAGATCTCCTGAGCTTCTTGCAAAGCACTGTTGGAGGAAGCAGAACCAACACCTTCTCAAGAAGGTCCATAAGTGGGTGAAACTGGCCCCATCTTCATGAGCCAGGTCCCCAATGAAACTACCATCTTCTCAAGAAGGTTCATATCCATAACTGGACGAAGCTGGCCCATCCTCAAGAGCCATAGCCACAATGGAACCACTACCACCTCAAGAACCACCACCTTCTCAAGAAGATCTGTATCCACCATTGCATTAAGCTGGCCCCATCCTCAAGAGTCATCTCTCCAATGGAACCACCGTCTTCTCAAGAAGGTCCTTATCCACAACTGGATTAAGTTGGCCTCATCCTCAAGAGCCACGTCCCCAATGGAATCACCACCTTCTCAAGAAGGTCCATAACTAGATGAAGCTGGCCCCATCTTCATGAGCCAGGTTCCCAATGGGACCACCATTTTCTCAAGAAGGTCCATAACTGGATGAAGCTGGCCCCATTTTCATGAGCCAGGTCCCCAATGAAACTACCATCTTCTCAAAAAGGTCCATATCCATTACTAGACGAAGCTGGCCCATCCTCAAGAGCCATGCCCACAACGGAACCACTACCAGCTCAAGAACCATCACCTTCTCAAGAAGATCTGTATCCACCATTGCATTAAGCTGGCCCCATCCTCAAGAGTCATCTCTCCAATGGAACCACCATGTTCTCAAGAAGGTCCATAACTGGATGAAGCTGGCCCCATCCTCAAGAGCCACGCCCCCAATGGCCCAGAGGACTTATGGGCAGGTCCAACCACCTCCCGTCCCAAGCAATGTCTCCCACCTGGGGAGCATTTCAGAGCAGAGGAGGTGACTCACGCGTCTGTGTATCCAGGGAGTTTCTTCCTCCATTTGGGCTTCTTCAGGGGTTGCCCATCATCATCCACAATGAAGTCGTCGATGTCTAAGAGAAACAGCAGCAAGGACCACTCAGAGCTGCCCTAACTGGACTCTCACCCTCCTCCCTGACCCGATGAGCGGGGCCTGCGTTCCCTGGCTGGCCTGGGAGACCATCAGACTGGGCGAAGGGAATTCTGAGCCCCAAAGCGCTGAGTTCTAAGATGGGCCCAACGCTTGGGAGCGTCCCTGGTAGGGATCCTGTGGTATTTATTCCTTTGCCACCCCAGCCTGCCATGAAGGAGTCCTGAGCTGGCCTTGGGAAGGGGCAGGAACGAGCCAGAAGAAAAGTGTTGGAGGGGACCTTGGAGGTCTTCTAGTCCAACCCCCTGCTCCAGCAGGAGGACCTATGCCATGCCAGGCAAACCGCCCACTGTTAGGGGAGGGCCCTTCAAGGAAAGCTTAACTTGGCCCTGGGAAAGAGGGAAGGATGATAAGGACATTGAAGACACAAGTAGTCCCCGACTTACGACTGCCCGTTTAGTGGCCGTTCAAAGTTGCAGCAGCACTGAAAAGTGACACTTGTGACCGTTTCTCACACTTACGACCACTGCAGCATCCTCAGGGCCACGGGAATAAATTCAGGTGCTTGGCAACTGGCATGGGTTTATGACCATAGCAGTGTCCTGGGGTCACATGATCACCACTTACATAGCCAGATTTGCTTAATGACCATATGGATTTACTTAACAACTGCAGTGGCTCACATAACAATGGTAATAACAACAATTGTTGCGAGAAAGGTCGTAAAATGGGGTGCAACTCACTTAACAGCTGCTTGGCTGACCAATGGAAACGTTGGGCTCAGTTGTGGTTGTAAGTTGAGGACTACGTGTAACCCCGCTGTGGTTTGGCTTGGTGTAATGCAGGGGTCTCCAAAGCTGGCCACTTTTAAGACTTGTAGACTTCCACTGCCAGAATTTGCCATTCATCACGCTTTAAGAGGAATGGACTTCCACTCCCAGAATCCCCCAGCCAGCTCCAACTTTGGCCACTTGTGGACTTCAACTCCCAGAATTCTGGGAATTGAAGTCCACAAGTCTTAAAGCTGTAAGACTGGAGTGCTCTGGCTTGTTAGGAAGAGAAAGATGGCTATGAAGATGCCCTCGTTCAACCCTAGAATAATGGAACCCTGCTCTGCTAGTCTCTTGGCCTGGCCTACTTTGAAGGGCTGGCGGCTCAGCACAACTAGCGCCTTCCTTTTTTATTTCAACCTTCGCCACCCGCCTTGCAGCTGGACTCCGATTCCGCCACAGAGGAGGGCAGGGCTCTCTTGGGCGACTTCCCTCCAGTGCTGGCGCCCCTCTGCAAGCAACCCCCAGGAGCCCCCGAGACACACGTACCGGACTCGTCTTCGTCTTCGTCCTCCTCATCGTCACCTGGGACCAGGTGCCCGTCGGCTCCATCACCCCCCTCCTCGCCTTCCCCGTCCTGGAAGATCTCTTCCGCAATGGCTTCCTTCTCGTGCTCCTCCTTCCCGTAGTCTTCCTCCTTCTCGTCCTCATCGTCGGACATTTTCCGTACCCGCCTGAATTTTTGCTGTCGAGAGGCCCTTCTAGTCAATACCCTTTCTAGTCTCTTCCCCTTCCCCGCGAGGCTGCCTGCCCGCCTGGGGGAGCTTCGCTGCCACCAACCACGGGACCATCTACTCTAAGTGCCAAACCCCCAAAGGACACCTGAAGGGACAGGTGATTTGGGCAACAGTTGTGTATGGATATCCACTAGCTGCACAAGCGGGGGCTGGAGTCAGACAACTTGCCACGGCTAAGTGAATAACAGAATAACAGATGGGGCCTTGGAGGTCTTCTAGCCCAACCCCCTGCTCACCACGACCAACTTGCAGTGGACTTGCTGGGGATTCATTTACTTCCTTTTATTTCTATTGGCCACGTTTTCCTCAGAACTGTTCTCTCTCTTGTATCAAAGGAAATCCCTCCTACGGTTACTAGCTTTTGTAGCGATTTGATGCATAAGGAAAGGAACGAACCCTTTCTTCTACAGTGAGTTGTCCTACAACAGGTTGGCCGTGGCGAGTAAGCCGTGCTGAGTTGTCCTAGACCAGGGCTCTTCCAACCTGACAGCTTTAAGACTTGTGGACTTCAACTCCCAGAATTCCTTCTCCAGTCATGTTAGCTCAGGATTTCTGGGAGTTGAAGTCCACAAGTCTTAAGTTGAAGACCCTTACACCAGGTCTGGGGTTTATTTTATTCATTCTTTTATTATTTGTTAAATTTATCGGCTGCCTATCTCACTGTCAGACTGCAGGGCTTACCAGAACAAAAAGGAAGAAAAAAGCAAAAGCCCTTGGACTTACATACCACTTCACACTGCTTTGCAGCCCTTTCTAAGCAGGTTATAATGTCAGCATCTGCCCCCCCAACAATCTGGGCCCACCTTTTATCGATCTCAGAAGGAGTGAAAACAGAAGCAAAATGACTGAATGGTAAAATAAACAGGAAGACAGAATCCAAGGAGAAGACCAGGGTTCCTAGGCCCACCTTCCTCCCAGCTGACTGTGAAGTCAACCCCCGCCCCAGAGCAGGGGTCTCCAACCTTGGCTACTTTAAGACTTGTGGACCAACTCCCTTCAACTCAGTTTTGCTGGCTGAGGAACTCTGGGAGTTGTTTTTTTTAAAATTCACATTTATATGCCACCCTTCTCCGGAGACTCAGGGCAGCTTACAATCTTTGGAGCGCAATCCAATGTGCTCAGCAATAGCCTTCATTCCATTGTATATGCCTGCTTATTACTAAGCGGCATTTTTACAAAGTCAGCTTATTGCCCCCAACAATCTTGGGTCCTCAATTTACCTACCCCGAGGGGATGGAAGGCTGAGTCAACCTTGAGCCTGGTGGGATTCGAGCACTCATTGCAGGCAGCTGGAGCTTAAAGTGCTAGGCGTTTAACAGCCTGCACCACCAAGGCTCTTTTTGAGTTGAAGTCCACAAGTCTTAAAGTGGCCACAGTTGGAGACCCCTGCCCCAGAGGCTCCCCAGGGACCCCAATCCAACTCACCCGTTTCACTTTCACGCCCAGGTTTTCCTCAATGAGGTCAAAGTCATCGTCTTCCAGGCGGTCATCAAAATCTGCCACGAGAGAAGAAGTGTCAGGTCCCACAAGTCCCCTATTCGGATGCTGCCATTCTGTCAGGAGGGGGCAGGCTTGGGGGGCTGGCTTTCTCTTGCTTTGTTGTCCAGGACCTTGAGGGGAATAGGGAGGGAGGGGGAAGGGAAGGCGCGTGGAGCCACCTGCGCTAGTTGTCTTGGCCACGGAGGAAGCCACACCGATGCAGCTGGGAGAATGACAGTTATTCACCTTCCCTGCCTGAGGTTCTCAAAACCTCTTTGCCACCTTGGGGTTGGCTCGATGTTGGGCCAGGCATTTGGGGCTTTGCTTGCAAGCGGGAAGCCTCAGATCCTGCCTCCATCTCCCTTGGTATCCCTGTCTCTCCATAAAAGTTCCTTCTGAACCTTTCCTCCTTTCAAGAGTTGTTTTCTTAGAAGACTGGCAAGGCAGGACTCCACAGGCATGCCAGGAGGAGAGGCAGGACTGCAATGCCTTCTCTCTCTTTTCTTTTATTTCCTTCCTTCCTCCCTCCCTCTTTCTCTCTTTCCTCTTTCCCTTCCTTCCCTCTTTTCGTTTTCTTTCTTCTCCTTCTTTCCTTCCTTTCCTTCTTTCCCTCCTTCCCTCTTTTCTCTTTTTCGCCTCTCTCTCCCCCTTTCTTTTTCTCTTTCCCTCCCTTCCTTCTTTCCTTCCCTTCCTTCCTTCCCTCCCTCCTTTCTTTCTATATATATATATATATGTATGTATGTATGTATGTATGTAAGTATATGTATATGTATTTGTGTATGTATATATCTTTCATATTCCCTCACAGCCTGTCTGCCTTGGAGGAAGCTCTGGGCAGTGTGCAATATAATCAATAAAATTAATCATGAAAATCAGAAAAAGTTAGGATTAAAAGCTTTCAAAATATAAAAACCACAAATTTCAGGAGAACTCCAAGATGGGAGATGAGCCATTGTTAACACAGGAGGTGGGGCGGAGGGGCAGCCGGTGGTTGTGGGGTCCTCTGGGCCCCCCCACAAGGCTACACAGCCACGAAGGCAGGCCAAAAAACGGGGAGATCTTCCTCAGTGCAGGCATGGTGGCAGAGTTCCTAGAGCCCGCCAGTCAAAATCCTCTGCCTGATGGGATCTTCTGCCAATGACCTATGGCACATAGTGTGCACACATTTAACACTAGTAACAGCTGGAAGGGACCTTGGGGGTCTTCTAGCCCAGCCCCCAGCTCAAGCAGGAGACCCTGTACCATTCCAGACAAGTGGCTGTCCAGTCTCTTCTTAAAAATCTCCAGTGATGGAGCAGCCACAACTTCTGGTGGCCAGCTGTTCCACTGGTTCATTGTTCTAACTCTCAGGAAATTCCTCCTTAATTCCAGGTCGCTTCTCTCCTTGGTTAGTGTCCACCCACCGCTTCTTGTCCTGCCTTCAGGTGCCTTGGAGAATAAGTGGACCCCACTCCCCTTCTCTCTGAAAGCCCCTCATATCCTGGAAGATGCTATCCCTTCCCCCCAGTCCTTCCCTTCACTAGACTGGACAAACCCAATTCCTGCAACTGTTCTTCGTGTGTTTTAGCCTGCAGCCCCCTGACCCTCTTTAGAGTAGCACACTACCTTTGGGTGGGTAGCAGGCCTTCCCTGCCTGAACGAGGGGTGGGGGGGCTGATATAAGGGGGCAAAGCCAGTTCCGTGGACCCCCTGGAGGCCTCTGCCACCTACAGCTCTCCAGGTAACGACCAGCCAGTCTCACTGGGTGCCCGTCCCAAACACTCACTGCGTTTTCTCTTCTTCCGGCCAACGTCGTCCTCCGAGTCTCCGGAATCACTGGCCTCTTCCTCCTCCTCCTCTTCCTCATCATCGTCGTCATTGATGAACCCTTTCAGGTTCCCTTGTTCATCCTGGTCGTCCAGGTTCTCCTCTTCCTCCTCCTCTGGAAGGGGCAGCCAGAAACAAAGGAACGAAATAAAAACCAAAAGAAACGGAGACCTGGCCCTGAAGGTGGGGGGAAGAGATGTAAAGCTTGACGGGGGCAGAAGAACTTCCGGGGAACCGAGGCCCAAACACCCCTTGGCTGTGGATCACAAGCTGATTTGTGGAAGAATCAGACAGACAGCAGTTCTCATCCTGGGAACTGGCCAACCAGATTGGGGGGGGGGGAGGGGGGGTCCTGGTTAAGCTACGCAAAGCAGCCACCAAAACAGCCGGTAGCTGACTTCAAATTCCAGGAAGGCTCCTGAAGGGCCCACTGGGCTTATTGTGACCAAACGAGTTCTGGTCACAAAGGATTATCCGGTCTGCCATCTCCGGGGTGATGGTGCTTCTCAGGGCGGGTGCCGTGACAGGGAAGGCCCGAGTGAGGGTCTCTCAAGCTGACACTTCCTAACAGAGGGGACCCCGAGCAGGCAGCTCTGGGGATTTTGTGGGGGCCAGCAGAAGGAATCAGAGGAAGATGCCTCCCCACCCAAAAAGGACTCTCCGAGCCCTTTCGGAGAGGGCATACAAGTCAAATACAACTATAAACTATCAAACCCCTCTGTTGGCCTATGTAGGGCTTTTGGGATGACTGACTCCGAAGGCCACCGGGCGATGGCACCTGGCAGAGCGGAGGTATTATGGAAGGGCTTCAAAACTTGGCTCCTGGATGGAGATGATTGATGGGATAAGATCTCACCCCCTTGCTGTCTGACTCTCGGTCTCAGTTCTCACACATCTCTTTTTATTTTTAATTGCTTTTATATTTATCGTTTTCATTGTTTGTAATCCACCCAGGGCTGCCTTATCCGGGAGATGGGCAGCAGCATACAAATTTAGTAAATTAATTTACATAAGGAGCGTGGTGGCTCATGTGGTTGGGACACTGGGTAAGAGATTTCAAGCCCGCGTTCGAGACCCATGTCCCACTGTAGGGTGGAGTGAGTTCCCATCATTTGCTCCAGCTCGACGGGGACCGAAACGTAACCCCCACAGATGTTCCCCAGGCAATGGTGATACCACAGACAAATCCTCTCAATCTGGAAATGCCTTATAAGGTCCCTTTGACCCAGAGCAACAGGAGACTCAATTTACTTGGCCCTCTTGTGGAATGCCCAAAACTTTGCTGTGCCCGGGCATTCTGGACCAATGGCAGCACCTGAATGCTTTTCAAGGGCAGCCCCACATGCAGAATGTTACAGTAATCCAATCACGACATGAGTTACCATGAATACAGCCCACAGGATTGATTTATTGAATTTATTTGCTGTCCTTCTCGTAACGAAGCAACGTTTAACTTTCACAGGACAAATTGAGGGACCGAGCACAACAGGCACGTGTTGGGAATGCTATCTAAAAAGCTCACCGTCTTCGTCTTCCACAAACTTTTTGGGGGGTCTCGAGACCACTTCCCCATCTTCGTCATACTCCTCCTCCGATTCCTCCGCTTCGCTTTCCACAAAGTCAGACATGGCTGTGCTTCACAGTTGTGCTACCTGGAGGGGGAGGGAAGAGGCTGGAGTTAAAATCCCCATGGACATTTTACTCATTTACAAAGCAACTTAGAACTCAGGAGAAATTTCCTGATAGGATAATTAATCAGTGGAACAACAACTTGCCTGCAGAAGTTGTGAATGCGGCAACGCTGGAAGTTTTTAAGAAGAGATTGGACAACCGTTTGTCTGAAATGGGATAGGGTTTCCTGCCTAAGCAGGGGGTTGGACTAGAAGACCTCCAAGGTCCCTTCCAACTCTGTTATTCTATATTCTAAATAAGATACTAAGATAGTGGCTAATAAAATATCTACACACCCCTCACATCCCGGACATAAACTGTTTCAATTCCTACCCTCAAAACGATGCCATAGAGCCCTGCACACCAGAACAACTAGACAGAAGGGGAGTTTTTTCCCGAACGCCATCACTCTGCTTAACAAGTAATTCCCTCAACTATTTACAAAGTCTGCACTACTATTACTATTAATCTTCTCATCACACTTTATCACCCATCTCCTCCCACTTGTGACTGTATGACTGTAACCTTGTCGCTTGTATCCTAACCATTTATATTGTTTCCTAGTATGATTTGACTGCTTATTTGTACCCTATGACTATCATTAAGTGTTGTACCTTATGATTCTGGACTCTTGATGAATGCATCTTTTCTTTTATGCACACTGGGAGCATTTGCACCAAAGACAAATTCCTTGTGTGTCCAACCACACTTGCCCAATAAAGAATTCTATCTATCTATCAGCACTGCGCAAGTACACAACAGGAAGGGGTCAGCTTATTCGAGCAGTTCCAAGTCCACTTTTCCAGAGAACAACAAATATTTTATTATGGTCCAAGACCAGATAGGACCAAATACAACCTGAGAATACAGCAACGCCTGATTAGTTAACTATTACTGTGAAGCTTTATGGCTTGGGTCTAGAATTTAGCAGAGGTGTAACGGATACCCAGATGGTCATCTTTTAGGAAAAATTCTAAATTCAATCTGTCAGACCAGCCAGTCTTTTAATGAAAGCTGTTGGATTGCAGCTGGTTCTCGACTTGCCACTGTTTGTTTAATGACATTCAAAGACATGACGGTACTGGGGGGGACAAGACTTATGACCACATGTTCAAAATTCAGAGGCTTGGCAACTGGCATGTACTTATGACACTTGCAGCCTCCAAGGGTCTTGTGATCCCCTTTTGTGACCTTTTGACAAGCAAAGTCAATGAGGAAGCCAGATTCACTTAGCGACTGTGAGACCAACTTTAAAACTGCAGTGATTCACTCAACAACTGAGGCAAGGTCATAGAATGGGGCAAAACTCACATAACGACTGTCTTGCTTTGGGGACTCAATTGTGGTCGTAAGTCAAGGACAACCAGCTATGCTTAATCAAGACTCTTGCTTCTCTACCTCTTCCTCCAGTGCCCTCCAAGCCTCTCTTGTGCCTCTTTGTGCCTCCCAGACCACCTGGGGGAACCAGGGGGCCCTGAGGGACCCATAAGCAGAGTCCATACAGGCTGGGTTTGACACAAAGCATCCTCCTCCTCTCAGTCAAGGCAATGGAAGCCTCACCTGAACCGGGTGTTGGGCCTTAGGAGCAACATCTCTGTAATCAAGCTGGCTCCAGCAGAAGTCTGGGAGTTGAATCCACAAGTCCTACAGTTGCCAAATTTGGAGACCCCTGGACTAGATCCTTCCTCCCTTTGGTGGGGAGTGGCTGCAGGGATCTCTCAGGCCAACCTCAGGGAGTGATCTGAACAAGGGATCGATGGGAACATTACTCCAAGAGTCCCACAGGCGCTTTTTCATGCTCTTGGTTTACCTTCAAGACATTTTGCGTCTCATCCAAGAAGGCTAATAAACTTAAGCTTCTTCGGTTCCTCTCACTTCTCAGTACTGAAGAAGCTTCCTGGATGAGAAGCGAAATGTCTTCAAGGAAAAACCAGAAAGTCCAGTGGCCTCTTGAAAACGGCCTTTGGGACAACCATGACCTGGATGAAGGGGAATCCCCAATAGACATTATCCCCAAACCTACCAACTTGACCCCAGCTCTAAGTAGCTTAGGCAGAAAGCGGCTTCTTCACAGCAAGGAAGCCGACACAGTGGCAGAAATCCAACTGGTTCCTGGAGCCTCAACGTGTCATTAGCTTCTCACACCTGGTTGCGTGCAGGGCAGCACCTCCCAAAAGTCACACAAAATGCAGCCGGTCCAGTTCCACCTTTGCTGGCAGCAGTAACAAAGGTGCGCCGCCCCTACATTTATCGTGAGCAACTACAGTGGCCCCAAATTATAGACTGTAGAACCGACATTAATACCATTGAACGAGTCCAGAGGTATTTCACGAGAAGAATACGCCACTCCTCAGCCCACATTAGGATACCTGATATTACCAGGCTTAAAATTTTCGACCTGGACAACCTAGAACTAGACTGCCTATGGTCTGATCTAAGCTTAGTACCCAAAATTGTCTGCTACAACGTTCTACCTGTCAATGACTTCAGCTTCAACTGCAATAACACACAGGCAAACAATAGATGCAAACTGAAAGTAAACCGCTCCAAACTCGACCGCAGAAATTATGACTTCAGCAACAGTGGTCAATGCCTGGAATGCACTTCCTGACTCTGTGGTTTCTTCCCCAAACCCCCGAAACGTTCATCTTTAACTGTCTACCGTGGACCTCACTCCATTCCTAACAGGCCTGTAAGGAGGCATGCATAAGCGCACCAGGGTGCCTACCGTCCCTGTCCTACTGTTCCCATTTATTCGTACTCACTTATAATGTATATACTTTTATATGCTATGTTCATACTTGTTTTCTCACACGTGCTTGGCAAACTAAATAAATAAATAAAATATAATAATAAAACAAAGTCTAGGACAGAAGTCTCCAAACTTGCCCACTTTAAGACTTGTGGACTTCAATCCCCAGAATTCTCCAGTCAGCTATGCTATGCTGGCTGGAGAATTCTGGGAGTTGAAATCCACAAGTCTTAAAGTGGCCAAGTTTGGGGACTTCTGTCCTAGACTTTGTTTTATTATCTAAAATAATAAAACAAAGTCTAGGAGCTTCATTCGGCCCCTTCGCTTAAGACTGCAGCAGAGCAGGAAGTCAAAGGGCGGCTTGCTAAACCTACACGAGTGTCAGGATTCCGGCAGTTACCCCAATTAAATCATGAGTTTCGAGCCAAACTTTTCAAACTTTCAAGTGAGGGGAGCCGAATGTCATAGAAATGTTTTATGAGTTGACAACGAGGACCAGTGATGGCCTCTCGCCAGGGAGCTGCGAAAACAGGGCAAGACAAACAAGAGAAGGACGAACCGCATTGAGATCGTTCCAGAAACATGGCAGCAGAGGTAGGGAATATCTCTACAGGCAGTCCTTGACTTACAACCATTCACTTAGCGACCGTTCAAAGTTCCAACAGCACTGGAGAGATTTACAAGCATTTTTCACACTTACACCTGTTGTAGCATCCCCAGTCATGTGATTTACATTTGGATGCTTGAGAACTGACTCAGGTTTATGACGGTCACAGTGTCCCGGGGTCAGGTGATCCCCTTTTGTGACCTTCTGACCAGCAGAGTCAAAGGAGGAAACCAGATTCACCTAACTGGGTTACTAATTCAACAACTGCAGTGATTCACTGAACAAATGTCGCAAAATGGGGCAAAACCCACGTAACAAATTTCTCACTTAGCAACAGAAATTCCGGGCTCAATTGTGGTCGTAAGTCGAGGACTACCTGTAGTTCAGGATTCAACGGTGGGGTTCCTTGGTGCTCCTCTGAGCTTGGTGGTTTTCTTGCAAGATGTCTCATTACCAAACTAGGCAACGCCATCAATGCGAGTCAGGAGTGAGGTTAAAATGAGAGCAAGCCCCACTTCCTAATAGTACTGATGATGTTACCTAGTTTGGTAAGGAGACAACAAAACCACCAAGCTCAGAGAGCACCAAGGACCCCTCTGCTCTCTCTAGCCTCAGCCCCAGCCTCCCACCATCACCACTTCCATCACCCGAGTGATGGGCAAAACGGGACCCTCCTTGCCAGCTTCAACTCCACCTGCAACCAAGTGCTTGCAAGCATTTCGTGGATCCATGTTGTTACCTTGTCCAAGCACCCATTTTTATTTATTTTATTTGGTGGCTTTGAGCCTGTTGGCTGCTGGCCTGCACTATAGGTAGTCCTCGAGCTACGACCGCAATTGAGCCCAAAATTTATGTTGCTAAGTGAGTTTGTTCCATTTTTACGCCATACTTTTTTTTTGATTTAATTTTTTGATTTCATTTATAATACAAACAATCCATCATCCATTAAACAGTGTGTCGTCTGGGTACAAATGTTTTGTGCAATAACAATTAAAATTTCCAACCATAGTAATTACATTGGTATTAATTCTCTACTCTTAGATTATTAGATATACATAATATGTCTCATTTTTATAGCAATCCTCATCTTAACTTGTTCTATAAGCATATTTTCTATTCGCTAGTCTCTAACTTTCATATTTTTTCTCTAACGATTGATAAAACGATTCCCATATTGTATAATATTCAGTTTGTTCCTTCTCTTTAATTGCAAGTGTTCATCTGTTCATTTCTGCACATTCTAATATTTTCCTGATCACACTTTCATCAGTAGGAATCTTTTCACTTTTCCAATTTTGTGCAAATACAATTCTAGCTGCGGTTAAGACATGAATAATCAAGTATACAAATTTCAGGTAAGATCCCCAACAAGAATATTTCAGGTTTTAAATCAATATGCTGTTGTATCTTTTCCAGCCATGTGTGGAAAGGGGATCATGTGATCCCAGGAACACTGCGACCGTTGTAAATGTGAATCAGTTGTCAAGCATCCAAATGTAAATCACGTGACCGTGGGGATGGTGCAATGGTCAAAAGTATGAAACATGGTCATAAATTATGTTTTTCAGTGCAGTTGTGACTTTGAAGGGTCACTAAGTGACCTGTTGTAACTCAAGGACTACCTGTAGTCCCTGAAGTTTTCTTGGAAGTGGGTTGTCATTGCCTTCTTCCTGAGGCTGAGAGAGAGTGACTGGCCCCAAGTCACCCAGCCTGCTTTCATGCCTAAGGCAAGATTAGAACTCAGCACCTCCCAGTTTGTAGCCTGATCCAGCCTTAACTACTATACCAGCCTCACTCTCTACTACGTGATTACATCAAACTGGCAGCTATTACTAGGCAAATATATAACACTCTGCAGGAATTTTGGGGTTTCTTAAACAAGATGGTAATTACAGAGCTCTGCGTTCTTCTTTTATTATTCAAGCAAGCACGGGCTCCTCCCTGCTCTGCCAGCCTTAAAAAAAGCATTTCCTAAATGATCTCCTCAGAAGCCATTTTGCTCTCCTGGGGCAACTCTGAATACCGAAGCCTTTCCCCACTTGCCTCCATACTGGCCAGGGGATTGTGGGAGTAGAAAGTCGGTACACCTGGAAGGTGCCAAACCAGAGAAAGCTTGTAATTCACGAAAATGGCACCTTCCAGATCAGGGGTCTCCCTCCTTGGAAACTTTAAGACTTGTGGATTTCAACTCCCAGAATTCCTCACCCAGTCATGTTAACTCAGGAATTCTGGGAGTTGAAGTCCACAAGTCTTAAAGTTGCCAAGGTGGGAGACCCCTGTTCCAGATGACTCTCAGCATCTCTAACGATCAGCAAATCACAAAAAATAATAGCAACAAGAAGCAAATAACACTATCTGGCACTACAGTTGGAGAATGAAGACCAAAATATTGATTCACCCAAGATTATAATCCACAAGAAGGAATATCTGGGGCTGCAAGTTGGAGCAGAGTCTTCCTGACTTACCAATCTGCCTTCCTGTTATGGTATCTTTGTAGACCCCCAGTATCCAAAAAGGGACATTAGGGCGTATTTCTCTTACTTACTATTCTTCGCGGAGGTTGGACTACAATCCCCAGACTCCCAAGTATGCCAGGTCAGGGTTCATAGAATATAAGAGATTTCACCCACAAGTAAAACAACTCGTAAACAAGGTACTATTCTCATTATACCTTGTAGAAAAGAGTCAAGAGGAGAGCTGTGCTCACAAAGGACTCCAAAATAGAGGAATAAGATGGAGCAGGGGTTGGCAACTAAGATTTGTGGACTTTAACTCCCAGAATACCGCAGCCACCCTGGGGAATTATGGGAGATGAAGTCCATAGGTCTCAAAGTGGCCACGATTAGACATCCCTGCTCAAAATCACGTCTAAGTCAAAGCAGCTCCATTGCATCTTCATATATCCCACCTGAGCACAAAGCAGCAAGGATTCATGGCTGGCTTGTGCAGACACTCCAATCAAAACCTTAGCAGGACATATGGGAAGGATGAAAATCTCCGGAATCCAGAAGGGAGGGGTCAGGATGGAAGGTTTGCCCTCCCAAGTCCCCCCACCCCCTTCATCTGGTTTCTTGCAACTCTTGCATTATTCTGCAGTGTTGCAAAACTCTGGGGTACAGGTAGTCCCCGATTTACGACCATGTTGTTGCTATTAGTTGCGAAGTCATGTCCGACCCATCGCAACCCCAACGTTCCTCCAGGCCTTCCTGTCCTCTACCATCCCTCGGAGTCCCTTTAAGCTCCTGCCAACTGCTTCAGTGACTCCATCCTTCTCTATCATCTCATTCTTCTTTTGCCCTCCATTGTTCCCAGCATTCAGCTCTTCTCCAGCGAGTCCTTCTTCCTTCCCATGAGGTGGCCAAAGTCTTTTGAGTTTCCTCTTCAGGATCTGGCCTTCTAAGGAGCAGTCAGGGTGGATCTTCTCTAGGACTGACCACTTGGATGGCCTTGCAGTGCAAGGGGCTCGTCTTCTCCAGCCCCAGAGTTCAAAGGCCTCCATTCTTTGGCACTCAGCCTTCCTCAGGGTCCAACTTTCCCAGCCATATGTTGCAACTGGGAAAACCATAGAGTTGGCTCTACGCTCCATCCTTGGAGGTGGTCAAAGAGGAGAAAGAACAGCCATCTCTTCAGAATCGCAAGGGTTGGACTAGAAGACCTCCAAGGTCCCTTCCGTCATTCTGTTCTGTGAAGAAAGCTCGTCGAATGAGCAAAATCCACTTCGCAGGTGTCTCACTTAACAACAGAAACGTTGGGGGGGGGTTGTCCCTGGTGGTCGTAAGTCGAGGAACCCTCTGTTTTCATCCATTTTTTTTTCAATTCTTGTGCCTTCCCCCCCACCTCAGCCAATAACACTGCAGTTTGGGCGGGGAGGGGGGCTCCGCCTGGAGTCCTCCCTCCACAGCCACACCAGGCCCACCTACAACCCTCCCCCACCGGAGGAGAGCCTCCCCGCCTTGTCTGAGGCCCGGGAGGGAATGATGGAGGGAAAGAAACGCCCCCTGCCCCATATCCCAAGAGGGGAGGGGTCGCCCTCTCCCTCCGACCGCCGCCAGGCCCAGCCGAAAGCCCCCACTCACGCGTGGGGGAGGCGGAGGCTTACGCAACCGGGGAGGACGGAGGCGGCAACGCGGTGATCCGAGCCTCGCCCTCCCCGCCTCCGACTCCTCCCCGGCTGGGCCGCCTCCATAGGGGAGCACAGGCCTGGGGGTCGCTCAGGGACCCTCCATCCGCAGGCCCCGCCCTCCGCCCGGTGCCCACCCGGCTCACCTCAGGTGGGCAAAATGGAGGCCTCGGAGCTCCCTCAGCGGCGACGACGACGACGCTGGGGGGGGCGGGGAGGGGCGACGAAAGGAAGCGCCGAAGAGAGACTTCCGGGGCGGGGTGAGAACGCCCTCGGCAATGAGAGGGTCGCTCTCCTCTACCCTCTCTGTCGTTGGGAGCGAGGGGAGAAGAATGTTCGGCCGGAAGTGCCTGGGCCGCTCTGCGCAGCGCCGGCTCTGTGGCTTCCTGTCAGAATCGACCGGCGGCGGAGGATGAGGCTGGCGGTGACGGCGGCGGCGGTGCTGCTGCTGGTTCTCGGGCCGGGAGAGGCGGGCGAGGCCGGCGCGGTGACCTGCGGCTCGGTGGTAAAGCTGCTCAACCCGCGTCACGGCGTTCGCCTCCATTCACACGATGTCCGATACGGATCCGGTACGACCCGGGGGTCGTCGTTTGGCGCTTGCGGGGGGAAGGGGGCGTGAGAGGATTCTGCACGTGCTCAGGGGCGCTCCGACCCTACCGGAAGCGGCTCGTAGGGCCACCGGGGGCGGGGGGGACCGCCCTTATTTTGGGGGATGGGCTTCTGCTTCACTATAAGTGTCTACAAGAGTCACGTAGTCCTCACCTCACAATTAGGATATGAATTTCCGTTGCTAAGTGAGGCTCGCCATGGTCGTTAAGTGACTCACAGGGTCCTTAAGCGAATCACAGGGTCGTTAAGTGAATCACAAGGTCGTTAAGTGAATCACAGGGTTGTTAAGCGAATTGTGGGGTCATTAAGTGGCTCACAAGGTCGTTAAGCGGATCCGGCTTTCCCTGTTGGTTGCAGAGGGTGATGGGGATGCTGGGAACGGTTTACAACGGCCTGAACGTTGACTGTGAGGATGCTGCGATGGTCGTAAGTGCCAGGACCAGTCCTAAGTCACTTGGAAGGGTGGCCTGCAGTCTGCACATGCTCAGGGCACTGCCGTCCCTACTTTCAGCCGCTCCTATGACCCCGTGAGGCGGCCTGACCGTCTCTAGCCAGGGTCCAGACCCAGAGCTTTTGGGTGGGGGGGGTCTCTCACCCTCCCCGGCTGCTTCATGGCCCCACCATCAGTTGCTGGCCTCAGTGGCAAGAGGGAGGCACAGGTCGTCCTCGACTTATAAACTGCTCGTTTAGTGACTGTTCGAAGCTACAACGGCACTGAAAAAAGTGACCGTTAGGACCGTTTTTCACACTTACGACTGTTGCAGTGTCCCTGGGGTCACATGATCAGCATGCAGATGCTTGGAAACTGACTCACATTTACAACAGTTGCAGCATCCTGGGGTCACATGATCGATCCCCTCTTGCGACCTTCTGACAAGCAAATCAGTGGGGATTCACTTAACAACCGTGTTGCTAAGTTGACAGTGGCAGTGATTCCCTTAACAGCTGTGGCACAAAAGGTTACAAAGTGCTGCAAAACTCATTTAACAAATGTCTCGCTTAGCGACCAAAAATTTGGCCTCAGTTATGGTCATAAGTGGAGGGCTGCCTGTAATCATCATCATCATCATCATCACAACCACAACAAGGGCCTGAATTTCCATTGCTAAGCAAGAAGCTTTCCCTGATTGTAAACACCTTTTTTGCCCCCGTTGTTAAACGAGTGACTGCGGTTGTTAAGTTAGTGATGGGGTTGTTTAAGGGAATCTGGCTTCCCCACTGGCTTTGCTTGTCAGAAGGTCACAAAGGGGGAAACATGTGACCCCCCGGGATATGGCGACCGCTGCTTTTTTTTTATAAAAATGTTTATTATTTTATCAGACTGTAAAATACAAAGAAGATCAAAATAATGGGAAAAGTAGGGGAGAGAATCGGAGAAAGTCTGGGGTAGGAGCGGAAAATGAAAATAAAGATGTGGACCTCTGACTTTGTTGTAGCACAGTAGAAGATAATAACATTGCCTCCTCAACCTTTTTCACAATAATATATATATATATGTATATGTGTGTGTGTGTATATGTTATATATGTATGAAATATATATATAAAATATATATATATAATATTGCCCTCCAGGTAAGATTCAAGGTGCTGGTTTTGACCTATAAAGCCCTTCATGGTTTAGGACTGGGATACATACTTACGGGAGCACCTGCTGCCAGCAATTGTTTCCCATCGTCCTGTGCGCTCTCACAGACTGGGCCTCCTTGGGGTTCCATCAGCCAGACAATGTCGGCTGGCGACCCCTAAGGGGTAGGGCCTTCTCTGTGGGAGCACCCACCCTATGGAACCAGCTGCCCTGGAGCTTCGGGTAGCCCCTGACCTCCGCTCTTTCCGCCGGGGCTTAAAAACATGGTTGTTCCAACTTGTTGACCTGGACTGAGGGTGGGGATGGGAGTTTTAAATGATTGTTTTACCATCTTAGCTTGTAATTGGGTTTCTTATTTAATTATTTCTTTTTAATTGTATATTTGTACTGTTTTTATGATTGTACTTGAGTCCTTTGGGAGATGGGGTGGCTTAGAAATCCAATAAATAAATAAATAAATAATACCAGCCATTTCTATAACAGCAACCCTATCTAATCAGCAAAACCAAAACCAAAGTTTCACTTTTTCCATCAGCAGCACAAAATCCAGAAATGGTTTCCAAATGGAAACAAACATTAGATATATTCTTTTCTTTGAATAAAGCAACCGGTTCAAACCTCACTCCATTTTTAAGGGAATCACATCACACAGCCGTTAAGTGATTCCGACTTTCTTCCATTGGGGGGGGAGAGTTGCAGGTGGCAACCACGTGACCTTGGGGAGGCTGCACTCAAGCACAAATGCCATTGCCAATTGCTAAGCAAATTTTGATCACGTAACCGAAGGGGATGCTGTGATGGTCATAAGGGTGAGGATTGATTATGTGTCCCTTTTGTTCAATGCCATTGTAACTTTTTATTTTTTTAAATAAATTTTTTATTTTTATTTTATATACAAAAAAATCAATTCCATTTCAATCGTGTGTCAATTAGGTACATATTTCAATTACTTAACCATTATTAATAATATTCGTATCAAACTTAGCAATATAACAATAATCACATTCCCATATATATATAATAAATGAGATCCAGTATATCTATTACATTAGATTCTCTTATTGTTCTCTGAATACATCTAATCCCTTTTAGTTTGTTCTGTTTTCTATCCATTGATAAAACAAATCCCATACCATATAATATTCAGGTTCTTCTAAATGCCCTTGTAGCTTTGAACAGTTGCTAAATGAATGTAACCAGTACATGAAATGAGTGGCTATATAAATATGAAATAAGTGGATTGAGGGATAGGGAGCTTTCCCGAGGTCAGCTGAACTCACCGGACGCTGCGTGAACTATCTGGAGGTGGAATGGCCTGACCTGCATCATCTGGAGGTCCTTCTCAAGGCAAAGAGGTTTTTGGGGGGACGGTCATTCTTGAAAGGGGCCCCTGTTTCTCTGATAAAGTTGGGGGCCAGAGAGTCTGAACAGTCAAATAAAGAGAGGCTATTAAAGAGAAAACACTTGGAGTCTGTTTTAAACATATTGCTGTAATTGAAGCATCTTGCAGTATGAACAGGCAGGTTGAGGTTGAATGAGGTGATCAGGTGAAAATCACCTGTGCATGTTCTTCTCTGTCTGACCAGGCAGCGGGCAACAGTCGGTGACCGGAGTCACCAGTGTGGACGACAGCAACAGCTACTGGCGAGTGCGGGGCAAGTCATCCAGCGTCTGTGAAAGAGGCACCCCGGTACAATGCGGCCAGACCATCCGCTTGACCCACATCAACACAGGCCGCAACCTGCACAGCCACCATTTCACCTCTCCCCTTTCGGGCAACCAGGTGAGGCAGCCAGGTGACCACGAATGGCTAGCAAGCTACGGCCTTCAGCCCTTCTGGAGCCGGCAGTTTGCTTTTTTTTTTTAATTACATTTATATGCCGCCCTTCTCCGAAGACTCAGGGCGGCTTACAATTTTTGGGATACAACCCAATGCGCTCAGCAATAGCCTTCATTCCATTGTATATGCCTGCTTATTACTAAGCGGCATTTTTACAAGGTCAGCTAATTGCCCCCAACAATCTTGGGTCCTCAATTTACCTCCCCCGAGAGGATGGATGGAAGGCTGAGTCGACCTTGAGCCTGGTGGGATTCGAGCCTACAGTAATTGTAGACAGCTGGATCTTAAGAGCAGGCATTTAACAGCTTTTAAAGGTTGAGTCGCTTTGCGTAGTGAGATGGGCGTTGTATTAACTGAGTAAATGAATGAATGAATAAAATTGGGGTCTTTCTCCCTCTTAACATCTCTTCTAATGAAAATCTAATTATATTGAGTATGGTAATCTTAACAATTACATGCAATAATCATCATCATATTGTTTACATCTCTATCTTAACATATATTCTTTATTTCACTAATCTCCATTTATTTTTCACTTCTATTTTTATTCTCCAACCATCCATAAAATAACTCCCATGTCATATAATATTCAGTTTGCTCTTTCTCCTTTATAGCATTAATCTATTCATTTCTGCACATCCTAATATTTTCCTAATCACATTCTCATCTATAGGGATCTCATCACTTTTCCTACTACACATATATTTTCATAGTCCAATTCTATTGTTTTCTTATGGAGTTTAACATAAAAATCCTTTTATTTGGTGCTTATATTGCTACTAAAAGTACCTGTTAGTTATTCTCCACCATCAGGATCCTCCCTTCCTCATTTGCAAAGATTTGCTTAACATTTATTGTCTCTTTTACATAAAGGGCTATTTCCCTCTTCTTTTGTTCTGGTAAGGAAGTATATAACTTCCCAATTTTAGGATATTCCAGTACTTTATTGTGTTGTTTTTTAATATGAACTTCTTGTAAGCAGATTATGTCTAATTTCAATTTTTCTAATTTACTAAAAATCCTTTTCCTTTTTATTGCCGAATTCATCCCATTTATGTTAATTGACATGAATGTTACTTCTTCTTCCATGATTTCACTTGTAGATTGGTTTTGTTGTTCTAGTCGCTCTCATCTCTCGGTTCTTTGAGTTTCGTTCCTTCTCTCCTTGCTATTTCCTCCGCATCTCTTTCATCTTCTCTTCGTTGTACACTTCTCTGTCCTGTAGTTCCCTCTTGTCCTCTGCCCTCCCTTGTCTCTCTTTCCTCTCCTATTCTCGGTTCCTCCTGTGATCCGAATAACGTTTGTAAAATTGTTCTGCTTTCTCAATAGAATTTGATCTATGTCTTTGCTCCATCCAAGTCTCCAGTATTCCCTCTGGTATTAGCCGCCTGAGTTCACTCCATTTTTAATTAGTTGCTTTGTCAGGAATCGATATTCCCTCCTTACTTCTCTGACTCTTCTCAGAATCTGTTTTAGAACCATTATGTCTTCTCCCTTATATTTTAAAGGGTTATTATCTCTCACTCTCTGTTTTCATTGCTTTTTTTAGTAAATCTTACAGGTGCTTCTCTAGGAAGCCTGATTCTTGCTGCATATTTGGTATGACTTCTAAACGTTTCAGCCTTCTTCTTTGGTGAGGCAGTGCTCTGCAGGAGGAGGTCCCCTGGACGACTGGACCGTCCTGTGCAGCAGCAAGTTCTGGGAGAGGCAGAGCGAGGTGCGCTTCAAGCACGCGTCCACCGAGGTTCTCCTTTCCGTCACCGGGGAGCAGTACGGCCGGCCCATCCACGGCCAGAGGGAAGTTCACGGCCTGGCTGACTCCGGCCAGGACAGCTTCTGGAAGGCCATGGAGGGGATCTTCGTGAAGCCCACGGAGTGGCTCAAGGCCGGCCTCTACCACACGGAGCTATGACAGGCAAGGGGCGTCCTCGCACGTCCACTGCTCAAAGCCATCCCGTCGGTACAGTCTCCCAGGCGGCGGCTGTGGTGACTGAGACGGGGCTGCGGTGGACTCTTCTTTCCCAGCCCCTGCTAAGGACAGAGGTCCTTTCTGCACTCACTCTCGGCACGCGGCCCATTGCTGCCTGTTTCAAGCCAGGCTGTGTGTGTGCACATGCATGTGTGTCTGGGAATGGGCCCTCAATAAACATTGGATATCCAAACAGCTGCTTCAGGTAGTCGGGTCTTCCTTCTGCGGATTCTCCCACTACTTTGCAGTTCCAACAGCACTGCAAAAAAACGACTTCTTACGACCGTTTGTCACCCTTGCGACCATCGCAGCATCTCTATTACAGATCAAAATTCAGGCATTTGGCAACTGACTCCTATTTATGACGGTTGCCATGTCCCAGGGGGTCATGTTGTTGGAGGAAATAGCGTTCTGGGTTCAGTTCCACGTGGGGAAGAAAGACTCTGGAAACATGGTGACTGCTTGGAAAGATGGTTTAATGGGGGACAGGATCACATGCCTTGGGTGAAGAAAGAAGGGAAGAGGTGCTGAGAGTGCTTGGGTTTTATACCCTCTGTTGGGATTTGAATTTGAGCTTGTATTCTGATTGGTTGTCAGACTCCCATGCGGCCAGGCAGGGGCAACTCTGTAGGCCAGGGGTCTCCAACCTTGGCAATTTTAAGCCTGGCGGACTTCAACTCCCAGAATTCCCCATCCAGCTGTAGGCTGTCCTGAGTCCCAGGCTTGGTTGAGCCTTGCTGGGTGATGATGTAAAATTAAAGGGCTTTAGGCAATTCCTATTCTGGCTGTACCTGGAGTAGATCTTTGTTATGCAGAATAGACTGGCCTAGGCCAGAGCAATGGCAAAGGTGGTGGTGGGGAGAGCTGAGTTTCTGCCTCTCTGAGCTTCTATTTTTCTTTTCAGGGGAAATACCCTGCCCTTGTAGTATATTTTCCTTGGAGAGGGGTGGGTTTTAACTTCCAACCATGTCATCCCTTTTGCAACCTCCTGACAAGCAGGAAGAACGGGGAAGCCAAACCCACTGAACAGCCGTGTTAAGTCCCTGGGAAGGATAGAGGTGGGCAAAAAGGCCCAATCCCAGTCTGAACATCTGGCTGATTGGGCAACCGGCCATCTTAAGGATCGTTCCTTGGGAAAGGGGCTGCAGGGGAGGTTGAACAGGAGTCGGTCAGCAAATATGGTAATTGTCGAAATAAATAAATTTCATAATAAATAAATCAATAAAGGACAACTGATTTTTGGCCCCACAGAGTCACGTGGCTCTTCCTCAATCTTGGGCTCTTGAATGTGCATGAACTTCAACTCCCAGAAACCCTCAGACAGTCACGTGACATCTCCCTCCCCCCTCCCCGGGACTTCATTGCCAAACGCCGTCCTACCGGTAGCAGGCAGTTTCCTTTGCGCGCAGTCCAAGCAAGAGAACTCGCTTTCCCAGCATGTTCTAGGCGTCTTTTCGCTGCGCATGCGCAGTACGCATCCCCATTGCAACCCTTCCTCGAAGGCGAGGCGCGTCAGCGCAGCGCCCGCCGGAAGCTTTGCAGGGGGGAAAAAAATAAACACCTCCCCCCAAGACTAGATTTTTTCCAAAATATGGGATAACGCTCACCCCCTCCCCGTGGTGCTAGGCTGCAGGGGGGGGGGTCTCCTTGGGGAGGGGGCGCGGCTCCCTGGCTCCGCCCCTCCTTTGCGCCCGCCTATGGCTGCGCCGCACGGCCGCCAGCTCTGGCCCCGCCTCCTCCGCGCGCGCTCCCGCTGGCCCCGCCCCAGGCGCCGCCGGTGACGGGCGGTTGGAGTGCGCCCCCTTGCGTCCCCCCGCCCCCCCATGGCGGTCCCTGTGCTGGGCGCCTTCCTGCTGGTGCTGCTGGTACTGCTGGGCGGCCTCTGCCTGGGCAGGTAGGCTGGGGGGGTCCTTCCCTCCTGCCCCCCCACCTTTCCCCCTCCCTTCTTTTGCCCCCCCCCATAGCCACTGCCCGTTCCCTGGGTCTTCCTCTCCCTGCGGTTGGGGGGGCAGAGTCTTTCCTGCCCCCCCCGCTCTTCCTGCCACCTGTCTCCACCTGTGGGTCCACTTCCCCCCCCACCTGTCTCTGTCTCCCCCCACAACTGCTCCTATCGGACAAGCTGGGGGGAGGAGGGTGCCTCTGAGGGCGTGCAGAGTGTCTCATTGCAGCCTGGGCTTTGAGGAGGGTTGAGGGGAGGGCAGGGCAAGCAGCGGGTGGTTGGCACCTGAGGCTTGGCTGGCTCCATCCCTAGCCTGGAAGGGGGAAGGCTCCCTTGGGAGCAGAAGGGGTGGAGGGGGGCGGGGGGGGATGGTGCCCCTTCGAGAGGGGAGATGCAGCACCTGATTGGTGCCACTCGTGCCCACTGCCGTGCTTAGCCAGGGGTCTCTCCACCCTTGGCCACTTTGAAGGCTTGTGGACTTCAACTCCCAGAACGCTCCAGCCAGCAGAGGTAAGACCAGGAAGCATAGCTGGCTGGGGGATTCTGGGAGTTCCACAAGTCTTAAAAGTGGGCAAAGGGTGGAGAGACCCCTGCGCTTTGGGTTCTGCTGTGGGCTGGTCTACTCTTGTTTACAGTTAGTCCTCGACTTATGACCACCATCAAGCCCAACATTCCCATTGTTAAGTGAGATACTTTTAAATGAGTCTGGCCCATTTTATGACCTTTCTTGCCGAAGCAGTTGTTAAGTTAGAAACCCGGTTGTTAAGTGAGTCTGGCTTCCCCATTGACTTTGCTTGTCGGAAGGCCACAAAAGGGACCATAGAGATAGAATAACAGAGTCGGAAGGGACCTGCTATTCTGGGAAAGAAGAGGGCGTCAACTATTCTGCAAGGCACCTGAAAGCAGGACAAGAAATAACAGGTGGCAGCTTAACAAAGAGAGATCCAGCCTAGAATTAAGGGAAAAAATCCTGACAGGTAGGACAATCAACCAGTGGAAAGTCTTCCCTGCAGAGGTTATGGGGGCTCCATCACTGGAGGATTTTAAGAAGAGACTGTTTGCCTGCTATAGGGTCTCTTGCTGGAGCAGGGGGCTGGACTAGAAGACCTCCAAGGTCCCTTCCAACTCTTCTATTCTGTTGTCCCCTGGAGTTGTGGCGGCTTCATCACTGGAGGTGTTCCAGAAGAGACTGGACAGCCGTTTGTCCAGAATGGTATAGGGCAGTGATGGCTAACCTTTTCAGCACCGAGTGCCCAAAGCGCATGTGCGCGCATCCCCAAAATGCAATGCACGCGCATCTCCCATGATGTGTGCACGACCTCTGTGCATGCACCCGGCCCCCCACACATGCACACACATCCCCAGGCATGCGTGTGCATGCTCCACCCTGAATGCGTGGCAGAGACCAGAAGTCCAGCTGGCTGGTGGGAGGCGCGTGTGCATGCATGGCGAGGCTGAGCTGGGGCGATGGCTCAAGCGCCCACAGAGAGGGCTCCACGTGCCACAGGTTCGCCATCACGGGTATAGGGTCCCCTGCTGGAGTGGGGGTTGGACTAGAAGACCTCCAAGGTTCCCTTCCGGCACTGTTATTCTGCCAGGGGTAGAGGGAAGGCGATGGGCAGCATGTCCCCCTGGCCGTTCAGCTAAAGGCCTCCTTGCTCTGTCCTCCCTGAAGGTGGCTCCTGTACATACTGATCACCAACTGGTGCCGGCGGCGACTCCAAGCCGAGCTGAAGATCCAGTCCTTCTGGGTTTTTGGGATCCAGAACCTCAGCTTGAAGTTTCAAGAGGAGCAGCAGACGGTGGTGAGTTGGGAGCCGCCTCTTGGGGTCTCCTGAGGACGGAGCAGCCTGTCCACCTCTGGGCAGCCCCCTGCAAGGACACCATCACTGCTGTTATTTGTCCATGAATTTATGGTTTGTTGCCCATATGTGCCAGCCCACCTCCCGGTTGAAGTGACTGCATTCTCACGGCAGGGACTGGTTGCGGGAGCTGGAGGGCGGCCCAGGGATCGTTTCTTCTGCCGACTGGTCATGCTGCTCCTGCTGCTCCTGCGGCCCAGGGAGGGCCTCCGTTTGAGTAGGGTGAAGAGATACCCAGGGGCTGTGCGCTGATGGCCGCTGTGGGCCTCCCATGTCAAAAAGAGGTGGAGACCCGAGACAGAGGGCAGAGAAGAGCAACCAGGATTATTGATTGATTGATTGATTGATTGATTTGGATTTATATGCTGCCCCATCTCCGGGGGGACTCGGGGCGGCTTACACAAAAACATATATACAATATATAAACTTATTCCGAAATAATTATATTATTCCAAATAATTATAAAATATTAAAATATCCCAATGTTAAAAACCCCAACCCCGCTCAATCCTGGCTGGCCTGTGAAAACAGCCAAGTCTTGAGATCACGACGGAAGGAGTGCAGGTCCGGGGCCAAATGCAGCTCCAGGGGTAGCTGGTTCCACAGGGTGGGCGCCCCCACAGAGAAGGCCCTCCCCCAGGGGGCCGCCAACCGACACTGTCTGGCCGATGGCACCCCCAGGAGGGCCTGCCTGTGGGGCGTGCAGGCATCGGACCTCGATGCTGGTAGGAGGCCCTGCAAGTACCCCGGACCCAAGCCATGCAGGGCTTTATAGGTTAACACCAGCACCTTGAATCTTACATGGTGGGCAACTGGCAACCCATGCAGACCACGCAGGAGGGGTGTCACATGGGAGAATCGGGCCACTCCCATCACCCAGCGGCATGATGAGGGGACTGGAGGCTAAAGCATATGAAGAACGGTTTCAGGAACTGCATGGCTAGTCTAGGGAAGAGAAGGACCAGGGGAGACAGGAGAGCAGGATTCCAGTATTTGAGTGTTAGTAACCCTTTATAAAGCGATGCGGTGGCTCAGCAGCTAAGACGCTGAGCGTATCGATCAGAAAGGTCGGCAGTTTGGCGGTTCGAATCCCTAGTGCCGCATAATGGAGTGAGCTCCTGTTCCTTGTCCCAGCTTCTGCCAGCCCAGCAGTTCGAAAGCATGTAAACAAAATGCAAGTAGAAAAACAGGGGCCCCTTGGTGGGAAGGGAACAGCGTTGCTCCGCCGCCGGGCGTTCGTTCTGCCGGCCACATGACCAGCGAGATGTCTGTGGCAGCGCTGGCTCTTCTTTGGCTTTGTAATGGAAATGAGCACTGCCCCCTAGAGATGGAAACGAGTAGCACCATTTATAGGCCTTGTGACCACACTTGGAATATTTCATCCCGTTTTGGTCACCACGATGTAAAAAAAGAGGTTGAGGCTCTGGAAAGAGGGCAGAGAAGAGCAACTCTGGGGATCAAAGGCCTGGAGACTAAAACGAGCCTTGGTGGTGCAGGCTGTTAAATGCCTAGCACTTAAGTTCCAGCTGCCTGCAGTTACTGCAGGCTGGAATCCCACCCCAGGCTGACTCAGCCTTCCATCCTCCTCGGGGTAGGTAAAGTGAGGACCCAAGATTGTTGGGGGCAATTAGCTGACCTTGTAAAAATGCCACTTAGTAATAAGCAGGCATATACAATGGAAGGAAGGCTATTGAGCGATTGGGTCAGAGTCCAAAGATTGTAAGCTGCCCTGAGTCTGAGAAGGGCTATATAAATGTAATTAAAAAAAACCATAACAATGAGCGGTTGCAGGAACTGGGCCTGGCTAGTCTAGCGAAGAGAAGGACCAGGGGAGACAGGAGAGCAGGATTCCAGGATTTGAGGGGCTGCCCCAAAGAAGAAGGAGTTTATTTATTTTCCAAAGCAGCAGAAGGCAGGACAAGAAAAGGGGGATGGAAACTCATCAATGGGAGAAGCAACCTGGAATTAAGGAGAAACTTCCTAACAGTGAGGACAATTCACCATTGGAACAGCTGGCCACCAGAAGTTGTGGGTGCTCCATCACTGGGGTTTTTTGAGAAGAGTCTGGGCATTGTCTGGAATGGTACAGGGTTGTCCAACCTTTGGAACTTTTAAGACTTGTCTCTATGGAGATTCTCCGTCTTCCAGGTCATGAGCTTCTTGGATGAGAAGTGAAATGTCTTCCACCCCCCACAAAAATGGTTTTAATTCATTTTAAGTTTGGTATTATTGGGCTTGTGTTTGTTTAATTCTTTTTTAGCTATTTATTGTTGATGTATGTTTTAGCTGTGAGCTGCCCCGAGTCTTTGGAGATGGGGCGGCATACAAGTCCAATAAATAATAATAAATAATAAAAAAATGTCCAGCTGCATCTTGAAAAAAGACCTCTAGGTTTAAAACTTGTGGACTTCAACTCCCAGAATTCCCCAGCCATTATAGCCTTTAAAGTCTTAAGAGTTCCCAGGTTGCACAGCCCTGGTCTAGGGTCTCCTGCTCCAGCAGGGGGTTGGACTAGAAGACCTCCAAGGTCCCTCCCAACTCTGTTATGCTGTCATTTCAGGAGATCGACAGCATCTGGATCTCCAGCAGGCTCCTGAACCACGATGTGCCGTGAGTCTCCAGGGTGTTTTGGGGTTCTGTGGGCGCCTTTGTCCCCCCACCTCCCCCAGCCTCTGTGCCTTGGGGGGCCGGCAGCTGGGACGCATCTTCAGACCGACAGCCAGAAATGTCCCTCTCAACTGAATCCTGGGAATAAAGGATAAATTGGCAGGTGGGGAGTTTTGCGCTTCCAGGTATGCTAAAACTCCCAGAGCTCCCGGCCAGCTTTGCCCCATTCTGGGGATGCCATTCTGGAGACATCAAATTGGGCGCAAGGCTTCCTGTCCCAGGAGCAGCAGAAAG